>CM069435.1:79641388-80891388 GCA_035610365.1 Aquatica leii
TTCGTTTAAGAAAAAATATGAAAAAGGATGCATAACATAGGGAAATATAATTACATAAATTATTAAAATAAACCGGACAAATAAAAAAAACTTCTAAACAAATATGGAATCTCCTCCAAAGGAACTTTTTCAGACTCATTCTTTCCTCTTCATTCACAATGCAATTAAGATTCCGCCATTCAATTGATAATGCGGTAACATCTATTGTTAAATAAGTAGACACTTTATTAGTGACGAAGGTAAAGTTGACATTTCTCATGTTCTCATTCTCGCTCATTGCAACCTCAGGATACAGAAAATCAAATTCTTTAAATAATTTTGGAAGCAATCTCGTTTGCAAATCAACAGCAGCCGTGGTATAACAGTTGAGGCAATTCTTCAAAAACAAATTCCTACCTTCACTTCTCATTCTAGGAAGCAATGCCTGACATTCAGGGCCAACAAACAAATTATTCATATCCACAAAATGACTAGCATCATCCAGTTCATATAATTTTTACATATCTGTTTCAGTAATACTAAACAGTCGGAGTAGAGAATTTGAATTAAAACTTTTCGACCCTGAAATAAGGCATTAAATGCGTTAAAATACTTAAGGACATATTTGAGGAAATACAAATATGCTTTGGTATAAATATTTTTTAGCTCTGCTAGTATAAATTTTGCAGTTTTGAACTCATTTTCAAATTCGGCAACGACGAAATAGCTCTCTAGCGCCGTCCAGTTCTCCAGAACACACACAACGCGCTCATACCTGCTGAGGCATCTGGTACCAGATAACTTCAACATCCGATGCTGCTTGGTGTTAAAGTGTCGCTGCATCTCTTGAAGTTGTGCCAACCTCTTGGCACAACCAGAAGTTGTATATCAGCCTTTCATTTCATCTGCAGATTTTGGCAATTGTGCACATGCATTAGATGCGATCAACGCAGATGTGTGACATATACGACGAAGCTGAATGCGGTCAGGCAAATCATCATTTAGAAGTCTGAAGAATGAGTGTTTCCTGCCAATCATGAAACTGGCACCATCAGATGCAACACCTAAAATATATAAAACATTTTAGAATATTTACATATGTAAAAAATGTATAGTATCACCACTCAAAGCTTACCTACGATGTTTTTAAGTAGCACACCATGCTTCTCTAAACATTGAAAGAACTCTTCATGGATCTTTGGAGCACTAGTGTCTCTAGCATCCAACTCAACTAGTTCCAACAGCCTTGTCTCTACTCGAAATTTATGCTGGTATCGCACCAATACAGCTAAGCTTTTATAATCAGTAATATCTGTCGACTCGTCAACAAGGATCGAAAATGATTGAGCCCTCAACTGTTGAACGAGATCATCCGTTTCTTTCTTACATAAAACATGTTTTTATAATTTCGGTGGTCTTGGTTCGTTTGATGTTTATGTCTTGGCCAATTTTACTGTCGGGAAATATTTCTTTTAACACAGGCTCTAATTGGTCGATAATCATGAAAGCAATATTATTATTATATAAACACAGATGCCAGTTTAATTTCAGCTTTTTTTTACATTTTGCTTATGGATAGTGTCAGGATTATTTTTTAACATTAAATCAATATTTTTGTTTAAATGACTTCATGCGCTGTACATGTTTCGCCCCAGTAGAATGTTTTATCAAATCCCAAAAAAAACTTTTTCCCGAATTCATTGTCACATTGCACACTTTGCATCTGTAACTAAAAATTATAGGTAACAACTTTTTAGACAAAATAGGACCATTTTATTTTCATACCTTGCTTTACTCTTGGAATTCTCATCTGCCTCCAGCCAATCCCTAACCAATACCTTTGAAAGTTTTTTTTGCTCATTCTAATTTGGGAGAGCTCAATATTAAATCTACAATACATTAAATAATTAAATACTTATTCACTATGTAGTATGAATTCTGCTGTCATGCAGCCACTTGAAACAAAATTATGATAGCGTGCAAAAGATTGTAAGTTTGAGCACTCTTACCTTCCAAACCAAAGCAACACAGGGGGTAAATTGGATTCGTCTCACATATTACTTTTCACTAATGAATAAAACCACTAATTACAGTGAAACAACCAAACACAAAACGCACTGCCAATCCCAACCCAACAAATGAACAAACGCAGCTTTATGCTTAAGTGCGTTGACAGCAATTTGAATTCGAATCAATTCTAAAACAGAGAAAACTGCACCATCTCTTAAACTCGTGGAGAACTGCGCAAAACGCGTGCAACAATCGCCATCTAGCGCTGACTAGATTGATCTATGGAATGCATGTTTTCATTATTTTCTTCTGTGCATGAAATTCTCGCAAGAATATACTTTGTACATTAAATTGGCCGAATAATTTCATAAAATCCCCAAAGATCAATAATTCCCAGAATTTGCAAGAAAATTCCCTTTTTCCCTAGCAGAGCCAAAAATTCCCTAAAAAGGGAAATTTCCTTCGAGTTGGCACCACTGCCTCGGATCCGAGTACAAACTGATATTTGCTTTTCCTACAAAAAGCCGCCGTCGTCTGCTAAACGTTTCAGCAAAATGTCCACGAACGCACTTATAAGATTGATCGAAAATGCCGACCACATACTGAATCGGCGTTTTCATAATTCGGCAAAATCTCTGCGAACGCACCTATGAAACATGACCTACAATACCGACAGCATATACAAAAATTTTCATCAGTTTTTTGATTGGTTTATTTGATTAATTTTTTGTGCTACTTACTGTTATAGAAACACCAAAAATGTAAAAGAATTATAAGTCTTTATTTTTAATTATACTTTTAACAGATGCAGCAATTTGTGATATAGTATTTTTTCCACTACTAGTTGTATACGCTTGCATTATTACGTATAATAGAAGGCCGTGAAGTTGTACTTTTTTAAGCGCAGGTAAATAATATTTCATTATTAACTAGTAGTTAATAATCATCATATTTACATTTTCTGATAATACTACAACAGTTTCAAAGAAAAAAAGTTTACCAAACTGCGTACCAAGAGCAAGAGATTTTATTTAATGGTAATTTAAGTTTTCAAATCGCTCAATTAATAAATTAATTTGATTTTAAAAAGTAAGTTATTTGAAGTTCGCGCTTAATTAAATGTGAATATTATTGAGTTAAATATGTTTTAGATATAATCAATGCTTAAAATAATAATGTTTTAAACAACTTAAACAACTTTAGCAATAAAAACTTACGTTATCTGTTTATTTTTGTGTTTTAAATCACAATTAAGAATTACGTCAAAATTAATTCTATTAAACTAATGACAACTGTCAGAATTACTAACTTGATTTTTAATTTAAAATTAATATCTTAAATTTTAAATTTGATTTAGTAACAGGTAGAAAGGTTTTAATAATTCTAGTAGTGGAAAAAATTGTATATATAACACGGTTGAGAAGTTCATTATAACCTGCGCGATTTATATCCCTCGACGCTTCGCGTCTCGCGATATAATCTATCGCTTAGGTTATAATGATGCACTTCTCAACCTTGATATATAATATACTATTGTTAACTCGTGATCAACTGTTTGTTTGCCACTGACTAATTACTAAAATACAGATACATAAGTCAAAAAATAAAACATAATAATAATAACTGTAATAATATCTTTACAAATATTAGGTGTGCCATCTAGTAGTATACGTAGTTGGATGATAAATTTCTTGAAACATTAAATCAATTGCAAACAAGTAGTTAATCATACGTTAAAGAAATTCTATAACGACTTATAATCCTTTTACATTTTTGGTGTATAACAGTAGTAAAAAAAATTATTAAACAAATAAGTATAACAAAAAACTAATAAAAATTTTCGGTATTGTGGTCATGCTTTTTGCCGAATGATCAAAACAATGACTTGATATGTAACCAGAATCGTATCGTAAAAAAAATTTAGACAGCCCAAAACCGCGAGCTTTAACAAGCAACCAGCGAAAAGAAGACTTTATAAAAACCAGCCTCTCCAAACACAAACCCACCGAAATTTTTTATAAAGAAAAACTTTGGCAAATTAGTACATAGTGAAACGTTCGAGAAGTTATTCGCAAATTCGAGATCCTTCTCGAGGTTGTTATCCATCTTCTAGAACGTATATCGAAAGATATGGAACACTCGAGAATGATTTTCCAAATGTGTATATATACCGACGAAACAAATCATAGGTCAGTTATTGCCGTAATGCGAATACAGCAGTGTGAAGAAGATTACTCAAGTCTAAATAAATAAGTCGTTAGCGCGTGTGTGTACATAAATATACGGAGAATAATCTTGTACGGGATTTTAGTGTAAACAAGTGTGTGAAGGTATCCGCGGACTTTATCTTATCTTCCTGTAAGTCATATAAATTATAGTGTAAGTGTTTTTATTAAATATTATTAGATTTAATTAGTTAGGTTAATTTAAAATATTTCTAGTATAAGTAAAACTATTTTTAGTAGTTTAAATAAATTAGTCTTAATAATAAAATTCCCTACATATACAACCAGCACAAAACAAGGTTCAGCACTGCTTATTACTCTGGTAAAATAACGTCAACGATAAAAGGTTCTAAACAAAGTTCAACCCACCGATACTCGTTAAGAAAAGAAAAACAAGCAAACCCGAGGTAGAGTTCTCAAGTGCTGGTGGTAACGAAGACGTTCGTTATGTACCAACAGATCACAAAGATAGCGATGTTCAAAACGTAGACTGTTTTCTATGTAGAATCTTGTCATTTAGTCATTCTTGAATGAAACTAGAAATAGGTGGCTGTTATGAATTGATACCATGCGGTGTGTACTTCCACATTCGTAGCAAGACACTTTTTTGCACGGATTGGTAAATTTCTGTCTTTTGCTAACATTTTTTCACAACTTTTGTACATTTAAATCTTAAAACTAGGAAACATTTTATAGAACGTTTTATTACACAACCTTTAATTTAATACTTATAAAGATATAAATAAAACAAAACAAATTCAATTTTAAACAAGGAAGTGACTCATTATAGTTGAATCAAAAATATATTTTATTTTCAAAAATTTGTGTCAAGGTTTTGAAACAAAATAATAAATGGGATGTTTATAAAGTTGTAACAAACGGGTTAGTTGAAAAAAGGAAGTCTATAATAAAAGTGTACAGAACGATGGAAAATGAAAATGTGAAAATAAATTTAGCGAGAAGTTTTACGTGAGACAGTTTCAGAGATTTTTGTTTTATTATTAATACTCGACTGTCTTCGTATGACACATACTGATGTTGATGCGTTTAAGAATGGCCACAAATTCATCCAACACCAACAAAAAAAACAGAAGAAAATGCATTCAGTAATTGTTTAGAAATAAACTTAAAAAATAAAATGTAAATTTATTTAGGTGTCACGATAAACAACTTGAAATCATATCAATCCCGAGAGTGATTGAAAAATCACATATGGAAATGGTATTCGTTAGTTGCAATTTAAAATTTGAAAATTTCCTTAAACAACCGTAAAGTATTATTGATTTAGGTATACGTATTAGTAAGGCAGTGAAACGGAAATTCAAAGTAGATGGAGAAATTTACTTAGAGAGGTAACAGCGAGCGATAATCTTCAAGTGCACATCAAAGCCGTGTGCATATACATATTTGGTAACAAATTCTAATAATGTCGAATTTAATTTAATTATCCGATGATTTGAACTCGAAAGATACATGAAATTTAACGTGTTGGTAGTTCAAAGCGTCGACTAAAATAAAAATCACGTACATCGAACTAAACTATAACAAAATACGGGAAAACAACGTATTTCGCTTAATATAAATTGTGGTCCTCGAAGCGGTCAAGTTATAAAATTTTGCTTTGCGTCGAAATTGCATATTCGAACATACGCGTTCTAGAGTAATTGTAAAATCTTTTCGACGTATATACATTCAGATAATTCACTTTCGACTCAAAGAAACAGAACGAATTGTCAAAACAAAGCAAATCAAATCTCATACATATGAGATACTTTGTTCGGCCACTAACTTCATAAAAGAAACAACTAAATTGCATTTGTGATGACCACAATTTATTTATTTGCGGGAATAGCGCTTTAAAAGGGGCATAATAAAAGCTTAATACACGGAATGTTTTTAATCATATGACATGCTTATAATTTTTAAATTAACCATGCTTAAATATGTCAGAACTTCGTTTGCCCAAGGTAAAATGTTTTGTATAAAGGGTTGACGTTTAACCGTATTCTTTATTACATCACTTAGATAAAATCCAATTAACCAGCTGGTGTGCAAAGGATATTATAAAATTTAATTATAAAAGTAACCATTGTAAAGTTCAAACGTAAAGGCATAGTCAAAGAACTTAAGAATTAACGTAAAAAAAAATCATCCCCCAACGTGAAATTCAAAACGGGAAAAATCCCTGAGCTTGATTGATGTTACGATATTAAGCTGGTTAAACAAAATAAAAATTTCGTTTAATTAATTGTACTTTCCGAATTATACATCGTACGCTGGCAAAAATCAACAACGCCTTAATTTATTTATTATTTAATTAAACGTGTCGCGCATAAAGCAAGTGTGATGTAAACGTATTAACAAATGTTTGTTCAACATATTAAATGCAAATACATTTTTATTAATTGCGACCAAATTCCCTCAACCATTTAGATAATCAGTAAGAAAAATTCTTACTGAGCGGCTTCGTTATATTAAAAAGATAAACATTCACTTTGCGATAGCTATAAAATGTAAATAAAAAGCACATACACAATAAAAAAACAAAACAAAAAAATCGTACAAACACGCGTTACCTTCCCATTTAATTTATAAAAGACCAAATGAAAATTTTTACGATTTTAAACAACGCGTTTATTTTAACCATATTTGTACATAATAAAAAAAAGCTCATTTTCTTTAAAAGTCTTCAGCTTTATTGACGCGCAATAAAACGTTTATTGATTCAACATTCGATTACTTATATATAAAGTTCGGTTCGCATAATTACATTTCATATATTCGATTTTAGGATTCAAGGTGAAATAAAAACACAAAAAATAAACTAGGATCTTGTACTTCGTTCGGAACTAAAAAAACTGTTGAAAATTTGAGATTCATTTGTTTAAAAGATCAGATTGAATTATTTAATAGTTAGAATTAAATTAATGGGACATCACCCGAACTACTTCCAAGGATTCAACATAAACTTTGAAAAAATCATAGATGTGAAATCTGCCAAAATGAAAATGTCAAAATAGATTTTAAGTTTTATTTATTATATTAAAAGCTGTACTTTTCATATTTTTTTTCTGTTTTAAAATCAGAGCCCCTACTGTTTATATTGAAAAAAATTAAAAAAATCACTTTTTTCCTTAAAAACAGTTAAACTAAGATATGCGTTTTTCACTTTGAGAATCTTCGTATGTGCAGAGGTATGTGTGCGTGCAGGAGAACTTCTATTCAACTTCGAGCTAAGAGTTCATGTAATTTCCGAAGCAACAAATTTATCTTGTGTACTAGTAGTTTAGTTTTGCGAAGACATGTAAACAGAAAGATTTGGAATTTTAAGCTCGCTTTAATATACAGCTTGCCAAAAAAGTCGGCACCAAATGGAATTATTTTTACTTTTTATTATTTTTTATAGCAATAATTTGTGCTTATCTGAAAATCTATTTAGCCTCTATCATATATACCGAGTGATTTTCACTTAGTTAGATAACGGTGTTTTTCAAAATTGTCTAAATTCAAAAATTTTCGTAAATTAAGTAAGATTTCAATGACATTTTTTCATCGTCTGTCAGATTTAGCTTACAGAACAATCTCAAGACTAGAAAACATTTTTTTCTTTAACTTTAACGCTAGAAAAAAATTTTAACTTTTTCGAATATTTTCAAATTTCCACATATCAAGACTTGATTTCAAAATTCAATTTGATTCCGTTAAAAACGTTTAGGTTTGTTATTATTTACAGAAAAGTAATATTGTTGCATAAACTTTACGTTTTTGGTGCAAAATACTTTATAGGAGAAATATTTTTCAATGAAAATTAATATCTATTTACGTGGCTTCTAAAAACTCTAATTTATCTTTGCCGATTACTTACTTTCACAAACGCTGTAAATGTTCTTTTACAATTGTCTAAAACTGTTGTGGATTGTTTTACTGTCAAGAAAAATAACGTAATTATTTTCATGATTGACAATTGTTTTGAAGATTATTTTCTGTTTCCTAGTGATTTTTAAATTTATTCGATTAAAAATTAATCAAAATGAATAACTATTTAACAAAAGAAAGCAAAACCGAAATTGATTTGATTGTCGGTAAGAATTATAAAACGCACAAGAAAACGGCAACAATTTTTAACAAGCGACATCCCGACAGACACATTTACCACTCAACTATTACTAGGATTTTAAAGTTTAAAAGTTGGGGTACAGTTAATAATAAGTTTTAATTTCTTCATAATCCTTGGGTTAATGTTGAAGAACATCAAGTAATGCAAACTGTTGGTGAAACTCCACGAACTCCTCTTCGTGAAATCGCCCAACTAAACCCAGTATACAGCACAACGGCCAGAAGAATTTTGAAAACAAATAAATTCAGACCTTACAAACAAAAAATTATCCACACGTTGCAAGACCGAGATTTGCATGCTTTTGTATTCAAGCACAAAGAGAAGAAGACAGATCATTTGTTAAACATGTGCTTTCGGCGATGAATCTACATTTCCGTCAAATGGATATGTTAGTTCTCAAAACTGTCGGTGGTCGGCTGACGAAAAATTTGTCTTAGATGCACGTAGAACAATACTCAAGCAAAACAAATGTCTCGTGTGAAACTTTCTTGATTATTTTTTTCCCTATAAATGGATCGAAAGATTTTGGAAATTCCTTGGTCTCCACGCTCTCCGGATATAACACCATGCGATTTCTTATTGTGGAAATACCTCAAAAATGAGGTCTACAAACGCAGACCTTTCAGGAATATTAACCATCTTGAAAATACAATTAGAGAATGTGCCGCTGAAGTATCGCCTATTATGTTAAGGCATGTTTCAAAAGAAATGTATGAACGAACGAATGAACGAGTTTCTCAAAAATTATGCAATCTATTCTTGCGATTGTTCGGTAAGCTAAAACAGACAGACGATGAAAAAATCTCACTGAAACGCCATTTTCTAGCAAAGTGAAAATCACTCGGTATATCTGATACGGGCTAAATAGGTTTTCAGACAAGCACAAATTATTGCCGTAAAGTTTTTAAAAAAAATCATACATAAAAAAATCCATTTGGTGCCGACTTTTTGGCGAGCACTGTATAATCGTAGTTTGAATAATAACCATTGCTAACTTTTATTCAACTGAACGTAACAATTAGAACATGTCACAGAAAATACAACTACGTTTGTTAAATTTTTAATCCCTGATTTAATAGTTAGAAACTATGATCCAGAGCAATATCTTACAGTTCTTCGAGTGCTTCCGGCTTCAATTGGAATAAAATTATGAAGCAAAATTACTTAAAGTTTGATAATATACCTATAACTAAATCGGATTAAAGAAGTACAGAAGGAAAAAAACTTTTTGTCAACTGTTTGAATGTCTACACTATGGTGTTTAATTTTAGTATTTAAATATGAAAATTTAAAATAGTTTTGAATAAAACTGCGGGACAAAACCACAACGTAAAGGACATTGGGGTAAAGCAATGTCAATGCAATTGTGTAAATGCCAGCAGAGTGAACTACTGGACGGCCGTTTCGCCCTTTTGGTGTTCGTCAACACTAGGAGATACACTGTAATTTCACCAACAAACCTTATAGCTTATATACACATCCGATAGATATAACTATTATAACCTATTCAAAGTTATTTTGAATTACGCTGATGTAAAATCGACGTACAACGTTTACCACATTTATAGCTAATTACAGTTATCGTTCTTACATAGTAGCTTGTACTAAAATAATGATTCATTTTTTCACTACCTTTACAGTAGGGGAGTGTCAGCCAAAATGGAATAGTCGAGAAAACAAGATACCTCGGTTTTTGTTTTTACCACTATTGGCACTTATCCGTAAATAACTGAAGCTAATGTACGCATTGATGAAAAAGTGTGGTTACACCAATTTGTTTGTGTTGGTTAAAATGAGATATTATTTTGTTTTGTTCAACTAAATTTCTACACATCTTAAATATATTTTATAAAATATGCCTTTTTACTATTTCAGTTTTTTCGAAATGGGAAGGTATAAAAAAATTAGCACCAGACAAATTGGTCTCAATTGAGCATGAGTCTGGCAGTGGACGAAGTTTTAGAAAGACGAATAGAGTATTTAAAGGCCTCCAAATACTTTGAATTTACACGTACAAATTTAGAGGCTAGAGTCAAGAAAATGAGAACAGGAATACTTTCTATAGAAAAATCAGGACAAAGAGGACTTGGAAGATACAAGCCAGTTTTCACAGTAACATAGGAAGAAGGGTTAGTTAAACATATTCTATAGATGGAAAAACGGCTTTTCGGTTCTACCCTTGACAATTCATAAAGTTTGACTTTTGAATTAGCTGAAAAAAATGGTATATCTCATGAATTTAATATCGAGAAAAAAGGCAGATAAGGATTGGCTGTGCGGTTTTTTGAAGCGGCATCCAAATGTGACATTGAGGACTGCGGAACGTACATCATTTGATAGAGCTATCGGCTTCAATAGGCCTGCTGTAGGTAAATTTTTTTTGCTGCTGCGTAATGTACTTAAAAAATACAAAATAAGTCCTGATCGAATTTATAATGTTGACGAAACCGACATTATGACTGTGCCGAAAAAACGCTCTAAGCTTCTACCGTTGCGTGGAAAAAACAAGTCGGATCTTTGTCATCTGCCAAACGTAGTGTTTTAGTTACGGTTCTACAGAGTTGTTCATGTCACTTACATTTATTTTTCCTAAGGCTAGAGCAAAGCCAGAACTTCTCGATAAAGCACCACTTGAAAATAAAGCATATTATCGCCCGTCAGGGTGGATCGTCGTATCCTGGCTAGATCAATTGATACAATTTTCAAATCCTTGCAATGAACTGTTCTCTTATTGTTAGACGGCCATACAACGCACACAAAAAGTTTAGAAACAATTGAGAAGGTTCGAAAAAATAATATTGTATTGTTGCGCTTTCCTCCTCACACTACACACCACTTGCAACCTTTGGATGTTACTTTCATGTCACCATTGAGTACCTATTATACAGCAGAAATTCAAAAATGGTTGCAGTAACATCCTGGTAGATGTGTGACATTTTCACACATAGGTAAACTGTTTGGTGCAACATTCATGAAAGCGGCTTGTGTTCAAACAGCTGTTAATGGCTTTAAAAAAACGTGAATAAATCCATTAAATTCGGATGTCTTTAAAGACTGGATGTTCGAGCCAGCTGAGATTACTAATATGCAGTTTATTAAGAATTATGTTAGAAAAAATGTTGGTCAGATACCTTTACTTCAACAAAACTTCTTTAAGACCTACAACACCTTTACAACCAAGTCAACAACAAGAAATTAATAATGTAACTCCTCCAAGACCTACAACACCGTTACAACCGGTACAAGGTTGTTCTCTTTCTGTTTCTACTAAACAGTTTAAAAAGACAAAGGAAAATTTAATAAACAGGAAGTTGAGAAAAATATTCCTAAATCGAAGAAAGTTAAGAAAAAGATTGATAAACTGAGTAAGCCCAAAAAAGTTGAAGAGACAAGTTCTAAAGAAGAAGAACGACGACGAACTATGTTTATATTGCACGAACTTTATTCAAATTCGAAGTCCCAAGAAGGGTGGATAAAATGCCAACACTGTGGCGGTTGAGCCCATGAAGCATGTGCCGCTGTAGAGACCGATGATACTGAGATATTCTCATGTGATTTTTATAAAAAATATTTTTGATAATCGTCCTTTTTCAGTAAACTGATTTCTCTTTAAAGATTAATATGCAGTATTCTGTTTTATACGACTAGGCGGCTAAAACAAGATAGTAGACATATTTTTGAAGAACGCGTAGATTTTTATTTTATCACTTGTATTTCAAAAAGCATTTAATTAAAATTAATGAGAAAACACTAATGAAATCATGTATAAAAATTTATTAGTTCAATTATTATCATCAATATTCAACTAAATATCCTGTTTTGCCCAACTCTTCCCTACGTTGGAGTAGAACAACAAAAAAACATACATTTCAATAAACGGGATACAAAAAAACTGATAAAAAAAGCAAAAGGCATTCTAAAAATGACTTACCAAATTCAAAAATGTCAACCAAGTGGAAGTACGTACGAATATGGAAAATATATACTAAGATAAGAATGTCTTCCGGGTTTGGACCGTGTCATTGTTGTTGTAACCGAAGTGGCCAACAACAATGACACGGTCCAAACCCGGAAAACATTTTTATCCTAGTATAGATTCCGGCCGTGGAAGCCTTCGCTATTACAATAGAAAATATAGAAAACGGAGTTAGGATCTCTAAACATGTTCCAGGCTAAAACAACAAATCGAATACCCTAATAAATCCGACAAAACAAAAAACCAACAAACTTGTCAACAACAAAATAACAAAAAAATAAAATGCACTACAACAGAAAAAGAACAAGCTAAATCTAAAGATAAACCTAAAATGCCAACTAACCTACTGAAAGATAAACCTTAAGAATAATCCGAAAAAAAACATGTAAGTAATCAATAACTTAAAGAAAAACAAAGAAACAGATAAGGCTAATTAAAACTTCTGTTTAGTTTTTTGCACACAACCAAGCAAGACAAAAAAATTTGGGACAGGTAAGTCATTAATATACCAAATAAAACATACAAAAGTAAGAAATCATAAATAGGCAGTTCTACTGTAGAGTAAACGGAATTAGAAACCACTCTAAGATTGACTAATTACACGACTATACAGGGTCTATCTCAAATACAACTGCAAACTCAAGGAGTAGTTTCCTTGTAACGTTAAATAAATATTTTTCCTTTAAAGATTTAGTCTAAAGTAGCCCAGTTTTAAGATATTTGTAATTAAAGTTTTCAGGCCAGTCCTGACTATCTAAACAAATGGAAATTCTGCTGATTGTAACTATGCGGTAAATAATGGGTGTAAATGCTGTAAAATCCGTGAAACGTATTGATGTATTCTGTTAATTATTGTTTTTGATGATAAGCGACTTTCGGCTTAGACCGCGTCGTAGTTAAACACCCAGACTTAGGCTTGGTGCTAGTCTCTTCTTAAGAGTCAAAACAAGAAGTAGAACTTTGTCGTATTGTCGTTCGTGAACCCAAACAAGTTCTACTTCTTGTTTTGGCCCTCAAGAAGAGACTAGGAACAAGCCTAAGTCTGGGTGTTTAACTACGAGGCGGTATAAGCCGAAAGTCGCTTATAACACTGGTCCGCAAAAAATATTTTTTATCGAGCCCTGACACTGTTCCGGGTGATTCTTATGTAAAATGACGTCCTGAATCCAAATATGTCTTCCGTTTTCTTCCATCACCCACCATTTTTGAGTAACAGTAATAAATAAAAAGATATTCATCGTTACTTGGTGCTTGCTTTCCTTTTATACCCTGAGGTACAGCTCTCTTGTTTCAAAAACCAGCAGTACTCCGCCAACATGCTTGCATTCCACTTCCCTGAAAATCTCTTCTCCAGCTTAGCGATGTCTTGATGGAACCGTTCCCCGTGTTCATCCGAGACTGCTCCAAAATTTTCAGGGAAAAAGTCCAGATGCGAGTGAAGGAAGTGAACTTTAAGAGACATGTTACATGTTATGTCCTTGTACGCTAAAAGCAGTTCGTCGAGGTGAGCGACATAATCTTCACTTTTGTGGTTACCCAGGAAGTTCTTACAAACGTTTTGAAATGCAAGCCAAGCTCGTTTGTCTTTTCGATTTAGGTGTTCAATAAGCGTCGAATCTTGGAAGAGTTGTCTAATCTGGGGACCAACAAAAACGCCTTCTTTGATTTTAGGTTCGCTAAGACGAGGAAATTTAGTTTTCAAAAATTGAAATGCGCTACCTGTCTTGTCCACTGCTTTCACAAACTGCCTGATCAATCCAAGTTTGATGTGTAAAGGTGGTAAGTAAATATTTTCCTTCGGAACCAAAGGATTGTGAGCGACATTTTTCTGACCAGGACCAAGATTTTCTCGCAGAGGCCAGTCCCGTACGATGTAATGTTTATCTCGGACTCGGCTATCCTATTCACAAAGGAAGCAGCAATATTTTGTGAATCCTGATTGCAGGCCCGTGAGTAGAGCAACAACTTTTAAGTCAGCGCAAAGTTTCCACTTATAATCATGATAACTAATTTTATCAAGGATTCTGAAGATGTTTTCGTACGTTTCCATCATATCAACAGAGTATGCAACTGGAACTGATGGGAAGTCATTCCCATTTGCCAACAGGACAACTTTTAAGCTTGTTTTTGATGAGTCTATAAACAGTCTCCATTTGTCTGGGTCACATGGCATCTGTAGCTCTGTCATCAATAAATTTGCATCAGGGCAGAACACTAAACCTTTATCTTCTGAGAAAAGACATTTCAGGGTTGCTTGTCTGGTCCTGTAAGAAGATATTTTTACTCCCTTTTCTAAGAGATTCCACTGTTGAAGTCGCGATCCTAGGAGCTGAGATTTAGTCTTGGGTAACTGCAAATCCCTGACAAGATCATTTAATTCCGATTGAGTGAGGAGGTGAGGTTGCCGAGAAACTAAATCTGCGGAATACACTTCATCATCATTGAACGTATCATTCGAAGCCCCAGGTTGTGGCTCAGAGTCTTTTAAATCAATTTCCGGCTCTAGAGTATAAGTGTTTGGGGACTCTGGGATTGGCAGTATCGTTATAAGGAACAGGTCTTAGAGCTGACGGAATATTGGGATACTGAATTGTATGCTTACTTTTGCTCGAAAACCCGACGGTGAAAGTCATACAAAAGTAACAAACGCCAAACCATGGGCACAGCAAATGGTATTGATTTACGGGTACCTTTGAGCCATTTGGTCAAACTACTGTAACGAGTCGTACAGCAAACTGATGGAGCCCAAGTCTTGTCCTGGACGCAAACTTGACAATCAAAGTACAATTTATAAGCTGTTTTAACAAGCGGAGAAAGGGGTTTTCGTTGCGCTTTTCAAGTTAATTCCCCGCAGACATAGCAGAAGCTATCGGGATGATTTTTACACACGCGTGGCATAATTAAATAGTAATTCAACGCCCGACATTAACCACAAATCACACTTAGTCACTTGAAAAAATCCGGAGTAAAAGTAGTTTTACTGTTTTACACAAATGAACAAAAATGAACACACAATCCAGCACGTTTAAAACGTCGACAAGTTAACTCGGCAACAGCTATAGATGTACTGTTCGAAGCAGTTAAGCAAACAATGTAATATACTATAATGAGAAGAGTAATGCAAGTTCAAGCCTGTCGTCAATTCCTGTTCAAACCTGCATGTGGTATTGAGATCGCCAGCGTCGTGCAGTGAATCTTCCTAACTGTTTATTGATATTTTTTTACTGTTCTTATATATTTGTATTTTATTGTTGTTTCTATATACATTTTATAGCAAAACTTTTGCCATATACTTTGGTATAAATTTTATTACCTGCTTTGGGATGTTTAACAGCTATAAGTTAAAATTCTAAAAAAAAATGGCAAAAAATAAAATAAAAATGCCCCCCCCCCCGAAATAGGTGGGTGATGGGTAAAAGCGGAGCTCATTTTTGGGTTCAGGAGGTCGCTTTACATAAGAATCGTCAAGAATGGTATCAGGGCCGATTTTCATGCAGACCAGTGTAATCATAAACATAACAACCGCGGAAGCTTAAGATTTTAAATTATTGTTTTCTTTAATTTTCCATCATCTACAAAATCAATTGTTAATAAAATAATTAAGGCAGATAGTAATAAATATTTCTTAGCATTATTACTGATCAAGCTTAACAAAATGCAGTTTGTGTACATGATCACGTTTATCTTTAGTTGTAACCAAAACGAGACTTCAAATAATTAAATGCAAAATTCAACCTTCTTAAAACTGAGTTCGACAATCTGACCTATTTCTGTCTCGATTTTTAACGGATTTCTTTAGTTGATGCTAAGTTATTTGTTCAAATGTACTCGTACTTCATAATATTTAATTTAAATCTTTTTGATTATGTACAACAGTGTTAATGTTTTAATGCAGGTGAATGTAATTATAACCAATTCGTGCTATAGAGCTAAAATAATTTGTTTATATGTTATTAGAACGAAACATGAATATAAGCTCTATAAATATATTAGTATAATTATGGAAATACATCAGAAAGTATTTCCCAGTGACTTAGAAAAAATGGAGGTGATTTTTCTACCTACAAAAACCGTGGTCGACAAAAACCACCCCATGTATTACCTATGGAAGAAGAAAACATTGCTTCAATAAAATCAAAACTTTAATATATATTTCTTTTTCTTCAATGTTTGTACAGATATTGTAAAATGTAAAAGCTCGGACATGAAGTAGCACTAGAGAAATAGACCGCGCAGCTAACGTGTCCCATAGTACGTTACATCGCGTTTTAAACTATTCTTTGTACCTTTACCAAGTTCGACAAATCCAACAGTTAACCGACGTTGATTTTGAACCGCGACTTGACTTTTGTGAATGGTTGCAACAACAAGAAGCTTTTGACCCTGACTTTAGTGCCAAAATATTATTTTCAGATGAGTGTTGTGTTACAGGAACTGGAGTGCTGAATTTTCACAACCTGCATGTTTAGAATGAAGAAAACCCTCATGAAATTCAACAAAGTAACTTTCAGTGACGGTTTTCTATAAATGTATGGGTGGGCATGTTACGAAACAGTTTGATTTAATTTTATCAGAAAAACTTATAGGCGACTTGTACTTTTACAAGAAACTTGTACGCAGGAATTTGATGACTTAGCCCTTGAAGTTCGCAAAACAATGTCGTTTATGCACGGTAGAGTATCTTTCGCATGCAAGTCGCCCTGTTTGCGATTTCTTAAATATAAATTTTACGAGTCGTGGAATTAGAAGAAACGGTACTGGACGCTGGTCAGCCGGTAGGCCAGATATTAACCCTTTAGACTTTTTTCTGGAGCCATGTAAAATGTGAAGTATACAAAACTCCCGTAAATAATAGACAAGAGCTGTAAAATCAATTTTTTACAGATGCAAATGCAATTAGACAAAATCTGCAATTATTTACGCGAGTAAAGAACAATTTTCGGCGAGGTTTGTGTTTCATCCAATGAAAGAGGTATTATGTAGTGTACTTAAAAAGAATGTGCAGCATAGCAACTTCATTTAACTGCAGTAATTTAACTACGCGTTATCCGATAACGATTATTTTGCAATTATTTTAATTTTTGGTGTCAGCAAATCGCCGAGAAGAAATTTGCACTTCTTAGAAAAACATTAGGAGGCTACAGGTCCGTGATTGACAATTTATTTTGCTAAAAATTTTAATTTTGTTAAATGTTTTAATGGAATTTTTATTTTGACATTTTTTGCTTAAATTTATGGTCTAATTTCACCTGCTAAAATAACAACCCGTTAATCAGATACACCCTGTATAAGTCAACATACTGACTAGAAGAGGAGAAAAGATACTACTTGTAATCATTGAACACTGTCAAATGAACGTTGTCCTAAATTAGAAACTTTGCGACGAGACTTTATGCAAACAAGCATAATAAAAACAAAACTAAAAACAAAAGCAAAATGTACATCGTTTAAGTAAGTATTTTTCCCAGTAAGTAAAATAAAAAAGAAAAAATCAGCAACGTAGTTACAGAACCCAATCACAAAACCAAAACACAATACTGAAAAAATCAAAAATCGCATTAAAAAATTTATCAGTGAAAACAACGCTGATAGAATCAAAGGAAACAATTAGTAGAAGGATACTGTAGATTCTATTCGTTTTTTTTATAGAAGATAAAGTTTTGCTCTTTTTTGTGTCTTCTTCACTTTCTTCTTTTTCGATTTTTTTTTCTATTAGTTCATGCTGCCTTTCACACTAATAAGTTTTGTCGTTTTAACAGTATTTGAAATGGTTCGGAGGTTATGTATAATTTACGTGATCGTCGCCCTGATGTGTTTTACGATGAAGAAACTTTAAATGCAGCCGACGGAGAAAATATTAACGATGTGGCCGATTAGAAACATTGCGACGAGAACCTCGACTTTGACCAAATAAAAAACGACGAGTTAACAAAAGGGCACAAAGTAACAAATGTAAAAACGAACCAAAATCGGCAGGCCGTGGTGTAGAAGATAAAAATAATTTCTGATGGTCGCTGAATGCACATGAGACGCCATTCGCTTCTTCGCTTCAAGTTTACTTGCCGTCAGCAAATAAGAAAACTAAGAATATCGCAACACCCTTGGAAGCTTGGGCCCTATTATTTACTCAAAAAATGCTTAAAATTATTGTTCAGAAAACCAATGAAGAAATGGATCGAAGACCACAAGTTAACGCTGGCAATCGTCTTACATTTTCTAAAAACACCGATGTAGTCGAGCTGAAAGCTTTCGTGTGATTGTTATATTTTGCCGGTCCCGAAAAAAACAATCACACGAATTTAGAAGATCTGTGGAACCCTGAGTTTAGATATAATTTGTACCGAGCTGCTATGCCGGAACGTCGATTCCTGCACCTTTTGCAAAACCTTAGATGCAACGACAAGAAGACGCGAAATTCAAGAAAGACAGAATACGCTTTAGCCCCCGTAAAAGATCTGTGGGATGTATTCAGCGCAAATTGCAAGAAGTATTATTTGTTATCAATTAATTGTACGATCAACTTCTCGGATTTCGTGGCCGCTTTGGTGTGAAAGTATACATTGCTAATAAGCAGGATAAATATGGAATAAAAATTGTCAGAGGAAACACAGTGGTACTTCTATTCCTTAAAACTAAATGGAGTATATTTTTTAAGCGCTTCAAAGGTTAATGTACTATTTTTAACTACCTTATATAACTTTTTTTGTAAACTTGCAGGTAAAAACTTGCATGTTCCCGTCATCGATTTGCATAAAAACATTCCTTTCCCATTGTTAATTCCAATTTTATCGTTGATTTGCCAAAAAGTGGATGGATCACAGTTGATTCCACATACTTTGAAAGTGTTTAAACATTGCCATACCAGTTAAGGGTTAATAAAACGAAATAACTCAACTATAGCGATTTGGATAGTAAACTTCATGATATCGACGATTGTCTTAGTCAGTTTAGAATTAAAAAAGTAGTCATTTATACATTAATAATTGCAATTACAACAAAGCTTAGCACTGACATCAACCATTATTAGGCGTTGAGTTCTAAGCCATTCAATAGACCAAAATCATCAAATCTTAAAAATATATAATTTTTTTAATATGCAAATGAATAAAAATTGAAAATGTAATCGTAACAATGTGCTAATTGACGTACAACTACAGTTTATAACAGAAGTTTTTCTATCTCAGCTTAAATTTCAGTAAAATTAGTGAAAACAACTTCGTTAGTCATTTTACGCTACCAAATATATGACCAAATTACAAAAATGTGAAAAAATTATAAGTTTACGAATGCATACAAGTGTTAAAAACAAAAAAAAACGGTGAAAAATTTTCCAAGGTAAATCATAGAAATTTTGATTCGTTAGAGTTTTCTAAGTTCAATTTAGATACGTAACGTTTTTGATTTAACAATATTAACAAAACCATCTACAAACTTCTCATACTTGGAAATGCAAAAATAAAACCAGCGTTTACAATACAAACGGATAAGATAAACCGAAAATAACTTTCTAATCAAGAAATAAAAAATTCACACATTATTTAGCGTGAATAATTATTAATTAGAATTTTTCTTAAAATGATTATTTTACGTGCAATTTTAAATTATTAGTAACCTTTAGAATATCGATAAAAATTCCACAATCCTACCTTGTAAAACCTGCGACGGCCACACAAGCAAAATTCGATTCATTGTTTACGCGACGACTACCGATAAGAAACTGATTATTTAAATTTTAACCAGAAAACACCTCAATCACTTGTAAGGATTAGTTTTTTGATAAATAAATTTAGAAATTTAACACGTGTGCAACTTGATAATTACACAAATATAGAATCTAAGATAAAAAGCACTTTGCTTTGAGTGTTGAAATTACATATAAAATTTCCCTTTCTTTTCTTTTCACTTTTTTCTATTTTTTTCATATCTCCCAGTCCTGCAGTTTTTATGTTATTGCATCATTCATTCTTATTCCCAAATATTTATTGATCACAGAATTTTTTCAATTATTTTCTTTTGCAATTCTTCGTTTTTCTCTTCTACCCTCATTATTTTTGTTCAGCTATAAAAAAAACAATTATGTGTATAGAAATTATAGCTATGGTTTATAGCGATATATTCGTTTGAGATTTTTTCTTATCCTTGTCTAATGTTAGATCAACTTCTATCAGACTTTTATATTCATTACATTCAAATCGTATTGCACTTCTGTCTTTTTCCATACCTAGATCTCTAATTTTTTGTACTTTTACTACTTTTACTAGTGTCTCATTTAAATACTGTATTGGTTTTTCTTTTTTGCTTAGTTTCTTTAAGGTATTATTATGTTTCCAATCATTTACATGGCAAAAGTTTTCAAAATCAATAAACAAAATTTGCATTTGCATGTTCGTTGTTTCTTTATTTATCGGTTTCATGGCGCTATTTGATTCTTTCTTCGTCTTTTTAAAAAATTTTAAAATGTTTATAGTTCCTTGCCACCCATTTTGTCTATTTCTTTTGATAAAACAAGGATTCTATAATTTTCTCTATCTGTATCTTATTTTGTTTTCTGACTTTTCTTGTTTTTATTTTTATTATTTTTTTGTATTGATTCTTAGTTAAAGCATTCTTTTCTTTTTGCATTTAGGTATATCAACTATCAATAACGCTTACTTTTCTAAAACTAATTATTTTTTATGTTTTTATTGGTTATTCTTCGAAAATTCTTTCTTTTTTCTGTTTTTTTGTTTTTCTTTTTTTTTTTTTGAAGTAAAACTTATTTAGCGATACTAAATCTGAATTTTTGTTAAGTTGCACCGTAACGAAAAAGGGAGTAGCACAATCGCAGCAAACTTTTTGTTCATTTACATTTTTGACGGTTATATTGACCTGAGTTATTCTAACCTTTAATTTCGTTGTGACTATCCACGTGTTTATGAAACGTTGTTTTGGTTTTTTTTAAATTTTCAATTTTCAATTAGGTAAAACGTTTTATTTTCCCATCAATAAATAAAAATAAAAGAAATGAATTAGCAAAGAAGTTTCACTTCTTCCGTGAGCTTACGTGAAGCATTAAGAAAACTGTCGGTTTAAAAAATTAAGCGTTTAACGCCAGTGCTAAGATAAAGAAAAGCACATCAAGTAAACATAAATACCAGTGTAGATAAACAAAAAGTGCCGACAGTAATTACCTATTATAGCAATAATGATATATAAATTACTTGAAAACTGTTTTTCTTAAATGCCGTTGCAATTTATTAGTGTTAGTTAAAGGTGGTTATATTTATTATATCTAAATTAAATCGTGAAAATAATAAACAAAGAAGTGATTAGTACGTGCCCGCGTGTGTTTGTTTATAGCGTGTAATTATATCTGTTCCAGTTCCTGAAATCGGGGCATTTAATTTAATAATAAAGAATCGGGCGTTATTAAAATTTAGTATTATACAAAAATTGCATTTTAAAAGTGACTGTAGGTATATCTTATTAAACTTTTTATTAGTGTTATAATTTATGCCGATAACACGTTTGCAAGCAGTGAAAATGGATGCAAAACTATTTAAAATTCTCAAATCAATGATTAAAAAAATGAGCAAAAATTCTCAGAAAATAGAACAAAAAAACTGTCCGAAAACTGTCAAAAAATGGAAAAAAATTTAGGAAAAATTTAAGGAAAACTGCAAAAATTCTTAAGATAATAGAAAAAAATATTAGAAAAATAGAATAAATCCTAGAAAAAAAGAAAGTGGGGATTTTGCCAGTATTAATACGAATGGGATCTGAGATGTGGCGTTTGGGAGCAACCGCAAAATTCAAACCCTTAGAGAGCACCAATTCCTGTTCTGAAGTGAGAACCAAACTAGATAAATTGACAACTAACATTTTTATGGAATCCTTTGAAACGGTTGCTTTGGAATCATCAATATTAAAACCTAAAGTGTGGTTTAGATATGTTGACGACACGTTTATTGTTTGGTCTCATGGTCATCTTGAATTGTCTAAGTTTCTTGATCATCTTAACAATCAACACTTAGATATCAAATTTACTATGGAAATCGAAAGTAATGGTTCTCTTCCATTTCTTGACGTTCTTGTGACTCGTAAGCCCAACGGACTTCTGGGCCATTCTGTTTATCGCAAACCCACCCATACGGACAGATACCTTCATGCTTCGTCTCATCATCATCCTGCACAGAAACGTTCTGTTATTGAATCTTTGGTCCATCGTGCCTTTTCTATTTGTCAACCTGAGAATCTAGACTCAGAACTCCGTCATCTTACTTGAACCTTAGTGAACAATGGTTATGGAAAGCGAGATATTCATAGAGTTATTAATCGTCGTTTACATCCACGTACTCGATTACCTAAGGACATTTCTACTCCCGAATCCAACCCGAAATTGGCCTTTTTACCCTACATTCACAAGGTTACAGATCAAATAGGGAAACTCCTTCGTAAGAATGGTATTAAACCTATATTCAACTCGACAGGCAAAATCTCTCAGATTCTTCCTTCTCCCAAAGACAAATTTCTAACACTTTCATCTCAAGGTGTATACCAAATTCCCTGTTCTTGTGGTTTAGTCTTCATTGGTGAAACCGGTCGTTCCGTCATTACTTGCATTTCAGAACATGATAGTTGTATAAGGAAAAGGTATACTTCCAAGTCTGCGGTCGCTGAACATCATTTTACTACAGGTCACAAGATAGATTTTGATAATGTTTCGTTGATTGCCAAATCTCCATTCTTTTTCAACAGGAAATTCCGAGAAAGCATAGAAATCATCAAACACCCCAATAACTTCAATCGCGATCATGGTTTCGAACTGTCCCCTCTTTGGTTCCCCGGTTATTAGTCATTTATCAAAAACACGCCCCCTAGCAACCGTAACCCAATCAGGGTCGAGCTTAACCATCCGTGACGATCCTTTTCCTTTAAATACGGAGACTATTTCTTCTTAAGTCACTTCTACGGAGTTTAGAATCTGGTTTGGTTCACAAGTTGAATACCTAACTCGGTAGTGGTTCTTTGTTAGATTTTCGTTTACTTTTTCAGGTTGTCGTTTTCTTTCTTTCCTTTTCAGAGTTTAGGTTATGGCTTGTTTCACAAGTGGATAACCTAACTTTTAAGAAGTTCTTAGTTAGAATTCGATTATTTGTTTAAGTTTTGCGATTTATCTCAAGCCCTGATGAAGCCCCTTACGAAAGTGGGCGAAACGTTGGCAGCTTCGGTTGCAACTATGACACGGTCCAAACCCGGAAGACATTCTAATGTTAGTACAAATTAAAATTGTTCAAGCAAATATGTTAAATTTAAGAGAAAAAATATGTTCTAGAAAACAAAATAGACGCAATAGAAAACAAATTAGAAGACAGAATAAAACTGCATGAAGAATGAACCAAATGAATTGTCACGGTGAAGAAAGCCTCACGAGCGATGACTTACTTATGAACAATTGACAAGAAACCAGTCACCAGTTTAAGATTATACCTTCACAATCTGATAGAAAAATTCCTTGGTCAAGATACTACAAACAGATGGCTGGAGCAATAAGCAGAAAGCAACGTTTTTAATAGTAGCTTTACGTAGAAACGCGTTTGGCATTTTGCAGACTGTTCCTGACCACTTCCAAAGAAATTACGACCTCTTAATTTCACGTTTAGAAATTAGATATGGAGATGCTCATCTTCAACAAGTGTACCAAGCCCAAATAAAAAATCGGGTTGAGAAAGCTGCGGAAAGTCTTCAGAAGTATGAGGCTGATATCGCCAGATTGACACGGCTTGCGTATCCTACAGCACCAGATACCTTCTTAGAACAGTTAGCTATGCAAACCTTCGTAGACGGCCTGCAAGACAGTGAAACGCAGCAGACTTTATGGTTAACTTGACGGGAAAGAACGGCGACGACTTCGAATTGCGGTAAAATATGCTATACGACGACACCATACTAAACCTAAGAAGAAAAGAAGAGCTCTCAAAAACTTGGAACGAGTTGACCAAAAGAAACAAAAGTTAACTTTATCTAGTCATGTACCGGAAATCAACATTCAGTTACTAGTTGACACGGGAGCGATGCGACGAAGACCATCAGTGGCCTGACATGTTATTGGAAAATAAAAAGACATTTAGTAACAGTACGACTTCGAACGGCGACGAGCCCTATTCACAAACAATTAAGTCACCATTGGTTTAGGAAGTGGAGTACTCGACCATCAAGTACTGGTAGCCGACTTCACGGAACAAGTTATCTTGAAAATGTACGTTATAAAAAAATACGGGTTTCATTTGCATATGAAGAACGATATCTTGAAGATCGACGGTGAATAAATTCCTTTTCATTCGTCAAAAAAAGCAAGAGTGCAAGTCTAATTGATTGAAGACGTGACTGTCTGGAAGAACTAAAAGTGTGATGATTACACGCCTAGATGAAAATCTTCAAAAAAGCAACATTCGCGCAATTGAACCAATTGAAAGCAAATTGATAAAAAAGGGACAGCTAGTTGGCAGAACATTAGTACAAGTGAAAACCACGGAGTCAGTAAAGATCTTGAATATCAACTCAAATCCAGTAACGTTAAAAAAGAAGACCGTGGTAGGCTAATGTACGCCAGTATCTCAAATTGTGAGATGCGTAAATTCTAATGAAGCTACGTCGCTAAGAAGGTGTCTACAACATCTTGTTACGTGCAAAATTTTTATAATGCACTACCCTGTATATTAGTTTAATTAAAAATTACTTTTCTATTTGTCGACGCCATCTATCGGGCTCGTTGGTCTCTTCGTATTGAGTAGACGATATCTGGTGAGATACGGGCATTTTGACTTTAACATCGTTCACGATATAACCTATGTCTGCGTGAATTAAAAATCGTTTTCATAAAACATCCACGTGTTGGGACACGATGGGTAACAAAAGTATTCTTATTTAACTAATTTAATCCACGCAGGGTAAGTGGCTTTTGTTCTTTTTTTGATTAAAGGTAATTTTTGTGTCTTTTCGTTAGCGCCATGTGCTACCTCCTAAGTATGGGTGTTCTGGTCGTAATTTAAAATCTACAAGAGAAAATTATAATCGGAAGCTGTAAAGCTAATTATATTATAATAAATTTCGATGCGGAGGCAATTAATACCAGTAATTAATATAACCTTGTTCGGAAGAGCCTAAATACCGGATACGATTGAATTTCTCTTCGGAGGCAATTAACACCAGTAATTAATATCACCTTGTTCGGAAGAGCCTAAGTACCGGATACGATAGAATTCTCTTCGGAGGCAACAGATTAATACCATCGTAGACGAAAAGACATTGTAACAGCATACGATAAGTTTCGGTTCTACTACTTTCTTTTAAGTGTTTCTTTTAATTGTTGCAGTTTGTGAGTCGCCAGGTAGACACGATTATTTTCCGGAAGTTTAATTATAGGAGGCCAGTAGGAAAACGTTTTCTGAAGGTAACCCTGAATTTGGTAAATCAATTTTTTTCTTTTAATTATTCGCTATCGCTACGGTGCTACTCATGGCTAACTATATTTACTAATCGTACGTTCGAATTGATTTGTTTCTTATTATTGTTACTCAATTAGTTTAAGTAAATTACTATCGCATGCTGATTACGTCAACGGTCAATTATCATTATTAATGTAATTTACTTATGAAGATTTTTATATGTTTTGGTGGTTACACTTTTGTTTTACGTGTAGTGTAAGTTGCCGATACTTCTGATATTCTAGTACCTGCTTATATTTGTACTCGGACTAAAATTATTCTTTGTCGTGCTATCCAATTGTTATTGATTCAAATTTCTATTTATCCTCATAGAGTAATTAAAATGCAATTGTTAACGATTTAGTTTCTTCCTTCGTTTCCTTCATCTTTACGAACCTTAACAATTTTGTACAATCCTCGAGCCTCCTGTGCTGATCTAGCAGGAGCTATTTCTGCAAAGAACAAAAGATCTGGCGCCCTTTAAATAAAGTCACTTGAACCTCCCCTCTCTCCGACAGGTATGGTTTCAATCCTACAGTGAGTTGGCCGTGCAGGTTCGTAAATTACTAGAAACTTGTAACAATATATTAGACAATCTTACCTCCACGTGACAAAATCTCAGCCCAGACCAGCTAGTTAATGTTAAGGCGTTAATCCGGCACTATCAACATGTGTTTGCGCTGAAAAATAGTTCCAAAAGAAGAACTGACGTGGTAAAACACAAAATTAATACCGGAAACGCTCGGTCGAAACGACAACGTCCACGCCGACTTTCTTGGACAAAAACAAAAAAAGCCAAACAATTAATTACTGATATGGAAACAAAAAGTGTGATTGAACGTTAAAATAGTCCATGGGAGTTCCTAATGGTACTAGTAAAAAAGAAAGATAGATCAACAAGAGTTTGCTAAACGACGTGAACAAAAAGGATAGCTACGCTTTACCGAGAATTGTCGATACCTTAGATAACATGTCCGGATCCCAGTAGTTTTCCACATTAGATTTGAAGAGTGGTTACGGGCAGGTAGAATTGGAACCTAATAGCAATAAAAAGACAGCGTTTAGAATTCGAATTAGTTTAGTTAAAACTGAAAAATTGCAATACCTTAGCCACGTCGTATCTAGACATAGAGTAAAAACAGCCCCAGACAAAGTTCAGGCAGTGAGGTCCATAAGTTGTGCACCTATTGAAGAAGATTTGTATTCGAATTTGCCAATATTTCCAAACCTTACAAAACTGACCAAAGAAATAACAGAATTTATATGAAATGAAGACTGCAAAGACGTTTTCCATCAACTAAAACAAGCCCTAATCACGTCTCCGATTTTAAGTTGCTATGTAACCTCTATACCGATGAGGTGAATATACATACGACTTGAGGTGTCCCGAGCTAGTCAGTGGAGAAGAGCACAAAAGATAAATAACACAAGAAGAAAACGTATTTGAACGCCACTCAGTTTAAACAAAATGACCTAATCCATGGCGTGTGCAAAACCGTCATACAAAAACCTGTGGCAAGCATTATGAAATCTCAAGAGAGTAATTTAGTTTCACAACATTAAGAGAATGACAGTACTTATTAAGTTGCGGTTTAGATCAACTGGATTAGAAGACAGTTCGAAATATGTTGGAGGTCGTCTTCCGAAGAAAAGACATTCAAGTGTTGGTCTGCAGTTACCATCCTAGTAGAATAACAGGTGAGAAACAGTCGAGGAACAGAACAGTCTTAAGAAGGAGACAGTGAAGTGATAACGGAAAAATATAAAAAGTATTTGGAAGAATTTGGAGTCAATTTTTTTCGAATTGAGTCAGAAATGTTAAAAACACTGTCGGTTTAGATAAATAAAAGTGCATCAAATGAAAATAAATACTAGTGTAGACAAATAAAAAGTGCGGACAGTAAATACCTATAGTGATAGTGATATATAAATTACTTGTAAGTTGTTTTTCTTAAATGCCGTTGCATTTTATAAGTTAAAAGTAGTTATATTTATCATATCAAAATTAAATCGTGTAAATAAATACGTGTAAATAAATTTAGTTTTAAAAATCGTTACAATATGTTCAACTATTATTATGAATCTATAAACAAATATTTCAACCTACAAAACAAACATAAAATATATATTTTAAAGTTTAGGAATGTTAATAGTAATAAATTAAACAATATAAAAATTGTTATCACAAACTTTGTTTATACTTCTGTGAACTCATATTTTATATACATAAATTTTAAGAAAGTTAATAATAACAAATAAGGAAACATAAAAAATATTCTCACAAACTTTTATATCTCTACGAAGCGATGTTAAATAAACATCGCCTAACTGGAACAATAGTTGTTAATGTAATCAGTCGTAAAAGTTACTTCAATGCACAATAAAGTGTTTTTTTTTCAACTTTGTCGTTTTTAACAATTTCATTTACACAAAGTATATGTGAACAATAAAAATTTGAGTTATAAAGTGTTGAAAATACACAAAATTGCTTATTAAAGTAGCCTTTGATGCATTTTCAAACAATCGATCTTTCACTATAAGAACGAGTAACAAAAAACTATAGCTAAACTCAAAGTGTACTAAAATCGCTTTTATTGGGCGTGATTCTTTTCATAGTAAATTGGTCGTTTAGATGTCCGTAAAATGTACAAAATAGATTAAATAGTAGATGGAATTCAAATTTCTATAATCAACAATTAAAAAAAACTACAAAGTAATAAAAACAAATTAAATAAAAAATCAATAAATAATTACAACTGATTCACTACATCAACGATTCTTTTCCAAGAGTTGTTTCTGAAATCATTTGTTTGAATTCCTACACCACTCTCTATGCTTTATACAATTTTAATAGAGATGAGTAATCAATCAATAAACTCATCTTGACAAAATAATTTTAGAAGTACAAAAGCTCACATTATATTTTTTTATTTAATTTGAATTAATTTTAAATAAACGCAATTAACTATATTTGATTACGGTTAGATTCATGTACATACTACATATGTACGTCAATAACGCATAATCGCTACAGTGTTAACCTAGTTTATGTTAGTTTTTTCCATATATTTATTATGACTTCAATGTATCACAATATGATCGTAATGAGTGCATGTAAAGTACATATAAACACAATGCTACAAAATGCACAGATATGGCTTATTATTTTATATTAACTAGAAAAAACATTTTTTCGTCTCAGTACATTTAAAAAAATGTAAGTTTAATTAAATTTTGAATTACTCGTAACGTTCTTAACGAGCTAAATCGTTTTAAACTGTCATAAAAATACATTGAAACTAATTTTAATGTACTTAATGTAATTATTTATTTATAGAATATTTGTCCGCAGATTGGTTTTATTATACCTATAATATCGCTATCATTAAACATTCTTTTATGTATAAATTCTTCTAAAGTACCAGTTTGATTTTATTAGAGAATTAACTCAATGTATACGTTCATGAAAATGATTCGTATCATTAAAGTTAGAATATTAATAATTTTAATGTCGCCGCAATAATAATTATAATAATTTCGTCATTACTTATTCATTTACATATTTCAGTGTTCGATATAATATTTTTGTTTTATTCGAAAAATGTATGTACATCTTAGCCTTCCAATTAAAATTCTGTACTTCTATTTATAATCTGCAAAGATAATTTGTTATTGTCAAGTTTTGTGACAGCAAACTAAACTAAAAGAGTTTTTTATTGCATTAAATATAATAAAACTCTCATAAACTGATCTTGAGGATAACTAAAGAAAGTCTAAAGCTTTGTCGAGAAAGAACAGGTCAAGAGAATGTATACTAACGCAGAACTCCACGGAAACTAGTAAATGTTTACAAGCGGCCATATTAGAAAAACTGTACTAGTTCAGTCAAATGGTGCACAAAAAGAGCTGAAAGTGGAAAGTTCTGATGTAATTGTTTCTATTGGTTTATTATAAATTTTTTGGGGTGCTGAAAACGAATTTGAAGTTGTCCAAAAAACATTTATTTATGTCTCTAATATTTTTTGTGGGTCGTATGGTTTCCATGCAAAAAAGTGTTAAAATATCGGGAAAATCAGTAATTTTTGGAAAATAGCAAAAGAAAATATATAAAACAAATAAATTGCAATTTTCCTTTTAAGTAAATTATTTCATCAGTAGTTGTTTGCCTTTCAACGTATCTACCTGTCAAACTATAGAGAAAAAGCCCTTTTTCGTTTCTTTTGTCACGTCAAACTCCCCATTTACTAAATTACAGAGGGACGTTTTTCATGCCTATACGCTTAACGGTCTTCAGTTCCCCAGTTCGTTCACAACCGTGGTCGTGTCATTTATATTTTATTTTAGTTTCTCAGTGTTTTCGTTGAGATACAATCTAACAACTCGGTCACAATGTTCAGTGGCAAGTGTTTTATTTGTGAAAAAGATTTGAGTGTGAGTGCAGTTAAAGTGGTAAAAGAAAAAGGAATAGAAACGTTACGTAATGTTAGTAAAAAAACTGGTGTGGTCCTATAAAGAATGATGAAGGAATCTCTACATATTTTTTTAAGGTTATGTTGTCATAAAACCATTTTGAAGTAATATGCGTTTCTATTGATTTTCTAGCATGCTATAATTTTTTTGAAATTTTTCTCCTCGGTTTCATTAAGATCATATCGACTAACCCTTATATTTGTACGTCTCGATATTACTTACCTCTTTAGTAAATCAAAAGAAAAAATCGTTGCAGGCAGGATTCGAACCTAGGATTATATATGGAGTTCAATTGAAATTATAAATCAAATACCTAATAAACTGTTAATTATATAAGAAAAACTGTTAAAAATGGCGGATACACCTACTTCCACTTTCCTTATCAGATCCATTTTTTAACAAAACCAAGAAACCAGCTCCATACCAAATTTCAAGTTACTAGGAATTTTGATTCGAAAGTTATCGTGAGTGCATCCAAAGATAATTTATATAAGATGTAGCACTTCGTATACCGCGTGTCCCGGAAATTTTGAAGCATACAGATTAACATGGGGAATTTGAAAATTTCGATTTGTATGTCCCCAAAGTGTTTTTAAGATAGTTCCAGTATCAGAACATATGACAACCTGTGCCAGAAAACGTTTTGCGTAATAATTTTCAAATTTTAATAACAAATATCAAAAATATTTCCAAAAATATATCGCGTGGTAAAAAACTTAGTTTAAAATACAGATATCACGTATTAGTAATAGTCACTTTGGTGTAATGACATCAATCGTACGACTGCGGTAATATCGCCGCTACGTACGAAGGTTCAAACCCCAATTGCAGTTCATGCTTTTTTTAAATTGTATTATTATTTTAGATTAACGACGATTAATTTTTATCAGTAAAGAGACATAATTAAACGTGTGAATTGTCTTTATTAAATACATAATGGATTTTTTATGAGTTTAATAAAAACAATTTACACATTTAATTATGTCTCTTTACCGATACAAATTAATTGTCGTTTAGAATAATAATACAATTTAAAAAAAAAACTGAACCCACATTGGGATTTCAACCTTCGTACGTAGCGGCTATTACTGCAGTCGTACGATTGATGTCACTACACCAAAGTGACTATTACTGAAACATTCTTTACATCTGTATTTTAAACTAACATTTTTACCACGCGATACATTTTTGATATTTGTTATTACATTTTGAGAATTATTATGCAAAACGTTCTCTGATACACATTGTCATATGTTCTAATACTAGAAATATCTTAAAAACTCTTTGGAGACATTTAAATCAAAAGTTTCAAATTCCCCATGCTAATCTGTATGCTTTCAGAATTTCCGGGACACACGATATAAACAAGTCAAAACAAAATAGAGAAAAATGGTTATTTTTTAACGTATCTTGCTTTCCTTTTAAAATATAGTTTTTTTCTAAAAAAAAATCGTCGTAAGCAGATCGAACCTAGGATTATATATGGAATTCACTTTAAATTATAAATCAAATATCTAATAAACTGTTAATGTTAGAAAAATTTTATTTGAATAAATTGGTAGGAAGAATTAACTGTTAAAAATAGCGGATACACCCACTTCCGATTTCTTTATCAGACCCATCTTTTGATAGAACCGAGAGAATATAAAAAACCAGGTTTATACCAAATTTCAAGTTACTAGGACTTTTGGTTCGAGAGTTATCGTGGGTACATCGTTACACACAGACACCCACAGACGCCTAAATTTTTTTTTTCAAAAAAAAATTTTTCTGATTCAAGAGACCTTGAAACGTAAAATTATGCAATAAAAATATTTTTGAATAAAAATTGCGATCCCTATACTTTCGTATAGGAAAGTAAAAAAGAAATAATAGAAAGGGAGCTATTTTGAAGAATAAAACATTTGTTAGCGTATCTGTTTTATGTCAGAAAAGTTACATAAATGAAAGAATGATAGCTGCTCACCTAAAGAAAGCTGCTGAACCAAACACATCGTCAGGAAAATGAAGATCATCCTCTGAGTATTTTTAAAAACACATTGTTTTGTGTGTGGAACACGTATTCCTCAAGATTACGCAAAGTCACAACAACGACTGCCTCCTCATAAACGTAATTTGGTAAATCAGGTGACAAAAATAAAGGTAAAAGATACAGTTATGAAACAGACCCAACTACGTAGAGATGATTTTGGTGCAGCAGTTATCAACAGGTTCCATCCAATAACAGGCATGGTGCCTGCTAATTGTCAGTACCATGATAAATGTTTAAAAAATCTGTACATTAGTAGGCCCAAGGTTGATAAAAAAATGTTTGCCCTCATGCTGAAAAGATTGAGAGAGCTATGAATGGCATTTTAACTTTTATGGAAAGCAATGACGAGGAATGTCAGTCTTCATTAGCCGAGGTAATGACTCAGATAGAGGGCAACTACATTCCTCACAGAAAAAATGTAATACAACATTTACTTAGAAAAGCTGATACTCACGAAGCGAAAAAGCCATTTCACACAGAGTTATTATCGCTGTCAGACCAACTTCTTTCCTTTCTCCTTGCAAATCAGCTTTTTTAATAAGTATGAGTCACGGAAACTGATTGATGTGTCATTCTTAGGGTTTTGCGCATCTTGAATCATGAGAAAATAGACTCAACAGCTTTCCATCAATTTTTTCATGACAACGTAGATTTCAATACTCGTACACTGGATGGATATAATACCTTTCCTGCAATAGGGAGAATACATTTGATCACCTCTGAAAATGCTATTACTCCAGATCAAAGAATTGTCCGAGTAAAAAAAAACAATACCAGCTCAAATAGTTGGTGAGATGGCAGGTTCTGTTGGCTTAATGAATATAAACATTGAGGATCTTAGCTATTTGTTTCACGTGATACCATCACATCCTCTTTGGCAGACTTGATTTGACTTTATGGCAAGTGGAAAGATGTGCCCGGGATTCCAGGATGGAGTGGTTTCATGGAGCATATCACAAGCGGTGTCCCCTTTGACACAATCTATGTTGCTTGTCTGCCTTTCTAAATATTTCACCATCTGATCACAATACAGTATATACAGCTTTACTCATTTTCATAAAACAGAGCAAATCGATGAATCAACAAGCAGCTGCAACATCTTCGACCAGATTTTATACCTAAAAGCAAGACTTATAGTAGCTTGCCAACAAGAAGATTCCAATTTTGATAATGTGATACTACACTAATACCTAGTTTGGAAATTTTAAATAAATATTAAAAAATTACCAAAAGCTTTAATCTTTAATAGTTTTATCAGTTCTTGTTTCTTCTTTTTGCGACAAAACAAACTGTGACTCGTTTTCCTACGCAAAATAAAACCATCTGCACTTTCACTGACTGATTATCGCAAAATATTCTGTTGCCGCAAGAGAATTTATTTGCTTTCGTGCTGAAACTTAAAATGCCAAATAAAAAAAAAATTCTATCGATCGACTGAGCAAATTTTATTTGATAGACTTTAGGCGATATAGTGATTTTATTTTTGTGTTGTCACATTTTGTTCTTTAAAACACGATAAGTGACAATTGATTGTTTTAGCCTTTGATTATCGTGTAGTATATTTCTAAGTGGTCCTTTGATCTGTTTGTTACGCCTAGAGCCAAAAGAAGCAAATTTCCCTTAACTGAGGTAGTTTAATAGAGAACGAATAGTGGGTCTGAATTAAGCTGGTTTTCATGCGCTGTTGTCAAGCATTGTCCGTCCAAGAACGACAATCCGCAAAGATCGTCGCCTTCGTCTTTTGACAGTACGCGATCGCTCACTTACACAAAGACGATTGCAGATCAAGAGTGTGCAGAAAACGGAAGGCTTATTGGGATGCAAACCGTTAATTGTAACGTAAGTTTTGAGCTGCGTTCATACTGTCCTCACCTCGCATTATCGGACACACCAGAGCAACGACGTGATCGATTGCAGTAGTGTAGAGAATGTGTTCAGTAATACCAGTAATTGAATACGGTACTCTTTAGAGACGAAAATTATATGTGAGTATGCATAACGGTCGGGGAAAAATGAGAAAGTAACGTGGTAAAAAACGTAATTCTAAATTTTCTGTGAAAAGATATGTGCACCGCACCGTGGGAGTATTGGTATAGATGGCTATTTCCCTCGGTAGTAAGTCTCCTTTCGTCTTCATCAGAGGTAACATACCCACCCAACGTTAGATTCAGAAGATGGTGGAAACACCCTACCTCAAGACTCTTCAAAATCCATTATTCCAACAAGACAATGCACGGCCATATTTAGCCAGAGATACGTTAAACCACTTTAAGATTATGAGACTTCGCAAAAACAAATCTCATTAAGAGTATGCCTAGACGTGTCAATGAGTGCATAGAGCAACATAGACGCCCTACCCATTACTAATTTATCTCAAGTTCTAACTGCCCAATTGAATTTGATCTTTGACGTATCTTAGTAATAAATAAAAAACAAGATAAAAAAGACTATGCAAGAACGAATAGATGTCAGGAAATAAGCGAAAAATGCTCGATTTTCTAATAAATTTTGACCTTGAAATCAAGCCTAATAAGGCCTTTCATTGGTTGGAGTTAAGGTTCCCACCTCTTCCGGAACACCGGGATTCTCCGGGAATTGAGCCCTACGATATGTAAGTTTCTCAAAAATAATGATACAATGCGCACGGACGTAACCATTGAGAGCATGAAAAATCACACGACCGCGCACAGCAGCGATCTACGGTGAGCGGCGAGTAAGCATCTTACGGATGAGTACGGAGAGTGTTATGCCGGCGTGTCACGCGCACGCGGCAGGGTTTCTTCGCAATCGGTTTCGAACTTTTTCATGAAGAAATCTTCAAAAGAAAAGGAGAATAGGTATTAAGCATCATTATAGTTCTGCCAAGACTGCAACAAATTGCATAGCACTATTTCCAGATTCTTCTTTGGCAAAAATATTTCTTGTGGTAAAACAAACTATACAAGCATTTGCAAAAGTGTGCTTGCTTCTGCAGCTCAAGAAATGCTTTTAAATAAGATTAAAAAGGCGAAGTTTTTGCAGTTGCAACAGATGCATCGAATAAAAGCAATGTTAAAATGTTTCCAGTAGTCGTGCAATATTTTCATGATTAATTTTTACCGTGATCCCCAAGAAAACAGTGGTGAGATTAAAAACTATATTTGTAGAGTTCTCGAAGAAAACAATTTAGATATAAAGAATGTAACTTAATTTGCTGCTGATAACGCTTCTGTAAATTATGGCATAAATTATTATGTATATCAAAAACTTAAGTTTGGCAATGAAGAAATTTTAAAAGAAAACTGTAAATGCCACATAACTGCCTTAGTCTTGAAAATTTATAGTGAATTTTTTTCAGCATATGCTAAACTCTCTTTGAAAGATTTCCACGCATTTTTAAATATTGAGTATCGCAAAATTTTGCGCCATGTGCCAACCAGATGGCCATCTATATTGCCAGCGATATTGCGTTTGCTTTCCAATTGGCCAGCTTTGTGGGCGTATTTTATTAAAGAAAGAGAAGAAGAATGTATGTAGTACGATTATTTGGCAAACATTTAAAGACGAAAACTCACTGCCTTTGTGCTACTGTTACTTTTTGCACAATGTTATACAAATTTTTGATAATGACATTAAAGTCCTCGAAAGTGATTTTGTTACTTGCACAGTTTTATACGATGTTATCTTTGAAATCAGTCGGAACATAACCAATTAAAAAAATGATAAATGTTTTGGTAGTTCAGTCAAAAATCTTTTAAACAATATAAATGCTGACATTTTCTTTGAGATGTTTAGATTATCTGAAAAAATGGTATGATTTAGAAAACTTAAGAGTATAGTAAATTGAGCATACTTTCAATGAAAAAACTGATTACGTGGGATGCTTTGAGAGACTTGACCATTGATTTAAAGATCACTTTTGATGAAAATAAACTTTATGAAGATTTCTGCATTTTGAAGGAGGTTCAAGGCAGCATTGTTAAATCAAATGTAAGAGTAGATCTGAGGTAAGCAAAATAGAGTTGGAGATATGTTAAAGAAAGTAGTTTCATTCGTTTTGTCTATACTTGTATCAAACGCTGCCTGCGAGTGTGTTTTTAGTATAGTATTCGATATATGGACTAACCGTTTAAATGAGTAAAGGCAGAGAAATCCTAACGTTCTTCAATTTTAAAATAGACGGCAGAGTTTTTTAAATTTGTTAGTTTCAGACCAGATATTTTGAAATCCGTACGATCAAATGTCAAATAAAAGTTCAAAATAAAATAAAGTTATGAAAATTGATATTGGTTTTTGCCCTCTCTCGGATTTTGACAGCCAAGAGGTGGCAATCACTTAACCACCGGATTATTAGTGCAATTTTGAATTTTGCGATGACAAGTTAAAATTTATTGTGGATAATTCTATTAAATTCAATTTCATTCAAGATAACCAAATAATCCAGTAGTTTTAATGAAAGTATGATTTTACTTTTTATTGATAGTGTTAATTCACAAATAAATTATATTTCTGTATGGGATATAATTTAGGTACATTTTATATTTAGTTTTTATTCAAAAAACCCTGTTAAAGTATACTTTCAATGTCCATCTAAGCGATAAAACCCTCAAATTCGATTGAATGAGGAATTCATTTAAAAGTAACTAATCAAATACTTGAGTAAAAAATCGTGCTAAACCGCCCTACGTGATTTTAAGTAGCTTCTACAAACAAAAAATAAAAAAACAATGCAAATTAATTTAACCCTGTACTTGAATTTCCTATAAATTTTATATAGTTATATGTATGTATAGCAGATTACAAACAGTATCATCAATAAAGAAGCTGCATGAATCATGCAGTTACTTAGCTTCAAGAGAAAATAGCTAATTGCTAAAATGATTAATTAAAATGTATAACAAAATTGCATTAACAACTTTTCAATTAAACAGATTTAGAGCAGCAAAACGGAAAATTCGAAACGATAAAGTAGTCTTTTTGTGCCCGCAACGATCATAAACATTCAGGGCGAAAGATTAAATCTTTTGCAAGAGAACAATTCAACAGTAGTCATGTAAGTTTTTCAGCGTAGAAATTTTTCGAGCAAAACCCCAAGTGCATTTGCAGTTGAATAATTGTAAAAGGCATTAATCAAAATTGGATTCGCGCAATTAAATAGAGATCATAAATAATTCCATAAAGATAATTTATAAAGTTCCTACTAGGTCCAAGTTTCGATTGGGTCGCAAATAATTCAAAGCCTCATTTGTAATAAATGAATGCCGACATTTTAAACGGGAATTGGTCTATGTTGACGTCATTTCCTATTCGTTGACTTAGGTTCAGTTCGTGTGTCGTCGCAATGAAAACTTAATAGTTCACAAAAACACTACATTTGTCTTTGATGTAGTTATAAGGTCTTCAATTAGAAAAAAACAAAAAAATTAAAATTTCCAAAATAATTTAATAATTAAATAAGAAAAGTTAAATATTTAATGTACAAATGGAGCGTTTAATTTATTATGAAGGCAAATGTTGAACCAAAGTCGTTTTAATTGTAACGTAACACTGGAATTGAAAATTTAATGAAGTAACAAACCGTAAGGTCTTATGCAACAATCTGGTATAATAAAAATACTACATGATCACGTATTAAATATGATGTAAAATAATAGGTCAGTGAATGAATAGAAACGTTCTTATAATTAATATAATTTATATAAATGCGGTATGCGTATATATCTATGTATGTAACCGGTATGTTATTACCAATACGGAAAATAACACACATTTATATATTGCAATTACATTTGCTTTTATATTGTAATTTTATTCCAGCAATTATTCCACAAATTATCGTATCTATATGAAAAATCTTTAAAAATGCATTTACGTTTATGATGAATGTGTATTATACCTACTTACGACTATTACAATATAAAATGAAATTACGTTTTATTGCAACTCCGACAATTTTAAACTAATCAAAATTCGTCGTTGTTTAGTTTTTATAAAAACAACAGTAATTCAATAAACTTAAAAAATGCCCCTTTTCTTATTAATAACGAAATAAAAACCCAATACAAAAATATCTTTGGTGGTACTGGTAAATGAAATAAGAATAAATATTTGAAAACCGATATAGAGAATTTCGCTTTGACTATAATAGCGACAACTTGTTGCTTCTACTTGTCCTTTAACCCCCGATCGATACCAGCTTTTCGACTGAAAACACGATGCACATTAAAATATGACAATTATTTATTATAAATTAAATTCTGACACGGTTATATAGAAATAACTACAATCGATACCAGACATAAATCAAAGTCCCGCCTGGTTTATTCTAAAAGATTGCACGCCATTCTATCATATTTCAAAAACATCATTCCATTACGCTAATTACACTAACATGAATAAAGATGAATATATTATTAATATGTAAAACAAATAAATACTTAATTATTAAAACAACAATCGCTTCGGTGCGTAGACAATTGTTAACGTTTTATTATTATATAAATATTAAAAATTCCCGGCATTTATAAAGCGTATTAAATTTACATAAAAATAACAAATTTGGTTTTGTTAAATAATTTTATAAAGACACTGCACCATTCTCAACGGAATTCTTTTAATATTTAATAACAAGAAAAACAATTTCATATTAGGCAAGGATTTGTTGTAATTTTATTACGGTATAATACACAATGACAACTTTTCTATATACTTCTACATAATGTGTAAATAACTACTTCTTCAAATTTGTTTTATTTTTCCTTAAAATTAATGCTTCAATACAATATTTGTATCATTAAAAAAAAATCTTTTTACGGAATTTATACGCAGTGCTTAACGAATAAAATTAACCAACACATCTATTTTTAAAAAAATTAATATGTAATCAAAAACGTTTTGATAAATCAGCGCTTAAAATCTCCAACTATAATGGTGTTAGTATAATTTACAAAATCGACTATAGAAACGAATAGATAGCCTTTAAGCACTCATCAGCACTGGGTGTAGTGATGCGGTTTCCACAACTATACCGATAGATTACCGCAGTACTTCCCAAAGTGTGCGCCGCAACGCGTTGTGCGCCTCGAAGAGTAACGAAGGGCACCGCAAAGCGCTACTCTTCTCTCTTTTTTGGAAACAAAACTTAGGTATTTCACTTTTTTTTTAAAACAAAATTAGGTATTTGCGGGTACAAAATAACAATTCAAATTGCATGCGCTGCATGTATAGCTCACTTGCCGATAGGAATAGGTACTTGTTATACCCGTCTCCCCCACACAGTTAATTTGTCGTAGGTAGCAATTTAAAGGCGATCCGAGAGGACGTCGATTGCTTTGTCTTAATTGTGTCGCTGTGTGTTTTTATTGTTACGATTACGTCCTAGCAAATAATAATGGATTACTAACTAAAACAAGCAACCGTAGTAAACATTTCATGAAACACCGGTTTGCAATTCCAAGAAGTATGCGAGTGGCAGCAAGTTAGTGCAATCAGTAGTAGTGCAAGAGCAGACAATAGACGAAGACCGGCGCGTGGTTGCTTATTCCAAAAGCTGCTCTGGACATGGTAAATATTATGGTAGGAAAATCAGCGGGCAAACTAATTTCCAAAATACCTTTGTCTAACAACACTACGAGTGGAAGACTTCATAACATTTGCTGAGGTTCATAATCGCCAATTAATAGAAGAAATGAAAGGTAATCAATTTTGACTTTAACTTGATGAGGCTACTGACAGCAATCAAGATGCACATCTTATTTGTTACGTACGATTTCTGGATGATAATATTATCGTTGAAGATCTGCTTTTCTGTAAAAGTATTACTGAAAGTGAAAAGGCCCAAGAAGAAAATGACTTAGATTGGAAAAAATGTATCGGTGTAGGTATGTACTGATGGAGCTCGATTAATGTCTGGCAAATATAGTGGAATGCAAGGGCTTATTCGTAAAAAAACACCGCATGCTATGTGAACCCATCGCATCATCCATAAGAAAGTACTTGCGTCAAAGCAGATAAGCTCTGAATTGAACTTTGTATTAGAACGTGTCATTGACGTAGTAAACTACATAACAATGAGGCCTCTAAAAGCCAGACTTTTCAAAAAACTATAGGCGGATATAGGAGCTGAACACACGGACCTGCTATAGTATTGCACCTCACGCTGGCATTCACGTGGAAATGTCTTATTTCGTACATTTGAATTACAACAAGAAATTCGCTTTTTACTAAAACTAGCATATTGGTGTGATATATTTGACAAACTAAATAATTTGAATGTGTCTTTGCAAAGCAATAGAATGCACGTTTTTAATCTATTGGAGAAGATTGCGCAGTTTAGAAAACAAATGCAGTTATGGTAAAACAAAATTAATGAAAGTGATTGTTTTCAGCAATTGCATAAATTTGCGGCTTCTAATGAGCTTGGATCACAAAACTTGATGTCCGTTTTCATTAAACGTCTTTCGAAGATCATCGTTTTCATGGTTTTCGAAATAATTTTCGGAAAACGATGTTAAAAAATTTGCGTGAATCCAAAATCATTTCCATGCACAAGCTTCTAAACTAATTAGGTCTTGCTGCAATAAGACTATACCAGAGACACAGCGAATTACTTAAATTTTTTTTAAATCATCTGCAAATAATAGTAGCAAACTGTTCAACAAAACAAACTTTATATCATTTATAAAAATGTTAAACAACAAAGGGCCAAAATGTGAGCCTTGTTGGACCCTTGAAGAAGCCAGGAACAGTTCTGAAAGGTGAGTAGGAGATAATTTGACAGCCAACCAACGATCACAGAGATAATCAGCAAGCCAGTCCAAAAGCGAGCCACCAACCCCATAAAATTTCAGTTTATTCACTAGAAGAGCATGATCCACACGATCAAAAGCCTTCCGAAAGTCTGTGTAAACAGAGTGCACTATTTCGCCCACAACCAATTAGTCTATAATAAATTGACTATATATTGCTAAATTGGTATTAGTAGACCTTCCTTTTTAAAAACCGTGCTGTTGTTCAGTAACTATAATTTGCTTAAAGACATCAGTAAGCTTTGCATTGACTAATTTTTCAAAAAAAGAAATAGCAGATAGAAGGGTGATTGGTCTATAATTTGTAACTAATGAAGCATCACCACTCTTAAAAATTGGTCAAATGTAGGCACGTTTCTAGAAAGACGAAAATTTACCTGCTTTCAATGACTAATTTGAAGCGGAACACTAAGCATAATGCTACATTCTCTAAGTACCAAGAAGGGTACACCGTCAGGACCAGCCGGTTTTTTCACATCAGCTGACTGAAGCAGATTAAAAACATTAAATTGCCTAATTAAATATTTGATAGATCACATTTGGGTAGGTCACGGAAGATCTTATCACTACTAGTGTATTCAGAATCGGGTAATTGATACACTGAACTAGAACTTAACTAGGCAAAAGTGTTATAGTCGGTATCAGTTCTTGTTTCTTTAAATCTCTTATAAGCAATTTTTTTAGTAGTAATGAGACTTTTAAGATTGCGTGAATACCACTTTGGAAAATTAGATGGCGCTACCTTTACCTTAGGAACAAACCTCTGGAAGGCTTGGTCTAAGACATTATAGAAGGCTTCCACGGCAAGATCCAGATCATTGTGATTTAAAACTAAATCCTACTGAATGAACTCAAAAAACAAATGCATGGACTTGAAATCTGAACGTTTGAAATTATAATTATATACTTCTAATTTACGGCCCTTATTTACGTCTGTAGTAAGAGAACAATTAATCAATAATAGTGGATGTCCGCCAACAATATCTATAGGTGAGCGATGTAAAGCAAAGGTCCAACATAGCTCCCCTAGTGTTCTTAACAGAATTAATCGGACGAAGTCCTAACCTATCAAAAGCATTGACAAATAAAACAGATTTATTGCCCAACACATCTACATCATCAGCAGTGCCACTAAAATTCCAAGACATTATAGGGAGATTGAAATCACCCAACACAATAAATTGGTGACCTGGGTTAGTTAGCACTAATCTGTCTATCTCACCACAAAACTGATCATACAAGGCTAAAGGTGACCTTGGAGTAGCAAGAGCAAATCATAACTTTAGTCTTTTGAACAGAACATTCCACTACTACCATTTCAAGAGAATTACAATTATTTAAGACAAGGGAAGAAGGTATAGTCTTGGTTACAGCTATTAAAGTAACACCACCACTAAATTTTGTACTTAACCTGACATTTTTATCCTGTCTATATACAATTAAAGAACTATTAAGACCTAATTATGTAGTTAAAATATCACTACGTAGCCAAGTCTCTGTAAGAACAATAACATCGTGCTCACAAGTCGGGCCATGTACCCGTAGATTATGTACCTTTCCAACTATACTTCGAACATTTTGATAGTAAACATATTCATGAGTGTTATACAGCTTTTGACTTCTTTTTCTTGTTTTGATTGCTATGCATAAATGACTCTTCTTTTAAACTGTTCAACTTGCCTCAAGTATGTACCACATTTTATACTAGTCGCTGAGTGTTCTGTGTCAAGCCCCAGATTCAATTTTTTATTAACATTCTTACAGTTGATACAACATTTCTTATCACTATCACAATCCCTACTTTTATGGTCCTCTGAAGACCACAAGTGGCAAATCTCTTTATTCGTACAATTTTTGGCTCCGTGGAACAAGGAACAACGTTTAAAGCAGCGCCTAATAGGAACCTCCTCAAACACACGGCATCTTTCCCAGCTAATATTCAGCTTTCCATCCACCATCACCTTGCTAAATGATTCAACATCAGTTTCAAACACCTTTAAATGTGTACTCTTTAGCTTAATTACCTTCTTTATTACAACCTCTTCCCCCTTGGCAAAAATTACCACATTCAGTTTGAGTAAACTTTTCCTAATTTCCACCTCATTCATCTCCTCCCTCAATCCAACTAACTTCATTATTGGCTTTCTACTTCCTGGTTTTTTAACTCATATTGATCCCCGAAATTAGTCGTTGCAGCTTGTTTCAATTTTTTTTATCTTCTCCTGATTTACATACAACAACAGTACTTCCACTTCTCTTACTCCTAACTCCACTTATTCCTAGTGGTAGTTCTGTTGGTTTCAAAACCTTTTTACATTCATCCTTTGTTACATCACTGTTGTATTCCACTTTTGGTTGAACAATCACAACCTTCTCTTTATCATTCACTTTATTTCTCACTCTCTCTGCATAAGTAGGAGCTGCTTTTATTACACCAGCATCTCTAAATTGACCCTTCAAGTTTCTGACCTCCAAACTAATATCCCTTACCTGAGAATGCATAGAATCCAAATTCTTACCAAGATCAATTGTTTCAATTTTATCTTTAAGTTCTTTAATCTCTTGACAAAATTCCTCCCAACATTCTTCAAGAGTTTAGCCACTTTACACTCAATAGGATCATTGAAGTCAACTACACAGTTATCACAGTACCATTTGACACCTATAACATTCTTTAAAACTCAGCTAGTTTTAAACCAACGCAATTGAGATGAAACCAAGAAAGGCAAAAGCCTTCACAACCAATATATTCATTAAGCTTAACCTTATAATGACCACAGAAATCTTCTTGAATATTATTAGAAGCCATCCCTAACAGGGATTTTTTATTCTACTAGATGTACAGAAAGTTCAACTTAGTTGTATTATGGAATTGAAATTTGTTCGCATAATGTAAAGTCCTTTAAAAGCTCTAAGAATTCTAATTCCTTTTGCAACATCTTATTTACGTAAAGCCGGATTTTCAGCAGTAGCTGTAATAAAGAGCAAATATCGCTCAAAAATTAATGTGGAGCAAGAAATGGTAGTAGCAGTGTTAACTTTACAAATCACACAGTCAAAATAGTAATAAAAGCACTATCCAGTTTATGTATCTAACTGAAATTTTGAAGTCAGCCCATAAAGATCCAAATAGTTTGTGCTAGTGATTATATAAGGTCAGACATCTTAACGTTGACAAGAAATTTAAAACGATGTTTTTTCCTATTATCAACTATACGGTTTGATGATTTTGAAGGAAGCAAGAATAGCTGACGGTGACAAAATGGCTGCAATTACACAAATTTTCAAGTTTTATCAACAGCTGTAAAACTATTACAATTGTTATAGATATGTGACAATAGATGATATGTTAGTGGGATTTAGATAAAAGTGTAAACTAACACACAATGTTATAGTCGCATGATTTTGTTGTAACTCAAAAATATATCATATGCTTAAATCATTGATACACGTTAGCTAAAACCTGAATATTATAAATCCTAAACATTTAGGTATACTTACGCTCTCGATTTTAGATTTAATAACACCAACTGCAGAAAGCAATCGCAGCCGTGATAAAAAATAACTAGTTTATAGCTATCAGAGGGTTATGATTTGATAAAACATCTGCACCTGGATATGCTGTGATGCGCTTAATACAGTTTCTGAAGCATTTATTTACCATATTTCCATGTATAGAGGCGGCGTTTGAGCAGCTCGAACCAAGTAATTGTGACCACCACATTGTTATCTTGGCAAAACTCATATAATCGTTTTCCTCTTTAATTTCCTTTTCCCAACCCATAGATCCCCACCAAATCTGACTGACTTCTTTGTTCAATCTTTGCATTGTAGTGTCGTCAATTATAAATGTTATGTCGGTTCTCCTTAACTTGCTTATTACCGATTCTAAGCCGTCGTGGATCTTTTCGACGTCGTCATCATATTTTTTTAGAAGTGGGCGCATATACCTGAATCATATTTGTATTGAAAGGTTTTCCTTTAGCTTCCTTTAGCATCATCATCCGATTAGAGTTAAAAGAAGTTCAACCTTTATCAGCTTAATGTTGACGAAACGAGTGTTCAGAACAGTGCAATATAAAAGTATTTAAGTTTTAAGCCTAAAAGGTAAGAAAGAAATACGAAAACTTCAAAACCTCTTGGATGAAAAAAACATTATTTCAGTTATTGGAAGTTGCAGTGCACAAAAGTTCTCTCAAAAGTCAGAAAAATTGGCATACGTCACTGCTTCCACTTGGAACGATTGGTTTTAGTCTCGAAAACCAACTAGCTGTTAGTCACACTTTCAATGAAATACTGCCGCAGCTGGTGTCTGTACTATAATAAGAACGGCTTCCAGAATTGTCTAACGTTTTATCCACATTTGTAAGTACTATCTATAGAATTTAAAACCTGATTTCATTAATAACATAGTTTTTTAGAAGTTTCCGGTTAGATTGTCAATTACTTACTGTAATCTTACTTTGTTTACAAAATCATAAACCTCTCTAAGTTACTTGATAGGTCAAATTTTAAATCCCAGAAGAACAATTACTGTGCGGCTTGTAATGATTGATGTGACGAAGCAAAGAAAACCTTAATTATCAATTCAAAAATTATAGATCGCAAAATTGAACCGTGTTTAAAAAACCTAGAAACCACAGCCGAAGATGTAACTATCATCAATATTTCTATCATAAAGGATTTGAAACAAATGCAAGAAAACTCGTTCAACTTCCAATCTACCGCAAGTGATGAAAGAAACGAGCACAGCTGTCGTCAGTCGGTGCTGTTGGCGACTTGTCGTGGACTATCCTAGAATTTCTTAAGTAATCAAAAACTTTTAGTCGATTTCTTTAAACTGTACAGTTCAAAAGTTCTTCATGCTGAAAAAGGCATGATATACAAGAATATAACAAATAAGTTAAAGTTAAGCATGTAAATGGCTATAGAGATGGAAACGTGAAAAGCTGATTTTATTCCCGCGTAATTCAAATTTTTGAGTAAACCGCGTGTTAAAGCCACAACGTATAAACCTTATAAAGTAAAAATGTCAACGCAAATGTAAAAATGCCACTAGAGTGAACCACTCGACTCCTGTTTCGTCCTTTTCGAGCTCTTCAGCAGTGGGAGAACACTCTACTGCACTTCTACAAATACATTGACAGTCATATAGCTTTATATTAACACGATATTTATACGTTCCAAGTTTACCCCGCGGTTTATTCAAAAGTTATTTGAACTACGCGTGTATATAATCAGCTTTCAATGTTTCGATCTCTATGGCGATTTACATACTATTACTCATAGATAGTAAATTTACACTATGAGATGGCACTGCCATCGTATTTCACTCATGCTAAAAGCAGTCTTAGTGCATACGATCGGTAGTAGCACGTAAAGAAAAATTCAAAAAAACTGCAAGTTTGTGTTCGCATGGACAAATAAATACATCACCAAATGGACACAAACCTGAATCCCTTGCCAACGCTCTAAGGTAGAAAAACGCACCAAATCATATTATAAGCCTTTCCTATTATCAGCAGTCGCTTCAAATACGTTCACTTCGTCATAGTGGAACCGGTTCACTATGATCCATCATAAAATAACAATAGCAACATAGCATGAATATATGACCAAGATGAATCTGGTCTGCATTGAGAATGCCTTTACGCATGATGCATAGAAAATCTTTTTGGTAAACTTAAATCTTATGTATGTTTCAGTCGATCGCATACAACGCCAGCTACTGAACGCAGCAACAAGCATCTAGTAAGATTTCACAACTTATATGTACGTCGCTAGAGAGAAGAGAATGGAGGTAAACCTCCAGTAGTAATTTACCACCAAAGCGATATCCAACAGATACCAATAAATATATAGAGGAAGTAATTGGTAATCAAAATAAACAAAAAATGTTAAAACTAGAAAGCTCCCACTGTACTACAGAAACACGAGTTGAAAAATCAGCACTAACCTTTTAAAAGTCCAAACATAAGTTTAATTAAACAAGTCTGAAGTATGTGAGAACAAAAACTAAAAGATTTTTCAGCGAGACAAATAAATGTTATTTAAAAATGTAGAACAGTTCTTATATAATTGAGAATTACATAATTAGTAATTTAATTGACACTCTTCATCGTTTCAGAAAGTAGGTGCGTGAACTACTCGAAACCAAAAGCTAATTAACATAATGTGTTTAAATACATGATGCTTTGTACTTTATACCATATATTCGTATCGAGCTAAATTTCTGTTTCCATTTTTCCAAATAGCTGCTATCGTTATTTTTGTGCGTATGTTAATAAAATTATAAATAATATAACAGAATAATGCATTTGAGACATATACATACATATATAACTTGCACGTATAGAATGACATTCCACTTTATTCAATATTCACATAAACAATTCGAGAATACATTTCTTGAATCAATATATTATGTAAAATAAGAACTTTCAGGAAAACGGATATACTGCATATTCAATAAAAATCTTTTAAATTACACTGTAAGTCTCTAACCGCTATATAAATAGATGTAATTTAAGGCAGAGTATTGATTCCATACAATTTCTTTATTTTAAATGTACTAAACCAATTAAAATAACTAATAGCTAATAAAAGAACAGTCGATTAACTTCAATCGAGTGGAAAATCCAAAGAAAATTATACAATAAAAATCATTTGTGAATGATTTAAAGCACTTTTACTCCGGGAATGAATAAGATATATTAACTCGCTTAATTTATGTCGACAGAACATTGTCACAACACGGTTTTAACATGATGAAAGACCTCTACACGTAATAAATGGTAACGCATAAAGTACTAGATTGCATAATGAACATTTTCAATTCGCTAATTAAATTTTAATTATCCGAAGAAGTACCAATCTATGTAAGTACGTATGTACTAGATAAATAAAAAATTAAAAAACTAAATGTGGTAATAAAACAAATCGTTGTAAATTGTGCAACATAAATTATCTACAATAAGATGCTAATTGATTGCAAAAAAATGATTTGTTTAATTTAAAAATGAAGTGAAAGTATTAAGAAATATCAGGTAAATAAGTATTAAGTTAATACAAGTATGTACTGGGCAAACCAAAACAAAAGAAGTCGAGTTGAAGAATGTTATTGGTCGGTTTTGAATACCATCTTGTGGGTATTTAACAAACTGGAATTAATTACACATATAAGTTTTATTTAATAGTAGTTCATGAAGTACCCACATGATAACCATTGCTATATATCCTTGTAATGTCGTTAACCAATCACAATATTTTGCCTACCCCGCGAATTGCCAATTTTAGCTTCACTTTTATTTTATTAGTTATTAGTCGAATACATTATAAAGGATGTAGAGGTAAACATCCTTGGATACAACATAACGAAAGTTACCTATAATAATTTTTTATTTACTCTTAAATACACTGCTACCAACTCAAGATAACATAATTTAATACATTTTGTAGCGGAAAATTCAACTTGACCCAAATCATTTTGGCTCAACCCGTATGTGAGTTTAAGTTAAATAAAATATTCTTATCACGTACAGAAAACATCTTGCAAGACAATATGTGTAAACATTGAAAAGGTATCGAAAAAAACTGTACACTAAAACTCACAATTTTTTTTACATAAAATACTTGTCTATGAGTGTAGAACTAAAATTATCCGCCAGAAATCTCTAGAAGACGGCGGTTTAGAAAATACATCATATCAAAATTATTATCGTTTTCCAATAGTGATTTTGTAGAAATGATGCAACAAAATTCAGCAAGAAAAAGATTTTGCCGGTTCAGTTCGTGCAAAGAAACAAAATTTTTATTATGAGCATCAGTGTAGGAGCTGTTTATTCTTCTATTGATAGTATTGGCAAAGTTGATGTTCAGTGTACTACTTATCCATCAATAGAAGAACTTGCAAACTTCCTTATCACTATACCATTTAATAGACTATCAAAAACCAGATTATGTCTTTTTACACTAAATTATTGTCTTGGTGTTGTCTCTACAAACTAGAACTCAAACGCAAGAGTACACAATTGAAGCAAACCTAGTTTACGAAATACAGTAAAAATAACAGCGACTGTTGAGATATCTATTTGCTACATAATTAAAATTATTTCTTAAACTAGCTTTTAAACTAAAGATGTGTCGAAAATTCTGATTTACTATAGTTACTTCAAAGGCCGAAACGCAACAAAACACAGAAAACCTTTTCCCAAAAATTACGCAAATTCTGCTAAATGTGAACATTATAAAGTGTTAACGATCAATTTAATGAAATTTGAGAAAAAACAAGTTGAATTGAGTTGATAAGTACTTGTTTTATTCATGTCAATCAACTTTCTAAATGAATCTTTAGATTGAAAGTTGAGTTAAAAATTTTTACTGAGCATATTTTTCTGCATAAAGTAAATGCCACATAGCTAGACTTCGATTATTTGACTTCAATACACTGTGATGAAGCAATCGTAGATTCTACTTTTAACAATTATCCAGATTTTAGATAAATAGTTTCTTCACATTTAAAATAAGATTCTACTATAAGTTCAAGAAACGTGCCTTTTTAGGTTGACTATCGGTTAATCCATTTAGAAAGACGCGTTCAATGAGTTTGTTATTTCAGTTTCTTCTTTTGCAGATAATTTTGTATAATTCAGAAAACTTCAGAATGTGTTTCTTGTTGCATTCCAGATTGAGTATTCTGTGACTTTAGTTATAGTTAGTTAGGTGTTCCAGATATTCTTGATTCAGTTTTTTTCTGTATTCTATTCATGCTTGTTGGCATTGTTTTCGCAGTTTTTCCCTTGAGGTGTTTTATAGTCAAAAATTGCAAACCATGCTGTCTCTTAAATGTTTTTTTAAATTTGCAACCCTGGTTTCTAGATAGTTTCGGGTAATTAGAATCTCTAATTTATTCCTAAATTATGACAAATTAAGCACTTGCTATATTAACGATTTTTTGTCTTTGCAAAAAAAAAAAAAGATCCAGCGTTCAAATATTACTAACGTTATCCCTTTTCGTGTGTTCATCGTGCGCAGTGTTACCAAATGCCAATTATAAGAGATCCATTTTAAAATTCTATTAAAAAAACAAAAGTATACTCAACCATTTTTTTTGTGACATCCGGTTTCATTTCCAGAAGCAACGAAATAAAAATCGACGATCCTAGGCGATGTGTTATTTACTTATTCACTCATTGTTCCGTGGCAGTTGAAACATTCGTGTTTTTGGTTTCAGAATTTAAAACGAGATTCAAGACATCAATATTGAAACAATAGAAAAATTAATGATGGTTAACGTAAAACCAAACAAAAATAAGTTAAAATGAAAACATCAGAAAAATCAATCGATGAGTAGTATTTAAAACAGACAAAACAACTGCTAACAATTGAAACATTAATTCAAAAAGTAATACTAATGACCACAGTAAAACTATAGACCTGACATCTCTGAGTTGGAAAACTACTATCAGAAACCAAATCAAAGTAATACCGTAACTATTTATATATTTAACCGAGAAGCAGTAGAAATTGAGTTTAAAATAGAAATAACTAATCCTTCGACGCAAAGTTCTTCCAATTGCGAAAAAATCGGACACGATTTATAAAACGAAAACAATTAGTAGCCATTTCAGACTGATTCTTGCTGAATGTGTCAAAGCTCATTGGTTATCTAGCCTTAATCCCGTTTAGTTCAAACAGCTATACAGATAGACAAAATGATGTCTAAGAAGAACAAAAAAACCTCCTTAGGTACTTGATCACGTGGATATAGACGACGATTAATAACTACTTCGATATCTTGGTTCATATAACCATTGATCGCCAAGGTTATAGTAAGATGGCGGAGTTGCAAGTCTAGAATCTGGCATTGGCAAAAAGAAAAATCGCGATTAACTGAAGATCTAATAACAAAACATTTCTGTGCGGGATTACAGGTGTGACAAAGCATCAAGTAATCTATCCGCGTGAGTGAGTTTGCGATAAACAGAATGACCCAGAAATCCGTCGGGTTAGGAGTCATAAGAACGTCGAGAAATAGAAGAGAGGAGTTGGTTGTTTAGATGATCAAGAAACGTAAACAATTTGAGATTACTATAAGAATAAAGAATAAACGTGTCGTCAACATACCTAAACCAGACATTGGTTTTAATATTGAATCCAAAGCAACCCTTTCAAAATATTCCATAAAAATGCTAGCAACAACGGGCGATAGAGGAGAATCCCTAACAGCACCAGAAACTTATTCGTTAAACTTGTGATCAAATTGGAAATAAGCGGATGATGAAACACTTACCAATAAGAAAAATCAAACTCAAATCTTTGTCATGGTGAGATAGAATCTGTCCGATAACAATAAGCAAATCTTTAATAAAAACTGAAAAAATTAAAGTGACATTATGACTCACAAGAAGATCCTGGAGTTCTAACTTTAGAGTTTACAAACGTTGAACAAAATGCTTTGGTTAGCTTGTAGGTGGGAGATTGAATAGTACTGAAGATAGGCCAAAGAGGCATACCTTATTTTTTTATTACGATTTAATCAGATCAGCATACATCTGCTATACATGATTTTGTTAAACAAGGACATTAATTAATACATAGTGAGGTCATCATTTGAGTCCTCTGTACCGCCATCACTGTAAGAGTTTAATAACATGAATCACGTTTAATTCAAATTAGTTTAAATAGGGTAATAAGTCTTGTGGGAGTTTTCTTTTGAGTCTCTGATGCTGGTTCTTTTGGCCAAAGTTATATAATACTGCGCTTGCACTGCACTCCGATATTTTGGCAAAGAATCTTATACACAAAATATTTATAAAGTCTGACACATTAGATAAATTTAGTTCAATGTTTATTGGTTCATTTCTAACAAACCAAGCGACCTTCACTGCAATTCTAGCGATTTTGTTTGTAGGACTTCATGTTTTCGTAAGTGAGTCTTAGCTGTGGTACTCCAGACTTGAGATATGTTAAGATTGGTCGAACAATCTTCTGGATTAACGGGTATAGTAGTGAAAGTCTCTCATAGCATCCGCTTATCTTCTTATTCACATGGATTCCCTATCTAAGTCGAGTATTCAAATAAACCTAGGTATTCAACTGCCTTATTTTGTTGTTTCAATATCGAGTTTGTAATCGAGTTCGGTCCCGGTGATTTTTTTATTGGAAATCTTGTAATAATTTGTTTAAATTCTAACAGTGACGTAAGTAAAAACTTTCTTTATACCTGTCTTTTATAGTTATCAATAGTTTCGTTTACTTCCTGTTGATGTTTGTGTCATTTAGTGTGAAGACTTGTTCTAAATTCAAAGCTTTGTCATCGTTGGTGACATATAGGTGTAATGATTTGTTAGTGGATAAATTATGTTTGGTTACCGTATTAGTCTTTTGGTGGCCTGCAACATTGTTGCATCTTAAGGTTGTACTTCCTCAATGTACTTATTATACATATTGAGTTTGTAATCGTCTAGTTTCATTGTAACTTAATGGATTAGTTGATTGATAAGCTTTTTAGATGTGGCCTGCGTGTACTTTGCCACTTACGTCTTGTTTTGTTCTTAACATTGATTGGGTTTAGAATTTCTACTGGTCTTTGGGGATATCGTTGTGGTTTGTTATTATTTGGTATTCCTGCTGATTGTATGCCAGTTCGTACTATTTCCGTATATTGTTGTACGACCATCTATATCGTATCTTTTTTTGTTCCTATGGAAAATGGGTTTTTCATGTTTTTGTCTAATTCAATATGGAAAATATCCCAGTCAACTTTACTTTCAATTAATTTGGGCATCATCGGTACTGGTTGCGGCTCATTGAAGAATGATACGATGACTAGTTAGTAATCAGAATCAAGCTCATTTAGTACAGTTTGATAAATTTGTTTGTTAAAGTTTTTGAACAGGACTATGTCTAATACATCTGGTTTATGATCCCGTCTTCTAGGATAATATGTGTAATCTGTGGGAGTTGCTATTTGAATTCTGTGGTTTATAACAAAATTATTTAACTTTACACCATTTAGGTTTGTAGCTCTGCATCCCCAGTCTGTAAGTTTGAAGTTCAAATCATTTATGACTAATATTGCCATTAAATAATTCATGATGATGATTTAATATCGCTTAATAATAATTGCTACGCCTCCTGTTGCAGTTGGAGTATCTCGTTATGATCTATATATTTCATATCCTGTTACTTGAAATGTTCCCATGAATGGATAATTGAGAAATTAATGTTGTAAGGTAAGGTTTTGACTTTGTTTAGGTGTGGTATTATTAATTCAACTATTTTTGTGATAATAGTAGTTACAAAGTCTGACGTTTCTTGCTTATTTGTATAGTTCAGTCTGCTTAAGTTAGTTGAGAGTCTAGGAAAAAATCTATCATAATCATTACGCCGAGTTTGCTGATTCTAACTAGTAGTGCTGAGTTCGGTTTAGTTTGTAGGTATAGTCAGATTTTGCTTCGAAGTGTTTATGTGGCGATTTAGTTTTAGATAATAACTGCATCCTTTAGAGTTGGCAATACTCTCCGCAGTTTACACACTGTGGTGACATATTTGGCTGTTTTGGACATTGGGTATAGTGGTGGTTGCCTGTGCATTTCACACATGTGGGTTCTATTCTACAACAGTTGTGCGTGTGTCCGTACCGTTGACATTAAGGATTGTCGCTAGATTTTCGTCTAGGTTCAACTTCAATGATGCTGTGCTATATTTTATGTAAATTCAGGATCTTTTTTGCTTTATCCGTGTTATCTAAATCCCCCGCACATAAACACATTGCTTCTTTGTCTCTATTGTAAAGGAGTACTACACCTTTATGACAGCGTAGTTTAATTTTTTTAGTTCTTCTAATACTTCATTTTCTGTAACCGATACCGGAAGGGATCTAATGATGACCGACAGGTTATTTTTCTTGGGGTCTTTAAAAGTGTGGCAGTTTAGATTGTTGTCTGTGTAGAATTTAGTAATTTTTCTATAGTGAATTGTGTTTAGATTAATTTTAATTTTATCACCTTTTAGTGCTGTTTCAAATTTTTGATTATTTCTTAGTATTTTAAATTTGCTGCATAGTGTAAGAATATTGGTGGTATTTTTATTTGGTTAACTTGAGCTTTATTTGTAAAACTATTTTGTTGGTCTATTTCCATCTGGGCAATTACGACGCCTGTTTACCTTAATAAATTATGTTTTTCATTTGAGAGATAAATTTATTGGCTGTGATAAGGTTAGTGAGTTCAAAATAATATTTCAGATATGTTAAAACTGGAAGTGATAAGTTATCATTTGTTCTCTTACTCATTGTTACGTAGTTGGGAGCGCTTTTGTTTGCACTATTTTTCCACTTATAATTATAAATCACTTTTATACAAAAACTGATTGAAATAATTATTAATGTTTGACCTAAGGTTAGTTCGCGCCCGTGTTGATAGATAACAGGCGACAGGTCTTTATTCTCTGATTTCCAAACGAGAACTAAACTTCTTTGTGAACTTTGAGAAATCCATATAGAATAAGTGGTTTCGAATCTGAAGGCCAAAGTTTGGTTTCAGAAAATAAATTAGAAGATCTGATAATCTGGCTGACTTCACGTTCAATCCTCGAAGCGGGATTACGAGTTAAAAGAGCGTACGTTTCATTTGACAGAATAGAATGGATTCGGCAGCGTAATTAGTTTGGTTCAAACCACAGTAGCGTTAACTTCATCGGCTGGAAGAATAATGATACCGAGGCTCCTACGAAAACTTTTCAAGACTAACTCTTCCGACATAGAAATGATGGATTTTAGATATTTAGATAAGTCAAGAATTTTGCTAGTGTGAATACGAATAAGATCTGAATCTGGTGAGAAAGATGTCTTATAGAAGACTCAGCAGCACATAAAATATCTTCTTTAGGAATGCGTTTAGAAAGAAAAGCAAAACTCGCCGATTCCTGTTCTGAAATGAGAATCAAACTGGATAAACCTACGACCCTTTTCAAGTAACCAGTAGTAGATGAAACAATTTAATTCTTGGCCTTAGTTCATCTTTAGAATTTTTTAACGACATTGTTCCTAAATTTCCACAAACAGATCACATATTCTTGTCTTGTGATAAAAATTTTGGACTAATAGAAAAGAAAAAGAGAGCGAAGAAACATAAGTTCCGCGTAATTTAATAAAAATTATAGCGAGTGCAAGACAAAAACAATTCTTTACTATTAAAACGAGCTGACAGAGACTTTAAAAACTGAGCATATTCTAGTATAGTAAACTGTAATAATAAAAATTGATATCAAATTACTGTAGCATAAGCTAGCTGAAGTTAAAACATTGGCTACTATAAGAACTTAGAGGCGAACCTTTTTGTTGTACAACCAAAAAACCTTAGCCAGCTGACAAAATAATAGAAATTTTTAATATCAAACCAAAAAATCAAGCATCTTACGAAGAGCTCATTAAAAAAATTAAAAAAAACAAGGGTTTATTTGTTGTATACTTTCCGAGTAATTTTCAGGTGATCTGCACGTTTAACGCACCTGAATGTTTTCGAGCAGTAGGTCTTGATTTGTACGAATCTTTGATTTCTGGTGCATTGGGGCATAATTCATTTAATGTAGAACATTTTTTTATTGTTCTGTGTTTAGTGCTATGTATATTTACTACTTCATAGCCAAGAATGACTGAACCATATAAAGTCCAAGAACGTCTGGTACCAACCCAGTATTAGAAAAGATCTAACACCCAAATCTTATGTTTGTTTAGAGCAAGAATGCTCTCTAATAACAAACAAAATTAATTGCGTAGATAATTTCTTCGTATATTTTATTTTAATCCTTAGTAATAACCGACACAGTCAAAATTAATTTAATACACTATTTGTTTGGCAAACATTTCACGGTTTTTTTTATTGTCCCCAACATACTTGAGTTAAGATTGTTATAATTTGATACAAATTTCAAGTGAATATTCTTTTCTCGATTTATCAAAATTTTTGTTTTCATTTGTGGAAATTTAAATCAGTTTCCTTTTATTTGTACACGTTTCAGAAATAAGTTTTCAAAATGTATTATTGCAGTTTCTTTCTATAAATCATTCACTGATTTTGTTTATAACTTTGTAAGCATTTTTAATTTTGCACTTAAATTTATGGTGCCAATATATCTTTATTTGTATTGATATATGTATTCATTTACAATCACAAACAACTGCAAATAATGAAATTATGTAATCGTATGAAAAAGACAAAGAAAAACACTATAAATCACTAAAAACTATTACATTAATATAATTTAGATTAGGCGTATAAATTTTGTTTAGAGAAAAATTTGAAAAAAAAATTATAAACTGGCGACAATTTAATTTAAATTTTAATCAGTACCGGATAATTTCTCTTTTGATTTATGGTTTTGTTTATGTTTTTACAACAAGTAGAATACTTTTACATAACGTTTACATATTTATTATATTAATATAATCACCGGACGTATAAAAAACAAATATATTAACATTCTTAATGTGCGTATTATAAAGGGTTTTTAAAAAGTAGAATATTAATGAAAATAATTTACAAAATATATTGCTTTGTTTTGAAAACAACAGGACTAGACGGTGCGTAACTTATTTGGACTGATTAATAAAATTTTAATTTTTTTCAAATCATATTTTTTAAATTAAGTATGTAAAAATTGTTGATAGATTTAACAAGAACATACTACAACTTAATTTAAAAACAACACTATAAATACACAAACGCTTGAACTGTACCCTAAAAGTTGTATAAACATAAAAATCTCCATTCCCGGTACATTTAAAGTGTTTAATCAAAGCAAATTCATTGATTTGATACAAAAATTGGAAACTTCCAAAAATACGGTTTATTGTTTTAACAAAAACACGTATTTTTCTAGTAGTTAAATTCCTCACAACGTTTTGTATTTAAATTTTTCGAATAAAATAATAAAAACATTAAAAATTCTTCTCGTATGTGAGTATTGTGTTTATCAATAAGCAAATACAAAACATACTCATTAATATTTCTAAACGCGTACGCATATTTGAATAAACAACATAAAAGATATGCTCAATATCAATAATTAAATTTGTTTGTTAATTTACACAAATTATTTTATCACAATATAATTTAACTTACCTCAAATTTCACGGGAATTATTGTAGGTATACAAACATGTATAATTGTATATTTGCCGTAATTAATAATATAGTCGATCAGAATGTATAGGAAAATTATAATAGAACATTGATGTCAGGTTCCGCTCCAATTTACGTAAATATTATTATTCAATAGATGTAGGTAAGCCTTAATTAAATTTATTAATATCCTCTATAAACTTCATGGTTTAATTTATTTTATTTACAAATAACTGCAAAGAAATTACCAAGAAAACAGTTAAGTACAAAATATCTTTAACGTTAACGTCAATCGTTAAAAATTTCAGAATGAAGTAAAATTTTAAATAACGAAACAAAAATAGTTTTCTCAATAAAAAATAAAAATGTCAAGTAATACAATTTAAGAAACACTTAAATATAAAATTCGGAAACAGGACAAAAAATATACTCCCAAAAATTTATTATTTGAAAATTTTGCAAAAATGCAGATTTTCAACACAAAAAATTCATTGGAAGATAATTTTTGAAATGAGAAATAATAATAAAATGTTTGATTTTTTAAGCAAATTAAGAAATTTGTAGTTCAGTTATTATATTTAATCTTAAACCTTTAACAAGAAAATTTTTCTTTTGTACTCGAATGTTTCATTATGTTAAAAACGTCTTGGTATAGTTTTCGTGTTATATGAATTTCGCCCAGTTATAAATGTCAATTACGAATGAGAGGTTACTGATTATCACATTGCCGCTTCTAACGTTGAGGAAACAGCACGTGAACTAACGCCATGCCTAGTGATATCTTCTCGTTGTTAATGGGGAAATCAATTTTGATTTGGATGTATTACTAGTGAAAGATTCGCTGGGGTAAGATTTCCGTTCTACTTTACGACGCAATTCTATTTTTTTTGTGTTATCGCAGCAAGTTGGGCTACCTCCAAATATGTCTGCCATCTCGGAATTTGTTAAATATTTTCTAAGTATTTCTTCCTCTGAATAGATAAATTTGAACATATACGGATGCCAAAATTTAACACAACATGAGTTTTAATGTCTAATTTGGAGTCAAGTTGGTGGGATATTCTCGAGATGGACATTTAATCTCACAGAGTCGATGCCACACCTGCAATTTTATCAGTGAAAAAGGCATTGAAAAGCTTGACGCATTCTGTTCATAATAATAATCGGATGAACTATTCGCAACTTACTTGTGATATCATTATACATATATCTATTTGTTACAGTTTCAGCAATTTTAGAGGAATGTTTTGGATATGCCATTAGCAAATCGCATGTCAAGAAAAACCGTAATTAACCTCTTACTATTAACTCATAATAGTTTGTTTATGATTTTTTTGTTATGTTGCCGCTGCAATAGATATACTCATTATTAAACTGATGTTTGATTTTTTTACCTTAAATGTTACCCCCTCCAAAGCTCTAAGCTACCGCTACTTTCTTCTTGGAAAATTAATCGCTGGTAACTTAGTTTCAATCGACACAGCTTTTCTTTTAAAATCCGACATCTTCAACTTAACAAGCACCTAACGGTTCAAACAATATAAAATTTGACAATAAATACAAAAAAAACAAAACAAATTTGACATTGTTAGTTATTTTTATAGAGAAAGTGTAAATTGTAAAGAGGACTAGATAAATATAAGTGTTATTTTCTGTTATATGCGTTATTTTAGTGCATATTACATCTTAAACTTTTAACAATAAAAACTTTCTTTTGTACTCAAATGTTTACCTACAAAATGTATACAAATTTATTAAAAATCACTGACCAAAAAGATATTTTAAAGATCTTTTTTACCGTCAAAAATCATTTAAAAACCGAACTCAACTTACTTACTAAACGATTTATGATTATAGACCGGACTGCCAAAATTTTTAGTTTGTAAACATTTTTACTTAGTAACCGACTGCTTATTAAGCGATTTCTACTGTATAACGTAATGAATAGATAATTATATACCAAAAAGTAAAAAAAACGGTTTTTGGTTGATTGTTAGTGCAATATAAATTTTCAGTAATGTACTCGCTGTTTTATATTTAGTCAGGATGTTTTTACGCAATGCAACTACTCGCAGATAGATCTTCAACTAACGTTTTGAAAAAAGTTTAGCTCAGAGCTAATAAACTGTGGTAACTAAATGGCTATAGAGATGGAAACGTTAAAAGCTGATTTTATACCCGCGTGATTGAAATAAGTTTTAAATAAACCGCTGGCTAAAAACACAACGTATAAACATTATAAGGTATCAGCGTAAACGCAAATGTAAAAATGCTACCAGAGTGAACCACTGAACGGCCACTTCGCGCTTTTGAGGCTCTTCAGCAGTGAGAAAACACTCTACTATACTTCCACGAATGGATTGACAGACTTATAGTTTTATATGAATAAATTATGTGATTAACATAAGTGAAATACGATGGCAGAATTATCTCATAGTATAAATTTACTACTATATATAAAATCCGCTTTCAACGCTTCTATCTCTATAGTCATTTACCTTCTATTATTCATGCATAATAAATTTATACTAAAAAAGATGGCTCTGCTATCGTATTTTACTCATGAGTAAGATCACGTCAAGTGGACCCTCTATTTTCCACTTGATCATAAAAATTAAGTTTATGTACTTTTTTCATAAGTAGTTGCCATGAAAAATTGATCCCCCAAACGATTTTTTAAAATTTTAATTTAAGCAATGATTTTTTTTACAATGAAAATTTTAGGTACTTTTAATTAAAAAATAAATTTTAAATCAACCGTTAAAGATAAAGTAATGAAATATTTAGGATTTATCGTCAACTATTTATATTTTAATAAAATATTAACAACTAAAAGTTATTTGTTTATTATCATATTGTTAATTAACTTTTAAGTAAACAAATGAAAATTTCAATGATTTCTCGGTAAAAATATGAAGTTTTTTTTTATTAGTTAAATGCGTTATTTATTTAAGTTTATGATTCCGGAAGAAAATTTCACTGCTCGCGATTAGTTTAAACAATATAAATTTATTTATCACGGCACGCCGGGCGTCAAGCGCTGTCAGAACCAGTCAGAACACCAGGCGGCCGAGCGTCAGACTACATTGCAGCTTCGGTTAATTATAATTATAAATAACAATTAAGAATGTAATCTTCGAACGAATTTTATCAATATTATAACTGAAACACATAAATTAATTCTGTTATTAAACAAAAACAAGAAAATCGAACTAGTAATTAAATATATTAAAATTTGTGAACTCTCGTTATCTTTATATTATTTTTAAACTATTTGTAAAAACTTTTTCATCTTCCGACACAAGCTTACATTGCAGTGAGACATCATCCAACTGTTTGTAATAATGGAATTGACGAATATTTTTTATCGTCACTTCCCGTTCGAATCGTTGTTTGTACTTTTCTTCGTGTAAATCGCGATCTTTCTGGTCACAAAAAACAAAATTAACTTTTTTAAATGAATTTTCCGCCCATTGGAAAAAAAACGTGGTGTCGTTATGTGATTATTATGGTCACGTTAAAGGCTAGCACGATAAGCCTGTCTTTTGACAATTCCTGCTAAGCCGTCACACGCTCCTTTGCCATGAGATTTAGCGAAAAAATTCCACTCTACTTTAGCTCCAAAATCATTTGTGTGATTTATTAAGTTGGCAAAGTTATATTTATTTTTATATTGCGAAGCTGCTCCATCGGAAAAGTATTTAATTTTTTTAACATTTTCGGCGCCAAAAATATTTTTTTAAAATTCAATCAGTTTTGTATTAAAGAGATGTACCGAACTTGCGTCGTGACTTTCTCTGAAATCACTACAAAATCCGTCCTTCAATAATTTAAATTTTCTAATGACAAAGTCAACTTCTGGTCACTTCTTACACATCGAAAAAAAACATGATGATGTAGGTTGCACGCAAACAGAGCTTTGAATCAAGTTATTTAAGCTTTCAGAGAAATTAATTTCTTTTTTTTTGAGTTCAATCTTCAGTCCGTGTAATTGTAATTTTACATTTTGGTGAATTTTGCATACACATACATTGTGTGTTCCGCTTTTTCCAGCTGAAATGCATTCCCGTGGTCGTAAAGTTTGAAATTTAATTGATTATTTATTTATTTTCGCTGTTTAATGTAATGATAAAAAATGATTTAATTGCATTATTTATATAAATTAAAAAAAAAATAAAATAAAGATTAACAAGAGTTCAGAAATTTTAATATATTTAATTACTAGTTCGTTTTTCTTGTTTTTGTTTAATAACAGAGAATTAATTTATGCGTTTCAGTTATAATATTGATAATAATAATAATAAAATTCGTTTGAAGATTACATTCTTAATTGTTATTTATAATTATAATTAACCGAAGCTGCAATGTAGTCTGACGCTCGGCCGCCTGGTGTTCTGACAGCGCTTGACGCCCGGCGCGCCGTGATAAATAAATTTATATTGTTTAAACTAATCGCGAGCAGTTTAATTTTCTTCCGGAGTCTTAAACTTAAATAAATAACGCATTTAACTAACAAAAAGAAACTTCATATTTTTACCGAGAAATCATTGAAATTTTCATTTGTTTACTTAAAAGTTAATTAACAATATGATAATAAACAAATAACGTTTAGTTGTTAATATTTTATTAAATTATAAATAGTTGACGATAAATCCTAAAAATTTCATTACTTTATCTTTAACGGTTGATTTAAAATTTATTTTTTAATTAAAAGTACCTAAAATTTTCATTGTAAAAAAAATTATTGTTTAAATTAAAATTTTTAAAAATCGTTTGGGGGATCAATTTTTCATGGCAACTACTTATGAAAAAAGTACATGGATTTAATTTTTATGATCAAGTGGAAAATAGAGGGTCCACTTGACGTGATCTTACTCTCATGCTAATCACATTATTTATTAATATAAAGCTATATGACTGTCAATGCATTTGCGGAAGTTACAGTAGAGTGTTATCCCACTGTTGAAGAGCCTCAAAAATTATATTTTTGGTGAAAACTTCATATAACATAATCCGTCTCAAACTTTCACAGATAATGAGCAAATGGAAAAAAAAGAAAAAAAAAGAAAAAACAGAAACCTGTACGTTCGTCAAAGTGCACGATATTACGTGAAACATTTTCGTGTTTTTAATTAAATGTTTTATTTAACCATTAAGATTTGTTGACTCAATGAAGCGAGCCTGATAAAGTCTTCATCTAGAACACAAAACGTCGCAATAAAAGTAATTGCACAACAATAAACTATTATAATAATTCAAGGTACTAAAATCCATCTTAGAATAGCTATTTAGCTTAATACGTTTCGTTCAAATGCAAAGTCAGTCCAAGACGCATATACAGGGTGTTATACTAAGTTGTAACACCCGAAAATGGCAGTTAGAACTCATTGAAACAAACAACTTTTCTTAGTTCAAATTTTTGATTTAGACCCCCGGTTTATAATCATTGGCGTTTTTTTGTTTTTCACAAAATCGTCATTACACCCTTATTTTAAACAATATTTAAAAAACACAAACACTTTCAGCATTTGCTTTCGGTTCTCGAAAACATTTGCATTTACAATTATTTTCTATTTTATGCAATAAAAAATGCCAACCGATCAAAAGTTTCAAAACAAGATATTTTGAAAACGACTCGATCGATTTTTGAAAATAAAACATTTATAAAATCCTTAAACTATCTACTGTAACATTTGTTTGAAGCATTTTTTTATCTATCCAAAAAATTTTTTTGTTCAAATTGAATTAGGTACAAGATAAATTTTAAATAAAATAAAACTATGACTTAAGCAGCTCCAAATCAAAAATTTGAACTAAGAAGGTTGTTTGTTTCAATGAGTTCTAACTTCCATTTTCGGGTGTTAGAACCTTAGTATTTACACCCTGTATACTGCCTAGTTCAAGTTATACTAATAGCCACAAACTACTGAAGATGTCGATCTCAGCAAGTAAACATTTAGGTTAGTTAGAATTCTATTTAATTATTAAAAACATGTAAACCAATAAAAAAACTGAAAACTCAAGAATGTAGACATATGAATCGAACCGGCGTCCCCACTCTAGAAATTTCTTACTTTCGATATATTGCCACTTCTTTTCTCGCACTCAAGACGTGTCTCGTATTTCTCCTTACGTGTAACCAAAAATTTTAAACAGATACGTAACTAAAGAAGTTTTACTTCAAAAATCGTATCCTGTAACCTTGTAACTATTACACTTTTTCTCAACTAAGACTGAAACTAAATCCTACTTAAGATGTATTAAGCGAGTGCTGTTTTTTGACGTAACAATTTCCGTTGCTTATGCCAAAGCGATGTAAATACATCTACAAGATATGGAATCCTTACAAAGAAATTAATAGAAAGACAGTTTAGTAAAATAAGAGTTTTCAGTGTGTATCGATCTGCAAAGCAATAGTAGAATGTTTAGCTGAACAAACATAGAAAACAGGTTTTTTAGAAAGCGTTTTTGACAGATTTGATTTTTAGGCACCCAATGTTCTCTTATGTATGCAAAATAAAGAAAGAATTCTGCGATATAAAATCAATCAGCGCCAACTAAGAAATACCATCACCCTGAAATGTTCTAAGTAATTTGTTTTAAATTGTATATGCTCAACTACGTGGGATGTCTACGTTGCTCCGATCAGGATGACACTTGCACGCACTTTAGATGCAGATATGTACTGCATTATTGCCGTTGCCTTAGGTTCAATACAACGTGTCCAGTTCCGATCGAAACATACATACATACATAGTTTGAAATGGGAGCGGTCATTGGTTTTTGCATGCAAATAATAAAAAACAAAAGCTTAAAATTTTATTATAAAAAACCTAGCAACATTCATAAAAAAATACTGGAAGACTTACGAAGCAAGCGTTATGAGCCGACAACAATATATTGTTCGATGACCTCGAAGGAAGGTGTACGATGAAACCCAACAACGAAAACAGATGAGATACAATTAAATGTCGACACGCTGATTCGAGAAGATCGTCGGTTGAGAATACAAAAAAATGCTCTACTGACCGACAATCCTAAAAGGTCTGTTCATGAAATCGTATCTATATTAGGCTATCGAAAAGTTTCAGCGAGATGGATACCAAAAATGTTGACCGACACAAAATACAAAGAATGACAGAAACAATAAGATTTTTAACTTTTTTTTTATTGTCAGAAAAACGGATTTTAGAGTCTATAGTTACAGGAGACAAAACCTGGGTACATCATCATACCGTTAAACCAAAAAAAGATTCGATGACGTAGAAGCATGTGAGTTTACTAACACCAAAAAAATTCAAGCTCAGCAGTCTGCAACTGTGTACTGGAATATACAAGGCATTTTTATAAAGTTTATACCACCGAAAACAATCGACAGCGATGTTTCTTGACAAACTGTCGAAAAACTACACCAAGCCATTCGACAAAAACAAAGAAGCAGGTTGACAAAAAGAATCAGATTGTTGCATAACAATGCATGACCGTACACCTCAAATTAGACAAAACACAATTGCGAAGTTATTGTCCATCCACCTCACAGTCCAGGGATGGCTCCTTCTGATTTTCATTTGTTTCAGCCGTTGAAAAATCATTTGTCGAGTAAAAAGTTTAAAGACAATGACGAACTTCAAGATAAAGTAAAGCAGAAATTTGTATGGAACCGTTCACGAAGTGGGAATACAGAAGCTTGTGCCTAACGGCGATCATTGTAAATAGTAAGCAGTTTGCGCTTTTACTTATAGTGATCACCGGAATCATTTAGAGTCTGTAAAAAATTAAAACTGATTTGGGGGTCACTGAACAACGTCAGAGGGTCCGCGCAAGGTTTAACATAAAATTAAAAAATTGTGACCCATTTTTAGTAATATGGAAGTTAAAATAAATAACAATAAATAAATTATTAGCGATTTTTACGTCATAAGTAAAATATAAGTATAGATAAGTGCATAAAATACAAGTAATAACAGGGATCGCGATGAGTCAGACCTATCTATACAGGCTTATACAGAGACGGAATAGAACCGATACCTGCACCAAATAATTTTTAATATGAACTATAAAAGAATCGTGCATATAATCAACAACTTAGTTTTGTGTTATGCGTGATGTAAAGTGCATACAACAAATTTTCCTAGTCTTGGACAAAAATTAATACCAGGGAACGTTACATTGCAGCATTCAATTTGACAAAAATTGTTATAATTAACAGTGGGTTATTGCAAATAAAAATTTTAATAAATATCTTTCTGGTCTTATTTTTTAGATACCAGTATGAGTAAGCCGAAGAAAAAATGCAGACAATACAGTGTTGAATTTATGAAATATGGCTTTATTCCGTCAACAGGAAATAGTACTTTATCTATATATCTTAAATGTAGTAAAACAATGTCACGATTCGATGAAACCTTCTAAGCTTAAGGAACATTTTATAAAAATCCATAGTCACAAAAAAACAAAGAGAAGAAGCTCAGCGTGCAGAAAACTCTTAATGTGACCACTTAAAATCATCTAAATTCTGACAAGTCAACATTACCAGGAAACGAAGCTTTACCTTTAGCTTATGTGAGAAAAAAAAGACAAATTTTCCCAAAAATTATTATTTGCTCATTGTTTTGAAACTGATACGAAAGGCGAAATAATAAAGACTTATTTCATGTCCGTTGATACTGATGGTACTCCGGCAATAGTAGGACGACACCGAAGGTTTCTGATATACTTAAAACAAGCTATACATAATGTATTAGTAGTACATTGTGTCATTCATCAACATCATGGTCGCAAAAAGTGTATGTTTGGATTGCTTCTATTCGCTCTTTGATTCAGTGTTGGAATTTCTGGAAAGTAAAAACTATGATTTGCGACACAATTTAATTATCTCAAAAAATGACATCGCTTATGCGACTGATTTATTTGTCAGATTTAACGGGACTACTTTAAAACTAGGTGTCAGATTAAATTTACTTAAAGCTAAAAGCGTAATATTTGCGTTTGTTGCAAAACTTTTGTTGTACAAACAAAGAGGAAAATGTTTTCAAGTTCCAAATCTTTTAAAATTGCAAAATACAGATGAAGATTTCTTTGGTTATTGTCAACACTTAACGGCGCTTCATTCGTACTTAACCAAACAGATCCCAATTTTATATTCAGCAATATATGTTATTGTACAAAAACTATTAATTGCTTTTCCGTCTTCCTATTTGGTATAACGTAGATCCAGTACCGTTATGAGCCTCATCACAAAAAAGAAACCGACTAGTAATTAGTACTCGTGGAGATTTGCGGTTGCTACTCACAAACATTAAGCCGGACATAAATACACTCATAACATCCCATCAGGTTCATCCAAGACATTAGATTTTTTTTGTATTTTAAAACAAAACTTATTTCAATAAATATTTCTTCAACAAAATTTTTATTTATATTTTATTTTTACGTCACCATTTATCATTCAAGACATCAAAGTTAAATTTGTAATTTTTCTATTATGCATTTATGTACTTTTTTCACTCAGGGGTCCGTGGGCAAGTTTTGACTATGAAAAGGGGTCCGTGGGCGAAAAGAGTTTGGGAACCACTGCTATAAAGAAAGTAGTATGTAATTCACAAATGTATGCCTTAGTAACCGGACATTACTCATACATTAATACTGAAACGTTCGAGAAATTATTCTCAAGTTCGAGAGGCTTCACGAAGTTGGTATCCATTTTCCAGAACGTTCACCGAAAGATACACCGAAGAACATTCGCGAAGGATTGCCAAAATGTATAAATGCGGTACAAACAAATCATAGGTCAGTTATTTGAGTAATTCGAAGTCGGCAGTGTTAAGAAGATTATTCAAGTTTAAATAAATAAGTGATTAACGCGTGTCAAGATAAATACGACGAATTAAACTCGTACGTGACTTTAATGTAAACAACAAGTGTTAGACTGAAGTTATCCGCGGACTTTATCTTTCGAGTAAGTGATAGTGCGATATAAATTAGTGTAAGTGTTTTTATTAAATATCCTTAGATTTAATTAGTTCGGTTAGTTATAAACGTGTACATATTTTTAGTATAAATAAATTAGTTTTAATAATCGTTACAATACATTTTGCAAATAAGGTTATATTATAATCCTTTTATTGAATAAAGCAGTACAACCATTTATACTGTTTGTAAAAGTTATTCGTAGGAAAAAAAAACGATGTGAATTTTAGAATAAATTAAAAGCGTAATTATTTTGTTAGGATTCATTATTTCACAATATAATGTAGGTGAGAACGTGAAAGAAATAAGCAGCTACAAGTATTTTAGGAAATCTACAAATTGCGTGTATGTAGGTGGTCTCGTTATATAGTTACTACAAAATTAAATATCTTGTCGAGTTATTTAGGTTTTCGGTGCATTTTTATGAAGTTAAACTCTCGTGCCCCTTCATAAACACAAATTCAATTAATCACAATGTTTTTCTTAAGTTTATAAAAATATAAACGTACCGCAGCCAACATGACAAACACAATTGACCCGCATATTTTCAATGATTTTATATTCTTGGAAACTCTAAATAAATATGTATTAAAGTTCATTAGTGTTAACATATCGTCAAATCTAATCTAAAATTTTCAGCATGCGAGCATTAAGTCACAATTAATTCCTACTTAAATGAGTAGTTTTGAATTTAAAAATCTGATTAAAACAATAATTAGTCATGACCAATTTATAAACGTTTAATTTTCTTGTTGAATTTCGACATATTTTTATACTTGTTTATGAACTTTCAAACGCTAAGATTTTAAATTTATATTGTGCATAATTCAGAATTGGTGCGAGTTTCTCAAGTTAATTTCGTGCTGTGTTCGTCTCTTTTTAAGAAATCGTTTAAAAGAAAAGCAAATCAGAGAGGCTATAAAATTTACACAAACACAATTACATCCTTATATATAATTCCTGAATTTTATTATAGCTAGACATAAAATCTATAAATTATTACAGAATACAGCCGAGCCTAACAAAAAATTACGAAGTTTAATATTAAATAATTAATTTTAATACTGTGCGCAGGGGTTATAAATTTGTAAACGCCGTAAATATTTAATGTTGCAAGGCATTGCCTACGTCGCGAGCCCAGGAATTTCACGTTCCCTTCATAAGTAATAACGCTTCACATGCAATAATCATTTAGTTGCGAAGTAATTTGCACTCTGTTCGCGCCCAAGTATAACCAGCAGGTAAACAGCTCTTTCAACGACAACAAACACATGACAAAGCGTATCAGAATTACTTAAGTAATTATCCGACAACTTCCAACATTTCCACGCTCACTTTCTCAATTTGCCAAATATCATCCTAAGGATTACTTCCACATTTCCCGATTACATCGCTTTAAGATTTTAAACGAGCTCTATACAAATACTGGATGCGAGAACACAAGTAACTTTCACATTGACTAATTGCGACGAGTTTAACAAAACGGCCGTATCCACCTCCAATCTTTCAACACGATGTTGAACGACAAATAAATATTGTCTGATCTCTCTAACAACGCGATTTTATCAAAAAGAATATTTTTCGTGTTAAACATTTTATCCTGTCGTGTAAAATTTGTCCTGTAATATATTACAATAATACAACTAAAAATAATTTCATAATCATTGGATAAATTAGTAATGTATCAAAGATATTTAACTGATCAAGAAAGAACATGTGAACTGGTACCTAGTACATGTAGTTAGTCTGAATTGGCCATTGGCATTCTATATTAATTATAGCAATGAATGTACCAAATCTCTTGCACTTAGAGCGAATGCATTTATATCATAAACACTAAGAAGCTTATTCAAAAATGGGGAAGCACCCTGAATTAATTCGGACAAAACATATTTATTTCTAAAGAAACAAAATCTAAAGAAAAAATGCACTAAATCCTAAATTGTGTCGAACTATATATATATAAGTTATTACTTCATTTACACACGTTTCCGTATTGCCCCAACAATCCTAGTCGTCTTTATTATATCAGTTTCAATGTAAATTTTGTAATTGTCATTAAAAGTTTATATATTTATGAAATTTCATTAAATACAGCGCCACCTATTAACTGTTTTCCTCACTAATCGAAAGCTTGTCAGAAATACAGTATGTTAAAAAATAGAGTTTCTATCACTCCAGTGCAATGGTTCTAAAATTTACAACTACACGTTTCACGGATTATACATATATAAAAGGTGCCAGTTTCTAGAGCTCAACCATGAGACCCTTGGTAACTATAAAAGATACGAAATCGGTAAAATTCGAGCAAAGTTCTAGGAGAGTAATCATATGCAGACAAGATACTTGGAATATTTCTATACGTTGCTGAGATTTTTAAAGTGTCTACACACAATACAATAATCTCGCCATATACTTTTCATTATTATTCTTTTTCTTTTTTTTTGACAAAACCCCCTTCAATTTTTTTTTCAAAATCGGTAACGTGTGATAAACGAGCACGTTACAAACAAGCTGCCCAAAAGCTGTCAAACGAACTCTCAACAGTGCAACTTTGTAGATTAAGGAGCACTAGAAGGCCAGAGCCTTACACATACAGTTATCGTAGTACAGTATAACAAAATCAGGTAATATGAAATCTCAGAGTTAAACGTCGATTTAATACGAAACTAGTGAATTCGCAACCCGAAGCAAACCGCATTTAGCGTAAATTGAAACCGTACAAACAAAAATTTATTGTTTTAATATTTATATCTAAGTCGCATGTATTTTACCTTCGACAAATACACAAATTAATAGCAAGCAAAAATGTACTCCCGATTGACCAAGACATGCACACAGCTGTCTGCATGCTTCAATTATTGCATTATTTTGAATTTGACTTTTCGTCATTGTAAGCAGCTTATCATGCGATATAGACAACACTGCTTAGTTTGTCACTTTTAATTGTTACAGAAATGTATATACAAACCCAACACCAAAATTAAGAAAAATAATAAACATTAGACCACTGTAGTTTTATAAATTTTAGTACGCCTTTTTCAAATGTATCAAAAGTTTAATAAACAATCAGATATTTGTAATAATTCTTAGTTACATTTAGTAGTCAGATAAAATTAACGTTTCATATTTCAATTTCTAAGCATGTAAAATATGTGCAATAATTAGAGTATAAACAAACCTAAATTCAGATTATGTTATTAACCAAATAAAATAAATATTAAAAAAGGAACTGTAACTTTATATATTTTATTAATGTGTAACTCGTATATGCACTTTAGTAACTTAACGATGATTAAAATTATTTATAAAGTTGTAATTAATTAATGTTTAAAGTAAATTAGAAATTGCGATTATTGTTGTCGCGCCAGAGTGACATTGTGTCGGTGAATGGACTCGTTTGATGATTACAACATTTAACCGCGGAGGATCATTAAATTTACTGCATTTGTATATTTGATTATTACATGAGTACTTCGTCCAGTACATCTACCAACATTATCTGGCTTCGCAAATTTCATTACATACATGAAATATGTAAATACATATGCATACTATAAAGTTGTTACTATAAACTTGCATATTGCTGCCACTATTAATTAAACAAGTGCTTAATTAAAGTATCGACTATTAATTAATAATAATTTTGAAGGCATTACACGTATTTGCATTTAATTGATCGAAATTTTACATTTATAGAAATGCATCGTATATTTTGTCGCTTTTGCCTCAAAACGTTTTATCGAATTCATTTAAGTTTTACAAAGAATACAAAGAAAAGTTGACAAAGTTTCAGTCTAAGAAATTATGTAGTGGGAGGTTCAAAAGTTTTAGAAACATGAATAGAACGTGCATATAACCTAGTTTCGGGTTATTTAGTACTTAAACTTTCAAAAACTCTTTACGGCAAAATTTCATAATTAATAATCAAATTAATAATTAATCTAAGAATTGCATTCTAAACACACGATAAAATCATGCCAGTTGTGTCTTCAGCATGCAATTTTCAGGTATAATATTAAGATACAATTTTGTAAATATTGCTTCGCAAAACCCGATAGATAATAAATAACTACAGTCTTAGTTTAGCTAGTTTACAGCAGCTTTTGAATTATAGAATTTATGAGTAACGATAAAACTTGTTTAAAGGTAGTTTAGAGATTATGAATAAAATAATGGTATAAGACACGTGTTAAAATTAAAACAATTAGCAGTTTATTTTCAACAAACTAACTAATAAAATATTTTTGATATTTTGAAAAATTTATTAACGCAAACTTAAACTGATTATGAAACTTGAAACTAAAGAGTATGAGTATTTAAATGAAAATTAAACTAACAGTGAGTCATTACCTATTCCATACTGTACCGTTTTAAATTATATCAATTAGAATAATATACTATAAATAAACTTACCTTATTAAAGCCAAATACAAAAGTGTGTATTCCAAGGTGTATTTAGAAAGCGAGCCTCTAAAAAAAATATAAAAGTTAAGATAGGTATTAAAAACATTTAATTATAATATAACAGTTGAAAAAAATAAGCGGGCTTAGACATTTCAAGTTAATCTTATTAGAGCAATAAAAAAATTCTAAATTTCAGTGCACTCAATTAAGACAAAAAAACAAACTCAAATCAAAATTAAAATATAAACGAATTAAATTTAAAAGAAAAAAAATTATATACAAGATAAATTGTGTTGGCTGCAACATATCTTCCACAAGACAAACAAAACAAAAAATTGAATAAAACACCACCAATACAACTAAAAGCTCTGCTTTATGACATAAAATTAAATCTTAATTTCGATTATGAGAATCAGGTGACGTTAACCAGAAACCCTAACGTTGCATGATGATGAATAACAGTAAATGAAAAATAATAATATAATTGTTATTAGAAAATAAATGAACTATAAAACCGACAAAAACAAATCCCCATTGCAAACCTTTCTTACTCTTGTTCTCTTTAACCGACTTTTCCGCTGATACTTTGACGCCGGTTAAAACAGACAAAACCGTTCCAAAATCAGGACTGTGTAAAACCAATGTTTCCATCTTAATTATAATCAAATGTGTCAAAAGTCACTAACAATCAATTTGTAACAAGATGTCCATTCAACCATTAGTATTATCTTAGATAAAGAATTCCCTTCATCACCTTGACATTATGTGTATTGAATAAAGATAGTGAGATCCAACAATTCAGTGATGTAAAAAAATAGCATCATGTGACCGATGCTACAATCTCAAAGAATAAAATATCATTATTGAATTTCTTCTTCTTCTTTTTTTAAATTTAACCTTATCTCGTAAATGTTGTTAATTTACATTCGTAATTCTCAGCTCTCTATCGATTTCTTTTGTGATCTATCAGTGTTTCTCTTTCCTGGTATAAAATGTCTGGTTATCTTGATTCGTCTATATTCTTTTGGTCGGTTGATGCGACTGTTCCTCTCTTTCTTCCTTTTACAAATTTTACTATATGTCCTATTCCTAGTTGCTGTTTATGTCTCTGTTTTTTATCCGACCTTATCTTGTTTGGCCTGTTATCGTATATTCATCCCTGTTGTTCAAAAAACCGGGATAGCAACTTACTTGTAGAGGGAACATAATTATGGTCACATACCCACGTGCAGTTTCGGAACCAGGGCGGATAACGAAATAATGACCCGGCAACAGAAATGAATATAGAAACTAAAAACCAAGACTGTAACATAATTATAAATCACTATTTTAAAATTTAGTAAGAATTTTGGTTTGATAAGAAAGTTTTTATTTTTCTCGGTCACTTACTATGTGTTTTGCGTAAAGCAACTCGTTGCGTTGCTAATTAGCCAGTAACTGAAGCTTTTGGTTTACGAGACGACATAGTTTCCTTTCAAAAATTGAATTTGATTTTTTAAGATAGCAGATCCCAAAATCAAGTGTGGAGTTATTACCTGATCGATATTGTACTAAATATGTGTTGTGTAATTCACGTGTAAAACATTGTCACAATTTTTTTGTATCTTTGTTTGTTAGATAAGCTGGATAATTAGCTCTACGATTCTATTTGCATATGAAAGAAATACATTTTCTTGTAGACGTGTTTTTGAACTTGGCCCAGATCGCCGTGTCACGTGAAAGACGAATGTCATGGTCTCTCATCACTACTTTTTTGAGCAGACCATTTACTCAATATTTGTATCAATCCTGTGGCGCGTTAACTAAAATATCATTTTTACTCACCCCAGTTTGCCAGAAGATAGCTCAAACCGGTGGTGGCATATACGCGTGGTAACCTAAAAACTAGTTAAAAATTTAACTGTCACAGATATAATGCGAATCGGAATGTGGAATTTTACGAATCTCACAACAAACTAATTCCAGTTTTATGAAACACACTTGCGGTTGTACAGGTATTATAGAAACTGGCAGAAGCGTGAGAGTTTGTATTAAAGAGCATTAAAGACGTAACCGTCTTCAACAATCTTCTGAGTCAAGAGTAGCAAATCAATGCTAGAAACGGGTCATCAAATTTTGTTTAAAAACACTAAAGCTTTAGCTAAAGTTTCTTATTAGTAAGGTAGAATAATTAAGAAATCAATTAAAATATTTAAAAATCATTTCAATTTTAATTAAGATTCGAGATGTTTCATCAAACGGTTTATTTCAAACTCGGAAGATTTATCTAAAAGGGAATATTGTAGTTAAAGTGTAATCACAAAAAAACAAAATTCTACTAGATTATAATATTTAAAGAATTGGCAATGTCAGTAGCTATGCGAAAGCATTGCTCGTTAGTAGCTGTTTGGTGATTTTATTGCAAATGTTTGTGTTACTATAATTCTTAATTCTTGCAATCAGTTCATTAACATAACAATCTATCTAATAAGTTTCCTAAATGATATTAATACACTGGTGCCTCTGTTACGTATAAATCTTCCATTATAACTGTGTCGAATTTGTTTTATGTAATTGTGGAAAACGCATGAAAGTATCCCAGTGGTGGTTTCAGCAGTTACATAAAAAACAATTTTGCACTCTCAACTGTACAGTCAAAACATTTTTTGACGTGTTCTGATTCAAAACATTTTTGATCTACAATCTAACTTACACCTACATAGTTTCCGTTAATTATTATTATTATTATCATTTAGTTAATTGTAACTTCAATCCATAAGCATGATAATTTATTTGATTTTGTTATAACTACCACACCAAGTTGATCCTGATAACCACGTATAAGATTCTGGCAATGCAAAGACTAATGATTATTACAATTCTCAGTGCTTCCACCTGATATTTGCACTGTGTATGACCCATCCTAATGTGGTAGTTACTTTGTATGTAATTTGTTTGGTGTAAGATACAGATACTGTAAAAATGTATTCTAAAATTATTATTAATTACTAAACCTGTTACACTATTGCCTATTCTGGATGCGTGATTAAGTTCCTTCGGCATGCAACGCTACCTAGACGGTACAGCCAAGTTTACTTTGACATTTACCTGACAGCTTTTTATAATTACATAAGACCCTAAAAAAATTGGTTTCCGCTGCATGACATATTTTTGATTATAAACGACTTGGCTTAGACCGCGTCGTAGTTAAACACCCAGGCTTTTTAGGCCTGGTCCTAGTCTCTCCTTGAGAGTCAAAACAAGAAGTAGAACTTGGCCTTTGTCGTATCGTTCGTGATCCTAAACAAACCGACGTTTCGCAAAACATTGCAGGTTGCGTCTTCAGAGTGGTAAATGTCACTGACAAAATAACCGCGAAAGCTCAAGATTTTATATGACATATTTTAAAGACTACAGATTTTAAAAATGACTTTCATAACATCTCATTACATATAGATTTTTTGCAACATAAGAACAAATTTTTAATAAAAACACTTATTTTTTTACAATGAGCTAAATTTATTTATTTTATTAAGACTAATAAAAAATGTTTCTGATATTTATACAAAATTTTAGGTTTACTCTTTTTTGTTGTGAAAACTTGTCTTTTTCTGTTTGATGCTTCTCAGAACTTTGTAACGACTAAAAATCAGTTTTGCGATTTCTGCAACTGTCGTTTAGGTAACTTTGCCAACGTCGGCGCGGGAAGACAAGTTTCTCGTGAATTGGACAAGCTTTAGCCGTCAGAGTTGACTTTCGGGTAAATACGAGGTATTTGAGTCGTTACTGAATTATGGTTTGTTTCACCAGCAATAGAAACTAAAGATTTGGAAATCCCTTTTAATGTTGACCTAATTAAGAAGTTTTATTTGCCATTAGATTAATCAACATCCTAATCGTGGTTACTCAAAAACAAATGTAAAGAAGAAAAAATACTAACACCGAGGGATGATTTACGACATAAGATTCTAACAAGGTATTTATTAATTACTTGTAATACGATGGTGACTCATCCGGGAACACGCATAACAATGGGCCAATACAACCGCGTGCTGTAGGGTAGAGCGTATCAAACTTGACCTTCGACGAAGTGAGAATTTTATTCGGTGTAAGAAACGCTCTTTGTGCGCCTTACTAATTGAACTGTTTTAATTTACAAAGAATTTGTTACGGTGTAAGAAAAAGTACATGTGCGCAATACTAATTTACATTTTCTAATCTAGAAAAATCGTCAATCTAATCGTCATTCTTGTCTCATTTATTGCTAATACTAAATGATTAAGTCAATTGTATTTTATTTAAAAGAATTGGAAGCGGTGCTGCACTTATAAATACTCACAAAGTAATTAAAACCTTAAACTATTATATCTCACTCTTGAACTTGACGTCAAGCGGTTCGGGGAGATTTTGATAAAGCACCGCAAACGCATTTGGCTTTTATTACCACCGCCTTTAGTTGATTGATGCGGTATATTAAGTTATATTAACTCATGCTTCTAGATCTACGATATCTTTCTTTGTTTATTTAACTGCATACGATATATGATTACGATATAGGCGCTATTTAAATGGTATATCTAGTAATTATATCCCTGTGTAACGAAGTTGGTTAGTAGCAGTGGTGTAGCCACGAGCACATGTCGATTGTATTTTTGTTTATGTTAGGAGTGTACCGACAACTAACTTGTAATCAATACTTTACCGTTTATACTCATATATATATTTCTTCTCTAAGATCTATTGTAAAGTTGCTAGTCAAAATAAACGAAACTTTCTGTCTGTGATAACTAGATTGTTTTATTGCTTCACGCACATTTAAGGATTGCGGATCTGGGATTTTTTCTCTAGTCCAGACGTTCGTTTCCTTATAGGTTTACTTTCTGCACGTACGAAAAGGTGGCGCTAGAGCACGGCTTACCCAAAGAATTTAGGTACTGGCAATCCGACTCACGACCATCTACGACGGAAACTAGCCAAAAGGTGAGTCAAAAATCTATTAAATCTTTTTTCAAACCTCCCCATTTTGTGCGTTACAACTGGTTTGCGGTTTCCTTGACGTCTTTCAAAATCACGGGCATTCTGGTAAGATTCTTCAGCTTGTTCTTCAGTGTAGGATCACAACTTTTTAGAAAAATAGTTGATAAGTGAGTGCGAGAAGTAAACTTTTAAGCTCATCTTACATTCTTGAGCTTTATACGCTGCCAGCGTGCGTTCACAATGTTTTTGTTATCAGGGTACCTAATATTCCGCAAAAACTTGTGTACTACATTCCTGAAAGACCACGATTCTTTTTCCTTGTCTGCCATTGTTTCCGGAAAGAAAAGATCACTTAAAAACTTTTTTATGTTGGGGTTTGTAAAAGCTCTCTCTTTTAACTTGGCTACAAACATTTTCGGAAACTTGAAACACATATCTGAAACAATCCTCATCTCTTGGTGATTTGGCAAACTGCTTTATAAGCGCCAATTTAATATGAATAGATAATAATAACACTTGCTCTTGCAAACCAAGATCGTATTGGTGACGTTTTCCTCGCCGGAGATTAAACTGTCTCAAAGTCAGTCAGTTTTTATCCAGTGCAGCTGTCTGGCTTTATTATCCCATAGACAAAAAATCAAAGATATTTTGTATAACCTCCCTGCTAACCAAACAACATGGTTACTATTTTGAATCTTCACAATCAACTACTGATACTTGATACATGAACTGAGTGTCCCATAGATAGAGATGCAAGTACATTTCCATTATGCAACAAGACTGTTTTGAGGCTACTTTTAGACGAATCAATGAATATGCGTTATTCTGAAGAATCATATTCTACTTTAGATTTGTCTATAAAAAAAACTCTCTCGATGCCTGACCACAAAAACAAGATCCCAGACGATAGCAGTTTTGTTTTTTACCCTTAATCCTAGTCATTCGGATGTATCTTTTGAGAGACCTATGTCTTTTACCAGATTGTTGAGCTCATTCTGAGAAAAAAGTTAAGGTACCTCGTCAACAGAAAAATCCGAACTATATTCGTCCTGAGAAGCTAATACGTTCTCTGACTCACTCCGGATATTATCTAAATTAGAAGGAGGTAAAACTGGCATTTCAGAACCACAAGACACTAGACAAATAACTTAGTCAAGGTTAGGGTAAGATGTTTTCTTTATATTTTTTGTATTAAATCCTTTCATCTAACAAACAGAAGTAGCAGTCAATTGTGTGATTTTTCTGTTCACGTTATTTCATAGGAATTCCAAAACAAAACAAAGTTTTTCTTAGCATTAAACCACCAACAAAGATCTTCGTCGCATCTTCTGCACACCTTATGCGGAGCCCATATTTTGTCTTGAGCTCCAAGTTTCAATTTAAAATGCATATACATAATATAAGCTGTCAGGAGAAATTACATAACCTCTGCTTGCTATATTCCAGAAATAAAATATCAATCACAAAATCGTTTAATGCTGGCATTAGATGATCGGCAAATTACGAAACTTATTTAGCTTGTTGAAACGTGATCTAATGCAATGTATTTATTCAACCCAGGTAAAAATTTAACATGCTCAATCGCAACAGTAATATTACTCACTATCAATTTTAACCACGATCATGCGACTTTTCTGTTAACGTTGAAACTGTTTTATCCACCACCTTCTACCATTAACATGTTTTTTTTCATTTATTGCCAAGTTCACCTATAATTAATAGATTAATGTGTTAAGAGTTAGTTTAAGGACTATTTTTTGAATAAAAAGCAGAACAATAAATTTTAAGTTAATTAAGAAATTTGTGCTACATACAAAGAGAAACTTGCGTGTAGTAAACAAATAACAAGATGGTATTTATTGGGTATATTTTTCGTTTTTAGCAAGTTGAAATCTATCAGAAATTGTATAAAAATAGAATGCAGTTTTTTACTTGCAGACCTGTGTTATTATGCTCTAATCCACAACCACTCTTGGACTATTGCTTTAGCCACGCTATGTTTTCAGAAGTCTGTTACAACTTCTAACTATAACAATAATAAATTTTTCAATCTAAGCTATAAACTAAATATCAAGGTGCAGCCAATATCGTTAATTAATTTCATAAAATACTAATTTGTGAATAATGTAAAATCGCACACAATCAAAAAATTAAACAAAACACATCAGTAATAAATTTTCCCAATACGGATGTATCCATAACTCACAAAAAAAGAATTTTTATTGGCGCCGAAGAAATCTGACAGCTTCATAAAATGCGGAAGTGTTAAAATAAGAACGATTTTTTCAATACATATAGCTGCAAATGCCCCTCCAAATTATGTTCTAAATTAATAATAATGACCTTAAAACCAATATATCATTTGGTAGTAATTATGGTTTTAAAAGTATAATTAATACTTAGATGTCTATTTTCTGTATGCTTTATTTAAACACATCAATGTTATGATTAATGATAGAGAACAATGTGAATAATATTCGAACCCTGTGGAAGTGCATGTTTATCTAGCGCAGCACATCATGAATATTTGCTAAATACCACTAATTGCCACTTTGTTGTTCTCTTCAACTAATTATACCATTCTTACTATATCTAACTAAACATTTAGAAAAAAACACGATCTAATACATAAAACCGTCAAAACCATTATTAACTACACGACATTTATTTATTACTATAAAACGATAATTACAATCTTGTTGTTATTTAACTACGTGCAACATTCCCATCATTTACACAAAATTAATTTACTTTCAATTTTATCTTCATAGAAGAGTCCAAAATGTTTTGTGTGTGTGAAGTCGTTATGTAATTTACATAAATAATGATTCAGTTTTATGGCGCACGATTTACATATTCTATAAATAATGAAACGATTTAAATCGTTTTAAATACATCCACACAAAAGATATTAAAGAAAAATTAAATTTAACACCACGGTCACTATCGAACGCACATAAAATGGGGATGCTTTAATACATCATCGAGCTTGTCCACACTTCAGTTAATCTAATTTTGAACTATACTGAATTGTGATTTAAAAAACTATTCATGTAATTAGCCAAAAAGGAACAACTGTATCAAAATTAAGAATGTTTTTCAAAAATCCTATAGAATATTTTCTTATTTAAAACATAGTGTCTTTTTAAACAAAATATTTTTTTTACAACTTCGCACTACAGCAGAAGCATCGCCCTGCATAAGCCAAAGAACCGATAGAGAAGTTGTCGAATACCTTTCCTACCTTAAGGGTTCTCAACAGACTGAGACCAAAAACTTTATTTTGCAAAGATGAGTATACACAACAAATGACAGTTAAGAATTAAAAAAATTTGTAAGAAAATCATCGTCCCAGACCTCGGACAACTGCTTCTTCTGATATCGCCTAAGCATGGAAACTTTAATTTCGCTGTGGAAAGAATGCAGTTTTAAAAAGATACAACCATATAAAACATTAGTCGTGCCTCTATGGTTTTCAAAATTTTTAATGTTCTCATATAATAATATTCTCAATTACCAGTACCATGCCACCAGAGTTGCACCATTTGGAAACAAAAAAACTTTTCGAACCATCATTTTCTAGACTATAATAAAAAGTTTTGTATAAAATATAAGAATCAAAGAATAAATGAACAAAAGAAAAACAAAAACAATTCTAATATAGAGCAAAAATACATAATGAAACGTCCTCGAAGTTATTGTCAACTTCGAGACAATGGCCGAAGGATGTTGAACATTCTAAACATTCTAACATAAATATTCGCGAGTAGATGGAAAATTGCTTCAAAGTTACTAAATAGAGTGCAGAGGTTACTGTCCATTCGCAATTATTGCATGACCCAATCTCTAACGGGGAGAAAACGGGGTGTATTTACATCGATTCAAACTAAGAACAGTAAACACCTGCGCAGATTGCGGAGAAATAGATAATTACGACCATGCTGTGCTAATTTGTGCAAGATGGAGGAGGGAGAGAAAGGTACTTTACAGTAAAATTAGAGCTAAGTTTACAGTGGAAAGCATTATAGACATTATGAGTGAAAACAAAATAAACTGGAGTTTAATAAGTAGCTTTTCTACTGAAGTGATACAAATAAGAGAAGAAGAGTGTAGGAAACGAGGAAAAATTTAGTAATCGAGACCATCGAAAGTCGGAGAAGAGATTTTAGCAGGTAAGCCAAGAGGTAGTAAATCCGGGACTCCCCATGCAAATGGGAGTCTTTCAAAGATTTCAACTCCTCCAAAGAAAAAAAAGAAGATAACAGAAATACATAGAAACTATTCAAAGGAAGCTGAAATCAATTTTTCTAATTAAATCGCAAGAAGACTTTGTCGATGTAAATGAATTAAGTGTTTAACGCGTGTGCTAAAATAAATATAACGGTGTGTAAGTGTACGTGCTTTTAATAAAAAATAATACCGCTTTAGATAAACAGAGGTTATCCCCAGACATTATTTTTCAAATGATAGTAATACATAAATTAATATAAATGTTTTTTTCTTAAATACCGTTGCATTTAATTAGTGTTAGTCAAAAGTAATTATAATAAATCGTGTAAATATTAAGTTTATAAATAAATAAAATTTAAAAGGAGGAAACAAATTAGAAGCAATAGAAGACAAATTAGAAGACAGAATAATACTGCTTGAAGAGAGAATAAACCAAATGAATTATTGCCATAGTGAAGGCAGTGTCACGAGCGAATAGTTATTAATGGATCATCGGGAAAAAACATTAACAAGTTTCAAGTTGTACCTCCAAACCTGATTTCCATGGTCAGCCTACCTCAAACAGTTCGAAGCCGCAGCTATAGCTAATTACTATTAATTTCACGTTTAGAAATGAGATATGTAGATGCCAATTTTCAACAAGTGTACCAAGCCCAAATTAAAAGTCACCTTCAGAAAACTGCGGAAGGTCTTCCGGTGTTTGAGGCTGACATCGCCAGATTGACACGGCTTGCGTATCATACACCACCCGATACCTTGAAGCAGTTGGCTATTCAAACCTTTGTAGACGGCCTCCGAGACAGCAAAACGCAACAGGCTCTACGGTTAGCTCGACCGAAGACGTTGGATGACGCTTTAACCTATGTTTTATAATGCGAGGCGGTGAAACAGGCGTCGCACCGAGGCAGTCATAATAGAACGAGTTGTGTAAAGTAACAAAAATTAACTTTATCTAGTCATGTACCGGAAATTGTCATTCAAATGGCATCGCCTATGGAGTAATTGCATAGCATTTATGTAAATGTAAATGTATAGTTACTGGTTGACGCGAGAACGACGAAAACCATAATTCGTCCTGATATATAACTGGAAAAAGAAAAGACATCACCAGTAACAGTGCGACTTAGAACGGCGATGGGCAAAGAAATGCCTACTCACGGACCATTCGTTTGGAAAATGAAGTACTCGACCATCAAGTCGACATCACGGAAGAAGTTATCTTGGGAATAGACATTATAAACAAGTATGGGTGCCATTTGGATATGAAGAACGATGTCTTGAAGATCGACAGTGAAGACATTCCTTTTTATTCGTTAGAGAAGGCAGCTGTGCGAGTCTTATTGAGTGAAGACGTGACTCTGTCTGGAAAGACTGAAAGTATTGTACTAGCACGCGTGGATGGAAATCTGTTGGCAGAACATTCGTACGAGTGAAAAACACGATGCCAGTAAGGATCTTGAATGTCAACTCAGATCTAGTTACGTTGAAAAAGAAGACCGTGATAGGCCAATGCACGCCAGTATCTTAAATTGTAAAGACAAAAGATAAAGCAACGGGGTTTTGCGTAGACTACAAACAGATTAACGAGGTGACCAAAAAGGACAAGTTCCCTTTACCAAGAATTGACGACACTTTAGACTCCTGTCAGGATCGAAGTGGTTTTACACGTTAAATTTAAAGAGTTCTTACTGCCACGTACAATTGAAACCCAAGGACCGTGAAAAAAAAGCTTTTACGATTGGAACTGGTTTGTGGCTGTTTACTGTGATGCCTTTCAACTCGTGTAACACTCCTGCGACGTTTGAGCGTTTGATGGAGACTATCTTGCGCCGACGGTCTTGGACTACGTGCCTGGTTTATCTAGACGACGTGATTGTGGTTGAAAGGTCGTTTAAAAAACATTTGAACAACCTGAAGGAACTGTTCCAACAACTACTTGGGAAAAATTTAGAACTAAGCCCAAAAGAATGCCACGTATTTAAGAAGAAAGGATGTGCAATATTTTGGCAATGTCGTATCTAGAGGTGGAGTAAAGACTAGCATCAAGTTTGCAGTTTTCTTGGGTTGTGCACCTATTATAGACGATTTGTACCCGGATCTGCAAATATTGCCAAACCCTTGACAAAACTTACTGAAGAAAAAGCAGAATTTAAATGGGATAAAAACAACGAAAACGCTTTCCGTCACCTAAAACAAAGCCCTAGTCACTTTGTTTACGTTATTCAACAGAAAATGGAAAATTTGTTTTAGATACGCTGCTTTAAAATGGCTATTGCAGTTCTCTAATCCGGAAGAACAAGTAGCAAGATGGATCGAGAGACTGAAAGAGAAAGAAATGACGACACAGAACACTTCGCCAGAGGTAGTCATTGGAATTTTGACGCCTTGTCCAGAGGATCATGTCCGGCGGACTGCAAGCCATTGTTCGCGACTTGAAGAAAAGATCGAATGTCTCCGAAGAACTGCTATGATTAATGACCAGTGGGAACCTCAGCAGTTGCGTCGCGAACAAGAAAACGATCCTGAATTGGAAAGCAAATGCCCGACTAACCTGAGAAGAAGTGAGTGCTTTGAGCAAAAACATCAAAGCATACTGGGCGCAGTAATATTTTTTAAAAGTGAAACACGGTCTTCTTAAGCGATCCCTAGAGTGTCAAGGACACAGAAAATAGACTTCAGGTGGTAGTGCCAAACAGCTGAGTGTCGTAGGTGTTGTAGCATCTGCACGGTGGTACATCAGGAAGACACTTTGGCGTAAAAATTGAAAGGATTAAATTGGCATTAAACTATGAGTGACGTATGAACGTTTAATCTAAACTTGACGAGACGATAGACTATATGAGTTTAGAAAATAAAAGAAATGATTTTATCACATACTACAAATGAAATCTATACAAAAAAAAGGTAAAGGATCTTTAACTTTAGAAAAACAATTAGGGTTCCGCGCAAAAAGAATTAAAACCCATAAAATTGTGAACAAATTCCGATTAAAATAGGGAAGTACATACATATCTATACTAATATTATAAAGAGTTAAAGTTCGTAAGTTTGATCTATGAGGTATATGTTATACCGCTAAAATAAAAAAGTTTTTCGTGGTGATCTATTTTACAGCCAAAGCCGACTAAAAAATAGTCGAGCGATGCGTTTTTTACAAACGCTACCTTAACTGTAAGAAATATTTAAATAGTTTCTATAGAAAAGTTGTAGAACTCGTCCCAGAACGTCCACTTATCGCTACATGCAAAGTTGGCTGTCATGTTATTGTTTTTCTTGACGGTTGAAAAACCATTTTTCGGTGACTGTGGTACGGTTTGTACATGATTATCTAACGTACGCGCCCGGGGGGTTTCATTTCTAAATATTCACACTTATCTACGTTATAAATGGGTATGTGAAAGCCCTTCTGGGTAATTTTGGATGCCCACACGTATTCCATTAATGCGATGATATTGACACCTGTTCGTTCATATTGGGAAAATTCCTATGATGACGTCACAATCTACGACGTAGTAAAAATGTGTTGCTCCAACATTGATTGAGAATATCGAAAGCTTTGGTTAATTACTACAATTATAACCGTATTGGAAGGCCCACTTGCCGAGTATGAATTTCGGGAAAAGTTGGCGGATTTGCTTTTTTCTCATAGATCGTAAAAGCCGACGGAATTTATTTGTGATAACGCTATATGTATGTGATTATGTATTTCAGCAAATTTTAGAAAATTGTGGGTAAGGTGCCGTTACCTAACCACGTACTTAAACGGGAAAAAATACAAACTGTGAGTATTGTATTTTAATTTTTTTTGTATCTACGTTTTCAGTCGTTTGCACGCTCGACTGTACGTACATATGATGTTTGTTGTCACAATTAACTATAAAACTTTTTTTGTGAAAAATATTATTAAACGGCACGCTCTGGTTCTTTTAAACTTCGAGATATTAGATATTTGTGTTATATTTACCAATGTAAATTTGTTCTTTTGGAATGTAAAAGTTATGCCAACCGGTTAAATTGTACGACATGTTGCCTAACCGAACGAACCTTACATGAACAATTATAACCTGTGATACATATCTATGTACGTACTAGCAATTGATCGCATCTATGTAATTCTACCTCGCCTCTCTTTTCTAACCTCACTTTCTGTGATCAAATAAATATATAGGTTGTTACAACCTGTGCTTTGTTATTTGTTCTCTTTCAGCTTTGGATAGATTTAAAGTGTTTTCCATTCTAGTTTCCAACCGTTTTGATGCCTTTTTAATTTACTTTATAATTAGCACGCCGAGACGTGCGATGCGCTTGCCGAATCATATTGAGCTAGCCGCCAGCAATCAAGTTACGAGAAAATTATCGTAACAATTTTTTCAGTGCTTAAAAATCCGAAAAAGACAAAAAACTGTCTAACATTCTTCAATGTTGTTTTTCACAGTTGTTCTAACTTTTTCTTCTTCTTTAATCAGCGTTAATCGGGCGCATGCAAACATACGCCGTTTTCATTTCCTTCTACTTTGTTCTATCTTGCGGAACTGTCGTCCTTCTCCCGGCCATTTTCCTAATATCGTCGTACGACCTTCACACGAACTGTAAATTTGTTATCTTTATTTCTTAATATATGGTTCGGTCTACCAAAAGCGGCCTATACTAATTTTTATTCTGAGCTGTGTGCCTGCGTGTATGTCCCAAATATATACATACATATATCTGTCCAACTTTTCGATATCTTTATACCCTTTTCTCATTTTTACGTCTTATTGGTTTGAACATCTGCACATCATTTTTGTCTTGGTCATGTTTACTGTCGATTCAGTTTCTTCTGATAATTCTTTAGTTTCTGTAGCATTTCCAGTAGGTTCGTTTCACATCGAGCGCTTATTTATTCTCTGTCCATTGATAACAAAACCTCTGTGTTTCCTACTCAATTTCTCAAATATATACTCTATCACTAATGTAAATCATGTATTTTTCGTTCTACCTTAATTGAATTTGTGTTTTCTTGTAATTTTATTCTACTTGGCTTCTTTGTATATATTTTCTAAGATATTTATATATCGTAAATCTATATAGTCCAGTATAGCCCATATTTTTACAGTATCGAATGCTTAATGCCAGCGGCTGCGACTTTCAAATACTTCGAGAGGTACTGCATTTTTGAGGAACAATTAATATCTATATTTTATTGTTTAACGAAAATAAGTATATATACCATACATTTATAAAGTAAGCGATAATTTTGTGAGGTGCACACCAACTCAAAAAATCGTTTGTAAGGTGCTTCAGTCGCCACTCATGAAGTCGCCGCCGCTGCTTATTGCAGTCGACGAAAGCTAGATACATGTCTATATGTATTCCTATGTTTTTTCTATTATGTTACGCATTGTTTGCAGATGATCTATAGTACAACATATAGTGCTTGTAGTTGTACTACTTACTACTTATTCAGTTGGTAATTTATAATGATAATTGATCAACGCCCAATTGACATACGTTATTATGTGAATTAACAAACCAACTTACATAATCTGTAGATTGATTGATGCCGGGCAATTTAAAAATGCTAAGTTAACTTTTCAAACGATTTTAAAATCCGTGCTTTTATTTCACAATGTGGTAGTCAACCATTAAATATTGTCAATAAATCCCGTGTTTAAATAAAAATAGAGCAAGATATTGATATGTTAACAGCATAAAACAGTCCAAAAATTCAGATCCTCATCTAACTTTCAGTACAATAATTAGTATTGGGTTACTCAATCGTGACATAGTAGATAAAAGTGTTTCTGAGCTGATTTATAATTAATACAAACACCGAATGCCATGAAGACATCATTAGGCAAGATGGAGCCACAGCACAATATTTTTTAATCAGTTTGGTTATCAAAAATACGCGTTCTGTGAAGTCATACACAATAGCAAAATTTAGAAGTACATTTTCGTGACAAAGCACCCGTAATTTGTTCATAACATAAAATTGAATTTTTTCCGTATATTAACTTTTCACAAAGCGCCCGACCTTCATGTCGTACACATTAAATAGCAGTAGTAAAGTTCGCTAATTATGTAACTAATATAATATTATCATTAAAGTTTAATAATATACTTCTTTTTGTTGTAATTCGTAATTAGAATTAAAAAACATAATAATTACAAACAACGACTAATCAAATATGCGTAACCGATACCAATTTCCGTCATTATTTATGTCTGTTTTGTAAATCGTATTATTATTTTTATTTAACAACGTATCATATAACAAAACTAACTAACTGTTGCATCCGACTCTTTGTATTCTACTTAAACAATTACATTTATATAAATAAAACGTGGTCAGCTGTCACTCACACTCACATCATCGTCGCAATTAATGTATCCATTATTATATACTTCATCGTATAACTAAAACCTATTTAAATTTAATAAATCCAATCAAAACAGAATTTCTATCTGTAATAGTTATTTTTTGAACTAGTTCTTTATCCTTTACCGTTAATTTCTACGTGCCATAGCATGCTTCAAATGTACCATTATCTTCAATACATTTCTTTGGAAAGAAGTATAAGATTTTTTTAGCTCATAGTCATACATTTTCGATGTAAAAAGTAAATAATATCGTAAGAATTTAAATTTTCCCTAATAAAAATAAAGCAAAAAGTGGTTCGAACTTAATAATAATAAGAATAACGTTATGGCTAATTCAACTTTTACCAAAAAAAAATATTGCAAATAAAATTTTAACAATAACACATCTAAGATTGCATTGTTAAGTATTTCTATTGTTCATAAATAAACGGATAGCAACTTAAACCCATTCTCTTTAACATTTGTATTGAAAGTGTCCAATTGTTAAAACGTTTTAATTACCTCTTGACTTCTATTTTTTTCGGAATTTCACTAATAAATACATTCAAATAAAAAAACAAAAAGATATTTATTGCATTTATTTACATATAATTTAAATAATTGTTTCCTTAAAGCGTAAACGTAAATAACACGTGACTAATAATTAGGTACCACGTGTAATCAAAATACATTTAATAAGTAACGATTAATAAGTTGTGACTTGTACATAACTAATGATTAATTTCATTTTTATTGATCTTCAATAAATCATGACTAAGAAGTAAGTGCAATCACGATTAAAGTTGTCAATTTTGATTAAATGTTGAAAATGTCATAATCAATGTCAGTAAAATTTTTAGTAAAATTTAGTCTGGCAGTTGAGTTACAAGCTAAAAAAGTATTTAACTAATAATTAATCAATCAAGATTAATCCTGAATTAAAAGTAATGATAAAATTTAATCACAATTGAGTCTATTATGGTTTAACTCACTGTCAATTTTGAATAAAGCTTAAAAATAAATAACGTCATAAACTAAGTAAAATTTTACACAACTGCAATTATCAAAAACCAAATCGTACCAGAATGATTACGCTCCTATTTTTTAGTAAAATTTGGTCTGACAGTTGAGTTTAAGTTAAAAAAAAAACATGTAACTAATAGCTATTAATGAATTAAGATTAATCATGACTGAAATATGATGGCAGAGCCATTACGTATTTATACATTAATCAAAACATGAGTAATGATAAGATTTAATCACAATTGAGTCTATTTACATTTAACTAAATCTCGTAAAATCAATTTCGTAAAAATTTATACTACTGTGGCTATTAAAATCAAAACCATACTAGAATGATTACGCTGCTATTTTTTTAGTAAAATTTAGTCTGGCAGTTGAGTTATAAGGTAAAAAAGTATTTAACTAATAATAATTGATCATTTAAGATTAATCGTGAATTATAAGTAATGATAAAATTTAATCACCATTGAGTCTATTAAGGTTTAACTCACTGTCAATTTTGAATAAATCTTAAAAATGAATAACGTCATAAACTAAATAAAATTTTACACAACTGCAATTAGCAAAAACAAAATCGTAGCAGAATGATTATGCTCCTATTTATTAGTAAAATTTGGCCTGACAGTTGAGTTTTAAGTTAAAAAACATGTAACTAATAGTTATTAATGAATTAACATTAATCATGACTGAAATATAAGTTAAGAGCCATTTCGTATTTATACATTAATCATGACTGAGTAATGATAAAATTTAATCACAATTGAGTATTAACATATAACTAAATGTCAATTTTGACGAAATCTTGAAAATAAATAACGTCATAATCAATCTCAGTAAAATTTTACACTACTGTGGCTATCAAAATCAAAACCATCCTAGAATGATTACGCTGCTATTTTTTTAGTAAAATTTGGTCTAGCAGTTAAGCTATAACTTAAAAAAAGCATTTAACTAATGATTTGGTAATTATTTAAGATTAATAATCACTCATAAGTAATAACTTTTTTGTTTTGTTTTGTCTCTTGTATTAGTGTAATGAAAAGGAAATCCGTTACAACGCAGCACTTCAGTTTTTCTAATACTAGAAACCTTCGAGTAATTGCGGTCTAGTTCACAGAATATGTCGCTGAAGTATGGAATCATGTAGTGTTCGTGAAATGTTAAGTTGGGCTGTGTTTGCCCTAACCTATATGATTAAATGATCCACGATAAATCACGTTCATCTCTTCAGAAGAATTAGGTTTTTGGGAATCCGGTAACTTATTAGAATACGTATTTTTCTCACCTTCAATGTGGAGATAATCAGTGTGCCTACAAGCTCTTTAACTACCTCTCCAACGGCAAGCTCACTGTAACCCATCAACCTCTTTGACTACTTATTTTATTCCAACTTTAGCTAAAAGGTCTCTAATTAATCAAAAGCAGCACCGGAAATTTTTTTTTTGTGACTCATTGTGCTGTGTTTTATGTAACAAAAACAAATGTTAATATTGTGTGCACTCCTAAAGGTTGATTCCTTCTAGACGTGTCTTCAGTAATTATAGACCGGAGACATTACACTACCGCCACCGTCTTTAGGAAAACGAAGAAAATCCCCTTATGGTGGAATATAAACATAAAAGTTATTAAAAAGGAATGCATTCAATGGAAGAGGAAAACTAGCAGAGCCTATAAAAACATGCCTGATAAAAACAAAAAGCAATAAAATAGACCAACACCCGTAGGGAATCACATACAAAAATTATCGCAAAAAAAAACAAAAATAGAAACAAAGATAGTAATCTACGAAGAAAAGAATAAAAACGCAATAAACAAACTATTCGTCGTAGAAAGGAATACACATACAGGCATGGGAACTAGAGACGAGTCAGGAACAAAATTCACGACAGATATTATAGAAACGGGTAGAAAAATAGCTACCAAGAAAACCGGAGAACCAGATGGAATTAAGCCAAAAATACTCAAGCTGGCCACTATGTATTGTACCAAAACAATTTAAGGTGTCATAAATTATGAAAAATTATGAAGAGAGTACGAAACACCACTCCCAGATAGGCCGTGCTGGTGAGGTTTGACGTAAAAAACGCTTTTAATACGGTGTCATAGATAAAAATATTCCGAGCGGCAAAAAAAAGAGAATGTCTAATAATCTAGTTAACAAAATCAAAGCGTACATCGATAACAGGAAGGTTAGCTACAGGAAGAAAAAAAGAACAAACATAAGAGCGGGTGTGTCACAAGGATCAGTATTGGCTCCAACCCTATGGAATCTTTCCTGCGACGACGTACTAAACATCAAGAACGAAACAGGCGTTACAACCGTAGGCTTTGCGGACGATTTAGCGATTCTACTAGTGAGTAGCAAACCTAAGAACATCACCGTAAAGGAAAGGATGATCACCCAGTGGATTAGCAAAAACGATATTCGCCTTGCAGAACAGAAGACGGGGGCGATGGTGTTAAAATGACCTAGGCGGAGAGACCAATTACACCTCAACATGAACGGAGTAAAAATACAGAGTACCAAAAATGTCAAATACTTGGATGAACACAGAAAGTTGAGGGCACACGTTACGAACATCGTAAACAAAGTGGACACAAAGAAAGCGGGGTATTATAGAATTATGCACAAAATAAATGGCCTACACTAATTTAAGAGAAAATTAATTTGTAACAGAACGAGGGCAGTATTAAGCTACGGAGCGCAGACATGGCACAGAGCGATAGACGTAAATAAATACAACAGAATTATAAACAGTTGCTGAGAATTGCTTGCTTACTGGCACTGTACCGATAGACCTGATAATTTTCGAAATAGGTAGACTAGGAATGGGACGTAATAAGAATGAAAAGACGCACGAAAGAGCAAAAACAATGGAAATTTGGCTGGATAGGTGGAATAAAGAAGGCAAAGAGAAACGGACCAAGACTTTAACGAAGAACGTGACAAGGTGGTACAAAAGCCAAGAATTACACTTCCCAGATGTTAACAGGACACGGCCAGTTTGGAGTTTACGCAAAGAACCAAACAGAATACGAAAACTGTTTATATTGTTCTGGAGACATAGACGACGCGGAACACACGCTGTTCCATTGCACCAAATTAAGCGAAGCAAGGAAGAATTTACCAAAAGGCATTAACAAAAATAGTCTGGAAGGATTCTTAATAAGATGCAAACCAAATTGGCAAATCTTCGAGCAGGTTTGCAGGGATATAATAGGTAAGAAAGAGACCGACGGGCGAACTATGAGAACATAATACCGATTAGCGTATATTTACCGAGTAGACGAAGTGCACGTTAAGATGTTAATACCGGAAGGGTAGGTACGAGAGAGTACATGTTTAAGAAAGAGGGGGAGGCATTACACTACGTCGCAAACTGTTTCCCTGGCGCCCTTATCTGCTGTATCAATTCCAATTAAATTTTATATTTGTTTTTCCATTTTGCTATCCGCGTCATTCGTCACTGAGCTGACTAAACTTTCATCAAATATAGTTAGTTGTATTCGCAACATTGAACTTAATGTATTTTTACCAAATGTTGGTTTGTTCAGTACAGCAATGTATTTAACTTTATGTTCTTTAATATTTATACTTCCTGTGTATATATTATAGAAACCATCTTCAGTAAGAGCACTTTTCTTTCGTTTTTAATAAATCTTTGACTACACGAATTAAGCTCTCGTTCTTTATAGCTTCCACATCCGTTCTTTAACTTCTTCTTATTCGTGCCTCTGATGACCACAATTTTAATATCTGTTAACGATTTGTTCATGCATAAACTTCAAAATGTAATACCCTGTATATTCATTAAATTAAAGTTAGATTTCTACTTTCGACGCCCTGTAACGAATTTCGTTTTACTTCACTTCCTGTCAAAACGTTAAACAATCAATTACTTAAAATCGTGCTTGCGTTGTTTCATTTTATAACATCATCTGCGTATGTAGAAGCTATGATATAAATAGAAAACGCATTTCTATTAGTTTATTCATCACAGGGCAAACTTTTACTATTGGTTTTTAGAATTAATTAGTAATTTCCATGTTAATTCGTTAGCACGACCCGACACGTGTTAGTACACATGTTTCGATGTATTTTCCGTCAATGTGGAGTTAATATCGACCAAATACCATGGAAAGATTATAATTTTGGAAGGCCTACGTTAAAGCTAAAAACGAAATCTCGACAAGAAATCTTCTGCGACTTTTAATTTAATGTGTGCAACAACATTCGATAACCGGTTTTTATGTCTAATTTCTATTAGCATTAATTAACAGTTTTGTAGATTTTTGCTTTCGTGAGTTGTGCTGACACGATTTGCTTGTTCATTAATATTCCAAATCGACTCAACGAGGAAAACGTTTTCTTAAGGCAAGTACTGGATTGTGGGTAAGTCTTATTATTTACATTTGCGTTGTCATAAAGGTCTCTCACCAAATTATGTTTGTTATTCTAACTTACGTAATTACAATAATTGTTTCAATACCATTTAGGTATTTTCATTAATTATTTTTGTATGTCGCATGCTGTGAATCATAGATATTTTCATGATCAATTTAATTTTCTTCATTATCAACACCCTATGTGTAATTTAAACCTATGTATTATGTGTTACCGATACTTCCAGCATTTATTGATACAATAATTTACGATAAAGTTCTTGTGCTCGTTGTTAGTATATAAGTTTAACTTTATTCATTGCCATTTGGCTTACAAATTTTGGTCGTGTTATTACATTACATATATATTACATTTTCTTATCCCTTCTCCCCCCTTAACTTTTTCCTCCTGTTCCATACTTCCTCCATCCATTCCGCTCCTTTTCCGTTTTTATCTAAGATATCCACTATTTTCATCCCCTCTTCTCTTAATTCCCTGCATCTCTTTCTCATGTGGTTAATGTCTTCTCTTTCTTCTCCACATAGCCTGCACAATTTTTCTGGTTCTTCTCTCCAATATTTGTTCCCTAGCTCCTCGTTGCCACATCTGAACCTTGCCACCATTTTTTTCCTGTTGTTGCTTTTTGTCTCATTGTCTTTTAAATATTCCGGCACCCCTTCACCCTTGATATCTTTATAATTCCTATTATATCTGCTCTCTTTTATCTTTGTCCATCTCTCTTGTTTTTCGATGTCTCTATCTCTCCTTATTATTTCTTCTCTTGTCCCTACCCCCTCTTCTCTTAATCTCTCCACTTCTTCACTCGCGTACCTGTTTCTTTTGTAATACTCTTCTCTGCCCTCCTGCCCGTACTTCACTTTCCCTCCCTTTATCTCTTTCCAACATTCTTGCAGAATTTTGCTCTTTTTCCTGTCTCAATCCTTATTTTTTCTATCTGAACCTCCTCTCTCACAATATACCCCGGTGTATCCCTGTCCAATCCTAACACTCATCTCCAGTATTTTTCCTGTAGCCCCTCTACCTCCCTCCACTCCTTCCAGCCCCATATTTCCGCTCCATACATTACCACCCCCTTTATTAATTTTTCGAACAGCAATTTTCTTTTTTTTATATCCATCTTGAATACTCTTTCCCCCACACCCCAGACTTGTCCTATTAGCCTGTTTCCTTTCTTCACCCTTTCCTTTATGTGTTCTCCCTCTTTATTATCCTGTTTCATCGTGTAGCCCAGGTATGTAAATTCCTTCACTTGTTGCACTTTCTCATCACTCCATCACCACTCCTCTCTTTTTCTTTCCCCCCCTCCTTTTCTAAATATCGTCTTTATTTTCTCCGTGTTTACTTCCATTTCTTTTTTTTTCATATATTTCTCTAGCGTCTTCATCATCTCTTTCATTTCCTTTTCCTCCTTAGCCACCAGCACTATGTCATCCGCATACGCCAACGACTGCTCGTTGTTAGTAATCGACAAGATTAAGTTAAAGTTGTACATAGTTATCTTTCTTTTTTTGGCCCATTGAAGATTACAAACCTGATTTTGTTTAAGCTTGGACCTTCTGTCTTGATCGAAACAGAAAATTTACTTAGTAAGATCTGGCGCCCTTTAAATTCTATTTACTTGAACTTCCCCTATCTCCGACTACCGTGAGTTGGCCGAGCAAGGTTCGTAAGACCTTTAAGCTTATAGTAGATTCATGAAAACTACTCTGCATTTTAGAAAACTTGCTTTTACGTGTTCTTCTGTTTTCATCAAAATTGTTTAGCCAGAAATCGCCGTTTTTAGTGGTTAAGAAAATCCACGTTTATAAATTAAGTTAAACAAGTAAAGTTTCTTTGAAGAAATATAAATAAGAATGTTTTTGCTACTTTTTCACAACGTTTTTCCTTAAAGTGGTTTAATAAAATACTAATCCAAAGGTTAATACAAACACGATCGAACCAGTCAGATTTGATTCGATTATATTTAGTGCTTTGTAAACCTTGCTCCGTCCAAGTTACCGGTGTGAAGTTAGCCACGGATCTAGCCATAGAAATTTGTTTTGAATTTAATGCCAATATAAAGCCTTTAAACATTTCGAAATGAAAGTTATAATATAAATGTAAGCTACAAACATGAGTTAATATATTTATAAATAATTTTTATTAAAAATAATAAAAACAATTTCAATAAACATGTATTTAAACATGTAATTGTAAAAGTGCGATTTTTACAAACATAGTCATTTTTGATTTCTTTGAAAATTCGTTTATGGTTAGATTAAATAATAATTAACAACATATTAAAAAATTACGATGTGGTCATTTCTTAAAAAAAAGTTATTTTACGTCGAAGTTGCAGCAACGCTCCGCATACATTACGCTTCCTGCATAAACAAACGCAATTTTCACAAAGATAGTCATTTTTGATTTTTCTGCAAATTTGTTTATAATTAGATTGAACAATTATTAACAACATATTAAAAAATTACGATGTGGTTATTTCTTAAAAAAAAGTTATTTTACGTCGAAGTTGTAGCAACGCTTCGCTTACATTCCTGCATAAACAAACGCAATTTTCACAAAGATAGTCATTTTTGATTTTTCTGCAAATTTGTTTATAATTAGATTAAACACTTATTAACAACATATTAAAAAATTACGATGTGGTTATTTCTTAAAAAAAAGTTATTTTACGTCGAAGTTGTAGCAACGCTTCGCTTACATTCCTGCATAAACAAACGCAATTTTCACAAAGATAGTCATTTTTGATTTTTCTGCAAATTTGTTTATAATTAGATTAAACAGTTATTAACAACATATTAAAAAATTACGATGTGATTATTTCTTAAAAAAAAGTTATTTTACGTCGAAGTTGCAGCAACGCTTCGCTTACATTCCTGCATTAACAAACGCAATTTTCACAAAGATAGCCATTTCTGATTTTTCTGCAAATTTGTTTATAGTTAGATTAAACAATTATTAATAACATATTAAAAAACGAATTTGCAGAAAAATCAGAAATGACTATCTTTGTGAAAATTTTGCTTTTTATGCACGACTCGAACTGGAATAGCGCATTTACGCGTTTCACATAAAATAACTTTTTTTTAAGAAATGACCACATCGTAATTTTTTAATATGTTATTAATAATTGTTTAACCTAATTATAAACAAATTTGCAGAAAAATCAAAAATGACTATCTTTGTGAAAATTGCGTTTGTTTATGCAGGAATGTAAGCGAAGCGTTGCTACAACTTCGACGTAAAATAACTTTTTTTTAAGAAATAACCACATCGTAATTTTTTAATATGTTGTTAATAATTGTTCAATCTAATTATAAACAAATTTGCAGAAAAATCAAAAATGACTATCTTTGTGAAAATTGCGTTTGTTTATGCAGGAATGTAAGCGAAGCGTTGCTACAACTTCGACGTAAAATAACTTTTTTTTAAGAAATAACCACATCGTAATTTTTTAATATGTTGTTAATAACTGTTTAATCTAATTATAAACAAATTTGCAGAAAAATCAAAAATGACTATCTTTGTGAAAATTGCGTTTGTTTATGCAGGAATGTAAGCGAAGCGTTGCTGCAACTTCGACGTAAAATAACTTTTTTTTTAAGAAATAACCACATCGTAATTTTTTAATATGTTGTTAATAAGTATTCAATCTAATTATAAACAAATTTGCACAAAAATCAAAAATGACTATCTTTGTGAAAATTGCGTTTGTTTATACAGGAATGTATGCGGAGCGTTGCTGCAACTTCGACGTAAAATAACTTTTTTTTAAGAAATGACCACATCGTAATTTTTTAATATGCTGTTAATTATTATTTAATCTAACTATAAACAAATTTTCAAAGAAATCAAAAATGACTATGTTTGTAAAAATCGCACTTTTACAATTACATGTTTAAATACATGTTTATTGAAATTGTTTTTATTATTTTTAATAAAAATTATTTATAAATATATTAACTCATGTTTGTAGCTTACATTTATATTATAACTTTCATTTCGAAATGTTTAAAGGCTTTATATTGGCATTAAATTCAAAACAAATTTCTATGGCTAGATCCGTGGCTAACTTCACACCGGTGTCCAAGTTTTATATAAATGTAGCCCTGTAAACACCACGTACTATAAAATCTCATCAAAAGTTGCAAACATGACATACATTCCAATTTAGCTCTGGTTTCATAACTCTGACACTGCCATAGTCGTTCGTCAAATTAGTTTCGTCATTTTTTGTACAATAAAACAAGATACTAAGTCCATTTCCTGTTCAAAATACTTATTTATATTATTATGAAAAACCGCTGCTCTTGACCTTTTAATATTTTGACAGGAACACATAGACAGTTAAGCTTCACGAAACTATACATAAACTCTTTCTGTGCCATATTATCCTTTTACCTTATAATACTTTTCCCAATTAAGTCTAAAACTACTTTGAATGATAAGTCTTAATTCATACTAAAAAAGCAGGTATTTCTACTCACTAATACTTTTGTTTATAAAAAAATTAAGATAATGCCAAAAAGCCTAACCAGTAAGCGGATTTTGCTCTTTGTTAAATGTAAAAGCCAAATAAATTAATTTGGTTTAATGTTACTTGACCAAAATGATTATTGGTCTTGTAAATTATATGAAGTATATGTTTCAAAGAGTACCATAGTAGTTGTACCTAAAAGAACAACGGCATAAAGTATGCTACCATTTCCTGCATCAATAATAAAACTGAAATCCTGATTATCGATACTGATGATTGTGAAATCGTAAACGAGGAGAGCTCCACAATGATTTGAATTATAAAGAAATGTAAAAGTTAGAGTGTATTTATTTAGACTACCATCCCCAAACGCATCGTACATAGTTCCATATTTGTTTTTTTTAACTGTTTAAGTAAAAGTACTTGGTGTTATCCTATAATCTTAAAATATTTATTCCTAATTAAAACAATTGCTTCTTTTCTTTTTTACAAATAATAAACGAATTTGTGTCTTTTATATCACAATAAACTTTGCAATTAATTTTCAGAAGGATTTGAAAAAAACCTGTAAAAATCCAAACATTTTCAGGTTTTTTAAATATCACGACTAACGCTCCACGCGAAAATTGTAGCAAACTCTACTTGAGCGAGTGATTAAAACAGTTTTTAGAAGCAGTTTTTGAGACGCAGAAGTGTAATTTGACCTAAAACTCAAAAAGAAATATTTCTAACAATTATAACAAAATATCTACAAATTGAATTTAATTATTCGCCGTGCAATATAAATGTTCGCTGTAATAAAAATTATTTAAAAAAATTAGTACTATCCTTATCTTTATGTCAGATAAGTCCAAATCCCAAGAATATAAATCTCCATTTACAGAATGTTTACAAACGATCAGCAGCACAACTATTTACTTTGAATATTTGCATTAGCGTAGTAGTAATAGTAAAAAACTATTAAATAATAGAGTTGTAAGTGCAACCGGTCCTGCACTTGACCCCTGCGACATCCCCTTCATACATAAACATTCGTCACCTTAAAACCACAGGAAATGTACAGTGTCAGCAAATTTTAGTATATTGTAGTTTAAAAAAAACGTTGATATTTTTACCTAGTCATATATCTAAACGATATAAATAGAAACTTTGAATATAAATGAATTTACTCAAGTGTTATGGATATTAATTATTTATTAAATTCCTTCGATATTATACGTTCATGTATATTGAAATACCCATCAATAATTTATTATATTGTTTTATATTGCGTGTAGGTACCTAACAATAGAATTATCTTGACCTCGATTACTATGTAAACGATTTAATTTTAATAACAATTAAATAAACAGTAACTTCTAAAAAAATCGCAAATACAAACGGACTTATGTAAAAGCGTTTTGATGGCCGTTCGTGCTATTCAAACATAAATAACATAGGCATAAAATAAAAAAGACTTTTTAATGCTCACTAAAGTTACCCACCACTCTCGTCCATTTATAATTCAGTCAACCCCGATCACATATGGTCACATTTTTTTCTCTAATTATTGTAATGGATCCCAATTTCGTTCATTTCATTCCTGAATTTCAAAAAAGAATGACAAAATTACTAATTCATCACTGTTTCGCTTCCTGGAATATACATATAATGACACTGACACATTGTGGCTCAATATATTTTTTAAATTCAAACCCATTTGGTATTTAGAATTAATGCATTTTCGTCGTCGAAGTGTAAAAATTTTGAAATATCGACGCATTTAATGAATTTCTAGTTTTTGGTTTTATAGCCAAGATTCTCGCAAATTTGAACAAATTGCAGTTTGCCAAAATCGGTAACATTATAATCAAATTCTTAATGTAATAATCGCGGTAGGATTTAAGCGTCGAACTAAAAATTTATAAATGTTTCCCTTTTAAAATAATTGAAATTAAAAAAAAAATGCTTTCATCGAATTTACTCGATTTCGTACTAGGATGAAGTCGTATTTAGCAACTGTTTTATAAAAGCTCTGTAAAATCCATCGAGATTATTGCAATTAAAAATGTACATATGGTTAAAAATTCAATTTCATTCGGAACGAAAGTAAAAATAATAAATATTCAAAACAAAAACGGGTAAATGTTTAATAAGCTTGCGTTAGCATTGCTAGCACAGATACACAACCGTATCCATATCCCCCTGCCACTCACACACACAAAAATATAATGCGTACCCACAATACACGAATGTATAAGTGCTTAATACAGGTGCCCCATAGAAAGTTTTAAAATACAATTGCAGTCATTAATATGTAAATAAAGTCGTATGTTGATAAACACGACGTTGTATCAATTTTTAAACGCGATGATAATAGGTACATGTTTTACCTGGGCTATCTTTTACATGTCAGGCAAATCTTAATCTTAAATCAATTAGAACTGGATATTATATAATAATACCTTAATACAATCCTGTCATCTAAGAAATAAAATTATTAGTGTTTAAATTAAAACGTATTAAATGTTTCTGATAGATTTCTTTAATAAATTTTAAACTTATGAAACAAATATTAAAATATATAGCTATTGAGAAAGTGCTGATACCACATAAACTAACGTATACATAGTATCGCCTGAATGTTTAGTCGAAAGCGTCTTTAGCTTATTATATGCGGATATTCGATTGACCATCTTCATTCATTCCATCTTCTATTAATTAAAATCTCATTTTTAGAAAGTCAGACAATAAAACGTAATAGTAATTTATGTAATAAGCGTCGAAAGTGAAGCATAGCATAACAAAAGTTAACGTGATGCTAACTTAGTAGTAGTAGTGTGTTATGCCATGAGACTTTCGACGAGTGTAACATACAATACATTGTGTCCTCACTTTCTGAACTTTTTTAAAACATTTGAAACAAACATTGAAAACATCACAAATTGGTAGTACATTTTTAACTAAATAAATCTGTCAAGTTTGAAATTCAAATCTTTTACGTAGTACCAACTTCGAAATACACAGGGTATATCTGATTAACAGGTTGTAATTTTAACAGGTGAAATTAGAGCATAAATACAAACAAAAAATGTAAAAATAAATGTTCCATTAAAACATTTTAAAAAATTTAAATTTATATCAAAATAAATAGTAAATTACGAACCTGTTAGATTAATTAAGTTTTTAAGGTTGTTCACACCACGAACAAAAATAAACTGTTCTAAGTGTAAATTTTTTGTCAACGATATGCTGACACCAAAAATAAAAGTAAATTCAAAATAACTTTATCGGATAAGACGTAGTTCAAAAGGGTGAAGTGCCAAAAAACAAATTCAGAGGTATTAACATTAAACGTGTTTACTAAAACAATAATACAATATGCTTCACAATAAATATTATTAAATTGTTTGCAGTAATGTCTTTCATATAATAAAAAAATAATGTTATAAACTTAATACTTAACTTTAGTAAAAATTTAAGCTATTTCTATGCTAAGAAGGTTATAAGTGCCATAGGTGTTAAATACAAAAGGTTTTATACTACTGGTTCGTAATAGAGGTGCAAGTACCATCTGCCGCTTCCTCCTCATTTGAAGTTAATTTTCTATAAAATGTTTGATGTTCTGCAGGTAGATACGAAAATTATATCTTTTAGATTTTGAAGTTCGTCCATATTTATACGATTATTAGGTAATTCCAGTGTTTTAACTATTAGGTTAGACAACTCACTTATCTTTTCGCCTTTTTTTAAAACTTGAATTTTTTTCCATTCCTCCATGTTATTAAAATTTTGTTTAATCTTTGCTAAGATTGGATCGTCTTTTGAAAGTTTTAGCCAACATGCTTTTGATATATTTAACTTGCTAGTTTTGCATATCGATTACTTTAAATGGGTTGGTATGACGAGTATGTTTAATCATCTCTCATACAATTTGGCATAAACGTTTTCGTGACTCTTTTTCGCTTCTCTATGATCGCATAACCGCGGTCGCAATCCAGATAGGAATGACCGCTTACGAGAAATATTTGTTCAATTTTGTCAAAAATGCCATTGATAATCAAAAATACTAACGCAAAAATAATCATCCTGTTTTTGTTTTGGCCGATACAGTTATCGGTTATATGACCGAAACTGAAAAGGTGCTCATCTAACAAGACTCAACAAGCAAGACGCTATTTGGTTTCCACCTCTAGCACTTACACTTTCATCCCAAACGCACATGAATGATTCATTGGAATGACCAATGTGAATACAAAAGTTGTATACCGATAGTTGTCTGCCTTAAAACATTTGAGAATGAGTCAAAGTTGGTACAAATAATACCTGATCAAAATCCATACAAATCATACATATAGTACTTTTTGAGAAGCCGTTTTATTATGCTTCATAAGTTTTAAAGCTTTCTCGGCTTTACGGTGGTGGAGTTCTACCTTTTTATCCCTAAGTATTAATTTTATTAAATTAATGAATAAATCACACTTGTACCTGAACGAGGTCGTCCAAACCGCAAATGACGAAATTCCTTCTTAAATTAATCATAGTAACATCGGTACGTTACAATAGTATCAGGATCTGTTAGTTTAAATGCCCTGTACAATCGATGAATATACAAATCTGAATACAAGAAACATTTACCCGATTTATGCCTACTATAATGATTTTCCTCAGTAGGAAAAGATTTTATGTGGAATCTTATCTTGTCAAGAATTTCTTTAGAGTAGTTTCTCGTTTTAGTACATTTTCACTTGTTATCTGTATATACCAATTGCCCAGACTTTTTCTTCTCGGCTAATATTTGGATTTCCTTATTAGCTAAATTAAAAATATCACCGAATGTTGTCTTGCATACGTATATGATCTCCTTTTATATTGGGTATAGTTTAACAAGTTGTACATCGTCTACGGCTATTCTTTGCGTCTTCGTGTGTTCCATAGCGCCTTCGTGAAATTTGCACAATCAGTATATTACCCATGAGGTAAGTGCAACGTTTGGTTTTGCTACATGCTTAAAAACGCTTAAAGAGTTTTAATCGATATTCCTATGACAACGTTTTGCATATATATTTACATGTAATCTACAATAAATGAATAACCATATTATTTATTTTCATCATAACCTATAAAACTTCACCTGCTCTTTCGGTGGAATTTTACTTGGCTTCTCTGTTTGTTTATACGTTGTATGTGGTAGCCCTTTATTTTTCAGTTCTTTTTTTACATGCTTTTCACTACCTGTACCACGTTTTCCAGACACCTTTTAAGTAGTATCCATTTTTTCGTTAATTTATTTTAAAACATACACTTCACATTCAAAACACTGATGACCACTAAATGGCTCATACACCGTTTTTCTACCATCTACACAATAACATAACCGAAAGTCATTTTACAGCGCAAGCTCTGCAGTAACGGATGCGTAAATGCACTTATACCATTTATAGAATCACTAGGCTTGGCACATAGACTTTTTGTCCACCAAAATCTTTTAATCGATAAATTTGGCACTTAGACCCTTTTGAAATTAAGGTCTTCAATTACTGTGATCAAATTAAGTTGCTATTCTGCACATTCTTTAAAAGCATACTAGATAATACCTAAAAGATAACAACGTATTTACAGGTGTTTAAATGTAGGTAACGTTACGTAATTCAGTCATACTTCAATTAATGAAAAACACTGCAAAATAAAATAAATATGAAAATTATTAAATCCAATTAAACTTTTTCTTAAAATACCCGCCCAAACATTAATAGAAAATCGCCACTGTAAATTTATGTTGAATTTCATGAGAGTTTTCTCATTCAAAACATGCGTGTTGTAAAAATTCACTATTCAGCATTCCATTTCGTGAAAAACAACACTCGTCTGAAAGTAATATTTTGGCACTCAAGTCAGATTCTAAAACGTCTTGTTGGTGCAACCACTCACAAAACTCAGATTGCGGTTCAAAATTAACGTCGGATAACTGTTGAACTCGTTGAACATGGTAAGGGTACAAAGAAATTTTTTTGAAAACACGATGTACGGTACTATGCAGAGGTGTAGGGAGCAGTTGGAACAACCTGCTTCGAGCGCACGAGCCAGAATGAAACGAATTTAAAAAAATGTATATTATAAATGCTACTAAACAGTTTAATAGTTTCATTAAGTGATAAAAGATGGTTAATCAATATACGTACACACAATTTGATAATACTTAATGAACAAATGCGTCTTTTGGCTTATTCAAATATTTCTCCTAGTTTCCATCTCCTATTTAATTAAAACAAGTTACTTTTACACGTAAAGTTACAGAGCTACTCTTAATTTACACTGCAGCCTCAATTAGTTTCTCAGAAATTACAGCGTGCCTAATTTTTGTTAACTTTACAGAGATTCTCAGCGACAGCAGAACGAAGCTTTTCAAAGCTCAAATTAATCAAAACATATTTAAGAAGCAGCATGTCTCAATCCCGTCTTAGGTCTCTCCATTAAAAAAAACAATCGCTGGCCAACTTCATCTGGATAAACTAATTGACCGATTGGCGATAGAGAAAGCAAGAAACTAGCAATTTGAAAGTTTATACTTTTTTTAGTTTAGGTAGTTTATAGCATCATGTTAATTAATTTAATGTTATTGTTTCAATATGTTTTTATTTAAATGAATTGTCATTAAGTAATGATTAAAGTTAAAATAAAAAGGTAAAGATTAAAAAACATAATGCTGGATTCTTGCGAGAAAAAAGAAGGCGCACTGATTTTACTTGCTCTAGGGCGCTGAATAATTAGCTACACCACTGGTACTATGGGACACGTTAATTTTGCTTCTTTCACTCGACACGGCCTTCGTCAGGCAGGAAGAACACCTCCAATTTCTCTAAGTCTTTGCACACACGCCAAAATAAAGTTTATTAGAATATCATTCAAAACACAATCTACATGTGGTGATTAGAATTACACTTACCGTACTTTAAAACAATATCAATGTATTCTGCAGTTCTACATAATAAAGGGAAAATTTAAATTAAATATTATGAAGTACGAGTATGTTTACCCAAATCACTTATCGTTATCACCAACTGAAGAAATCTGTGAAAAAAATCGAGACAGAAATACAGCAGATTGTCGGACTCAGTTCTAAGAAAACTAAATTTTCCATTTATTTACCTAAAGTCTTGTTTTGATTACAACCGAAGATAAACGTGATCGTCTATACAAAGTACATATTGTTAAGTAATAATGCTAAGAAATAAACATTAAAATTTGCTTTAAATACATTATTAACATATTATTTTGTAGATGATCGACAATTGAAGAAAACAACAATCAACGCAATACATCAATAATGATTACGGATTTTACAGCATTTACCCACCATTTACCGCATAGATCCAATCAACTGTCAATTTCCATTTCTTTAGATAGTCAGAGCTGATCTAACAGCTTTAACTGCAAATATTTCAAAACTGGGACACTTTAGAACAAATTTCTAAAAGAAAAATTTTCATTTAACACCATAAAGAAACTACTTCTTGAATCTCTAATGTTTAAATGCATAAAATTTTTAAAACGTTTTTCTTCAAATGTTAACTAATTTTAGAGCAGTTAAAATAGTTTTTCTACTAGACACACACTTCTAGTTATTTAACAATTGACTTTCCAAGCATAGATTTTCTGTTTTGCAACTCTACAGTTTTTTTTCATTACGTAACTACACTAACGAACGAATATTGATGTTTTAAGTGAGAGAAGCACAAAAAAATTACCAAACAGAACTAGTAAAAGACCAAATATATGTATATAGCTGGCCTAATCCAAGACATCCATCAAAAAAGAAAATGGTGTTTAAACTCTGTTCTATGACAGAATTGTATAAAACAAACGATGCAAATAAACATTTTTATAAATCAAAGTATGGCACATGAACAAAAACATGGAAAAATAGCCATTATCTACAGAGATAAAATTTTCTTCGACGATTTGTTGTAAACATACCATAAACAAATTAATCCGCCAAGTAGTCAACGAGAACATCGCCGCCCTTGTACTGGTTTTACAAACAAATCTGACGCGCTGTAAAATACACACTTCAATCCATACGTCTTTCAGAACTGTGGCGCTGTAGTCCGTATATGTCAAAATCATTCGTCTTACAAATATTTGCTGGTACATTTTTCCTAACCTATCCTTACTTTTGTCGTTGTGTTTGTTATTAATAAGTCTTTAATATATTAATATGTATTTATTTTTATTAACGTGAGAGCCTTTTAAATAGACCAACGTTTTTGAGATATACATAGACTTGTCAAATTTTTAATTTTTAACTAATGAATTCCGATTTTCGACTCAAGGCACAGCTCACGACATAATAAAACGCCTCTAAAAACCTATCGTAAAGTCGAACACCAAAGTTCACAAAATTTCAGTAATTCATTTGAAACATTAGCAATCCCTAGTGTTCGGCTTAACAAACTATTTTGCAATAATCTTCCCACTGCTCTAATTTGATTTCTTAAGTGTGTGTATTCGTTTACTTTAGTTTTTCCTTATTTTCCAATAGTATTTTTAAAAAATTTTGATCATTTTCGCGTTCACCCATTATCGAATCGCGGGTCAAATACGATAACATGCAATAATAGTTGGTCCATTAAATATGTTATACAGTGTTGTTAATGATGAACACAAAATTTTTTTATAGCAACTTGAAATATATTAGTCATCTATGCAGATAAAAGCGATTGCAGTAACTTATCCTATGACGAAACAGAAGAAGAAACAAATAGAATTGTCGCACCTGATAGCGATTATGACCTAGATTATTGTCAAATACCACATGACGACGTAAGTAGAATTAGATTCTTAACTTTAAAATAAGCACAAGATCCATCTTTCCGATTTGTCGAATGATTAGATCTCAGATAATGAAGATTACAAAATCTTCTGACTGCTCAAAAACACCTAAAATGTAGAAAAATATGGCTACTTTGGAGTTAGCAATAGATGGTTTCTTGTTTCTTTTCCCAAAAAAAAATATAAGAGGTAAAATAGTTACTCACAGAAATCTTTATTACGAACCAACTCGACCTAATAAAACTGCTAATATAAAAACAACTAAAATTGAACAATTTATTGAATCATGCCTATATATGTCCATTATTCAATTGCCACAAACCAAGCATTCAGTGACAAATATGCAACAAGAGAGAAAAAATCAAAAGATTTCTCCACATTTATAATAAATGATCAAATTGCTAACAGTCAACCAAAATATAAAAAATGTTTTTAAAATAAAGCCTCTCTTACTGATATAAAAAATCGTTTACTTTTGATCCCACGTGAAGAAAACTATCGAGTGTACGAACAAATGATACCAAAAAAAAAAAGAAAGTATCAAGCTATATAATCAAAAGTAAACCACAACTATGTAGAGTAGTTACAAAATGTCCTGGCACTCGCCCCTCCATACGAATATGATTCAAACGCGTCGAAAGCATTCGACAAATATGCTACTATTCAACTTATAAACGTAGTCATTCGCTTTATTTACTTCACGTTGTATTCGTACGTTTCCGATTGTTACAAATGAACATTCAATATAAATGTATTCAGTTACGATATCAATCGTTAAAAAAATCGATAAATACTTAATTTATACATTTGCCGTATATTTTTAGGATGGCAGTTTTGCTACCGAAGAGTCCCGATTATAACATCGTTTAAATTTTTTAAATTGTAGAAATTAGCGCCGCGCATCTCGAGTGCCAGGACGTTTTGTAATTACTCTACTAAGTGGAATTAGTGGCTTTGATTAAAATTTTAATATTTTTGCTGGTTCCCAGAGCAGCATTATCTTACCGGGTGTCCTAGACCTGAAAAGCAGCAGTCAGCCTTGCCCAGTCAATATCTAGACACAAAAACCATGAGATTTTTTTGGTAACTGGTAATTTTTTTTTATCTCATATATGATTGTAGTAAATACCTACGTATTATGACGACAGAACCGTGATGGCAGTTATATGCCACTGCGAGATTACAAAATTTGTGACATATGATTTTTGCAAAACTGGGAAACAAATTTTAATGTAAAAAAAAAGAACGCATAAGCAATGGCGATGTGCAACAAAGATAAAAAAAAACAAAAAAAGTCTAGCTTATGAACCACCTCAAAAAAAAGACGCCTTGATGTCAATGATTATTACCACTCACGCAATAAATGTGAATTTTCCGGCTGTAAAATCAAATGTTACATTTTATTGCCTAAAATTTAGACGTCCAATATGTTTTCACAAAGAACAAATATGTTTTATTTAATTCCACATCGAATAAATTAAATATTTAAGTGTTTTGTATCATATATGTTAAAAAAAGACTAATGTAAATGTTTTGTTTCTGGCACAAACTAATTTTTCAAAAATTGTTGGAAACAATTATGAACTTTTTTTTACTTATTTATCTTCTAAATAAAATTAAAAGTACTAACTCCTTAATTTTTTTTATTTAAAAAAAAGTCATGCAGCAAAGGGTTATTGTTTTACAGTAAATTGTATTTTAGAGCACAGAATGTGCCAAATTGCTGAGGAGTAAAGCTATCACATACTGTACAGGTGAAAATAAGTCGTTTGGACCCTATTTATGTATATACCAAAATGTACCGTTTGTCCGCGGGGAGAGTTCAAAGTCTACTTAAAAAATAAAATTTTTCTACGCTGTTCAGAAATCCGTATAAGAAATTTGGCAAAAGTGTATGTTAGAGAACTATAGTACATTTAGTATTCAAAAAAAACAAAAATAGTTGTAGAAGAGTTAAAACCGCCCTCGCCCATTTGTATTTTTTTAAATCATTTTTTAGGGGTAGTAATAAGACTCTAAGACTTTTTTAACGGGAAAACTTACTCATCATCTTCATTTTTTGACTCTTGTAAAAACTCCATCTACCGATATATTATATTCAGATATTCTCTTAAGCCCGTGCAAAATGAGGTCGGGCATCGTCGTGCATAAAGAACATGTTTCGACGCAAATTAAGGGACCAGTCTTCTCTTAATTCTGGCAAACTTTCTTGAAGTAAAGGAAGGTAACTAGCGCCATCCAGACGATTAAGCAATCGGAAAGACCCAACTATAAAATTGCCAATCATTTCGACCGAAACATTAACTTTAAAGTCTCGTTGATAATGTCTACCTTTAATAGCATGTGGATTTTAATCTGCATAAATATGCTTACTATTTAGGTTCGTCATGCCATGACGTGTAAAACAAGACTCATCAGTAAACAAGATATTAGTGTGGAATCCAGTGTCGACTACTGAGCGCTCCCGAACAATTTGTGAAATATTTAAACGAGATCTGTGGTCAAGTGGCAATAATTCTTGCACTGGCTAGATGTAGAATAGACGAAGTAATTGATCTCGAAAGATCCGACTTACAGTGCTTTTTGGAATCCTAATCTCTCGTTGCAATGTTCTGGTACTGGTTTCAGGATAATCATCAATTCTTTGAAGAACAGCATCTTCCGCAATAGGTGTTCGGGCTAGTAGAGGTCTTCCAGCGTTATTTCTGACTAGCTTCAAAGTACCTGTTTCTCGAAGACGTCTTTCAATTGGAGCAAAAATTATGTGATTTAGAATTCTCCGGTATGGATACTTTTGAGGCAGTTGCCTAAAGCATATCGACCTGTTCATTAAAAGGGAAATTCATAATTTGAAAGCTGTTGTAACAGCAATAGCAATTAAAGCAATAATAAGAGTTATTGCCTTAAAAAACAATACAAAAGCATCTAAAAGTGAAGAAATTACTGAAAAATTTACTATCAACGATAAACTGGGACGCTTATAGATTTGTTTCCTGTCAAAATCGTGACTTTTGCTTTGTTTGTGTATCCACGGCCAACTAAGTTTTATAATTAAAATTGTACTAAGAATATAGGTTATCAGTGTTTGGGAAAACATTTTTTACCTTCGAAACTATGCGAAACACGAAGTCAAAAAATGAAGATGATGAGCAAGATTTCCCGTTAAAAAAGTTCTAGGGACGGTTTTAACCCTTTTACAATCATTTTTGTTTCTTTTTATTACTGAAAGTAGGGTAATCTTCTAAAATCCACTTTTGCAAAATTTCATTAAATTTGATTCACGCATTTGTGAACAGCGTAGAAAAATGTGATTTTTTAAGTAGAGTTGGAACTCTTGTCACGAGCAAACGGTACATTTTGATATAGATAAGTATTAGCTCTAATTTTAACTAATGCCAAAACGTAAACGTGTAATAATTAATTGGATGTGATATTTAATTAATATAACAGTTTTCCTTTAATTGTGTTCTGTAGCTTTTTGCAGAATCTTTTGAATCTGGTAGGCGCACATAATCTGAAGTTTACAGATGCTAATGTTTGTCATTCACAAACAATTTAATGAATTAGTTTTCATTATAATTGGCCCGTAAACTTGAGTCTTCATAGAAAATACCAACATAAAAATATTACAAGAGCGTTTTAAAAATTGGTGATTTATTTCCAATTGTATTTTACTCTACGTATTACCTTACTTATAGAAAGAATTTTACGTAATATAATAAATTAAAAATTTTACAAACGTACATCGTACAAAAATGGATAACTTTTTACGTCAATTTATCAATAAAAATTATTCAAATAACCGCTCAATTTACTGGAAATACACATTTAAAAACACTAGTAAAAACCACCAAAGATATTAAATGTTCAACGAAATAAATAAGATAATTCGCAAAAGTTCGGCTGTGACAGCATTAATTTTAAAATAATCCCGTATATGGAAAGCATGCAACAAGTTGCTACGTTTTACTAATGCAACTCCAATTCTTTTTTCCGAATTCTCTAAGATCCTCGAACCGTCAAACAAGTGTAATTCGTTTCAACGTTATATCGTTTACGTTAAACGGTAGTAACTTATGAGGTACATCGTCGTAGCGATTGAATTACTTAAGATGTAATTAAAATAACGTAAGGTGGGCGGTATGTAAACAAATTGATGAATAATATGATAGACCCTCGTATAATAAAATTTAAAAAAAACCCACACGGTTGGTAGTATGAGGGCAGGCCATGGTTTGAGGTTTTGGGGAAGCAACGCTAACGGCAAGGGCAGTTATTACCAGGCTAGGGCAGTGGGTCTGCGAGCGCGATTTGTTTTGATTACACTCGTCCCCTACTTTTGATGAATAATGAATGTATTTTTTGCAATAACAAAGGGAGGGTCACACACTGGTGACGAGTAGCCCACTGTCAGCTATGTACCGGATAACGGTGTCCAAATATATTTTTGGATTATTATAAACGTCATGGGGATTGATATATCTTGTTGTATTATTGTGCGTTACGAGATAAGTCCTCTGTATTCGTTATTTTTGGTTTGCGTACTGTTTAAAAAATTGCCTAATGAAATATAAAAGAGCAAAATGTGTAACTCATATATTTTAAAAACGACCACTATAACAATAATAAGCATGACAAGATAACGCCCTGAATCGTGTCTATATCGAATTCCACGCTTTCAAATAATTAGGTTAATTGGATAAATTACATTGATTGGTAAAAATCGTGTGTCACAAATTATTACCAGATCTGTCAAGTTATGACAAACAAATACTATTTTATTAGGTAATAACAAAATGATAATCCACAATAACCCATTATTACAATTTCAATAACAATTTCCACACAAAATGCTCGGTCGCTTAAATAAATTTTGAACAAGCGTTCATATAATTAAGCTATTGCGATGCAAGAAGTATTTAAGAATTTAATAGTTTTCATTAATTTGTAGGATTTTTAAAAATACCTAAAATATGTTCAGATTCGTTAACAAATATTATCAAGTATTATTTGTTACAAGAAAATCTACACTTTGCAAACATTTATTAAATGATTTTTACTTTCACAACCAAAAGATATAGAAACAACAAACGAGAGGTTTCTCCATATAATGCCTCAATATTTTTAAATAGAGATTTGCTAATTGACTGTTGCCTAGGCAGAAGAAATCTAGCCGACATACCAACCAGAGTGCCGTAAAACCCTTAGCCTTATTATCTTGCACAAACCATATGTTATCACAATTTTTTCAACATTATCGAAGTATGTAAAACACAAAAATGAAGTAAGCTTTAGAAAACTATTATATTATTATAAAAAAAGATTTCCCAAATGGTTTAATTCTTAACTTGTATTAATATAAGATTCCAAAGAGAAATTGTAAACAGACAAGTCCTTAAAAACGCGAATTAAAGGTTGCGGCCGACAATGTAATCCCACTACAGTATTAACTTAGTCTCTTACACGAGTTGGAATTTTACCATTATATGCTATACTTTTCTGATTGACATTACCAGCGTTTACAGTAAAATCTATACTAAAAATGTCTGGATACTGTTGGATCTAGAGACATATATTTTGATGAAAAACAATCAAGTGAACAGTCAGCAAAATCGTGATGCTCCTTATGCTGTGTGAGAATATGGTAAGACTGAAACCTGAAACAGATATTTTTAGAAATATATTTTTTGTGTTTGTAATGTTTTTGAAATAAATGTTTTAATCACTCATCTTCTCTAGTAAGTAGGTACCTAACTAATTTTATAAAATACCGACCGAATTAATAGAAATCTGTAAGAAATGTTTAGATAATCACGGAAAATCAGTCAATGGAAGTTTGAAGATATAAAAAAAATCTGACGGTAATCAAGAGAAATTCTGAGAGGATCAAAAGAAATCCTAAGAAAATCAAGAAAATCCTGAGGTAATTATAGGCAATCTAGTAAAATCTATAAGACATTGTGAGGGAATCCACGAAACTTCTGGTGTAGAAAATGTGAGTTGCGGTTTGCCCCTCAGTTTTTTTACTGGCATGTCGTGACTTGAATACACAATAACGTCTCGAATAAATAAATCAATTATAAGACAAGACCGGTTATTTAAACTAGATTCAGAAACAAGAAAAATATTTCTAAGTAAAAAAGATTGCAAAAAAAGTAAATTAAACAAGTAATTTAATTGAATCGAACAAGAACGAACTGATTGAATATCAGCAAAAATGTGTGCCGAGGGAATTGGAGATTCTGGCAGCATTTCCAGTGTCGGGTCTTATAAGAACAGCAGACAAAGATTTCGTCTTCCAAAGCTAGAACTTTAAATATTTGCTGTAAACGTTAGCAATTGGATTGGTCTTTGGAGACCGTTTCATAAGACTCAGCAACTCAGCAGCAGCTGGAATTCGATCATATTTGCTCCATTAAATGTTATACAAGATTGTTATAGATAAATACAAAAATGGTTTACCTCAAGAACACCTAAAAAATTAAGAAAAAAATAATATACTTACTTTGGAGTCACCAATAGATTATTTCTTGTTACTTAATAGAATAGAATATTTTTGTAGAAAATAGAATCAAAGAAATTCGTTCAGGTAATTCAGTTTAAGATTAGTATCACGTCCCTAGGAAAATTAATAAAGAATTTTGTTATGTTAAAAATGGTTTAGTATAAAATTTATCCTTGGTACGCCCGCTTTTCATTGTTGGATGACAAATTTTAAAACGCAATTTTATTCTTCCGGTAAAGTTTGAAGAACGCAGACATCCTTTATTGTTGTGTACGCCCAACAAGGCTTTCATCGTTAAGTGTTTCACGCACACTTATGTGAATATGAATTATAATATTGTTGCGATCTAGTGAAAATCTTTATTCGGGGTAAGCACTTATTGTTTGTATTGTGGTTTAAGTTGATTATTTCGTAATTGTCTGCACCGGGTTTCCATACCTCCACCTGTTGGAAAATTTCCATGATGACGTCACGTTACTAGAGTTAACACCACCTACACTTTCGAGGGGTTGAATACAATTATTACTGTATTGGAGAAAACAATTACCGAATTTACGAAGTTAATTGAAAGGAAACTCTGCCTATTCGCTTATTTTCATTGATCGTATGAATTGAAAAGAGGTTTACTTGTGATAACGCCGTATGTACGTTTTGTTGTGCCAGATTTCAATTAAGCTTTAGGTAATACTGGTACGGAACTAGATAGTCCCCTACTTGAAGAAACCTAATTGTAAGTATTACACTTTCTATTTTATTTCTTAGTATTTTGGTGGTCAGTGGATTGTAAAAATGAACGTAGGTACATGATATGTTGTTAACACAATTAATTACAAAATCATTTCGTTGTGTCACATATTATTATACTTTAATTCTCTAAATCTTCGATTTTCGTACTTTTGTATTTTAATTTACGAATGTAAAGTCATTCTTTTTCTGAATGTAAAAGTTAGACCGACTAAAGCACTTTGTTGAACGACATGTTGCCCAATAGTTTATATTCTGTCTGTGATACTGACCTACGTGCTAATGTTTGATAAAATTTATATAAATATACTTATCTCCCTTCTTCTTCTTCTTGTTCTTCTTCTTCTAACTACTGTCTGCTATAAAATAAATATATATTCTGTGTTATCACTTCTGTCTTGTCATTTATTCTTTTTTAGCTGCGGGTAGATTTAAACGGTGTCTCCCGTACTAGTCTTTCATCGCTTTCGCGTTATTTAAATTATTTTATAATCTAACACCTACAACTCTATCGAACAACTGAGTTAGTCATCGCTTTCTTTTAGTTATGAGACAAACCGTGTAACAATTTGTTTGAATCGAAATGGTTAAAAGACCCTACAGAGAACTTGCCAAAGTCAGAAATAATGTGTCCAAAAAAAGAAGTAAATAATGAGAAAAGGAAAAGAAGAAAACTTTAGTAAAAAAAAAAAACAAGTAACTGTAAGTCAATTTGTAATGTATTTTACAAAATACACACAAATACTCAGTTGGATACTCAAATTTGTAAATAATTCTACAACTAAAAGTAAAAAAAATGTAGAACTAGTAGAAGTAAAAAAACCGATGTTAATGGTTTAAGAATAGTTCAACAAGAGAGCTTTAGAGAAGAATTTTAAGTTTACTGAGAGTAAAAACACGGTCAGTTTTTAGAGAAGATTCTAATGATTTTGAATATCTAATTTTGTTGTTGTACAAGCAAATAAGTACGTACGTCCACTAACTGAAGAACATCGCTAGAAAACATTTATGTATTTTAAAAGCGAGAAAACAATACAAGAGATTTTTTCAAAATGTATTGCATGCAAGAGACAGTCAAAATCATTAGAAATACCTTATGCACCTCTCCCGAGAAATAGAATTAAACATGCAAAAGCGCTCGAAGTGATATATAGTGCTGTACACTTAGAGTTGGCATTGTCTTTGTCGACAAATGCTTTTCTAATGGTACTTCGTAAATTTAAAAGAAATTTTTATATAGTTCAGGTTTCGATGGATGGCTTATTCGTAATACAATTTTCCATTCTGGATAATTCCCGTCTTGTCGTTATCACACAAGCTAAACTTTCACACGTCGCAGTAGACATCTTCAGAGCCCGGAACAAACTAATTGATTGCGCCGTGAAGTCTCGTTTTTATAGACCGTCCCCCAATCAATATTTCAAACGACCTAGTAGCTATTATCAGAAAATGTCTACAGATGTTAGTTTTCCAGAAAAGTTTTGCTCACAAACATCAGAAACAGTTATTGCTAATATCTTTTTGGAAAATTTTGAAAAAAAAGCTCTATCCACATTTTATCTAAAACCCAAGTGCTGATAGAAATACATTGATGACACCTTGTCGTTTGGGAACATGATCCTTCTACGCTGAACGTAATTTAAATTCAATTAATCGAAATATTCGTTTTATTATGGATTTTTGGACGTTTAGTTAATCAAAATAAAAGTAGTTCATTAGCACATTCAGTTTATCGCAAACCTACCGATACAAATAGATATTTAAATGGATTGACTTATCGTCACTTTTCTCAGAAATTATCAGCATTGAATTATTTTGTGTACAGAGCAGTTAAGTTAACGCCAAAATCTTCGAGAAGAGTTAAATCATATAACCAAGGTGTTAGTCGCAAAAAATTATAATAGAAAAAATATTAAACAATCTATTAGAATAGTAATAGCAAAGGCTTCCACGGCCAGAGTCTATACTAAGATGAGAACGTCTTCCGGGTTTGGACCGTGTCATTGTTGAAACCGAAGTTGCCAACGTTTCGTCCACTTTAATAAGGGGGTTCAGAGCGTAGGAAAATTGAAAAACTCGAACAAACAAACGAAATCTAATCTGAATATTTCCACTGCGACGTGTGACGAAAGCTCAGCTTGTGTGATAACGACAACAAAGGAATTCAGAATAGAAAATTGTAATATGATTTTTATAATCTACTCGGATACGGGCAAATTACTTTTTTGAACAAATCAATTGAGACCAACGTTTTTCACAGTAAAAAGAATCCAATGGTATTTTAACCCACCAAATGCAGCCTGTTATGGAAGCAACAAGAGTAAAAATATAACAAAAACAAAAAAGTACTAGAACTAAACGCAGCAGAATTATGTGTTTTATATTATGTGTTTTAACTAGAACAAAAACTGCAAAAGGTGGGAGTATGTAAGATCTAGGGACAAATATTTTAGTCTAGTTACAGTTACACAAGAAACAACAAATCTTGATGCGAAAATTAAGACAAAAACAAGCTTATTTAAGAAAATAATTGATAGAAAATTGAAAGTGATAGCAAAAGTAAAAACAAAGTGTGCAGAAATTAATAGCGCAGACAAAAGAAGAACTAATAACAATATAAACACGTATGTTAAAGAAATATAACGAGAAGAAAAACAATAGAAAAACGGCAAATAAAAGCGATAACTGCAGCGAAAAAAATTAAAAAGAAAATAGAAGTTATGTTTTACGGAATAACAAATTGCGTTCTTAATTTTTGATGTTCTTATATTCTCTTTCACCATTTTTTTTACCATCTTTCATTCCATTATGTTTTATAATTTTCTTTTTCTCAAATTAGGCAATCAATATGTACCTAAAACAGTTTTATAGTATGCGTATAACTTTGCCTTTTTTCTTTCATTTTTATATTATAAATAATTTTTTTTGTTTTATCCGACAAATAGTGAATCAATTTCATGTTATTATTTTCATGCGTTTATATATTCTTCACTCTACTATCTCCTTTGCTATTTTGTAATTTGTAAAAGACACATATTTATTTTATAGTTTGTAAAATAATTCAAATTGTTTGCTTTAGCAGATTTTCTTATTTTTGTGTGCATGTGAACTTGCATGTTTTTATAATCCCCGCTTTTAGGTATTTGCATCTGCATCTTATATTTTCGTCGGTTGTAATTCGATCACCATTTTGGTTTTGTAATGTTCAATTGCCTCCAATATCAGAGGTGATTACCTCGTTGTCAACTTTCCTATTAATATGTTGTTTTCTGTTAATTCAGACTGAATTGTGTTTTTAAATGCTAGATTTTACATCTTTGATTTTTGGGGTAGCAATCAAAAAATAAAAAGTGTTAGTGTCCTATAATCCTTCTTTGTGTGATGTCCTGCCCAGAAAATATAAATTGATAATATCTATCAATTCGTATTCTGTACCATATTGGAGCATTACTCGTGTATTTTCTTAATTCTTGTAGTCAATTAACTAATTAATTCTCTTGATTACTTAACTGTAACTTAAGTTGTCATAATTTGTGTGTATTAATTTTGTATTTCAAATTATTTGTTTATTGAATGTAAGATCAATATCTTTACGCGTCCTATCGAAGTTCATCGGTGCCCTTTCTTAACTTTGTAATATTTTATTTTTGTTGCTGCAAATAAGTGTTATTTGTTCTCTGTGTTCTCATTATTGACAGTTCTGTTTACTTCTTCGCAAAATCTTTTGGTGTTACAAGACTACCCGCACTGCACGACCAAGTAAGTCTAGGCTCTGTCTGGCGCCCTTTTTGTTGTTGCTAGTTAGTTACTTTAATAGTGAACAAACTTTGTACTCCTGAAGAACTAGGAATGTAACTGCAAATACTTTGATTTAAATAATGGTTTTAAATCCTGTTAAAAAAAACTTAAAACCACAAATGACTCGATATAGAAACGAACATTGAACTCAAAAAATACCACCTTACAATTTAAGATGTTTCATTGCTACCCTGGTACTAAAACCTTAAAAAAGACAGTAGAAATAATGAAAATTGTAACTTCCTACAGTTATCTTTGTAGCTTTCTTTTACAGCCAACAATATATTTTTTTATTGCATGTAGTAAATAAAACAAAAAGTCTATAAAATATTCGTTCTTAAATATTGCACATCAAAATGCGTGCAACAAATAGTTGTCATTAATTTAAAGAAAAAAATGTAGATTGCGATTCTAGCAAATGAAACTAAGTTGTAGCAGACCACCCCGTAGTACACGTAACACTACAGCATTCTCGGCATATTCAATAAGAAAAATCTCGTTCGATTACTTGAGTGATACAAGTCGTTATGAAAATTCAATTAGCTACGAAAGAGACAATCACATTTTATGTTTGTGTAATTATTTTTAAGTTGTCATAAACATAATAAACTTATTGTTGTATAACTCAATTCAATCACATTGTTTTTTCTTATTAAATTAGTAACGCAAGCTGTACTACTTTTAAAAAACACAGTGCTTTGAGATGAATAAATCATGTATGTAATAAAACAACTTCATTGCACTTGCAGAATTTGTTTGTAGATTTTAGAAACATGCTTAATTTTAAAGAAAAATCCGAAACGATTTTTTAACGCCGTACATCTAATAAAAGGTTAAAAATTTACATTTCTCGCTAACACCGCCCACAAATTTACGACCAATTTAGAACAAGATTTTCGTCGACGTGACAGTTGATGATACAGTGTGCTTTCCAAAAAGCCGAGGCAAAGCGCGTTTTCCTTTGCGTCATCTCCCGATTTCTTGTTATTTTCAGGCTACTTTCAATTAATTAATAATTTTTTTATAAATAATTAGGACAAAAATATATTCTGTTATGTAATAGAAAAAAATTTCGACACGTTAGGTAATGGCGACTAAAGAACCAATAAATTTTTATCTGACATAATATCGTGTTCTACCTTGTAATTTTCGTGTTAGCGTATCACCAGAAATCAGGTCTACATTGATCTCTACACGCCACGGGAGACCCAGAACGTCCCTACGTTCAATCAAGCCCCCGGGAAGTGGATTGACAATTTGTATCCATTATATTATGTATTTTTACTAAGCTTGGAGTAGGGGTGATTGCGGACCGCTTTTTGATATTTGCGAATAACACACGCCCCAGGGTCTGATTGAGTGCCTATCCATTCGATATACGATAACCAAATGAGAAACATGTGATTTTTTGTGTTGTCATGACAGCGGCACAAGTGAGGAAAGATACATAAATTCAGATTTTACAACACAACAGAAAAGAGCGTAAATATCGAAAAAAAAAGATAAATTCGGCAATACCCTACGCATATAAAGGTCAAACGATTTTATCGCTTTAGTACGTATTGTTGAATTATCACATAGACCACTGACATGTATTGAAATTACGAAAAAAATGTTCGTATTCAGTTACATACATTTCAGTACGCATTTAATACACAAAACAACTTTATTTAGGTTTATGTACGGCCATAAATGGCATTTTTTCCAATGTGCACATTCGCCTTTAACTTGAACGACAGCACTACCAAAACTTTACAATTTCCCACGTTAATAAAATTTTAATATGGAAATGTACGCAGTTTTCGAAAACTATTTCAACTTCTGATGCGTCTTCAATTCCAGGTTCATCGGCGTCAATATTGGAGCTTCTTTCTTCATATTATTTACTAAACACAATCCAAATTTTGTATTACAACAACCAATTATTGACAGTATTCAGTGAACCCCAACCGTATGTTGATTTTAAATTATTCTTTTGATGCAACCGCTGTCGTTGTTTTGACAAAATTAATTATATTCTTTTACTTTAATTTGCCTTTACTGTTTTTACTGAGAAAAAAACTCGTCTCATTTTTAATTATTGATCTCTTTAGATTAAGTGAGTAGGTGTTACTGAAATTACATTTTACAATTGCTTTTTTCTGGATTCAGTCAGCTATGCTTATTAGAATAAAACGTATCAACAAAAAAATTACACAAAATCAACAAAAGGTGTCTATTTTTATACATAAATTATTGAAAAATTCTGCCTTTCAGTTCGGCGACAATTTAAAGATGGTACATAATTGGAATAAAAATTTGATACGAGTGGAAAGTTCCGAAAGCGAGCGTATGGAGCGTGAAAAACTATGAGTATCGAATTTATATTTCAACCTAGTAACAGACTGTGCTTTCTTCAGGACTAGAAGACATGGGCTAATGCATTAAAATAAAATTTAAACAAACACTTGAACGAATACGTCGTGTTTATTACATTGTATCAACTTGTATACTTATAATGTTTGTGCAGATATTGAAATTAAAAAGTGGTGTATCATTATTTTTTGTTTTGATAAATTGTTTTGGTTATAGGTTAGTTATACCTAATTATGTTTTACCAGGGTGAGACTATTAATCCTTAAATTAGTAAAAAACAGTTTAGTTAATTTAGATCACGGTCAATATGAACCATTATTGGCTTTACGCCAATGTTTTTTATCATTTCCACTTAACGCGTCTTCATAAGTTTCAGGCGAGATGACTTGAAAAAGTTCTGTATTACCAAATATTACGTAATTTCTTGAGCTTTGAAAGTTTTGAACGGTCCCTTAAACTTCTGTAAAATTGTGATTTTTCTTCTGTATTTCTTGATTCGCACTCTTAATCTTCAGACGATTCTTTACATTTAGATTCACTTTCCTGGAAATCTTCTTCAGACGCCGCTTGCTTTCCCTTATCTTGAACCTCTATGTCTTTAATTGGCAGTTTACGTACTCACACTGATATAACTTTTATTTAAATTAAACGTCTCGGCTCAAGATAATTTTATTTTCTTCTTTAACCCAGATACCATAACGCTCATCTCCGTCATATCCTCCTCAAAACCTTTGATAGATTTCTAGTCCATTGTCACAAGTGTTTTATTGTTGGTTTTTAAATGTCCTTGCCATTTCCATAATTGTTCGAAAATCCCGTTGACAAATAGAATTTTGTTGAGGCGGCCTTCTTCATTTTTTGATTCGCACTCTTAATCTTCAGACGATTCTTCACATTTAGATTCACCTTCCTGGAAATCATCTTCAGACGCCGCTTGCTTTCCCTCATCTTGAACCTCTATGTCTTTAATTGGTAGTTTTACGTACTCACACTGATTTAATTAATTTAAATTAATCGTCTCGGCTCAAAATAACTTGATATTCTTCTTTAACCCAGATAACATTACGCCCATCTTCGTCATATCCTATCAGGTAACCTTTGATAGATTTCTTGTCCATTTACTCAAGTGTTTTATTGTTGATTTTTTACTTATCCAAAGCTAATAAGAACTTACACCTTTTATAGATAATTTTCCTGCTCTATTTGGAACGTTTGCATGTGTAAGAACCTATTCTCTCGTGTGAGGTTGCTAGTCCCCCATCGGGCGTCTCCCCAGGTGGTAGATAGAGAAATACCTCCCAGATATGGGTAGTACCTAGGAAATGAAGTACCAGGGGCCGATCAAAACTATCATAGGACACGACGGTTTTCCACTAAAAGCGGTACTCCGACAGCGTTTGAACTTCAAGTTAAGGGCGGCTGAAGTTATAACTCCTAACCCGTCTGGCCAGCATGAGTAGATTAGGCCAATCACACCCCCTTAGCAACAACAATGTCAAGTTACAAAACAAAATTACTTATACTCCAGGTGCGTAGGGCTACTAACCCAGAATCTCACACATCAGGCTGTCTTAAAGATTCTGGGGGAAACAATAATTTGATAGCTTTAAACAAAAATAGAAATAAGACTAAACTAATGATAGCTACATACAACATACGTTAACTAAACAAAGACGAAAAACTATACGAACCCAAAGAAGAACGGAAGAACATTAACTGGGATATAGTAGACTTAGCCGAAATTAAGAGAAAATGCGAACACTGCCTAACATCAGGTCACAATCTATACTACAGATGTGCAAAAACTGAAGAAATCAACAACATAGGTGGAGTAGGTTTTATAATAAATCAGGAATTAAAATAATCGATAAAAAGCTACAATTCTATTTCGAATAGAGTAGCCTACATCATTCTAAATATATCTACTTTCTGCAATATAAAAATTATACAAGTATACGCTCCACCTATGAGTTATGATGACGAAGAGGTAGAGTCATTCGACGAAGAAGTATCAGAACAATAAAGAACAACCACTGCCAATATACACTCATAATAGGAGACTTTAACAGTAAAATAGAAAAAAAAATAGAACCAAGCAAAGATAAGATTGGAATACACAGATTAAGGAAACGAAATGAAAGAGAACAAATGCTAATATATTTTGCAGAACAAGAAAATGTATATATAATAAACATCTTCTTTAAAAAGAAACCAATAGGAAGTGGTTAGCCCGAACGGAGAACATAAAACTGAGATAGATTATATTTTATCATCAAATAAAGAAATTGTTAAAGATGTAACACCTCTCCATGGTTCTTTGTGTATTTCTTATCTTCTCCAGGTTTGATATTGTGAATGTCCATGTTTGAACTCCATGTGATATTTGGCTGAATACATGAGTTTAGTATTCTTGTTCGTAAGTATAAAGATATCTTTTGGTTTTTTTGTATCTGCGCCAGTTTTCTAAAAACCACACAACCCATTTAGCCTATATATACATATAAACAGTCACTTGTTCTATTTCGTTGTCATTTACTGTTATTTTGTATTACTCGTTGCTATTTGACATTTGTGACAAGAATTTTATCGCAACTTAATTGCTAACTCAGTTTGATTCGGCGAGTGGATCGCAAATTTCGATGTACTAATTATAAAGAAAATTAAAAAATCGCCAAAACGGTAAAAGATTAGGATGAGAGATACCGTTTAATACTATCCAAAACTGTAAGAGAACAAATGACAAAACACAGGTTGTAATAACGAGTATATTTATTTGATCACAGGAAGAAGTTCGAAAAGAGAAGAAGATAAGTTTAGATAGGTGCCATAAAACGCTAGAACATAGGTCAATATCACAAACAATAGTATGTTGATGAAGTAAGACCCCTTCGGCTGGGCAACACGTCGTACAAAAAATTAAACTTTTAAATTCCAAAAAAAATAAATTTACATTTGTAAATTATAACACGAATATACAAACCTTGATAATTCAGAGAACCTAAGCGCACCGTCTAATAATATGTTACACACATAAAAAAGATGTATAGTTCCTTGTGACAACCGACTAACAACGTATATGCGAAGAATTAAAGTAGGAAATATAAGACTGACAATTTAGTTTTCCTTCTAAGAATGCAACTAGTTACCAGCACCTACCCAAAATTTCCTAAAATTTGCTGAAATATAACAAACACGTACATACGGTGTTATCACAAGTAAATCCCATTCGATTCATACAATTTATGAGAAACTGAATGCGCCAAGTTTTCCCTAAATGTTTTTTCAGTAAGTGGATCTCCCAATACGTTTAAATTATCTTAGTTTAGCGAAGGTTTCGATATCTTCAAGGTAGCGTGACGTCATCATAAGAATTTTTCCAATAAACGAAACTGATATTGATATCTCCACCTTAATGGAATAACAAGTGGGTATCCAGAAACCGCTAATGACGACAATACGAGAAAATTATAGTTAATTACAATAACATGAAGCAATTCTTACTTCAAGAAAAGTAGTAAAAATACAACACTCATGTGAAAACTTCGCTGGGCACTTACTTAGAACATGTACGAAGCGTATCAAAAAGATCAGAAACATCAGACTTTTCTACCATCGATATTTCGATGTCAAACATTAACAAATTGACATCAATACCTCCTAATGTAGCGGGAAGTAGACATTCCGGGAATAAATATCATACCAAAACACTTTTAACATAACATATCTTAGTTTTGTGAAAATTTATTTTTAGGAAATTTTTCCAAGGATTTCCAATGTATATCGTTGATGAGTTCTTGTAAATCTTTCTTTTCCTTAACAAACAGATTCACATCGTCGACGTATCTAAAATTACTTAGATATTTTCCGTCAATACATATTCCTTTTGCTTCCTAGTCCAGCGTTTTCAATATGTGCTCCGTGGACAACGTAACTAATTTCTTTTCTCTTCGTCTTCAGTTCTTTGTCCAGTTTGACTGTTGCATTTTAATATATGTTGTGTATCTATTCTACAGTTTACAAGTGCTTCTTCCACAGTCCAGATTTCTTACACCATTAAATACATTTTCGTAATCCATCAGGGTACAGAAGGTTATATTCGTTTTTTTAATTAATATTTTTAGTGTTTGCAAATAGTCACATGTCCCGAATCCTTTTCTAAAGCCTGTTTGTTCCACACGTTGATAATAATAAAATTTGTTTTCTAGTCCGCTGTTAATTATTCCAGTGAACGTTTTATATATCTGCGAAAGAAGCGATATAGGCCTGTAATTAATGTAATACTGCTTTACTGCCTCCTACTTTAAGCATTTCAGCCAATATGTTATTAACATGAGTGAAATACGATGGCAGATTCATCTCATAGTATAAATTTACTATGCATTAATATTAGTATGTAAATGGCTATAGGGATGAAAACGTTGTAAGCTGACTTTACACCCGCGTAATTCAAATAAGTTTTGAATAATCCGGGGACCAAAAGCAACGTATAAACATTGTAAGGTAACAATGTCAATGTATTACGCGTGTATAGAATCAGCTTACATAGTTTCCATCTCTATAGCCGTTTACATACTATGTTATCTTTCCTTAAAACTTTGTTTTTTATCTCCTTTATAGCTTTATTTATTTCATTTTTATCAATTCCTGAGAATGCTTCAGAAGTTGTTTGTTATTTTTCTTCGTAGATTTTCTTTCGTTGCCGGTGGAACAGTGTTTTTTTATTGATATAAGTTTATGTAGTAAATCTCAGTTATTTGCAGTAATTTATTCCTCTCTCGTTCTTTGCCATTTTGGTTTTTGAGCAATATAATTTTTGCTTTCCTTGTTTTGGATTTCATACTTTTATGATCCGGTTTTCTTCTAATTATTCTTGCTATTCGTTCTTTGAGATCTTCTTTTTGTTGTCTTCTTAAGGGTTTTTTTATTTCAGCTGATTCTATAATGTTTCTTTTGCTCTCGTTTAGTATTTCTCGGTGTTTTCTAAGCATTTATTGGGATTTATTAATGATTTTTTATTGTTTCTGTTTTTGTCTTATTGCTAGTTTTGAGCTTGTCTCTAGTAGTTTGTTAGTTATTGCAGAATTCATCTCATCTAGATCTTAAAGCTTGGTATATTTTAACTGATTTCCATATAGCTCCTCATGTCCCTTCAGGAGTTCTATGTCTATTCTTTTGTAGGATTGTCTGTATTTTTTTTTCTATTACTATCTATTTGATTTGTACTTTTGCTTGGCCTTACAAGATAGTCAAAGTAATCCAAACGCGTACGAATAGCAAAATAAAATCTCAGGTACCGGCTCGGTAATTATCAATAACGCGAGATAGGTTACTCGTCAGTTTTACACAATTCATGAAAATATTATAAATTGAACAAAGCTGAAATAAAACCACAACGTAAAGGACATTAGAGGTAAAGCTATGTCAAAGTAATTGTGCAAAATCCACCAGAGTGAACTACTGGACGGCCGTTTTGCTCTTTTGAGGCTCATCAGCAGTAGGAAAACACTTGTATATAACTCCCATAATTGTATCGACAAACTCTATAGCTTGTTGTAATTTTAGCCCGCGGTTTATTCAAAACTTATTTGAACTACGCGGGTATCGAATCAGCTTTTAACGTTTCCATCCCTATAGTCATTTATATACTATTATGTATAGAGCATTGTAAATAAGCTGCTAAAGAAACAAGGTTTTCCGAAAGAACAGAAAAGTATACACGTGCAGCATCAATATAGATGAAAATCGTAAAAACCCATCAGAAAACTATAGATGAGGCTAAATGGTAACAACCCGTTTAACACAGTAACCTTAACCTTGATCCTCAATAACTTCAAAAATAATAAATAGAAAACATAATATCGTAACACTTTCAAAAAGCGATATATTAAAACTACCAAAACTCGTATCAAGCCAAGTGCAGATATTCAGCAGCGATTAGTACTTAGTCTCACCGCATGGTACGAAATGCTTCAATTAAAAATAGTAGAGACTGCAACAAGATTCGCCTACGACTTAACTATCGCAGCGTTAAAAAATTGGCGGAATGTTCTGGAAGACGGCACATCAATATGAGTGCATCCAAAGGTCACGTAGATATAAAAAATAGTGTTTATCCCAAGCGTGATTAACAATGTTGTATACATGAATTTAGTAAATTATTGTTTTATTAATTAGTTAGTATTCAAAGAAACAAAACAAAAAAAAAACAGAAATCATTAGTGATTGATGGCTAAGATTTGAAACCGAGTAGTAAAAAAACATTTATGCGGACTGGTACATACTACTCTATTACTATATGGAATGTCAGTATAGTCGGACACCTTAGATATACTCTGACATTAAAATTGCAACACCAAAAGGAGGTCGGAATTTTGTGACCAAACTTGGCAGCCGGGTTTAGCTACTTAGTGGTAGTAAATGTTTAAAATTTAAAAGAAAAGAAACAAAAATAAACACAATTTTTATGTAATGGTGTGCTGTCCACCCCCCCCCCCTCATTGACATCACAATCTCCCACTCTCCATGCCATCAATTCCAGAAGGTGGTCGATTTTCTCTTGAGTTATTGTATCCGAAACTACTTGGAATTCATACCGGAAAGCTTCCTGTGTCTGTAGAGAATGCGCTAAGTTCCTTAGTTTTCTACGCTAAATGTCTCACACGTGTTCAATAGGCAAAAGGTCGAAGATCTAGGTGGCCATGGTAACAGATTAACATTAGCCTCCTTGAATCGGTTCATAGAGTGTCTTGCTATGTGAAGACGGACGTTATCCTGCTGGAAAAGTAGGTCTTCCAACTGCCGAAGAAATGAAAGAATATGGGGTTCTACCACCTCGCTAACATATTGCCGTGCGTTCATGTTGACTCCGATGAATACCAAACGAAACTTAGTCCCATAGGCTACAGCACCATGAACCATAATTCCCACAATGTGGTTCACATGCTACTCAACAGAAGATTAAATATTCCGCCGTTCCCCACGTCTTTGTCTGGCTCTCATACCGCCATCATGCATCCCCAAACAGAAGCTGTCAGTGGTAGCACAAGATGTGGTCCATAGGATTTCAATCCGCTTTCTAGGTATAATCGCACTCTCAAAACACGTTAAGTAGAAGAACCACAAGAGATAACAATAATAAAACTAACCAAGATTGGCACAAAATACACACGATAATGAAGTAGTACAAAAAAAACGTCAGGTATGCCATTATCACTTGATCCATTTGAATAAAATTTTAATAGTTGACTACCTCTGAGTAGCTAAACCTTCCTGCCAAGTTTGGTAACAAAATTCCTACCCCTTTTGGTGTTCCAATTTCAATCTCAATCTCTATCTTTAAAAGTCAAAAATTGAATTAACGCAAAAAAACCTTAGTTTACAAAAAAATAAACATGAACAAAATTTGATGGCGGTGCCATTTCGTAGTGCAAGTTACTACGTAATAAAGCTATAAAGACGTTGTAAATTTTATTTCAAACCCGCGTGATTCAAAACAGTTCTGAATAAAAGCGCGGGTTGAAACCACAACGAAATAGACATTTGAGGTAAAGCAATGTCAATTGAATTGTGCAACTGCCATCGAAGTGAACTACTGGACGGTCGTTTCGTCCTTTTAGAACTCACCAGCAGTGGGACATACACTCTAATGTATTTTCACAATCGCATCGACAAACCGTATAGCTTAATATTTATATAAGAAGCCAGATCAGCTGTAAAAAATATGATATATAGAGTATTTTGTTGAAAATGTTGTGTAAAAAAGTAAAAGTATGAAAACGCCAAACTATTAATTGAACAACTTGACTGATTATTATTTACATCAAATTCAGTGAAATCAGTCAAATATCACATGTCTTATAGTACATTTATTACAAAAATATTTCATTACTTAGATCTCCCATTTATGAGAAAATGTATGTTATCAAAAGCACCTTAAATAGTAAAAGTTACCCGCAGTTAATATATAAAACTAACATTAAAATAAAAGCAACGTTAAGAACCAAAATATTTGATTACGAGACTCGATTAAACACCGACGTTTAACAAAAAAAGAACCACATACATTTCTATAGTATAAAACAAATACAAATAAATAAAAACTAAAAATACAAATGTTGACTTACCCTTATTAGTTAATTCAGGAATAATCAATCAGTCTCGACTGCAACAAAAAAACCAGAATAATTAAATAGTTTTTTCTACGAAGTGCCATTAAAATTCCTTATCCTCAAAATTTTCTAAATAATTTACTTAAGAAAACAGTTTTTTTCAGTAATTATAAGAACCTAAAGTTAATTTTTAATAAATTCATCAAAAGGGCTGAATATTCTGTGTTAACCCTAAATTATTAATTATTTCAAGAAAGGTTGTCCTCCCCAATTTTGGGTCCAAGTAGCTGAATACTATTTTATTGATTTAATTACGACGAAGCCTTGTCGTTTTAGTTCCTGTTATTAAATTACTTAGTCCGATAAGAAGAGCGGCCTACTCGTGAAAGTCCTTTTGAAACAGAGATTACTATAAGGACGTATACCAATTTAAGGTCTTTGATGATATTGTTATATATAAATAAAACGCAAATATTTATACGTACAAATTAAATAGAAAATATTGAAGCGGGATTATTAAATACCGAGAACGTTGAGAACAAAATCAAGCCGAGATGCAATTTTATATCATAACCCCTATGTTTCAGCAAGGGTCGTGTGCTCAATAAATAATATAATAAATATAATTACTGCCAACCGTTCGAATCCCCGCCAAATTATATTATTTCATGTACAGCAAATTTAATTTCGAAGTTGCCGAATGACATTTGTGAAAGCCAACATTTACTAATATTTATTTGAAACGCGAGCTAAACATTTTTTATTGCCACATTCAGCGACTACCAATTTTTTTTATTTTTCCTTCATTCTATTATTCTACAACATTCAGCAAATGTGTTTTAATCTTTCTAAAAATTAAAAAATAAAATTTACGACTTACTTAAAAGCTTTTGTTGTGTATTGTTTTTCTTCTAAAAAAGACGCCGTTTAAGTACGTAGTATTACGATAAGTTTATTATAAATATAAATTGTATGCTCAACGCCCTCGACTGGGTAACGCACGCCCTTATGACAATAATAAAGCAAGTCTCTATTTCAAGCACCAACTACATTACTATAAGTTGATTTGTGACAAAGCGAAAATTATTTTCAGTCCATAGCACGACTATGAAAGTATGTAAATTATTCGCTTCGTGATAAAAATAAAATATCATTTAAACTAAATGGTTAAAAAATTACTAAAAATATAATACGTAATCGTATGGTTTGATCTCACTATGTTGTAAGCTTTTAATCAAAATAATTTAAAATTGTAGAAATCAATCACACGAAATTTCTTTCTTGATTGTGAATGTCGCATTCAACATCTCTGGTGGAATAATTCTTTGGGTGTAACACAAGATATCAGACGTCATCTCAAATGACAACTTTATCTGGGCCTGTAGAACTCTACTAGATAACTAATTAGACTTTGGGTAGAATAGGTAGTAAAGGTTGAGCTACCTATTAAGCGCGTCTACAGGTGGTAGATAGAAAGGTAGATAGGGTGTCACAATACGCAGCTTTACTAGCTGAGCCGGGATAACCTTGGCTACCTCCGTACTTATGAGACATATATGGAAGCACTTATAGAAAATTTAAAAATAAGACGCTGAAGAAACCAAAAATATCGGCTGATCCTGATCCTGACCCTAAAAAGCTTCTAGAGCGGCGATGCGGAAGCTAAAAAACAAAAAGAATCCGGGGCTCAAGCAACCGGTTCCGTTCCGGCAGAGACGCGTGGGCAAAATCCACCTATACAGGAAGAAAAAACGGTCACGTCATGAACGCAACAGCGACACCAGACAGCGCACGCCATTGTACTAATTGCCGCAACAACAAGAACGCAACAACGCAATCCGACAGACGCCACTAAAACGACCGGTGAAGCCAAGTCAAAGAAACTCAAAAAAAGACATTCAAGGACACTCTGACGGAAACTGTTCTTGCAACCATACCAAAAAGTATAAATTTACCATCAGTTCTGACGAATTTGAAATCATAAAAACCTCGATACTCGAATGGATTAACAAACTGGAGAAGAAACAAACTTCTCCGCCTTTTTAGGAACGCACCCATAAAGAACAGAGGCAATCAAAAAGTGGTTAGGGAACTAGTAGGATCCAAAAAGGTTCCTACCTGGTTTCTGGAAAAAGTACTGGAACCGACCAACCTACTAAAAAAAATATCAGTGCAGAACATCAGTATCGAGAGGTGGCGGGTGATTAACACTAAACCCGATCGAAAAAAACCCAATACGTCCTGTTTATAGACAAAAGGTTCTGAGAGAAGGTGGAAGCATTAGCCAACCAACTGCACCTCGGATTCTCGAAAAGCACTCTCTGGGCGCTGGCCGATTCCATAAAGAACAGTAAAGAACCGGATACTATGAGCCCTGTCGAAGAAGCAATTGATTAAGTCCAAAGTCAGAAGGAACACATTGACGGCAAATCTAGTTCTCAAAATCGTTCAAATAAATATACATCACTGCAAGGCAGTCTCGGCGGCCCTCAGTGCTTATATCATCACACAGAATATTGATATTGCCTTTATTCAGGAGCCATGAATCCACAAAGGAGTAACAAAAGAGTTGAACCGTCCATATAGATGACTACTTGTAGCTCAACTGGTGCACAACCCTCGCACATGTATCATTGCAAAGAATGCACTAAACTTAATGCCATTGTAAGATCTATGTTATAGAGATCTAGTGGCAGCTAAAATATTTGTAGTAGAGGAAGGCATCAGGAGACAATTCATTATCGGATACAGTTACCTTCCTTACGACCAGACAAGACCACCGCCGCCAGAGAAAATCCATCGGCTGATTAACAGTGAAAGCAACAAACCAATGATTCTTAGATGCGACGTCAATGGACACTACACTTTGTAGGGGAGCACAAACACAAATCCAAGAGGTGAAAAACTTTTAGAATTTATTCTGAAATCCAATTTAGATATAATAAATAACGAAGATGCGCCTTATAACCGTGTCGCGCAGTAAAATTATTGACCTTACGATTGCTAGTCCAAACGCGAGCAAAATTATAAAAAAAATGTGGCATGTATCAGATAAACTTTCTTATCGGACCATAGATACATTCAACATTGAATCAGACAGGAAACTCGTAATAGAATACAGAAACCGGAAAAAAACCGACTGGAAGTTGTTCAACAAAACTTTAGCCTGCCGAACCAAAGACTGTCTACAGTTGCAAGATCAACGCACGAGCTTGAACTAATGACGGACAGTATTGGTAATTTAATAAAATCTGCATATGAAACAAGTTGCCCAAGAACTTTTAAACAAACGTCCAGCAAGATAACTTGGTGGAACAGGGAACTTGACAAAGCTTGAAAAACGCTATTTAACACAGCAAAAAAAAAGCGAAAACTAGGATAAATACAGAACCACGACATACAACATTGGCATTAAAAAAGCAAAGAGAGACTCTTAAAGAAGGTACTGTAGAGACGTAGAATACGAACCTACATGTTCTCGCCTCCAAAAATCTCTGAGCAAAAACCGCACTAATAACATCGGTTCTAAGCTGACCGAAAGTGGAAAGTTTACAGACTCAGTTGAAGATACCCTGCAAAAACTATTTCATAAAAACTTCCCGGGTTCATTGTTAACTGAAGTTGCTAAGCAGCAGAACCTAGAGGTAACAAACATACGGGCACCCCAAAAGAACTAGGACTTAGCGAGAAGAATAATAAATCCGAAAAACCTAGAATAGGGAACCAATTCGTTTGAACACGTCCAGTCTCCAAGAGCGGATGGAATTTATCCCATATTGCTGCAAGAGATTTTGTGCGAAACGCAATACTGGAAATTCTCAGAACCAAGTTAGCACTTTGGCATATACCAAACAGCGAATTGATAAGGTCCTCCTTCCTTCCTCCAGGAAGATCTACGTACACCCAGAAAGAATATTACAAACCGATCAGCTTCACTTATTTCATCTTAAAACTACTTGAAAAAGTAGCCGACAGTTATATACGAAACGGGACACTAAATGTTTCGCCTCTGCACCAAAACCAGAATGCATACCAATCCGAAAAATCTTGCTAGATAGCAATTGACCAACTTGTAAGCAGATGCAAAAATTCAATCCAATTCAATGATATTGCATTGGCTGATTTTCTAGATATTGAAAATTTTAATATCGAGATATTAAGCATTTGATAATATTAGCTTCACCTCAAGTACAAGGGCAATGGAAAAAAACATCAACCTCTAGTGCATAACTAAGTCAGGAAGCAAACGGTAACAGCTACTTTGTACGGTGCGGTGCCCACAAGGCAAGGTGCTGTCACCTGTGCTGTGGTGCCTCGTCATAGATGGTCTACTACAAGACCTAGAAGACGGAGGGTTATTCGCTTTAGGATACGCCGACGATTTTGAATAAAACCGCAGGCTAAAACCAAAGCGTAATAGATACTGGGGGTAAAACATTTCGTCCTTTTATAACTCATCAGCAGTGGGAGATACACTCTAAAAGTATTGTCACAATTACATCGACAAACCGTATAGCTTAATATCCATATATGAGGTCAACTGTAAAAAATATTATATATAGAAACCAGCATCATTTTAAGGCAAAGTGGGGCTCTGTCACCCGTGCTATAGTGCCTCGTCATACACGGCCTACTACAACAACTAGAAGACAGATAAGTATTCGCGTTAGAGTACGCCGGCGATCTCACTATTATTACAAACGGAAACTTTGAGTCAACTGTGTCCAACCCTATGCAAAGTGCACTAAACACCGTCAAAAAAAGAAGGACTATCAGTGAACCCAACCAAGACAGCAATCATTCCGTTTACCAGACGACGGAAGATGGATGACCTAAAACTACTTACAATGTACCGAGTCACGCTCTCGATCACAAAGAAAGTCAAATATCTGGGACTTACTCTTGATACCAGACTGACTTTCAACGCTCGTATACAAAAAAAACCACAATAAAACCCATCAGGGTTCTTAATGCAACCAAAAAATCATCATATACCGTGCGCATGTATAGGACGAGAAAACCTGAACAGCACAGCTTCCAAGCTAGGCAAAGTGATTGCTGATCACGGGAGAACCACACCCACAGCATCCATGGAAGCACTGCTTTCACTTCCCTTATTACACCTTGTCGTAATAATGGAAGCAAGACGAGCAGCATACCAGGCTGCAGATTAATTAACACACGTCAATTACCGGAAAATACAAACCGGGTGTACACAAGGTGCTGCATGAAAAAAAAATCTTAACTATGAAATCCGACTTCACAAAAGATCATCACAACATTTACCTAGGCGCGGTTGAAAGAATGGCAGATGGGAACAAGAATCGCATCAGGACCGGTGCGGGAATATATGGAAGCAAGCACCACGAGAAGCCACTTTCGCTGACCTTGGGTAAATATGCATACGCTTTTCAAGCCAAACTTGCTGCTATCAAATCGTGTGTCAGGAATATAATCGACTCAAAATCATACGCAAACAGTCCGATATCGATGTCTCACAGCAGCACTACTGACACTAAGATCGCCTGTAATAAAATCTAAACTAATTATGGCATGCCTAAGCGGTCTGCAAACATTGGCAACTCACCAACAAGTGCAGCTTATGTGGATACCAAAAAACCAGAGTGTAAAGAGAAACCTAATGGCTGACGCGGTAGCTAAAAAGACACAAGAACATATATCCAACCGAAAAAGAAACAATCCGCAGAAAACCAGCAGCGGAATATAAGAAACTTGCCAAGGATGAGGCACATAAAATTCTTCCGCACAGACCCACAATCAAACACTCAAAATACACTATCAAGCATGAGTCGACAAAAACTAAGGTAACCCGCAGGACTAATAACAGAGCATTGTGATCTTAACAAAAATATGCATAAATTAGTAGCCCTTCATACCACGGATGCTTGGAAGACGATGTGACATTTGCTGTGTAAATGCAAACCATACCAAACGCAACGCACAACGATTCTCGGCAAACCAAGAGTAAAAAAAGCCCCTTGGAATAAGCTTCTGGACTTCATAGACAAAACAGAACTACTGAGAGAGTAATAAATCGCACAAAAGGACCAAGAAGACTGCAGTGCAGGGGCAATAGAGAAACCATTTCTTGAAAAAAAAAAGTTTAAAATAGATTCGGTCTAAAACAGTTTCGAACATGTGTCTAGCACCAGCGCGCATAAACATAACGTCAATGAAAAGTTGTGTGCTGCATGAGCGTGCTAAATACTTGCAACCTCCACAGCATAATAATAACAAAAATCAATTACCATGACCAAAATATGCATTTATTGGAAAAATCACAAGTTTACAGCTATAATGCTCCTCGATATATGCAAAACACGTATTATTCACAACGGCGCCAGCAATGTCTTATATATATTTTCTTTCTGCAATACAATAGTCAATTAAATCCACTACCGTTTAAAGAATCACAAAGAAATTACCTATATAAATACACCCGCAAAAGAATAAAAATGTTTGTCTTCCGTAAATAGACTAAATAAGAGTATTTCCAAAAATATAAAACCACGGCGAACAAATAAGAATAAAGACAGTCCAAAATTGAAATAAAGAGGAAAACAACGAACAATTAATGGTAGCATAAAAACAAAATACGCCTTCCAAAGACTAAAAACCATTAAAGAAAAAATTTGATCAATTATTAAACCAACGAACAGAACAAAAAAACAGAAATTCAAAGTATACCACTTTGTATACCATATGAATCAACAGTATTGTACAAAATTTGTTAGAACATTTGAACTGGCTAGTTGATTCCCAAAAAATGTACTAGAACCCTAAGGGTTTATTTTTAAATTGCCATTGAAAGAGAGACAATTATACATATCAAACAAAAAACTGCATAAAAAACAACATTTCCACCAAAACCGAAACAACAGACTATCCAGAGATTGATAAACATAGTAAAAAAAGAATTGTGAAATATAACAAACGTCAAAACACTAACAGTACAAAACAAACTACAATAGAGCAACAAGACAAAACTATTGCTGACTATTTAGAAAAGGTTTTTGATCGACTTCCTGTTGTTGAAGAAGACAAAGATAATAAACTGTTTAGAAGAACCAAGATAAGCAAGCAGATCCATACAAAAAAAGAAGTAGTTAAGCTGTCACAACTTGTAAATGCAGTTTTCAAATTAAAATATTTCCCAATCCAACGAATAACAACTAAAGTTAAACTAATACAAACACCGATTTTTCTGCTGCCCAAAAATCATTGAAACATTTATATTTAAAAAAATTAAAAATAGTTTCCGAAGAAATCTGATACAGAACCATCAATTTTGTTTCAGATGCCAGCATTCTACGATAAAACAAGAGCATTGAGTCGTTGACACTGTCAACAAGTGCTTGAGGAAACCAATTATTATGTAGCAGTATTTCTAGATGCCAGCCAATCGTTTGATAAGATTTTGGACCAGGGACTCTTAAAGAAATTAAAAAAAATAACCGTATAAAATCTTATACCGGCTTTTTACAACCGATCTTTTTACAAACGAAACTATTACCACAACTACATTCGAAGATGACACTGCCACCTTAGTCGTACACTGAGATACAGCCAAAGCCAAAAAACTACTACAGCAAAACATCCATTTAGTAAGAAAATAGACTAAAAGAAGAATCATTAAAGTAAATAAAAACATTACATCTACAAAATGTAGCATAAGCAGTACCAATGACATTAAATAACGTCGTCTTAAAACCTATGAGTTGCAAGTATGTGGAATGGCGACAAAATCAATTATCATGCTTCATAGTTCCTGACTAACAAAGATAAAATAAGTAAAGCAAATGCGTGCAGTGCAAAATAGATACAGCATATAAAAAACATTACAACGTGATACCTCGAGTGCTACCTATTAACTTGCTCGATAACAGCCTACAAAGAAGACATAACTGGATTAGGTCCATTTCGTTCCAATCTATCTACGCACCCGTTTCATAACATCTTCACAACATTTTCGATGTCGATCATTCATTTCGCAAATCTTTAAATATATTTTTTTATTATAATCAAATCGAACTAAATATAGTAAACACAAGCTAGAATTTTTGTATAATTTAGTTTTCATGATTAGTGAAAATATATTAAATTTCTCAAAGTATTCACCGTCTCCTTGGTTTAGCTTTTTTAATTCTCAAAACCTGAGTACAGACAATTTGAAACTTTCCATATGTAACTCCAGTTTTTTACAAAAAATTAAAATCAAAAATGCGACTGGTTTCCGAAATTATCCTAAAATTTATCAAGATGCAAAAGATTAAGATAAGAAACTTCGAACACGCCAAATTCAGACCCTGTTTGATTTAACAGTAAAGGTGTGTGTTAAGGAATAATTCAGTTTAAAAGCGAGTTAAATTGTATTTGTTTAAAAAAAAAAGTATAGATAAAGCAGAAGATACTGTTTGCAATATCGTGTGTAACGAATTTACCAAAAATTAAAATCAGAGAATGCCTTGAATCGTGGCAGTATCTCGTATGATCATTTAAGCACACAAGACATGATTTAATCAATTGGTAAATATATTCTTTCATTTCAGAATCATAGCTGAGTAGTTGATCGAGGTTATTAATGTAATCTAATCAAGATGACCTATCAGTCAGTATGTTGTCTATTCCTTAGACGTAAACTATGTCTCTAGTAAACTGAGCGAGGGGTTCTGGATGTCAAAACTATCTTGGCAAATATTTTTCAGATAAAATCATTTACTTATGGTTGATAGTGTGTGAAAAGCTCTCATCGTACCAAAAACTGTTTAAAATGTATAAATAAAGAGCTAAAATTTTAATTGAAAAATGCACCGAATATCAGATTCCACCATTTCCTGTTCCTTCCTACGGGAAGACGTTTAACGCGATAGTGCATACGAACATAATACAAACTATCCGTAACTGCAGAATTGCTAGCAGGTACATTCAAATAATCGCCGGCACCATGGCCCAAACGAGCGCATCATACCACCTCAACAAACGGAAAAAAAAACAGAATCAGTAGCGTTAAATAAAAGAGTGAAGCATAGAAATACGTTGTTTCCCAAACCCTTTACGCTTGCTGTGAAAGATATCCTTAAACAATTGGACTGGTCAAACAAGGAAATAAACATTAATGGAAAGTACCTCTCAAATCTGCGATATGCCGCAGCATCTATCCTCGAGGAGCTGATAAAAAAACAAAACCGGTTTAAAAATAAATGTAGTTAAAATAAAAGTAATGTTCAATGGAAATGGCACAGTGACAATAAATAATAAAGAAGTTGAAAATGTTAAAAATTACATAAGTATATCCAACACAAAAGTTCATGTTAAGAAAAAAAACCAAACATAAGAAATTAAAAATCGAACAAAAGTAGCATGAGTTGCGTATGGTAAATTACATTTTATATTAAAAAATAAAGACATTCCCACCCATCTAAAGACTACGGTATTTGATTTATGTGTACTGCCGGTTGTGGCATATGGCGCACAAAATTGGGTAATGACCAAAAATAATATGAACATTTTAAGAACGACTCAACGAGCTATAGTGAGATCAATGCTAGGAATGGACAGAAGAATAGACGAGTGGATAAGGCAAAATAATGGAGTGACTAATGTGGTGGAAAAAACTGCAAAGGTGAAATGGTGCTTTGCAAGCCATGTAGCTAGAGGAGATGCAGAAAAATGGCACAAAACAATTCTCTCATAGAAGCCCTATGAACACAAACGACCCAGAGGACGTCCGCGTATGAGATGAGTAGATGACCTGAAACTAACTGCAGGTCTAAATTAGATGCAGACAGATCAAAATAGACACAACTGAAGACAAAATTTAGAAAAGGCGTATATCCAAAAGTGGATGTGAGACGCTATGAAGAAGAAGAAGAATAAGAAGAATTTGTTTATTTGTTCCTCGTTACAATTGGACAATAGATGGTTTTTTAGACTATGAAATAGTTTCTGATGTATTTTATTTTGGCTTTTTGCTACATTTGTTAGTTACTTGACTAAAAAAATATTTTGTGCACTCCATAAAGAAACTTTACCAGGTTAACTACGGTGCTATATTCGTTGAAAGAGTTGACAAAAATTAGTAATATATTTTCCTTTCTTCGACGCCGATGCAATCAATGAATTGTGTGAACATAACTAGATCTCTACAATAATTTCGTGTACCTATAAACTTTTTCAAACGTCTGCGCTGCATTCCTTCTGTAGTATTTGAATAGCAATCGTTAACTTCATTTTCTCCTCTAGACGCAAAGTACCGGTTACTCTTTGACAGTCTTATAATACCAAGTTGCATAAATTCTTTCCTTGATATATAGAGGCGATCTGAACCTAATCTGCTTGGATTTAGCTTGTGTTGTTTCTATAGATGATAGATAATAGTTTTTAAATAAATTGGTAGCTTAGATTATCTGAACCCACAATTCGAACTGTAATTTGTTCTAAATGCTTAAATTTTCTAATTGATTTCATGTTAGTTTTGTAGTTTAAAGACCTCAAATATCTCGAAAAAGTTAAGATAGGGTACTGATACCACAGTTTCTAGCAAACATTTGCTCTTTCAAAGCATCCAAGCAAATAAGTGACTACATTATAGGTTTCCAGCTTGGTTTCCTTAACATCCTCAATCTTCGTGAGACAATAAATTGTGATCATTCCTAAATAACTAACGTGTTGAAACATTAAATCTTTCTTTATTGTTTTTTAGCTGAATACAATGGTTACTTATAGAATTTAGAAGTAACTAACTACCATTCTTTTATCTACAACCATTCCCGGTCGGAACTCGATTAGACCACGATAAAAACAAATCACACTAACCTAAAAAAATTCAACCAAAATTCCTAGTTTTTTGTAGTTAACGTAATTGTTTTTAAAACTTTTATTGATAAACATTACCACCAGTATACCGTAGCAGTGACCACTCTTTAATTGCTAAAATTAGATCCCATACAAACTCGCAGAAAACTGCATGCATTCAAACACATGTTGCATAAAATCAAATAACCACCGCATTAAAATAATGTATAAAAACTTCTTTATGACAGATTTTGACTAATTCCAATCATTCTACAGACATTGTTTAAAGAGGACTATATTCTAATTTACTTAACCGCTGTATTTGCATTATATGTTCAAAAAATAATGATAAAGATACGACTACAAAAGTTTGTCTCATAAAGTTTAAAACCCTACGTTCTATTACCATTGCATGATAACTGCATAAGAATGTTAGCCACGTTCTCAAACTTTATAGTATCTTTGATTTACCTTATTTCTCACGATGCAACATTAAGAATGTTTTAAATTAACTTTTTCTAAAAAAATATTATAACCATTGATTATTATGTGTATACTATACGTAAAATAAAAATTAAACATTAAGATTTAAATTTTGCAATTAACATAATTTAATTTAATTTTTATTAAAACCGTCGATACTGCAAATTCATGAATATGTAAAGAACGAATTCGAAAAGGTAGATACAGCAACCTGTCATTTTAAAAAAGTATTTTAAACAAGCAGAATGAAGAATCACGATTTTCAGTAATGGCAGAGGTAGGTAAGCGTTCATTCGTTGTTTATTAGAATTAATATAATGACATATCGATTGAAAATCAATTCAACATGGCCGTCGGTCGTGCATTTCGACTCTCTCGGCAAATGTATACATAAATACATACCTAACTAGGCAGCTACTGGCAAATCATATATTTCTGGACTAACTATCCATTATTATGAATAAAAATTTAAATATAAACGACGTTTCGTGATCTAACCATGTCTATGTTAACTCACTTTATTCGCATTCGAGCCCTTCAATGTTTTATTCAGTGGATGCAGCATTTGCTAAAGAAATTATCCACTTGTCCTATTTGTTCTTCTCTTTTAGTCAGGCATGCAATTGTTAATCTTTCTACACAAACATCTCACTTTTATTATAAATTCTTATTGCAGATAGAAAATTAAAATGCCTTCCCTTTGTTTCGTTCAACTTCTAGAAAGGGCATTTCAAACACTCCAACCCCAGAGAAGAGACGATCAAATATAATTCGTACATTAAATATTAACTATTTCAAAGTGTTTTGTCTTTACTTCGGTAAAATAAAACTGCTAAAGTAACATCTGCAGCTATATGGATGAAAACTGAGCACGTATAATACTCTTTAATAATTTATAAAGATTCTTATGTCTTTATTTTAATAGTTCCCTTTATGCGAACGCAACATACGTGCTCAAATTCATCCCACAAATTAATTCGCCTAAGTACGACCGCTATTATTGTTAGTGTTATTTTCCGAGAAAGAAAAATTCTGTATTTATTTTAGGCATAATGAATTCTAACGTACTAATAGTATTATATTGCGCTAAGAAAACAAACAATAATTCGATTTACACGATCTAACCACAAAATGCTCTAAGGCATTTTACGAGACTGCACTCTCTAACTCGGTCTGACAGTAATTTAATAAAAGAAATGCTTGTTTACTCCTCGTCGGATTGGAACACGAACTTGTATTATATGTAATGATTTGTGTTCAGCATTTGGATACTAAACACCGACATTATCCCAATGCTAATCCATTTTATACGCAATAATAATGCAAATTTTTCTCTTCGACTCTATAATTGATGCAACTGCAATTTTTCATCATGCAAACACATGTTATGTTTAATTTGGATTCATGTGTAACTACACGAAACTACTGAAGATATTGGAAAGTCGATGTCTAGTCCGTTCAATTAGGAATCGCCAAGCGCAAGTCGTTAACCTTGTTGATGATAAGTTTAGCTCATCTAAATAGGACTTTTCCTAACAGAATCATTAAAAGTGAATGCTATTTAATGTTAATTTGATATTGATCTATATAATTTACACTTCATCAACTAATAACAAACTTTGATTATCTTCTAATAAGGACCTACTAAAAAAACCGAAAATGTGTAAAATCTACTTTTTTGAGAACATATTTAAAAAGCCAAAGGCTAGACATTGAAAGTGTCAGACCAATGTCGTATTGAAAAGAAACTCAAAAAATAAAATAACTATACGTCAACTCAAACGATTACTGAAATAATTAGACAGGGCCGCATCAAGGATAAGTGTGCGAGTGTTTACAACCCTGGCGGCAAATACAGTAAAACGTCTATTATAAACCACTTTTATATGCATTTTTTAATTTGTTTAGAACCTTTTAACAATACGAATGTTTTGACATAAAGTGCAGGAGAGAAAGACAAATTTGCCTCAAGGTTAACGTGTTGCATAGCTCTATAACACTACGTAAGTTGGCGCTTATTTTGGTATACCCGTTGACAGTGAAAAAAAAAGAATTCATTTATAACTTTAAAATATGTTCAGCTTTAGCTATGTTGTAAAAGGCTGCTTTTCCTTCATTAATTTCTCCCGAAAACTTTACGATGTTTCTGAAACTTTAGAATCTGGACAAGTATGTAACTTATTGGTCAACATTGAACTATTACATGTGTGGCTGTGGTCAAATGTACTGTTCCATAAAAGTAGGGTACCTGCTCCAGTAATGTGCACTGCTTCAGTAATGAGCTCCTTTTCATGAAAAATAGGAATAACTTGGTCTCTGTTTTTAAAATGGCAAGCGAGTGTTTGTTATGTTAGTGCCAATGTGAGTTAATCTTCTTGCTGTTGATGAATGTGAACTATGGAAATCTCTGAAGTTGCTGCAAATATTTGTTTATCTAGGTCTTCCTCAGTAATCATAGTGAGTACATAATGTTTATTTATGTAGTAGTTACTGAAACTAACTTAGTTTTGTTATCAATACTGTATTTTTGTCTTAAGTTTTACAAATTTAAGGTTAATAGAGATGCGCGTTACTGAAATACCAATGTAAATAAAATTCAGAGAAGGACATAGTATGCTCATTGTAGAAACACTATTTTCAGTAATGAGCACTGTGCATTTATAGCATTTAAACTAAGTTTACTAGTACAATAGGCCCAGTTAGGCTACTCTATTAGACCTAGGTACATACCAATACCAATGTATCTGATTTATATTCTAGCATAGATACTAGGTTAATCCAGATTTCAACAATAGCAGGTTTACAAAGCGGATCCAGGCATAAAAATAGATGCGGGAGTTTCTTAAATATAGTGAAGACTCTGTTATCGCTGCAGTCAAGCAGTTCAAAAAAATTGCATGAGTCAAAAAGAAGCAAATAAAACATTTGCAGTGCCTAAGGCAACACTACAAAAAACTGAAAGGTGATCCAAAGCTGAGAAATATGGGTTCTGCTACTATCCTGTCTACAAAAAAGGAGGCAGTATTAGAAGAATCGCTGGTTGCTATGTCACGAAAGGAGTTTCCCGTTCATCGTCAAAATCTATTGTTAAAAGTATCATTTTGGAAACAAAGCCTAATAACAATCTATTCAAAGAAAGTAGACCCGAGGGACTTGGTTTGCCAGTTTTTTAAGACGTCATCTTAATCTTAAAGAAAAAGAGACAGAGTATAAACAAGACTAGGGCTAGTGCTACACAAGAAACGATGTAGAGCTACCACAGAAAAAAGTAGGCCTAAGCCAAATAAAAATGTGATCGTACGTATTGGCATCACTTGCTGGAAAGATAGTACACAAGATTGTGTGTATAGGGCAATCAGTCACTAATAGCTCTGAAGCCATAGTAATGGCTTGAAAGCAACTGATTGGTCTAAAACAGTATTTCTTCCAAATAAAGATGAGGTCAGCACAAGCAACCACAGTCAAGTTATTGTTGTATTAGATGATCCTGTGCTACAACAGTCAGAGAACCGCATCAAATATGTTTTTACTAAAATACTTGATGTACTGACTAGTTTTTAGGCTAATAAGCCTACATCTTGTATGCCAATGGCGGTGTGAGTAAACTAACTTATATGTATAATGAGAACAAACAACATAGCCATTACTGAAATTCGTCATGCCTATTAATGCTATATTATGCCCATTACTAGTGATTGAATATTTTTTTAATTCGAAAATAAAATGAAGCCAAATGTAAAGTTTATTGTTATTTCTGAACAAATGAAAAGAAAGAAGGTACATTTCTGAACACTTGATGGAAATTAAGTCTGTTTTTATGTTAAGGTCATGACAAGCAGAATATTTAAATAACTATTTGTGCAAAACATGCCAATTACTGGTGCAGTTACCCATTCATTAACACAATGCATTGCATAGTTATATTATGACAACAAAAATTAAGTGTTCCCAGCTATCCCAACCATGCTGAAGATGAGCTCAGATCTTCTGATTACCATAATATGTTCGGATCTGATTAGTATTAGTTATATATCTACTAAAAACATGAAAATTGCTTAAAAGACATATCAAAGAGAACGATATTTAACTCAATCACCTCTGCCGTTAAAAACCAAAATATAGAAAAACTTCTTGCAAGCGTATATAATTACTACTGAAAGAAAAAATAAAAACATCCGTAGTGCTCCTATGCTGTCAAATAGTATTTCTTTTTAGCGACGCGCAGATGATCTTGTCTTAGTTAAAAAAATCCAATACACTCAGAAATTGTATTTGCAATAATTAAGAACTAACAGAAATTCGATTTTACTAAAATCTACAAACTAAGTAGGTAAAGTAAAAAAACAAATACTACCTACCCCAAAAACCAGTATTGGATCTAGATCCCAAATCTAGTCATTAAGTTGATCTTGTATCTAGATTTAGATTATTTATAAATTAGAATATAGTATCCAGATTCATTTAGTCAATGATCTTGAATACGGATCTAAAGCATATTAATTTACAAGTTTTTCCATTAAATCAGTTAACAAAACGAATCTAAATTTATTATTTTACTTTGATAATTAACTTCATAGTGTTGTAAACCAATGAAACATTAAGAACAGTGTCACATGCAGCAATCACAAGTTAGAAATAATTTCTTTAACTGAAAAGAATGTATGCTACTTTTCTTGCCGCTACCTCATTGTTTTAGCATTATTTTAGCAACCATTAATATTTAAAAAAACAAATGTCATTTTGACAAAAGTAAAAATGTCGCGCTTCGGCAATATTCCTGACGCTTCAGTTAATGAAAACATTCAAAATTCGATTCCGAGAAAGACAACTCAGTGTAGAGAAAGTGTGTGGAATCAATTTACAGAATTTTGCCAACAACGCAAATATGAATTAAGAGCGAATCTTTGTCCACTGATATGATTGCAAGTATTTTAAAAGATTATGCATTTAATATGCGGAAACGTAATGGAGAATATTATAAGGAATCTTGTGTCAAAACGATATTGAATACAACCGCCAAGTTAGTGCATGACTTGTATTCTAACAAATATAATAGAAGAATTGACCCATTCTCGGATATAGTCTTCAAAGCTGCACGAGAAGCGAGGAACACCAAACGCAAGCTGCAATCAATTCCGGAAAAACGGAAAGTAAGCGCTGAAGCATTCTCTCTTGAAGAAATTGACAAGATTATAAACAGCTTTGACGAAGATACTCCAGAAGATCTTCAGAAAAAGTTTTTCCGACCACATTGTTTCGTTTGAATTAGCGTGGCGCGGTGGGGAAGGAAGCAATTGTATGACGGACTATTTTAAAGAAGAAATAGGAAACGATGGATGTGCGACAGGCAGGATTATTTATAATTATTATTAATAATTATACTTGTCAAGGTAGGTTAACAATAACTAAAGAAATTCATTAAATTTTAAATAATATAGGTGCTGCTCAAAAATGCACAAAGAATAAGTCGTTTACGCCTAACAAGGAAAACCGATATTCAGTAAGACTATTCAACAAACTGCAAGAAAAACGTAGTCCACACATTACATCTAATAGACTATTTTTAACTGCAAATCCTCACTGGAAAACAACTGGAAAATGGTAGAAAATTCTTCTGTAGGCCACAATAAGCTTGCAAAGTGGACTAAGTTCTTTGCGGCAAAAATTGGATTAGATGTTAAAAAAAGGAAATTGACAAATCACTCGCATCGTTCTAGTATTGTTTCGCATTTAGCAAAATCTGGAATAAATGAACAGGAATTAATTAAGATTACTGGCCACAGTAATGCATCTTCAATAAAACCATTTCTTCATATTGACGAGAACCACCACACCAACATCATCAACCAAATACGACACACCAACTCGAACATCATTCATCAAAATTCTAGTTTAGATTTACCTCATGTCGCATTTCCATCAACTTCACAACAAAATAGTTCTCAAGCTACGTTCACTAATTGTACTTTTAATTATAAGTATAATTGTTCTCATACATAAAGTTGTTAAAAATTTGACGTATTTAACGCTTCATTCAGTTAATTCTCCAACCGAAGATCATTCGTTCTCAACTCTTGTCAGGCAAGATTTTTATTTTTTTTATTTGCATTGATTGCTAAAAGGTAATTAAACTCGATCAAATTCTTGGGAAAAGAACCCTCGCGCTCCGCGCTCAGGTCTTTTCGTCAATTTGATTTAATTGCCAGGCAAGCAGTGCTCATACAAAATAAAAATCTTGCCGACAAGAGTTGAGCACTTATGATCTTACTGTTGAAAACATCTTTGCAAACAATTGCGACATCTTACCCCACACTGCCAAAAACACTATATTGATATTTCGAATAAACAAGAAATAAAAATTTACTCGGTTACAAATCACAAGAGTAATGAGAAACTCTCCTTGACATGTCATTATTCCACTTGAACATATAAAAAAAGATAGACATGCAATACATAGATTGCGAAACTGGCACTACACTCTTCGTACAGATTCAAAGCACGTCAGAAAAAAGACCAAATAACTCCAAAACATTCAAAGTATGAAAGAACAACAGTTCAGAGCATAACCACAAGAAATTCTTTCGTCAAAACACAATAAAGAATAGCTCAAAATACAGACAGAACTTCCAACAATAAAAAAAAAAATTGGATAAAGACTTAACATGTAGAAAGCACAATAAAGAACCAGCAACGGCAATGCGTATTCTGTATGATGTGTTAAATAAAAAAAGACGGTACATAATCGGATAATCATAGACAAAAACAAGCCTATACCACTTTATACACTAAACTAAAAACAATAATTATAATTTTAGGTTATTGTGAACATATACATAGCACACCAAGTTCCAGTTTTTATGCTACAAAAATAAGACAACTTATCTAAGATTTGCGAATAACAAATAAAAACTCAATCTTTATTTTGATATTTTTTAGTCATGTATACAAAAATTAATCATTATTCGAACCATTCAAATCATATTAAATGACGATTGACAAATTTATTTATCATTCCAATAATTTTAAATGACAAATAAAAGTGTAATCATTATTTAAATTACTCTGATCGATGGATAAAAATTTATTTAACATTCGAATAACGTTGGAAACAAATAAAAAATCAATTTTCATTCAAATGATCCAAAGTGACAAACTTTTCAGTATTGTGCTGTAAAAAAATGTCAAATTACCATTAGATGTTATGAGCAATGCAGAACACGGATTTGTAGTTCGCAGAATTAATTTGTTCTTTGTTATAGTTTAATTTCATAGTACTTATATATTTATTTATCTTTTGATAATTTCTGACTATGTCCTACATTGTTTCGAATTGGTGCAATAATCAGAAGTTGTGTAGATCTATTTTTCCAATAAATAACTTGCTGCTTTTGAAAATTATATCATTATTTAATAAAACTAATTACTAAAAATTACAAACTTTTGAGATAATTTTCATTTTCGCAACGATGATGATAAAGCTAAATATACGTAAAATCATAAATACATACCTGAGAAAGGAATAAAAAATTTAAAAAAAAAACAATACGGCGAAAGAAATGATAAATATAAGAGCCTGGAGTGTAAGAAATAGTACGCGAAAAGAAGAAAAACTTGTAGAAGAAATGATACAACAAAATATAGGAATTACGGAAACAAAAAATGAAAAGGTATAGATAAAACACATAAAGGATACTGAATGTACTGGTCGGGATTAAAAGAGAAAGATAGAGTAAAAGAAGGAGTGGGCCTGATAATCTCCTTAAATAGACTAAAAGAACGTGATCCAAAAAGAATATGTAAATGAAAGATTAACAGTAAAAATAAAACTGTAACACGAAGAAATATGAACAATAATCACAGCATATGAGGTAAATGATGACGTAAGAAAAGAGGAAAAGGGCAAGTTTTTTGAGGAGATGCAAATCCAAATAGAAAGTGAAGAAAAAATAGAAAGAGAAGACGCTTGAACCACAACGGCAAAAGAATAATATAAATATGTATCAAAAACAACCTAATCATAACAAACACAAGAACATACACAAGTACACAAGAATATTGGAGAACAAAAATAAGAAATCAATTATTGACTACTTTCTAGTGAGCATAAATAACTGGAAAAAAGTAAAGGGCTTAAAGTCAAAAGAGCAACAGAGATAAGAAGTGATTACTACATAGTAATAATAAAAATAAAAAGATAAAAAGACAAAGAAGGAAAAAAGTAAATAGAAAAATAAAATGTTTTAAACTAAGAGAAAAAATACCAAAAGAAATACCAAAGGCTGCAAGAAAATAAACTGAAAGAAAATGAACAAAGTTGAAGAAAAAATTAATAATAATAATAAAATAATAAACAACAACACGATAAAAACTAAATGGTAGACAGAAAATATACGAAAAAAAGTAAAATTTAAAAAGAGGTATGGAAACATATTTAATCACTAAAAGAGTCGAAGATTATAAGATATACAAAGAAAAAAGGAAATAATAAGTTAAAATAACAATCCAAGCAACCAAAAAGGAATCGTGGGCAGAATTCGGATATAAAACGACGGAAAACTATAAAGAGAACCAAAAATTATTTTATGGTACATTAAAACAACTCAAAAGAAAAAGTATAACATGCTTAATATAAAAGATAAGGATGGAAATATAATTAGAAAATAAAGAGGAAATAATGGACCGTTGGAGAGAATACTTTAAAAAGCTAACATACGCGGATATCCAAATTCAAGAAGATGAGGAGGAAAACAGCAATGAAGAACAAGAAATAAAAATAAGAGAAAAAATAGAAAAGAATAAGAAAACTAAAATTAAGCAAAGCAGTGGGAAAAAATAACCACCTCGGAAATAATAAAGTATATGGAAAGAGCGGGTATGAATAAACTAGGGAAAATAATGAACGATGTATTAAACGACACAAAAATACCAAAATATTGAAAAACAGATTATTATACTGCCAATATATAAGAGAGGCAACAAAAAAAACTGTAATAACTATAAAGAAATGACACATCTCAGGGAAAATATTCGCAAAAATAATAGAAAAAAGAGTAAGGAATACAGTAGAGGACACGCCATGTGACTTTAGGAAAAACAGAATACACCAAACCTCATGTTCCTAATTAAATAAAGAAAGTGAAAAACTAATAAATACAAACAAGAAAATACACATATGCTTTATTGATCTATAAAAAGCATTTGACAGAATACGAAGAGAAGACTTAAGGGAAGTAATGCAGAATAAGGGAGTGAATAAAAATATCATAGGAATTATAAAAACTATGTACAAAGACAACATAAACATAGTAAGAACGAACAATGAAGAATCCAAATAATTTAAAATTAGGCAATGAGTCAAGCAGGAGACGTGTTCTAAGTTCACTGCTCTTAGCAACTGTACTGGATGACGCAATAAAGAAAGCCAAAAAGAAGATGAAGAAACTAACACTGGGATACTAGAACATTACTCAAACTCATGTCACAGAAATTATGTTTACAGATGACTTGGCCTTGATAGTAGATATGAAGGTGAATTTGCAATATAATCTCAAAATAATAGAGGATGAACTAAAGAAAATAAACATGAAAATAAACATTGGAAAGACAAAAACAATGATAATTTCAAACACAAAGAAAACACATCATATTAGTCTGAACGGGAAAGTATTAGAACAAGTAGAATATTTTAAATATCTAGGCGCAATAATAAAAAAAAATATGAAATTGGACACACAATTAGACGACAGAATAAGAAAAGCGGGAGAAATATTCAATCTAATAAAGACAACCTTTCTAGGAAAAAGAAAAGTGCCAAATATGGACACTCGCAAAAAGACACAAGACACGTATTAATGCAATGGAAATGAAGTTGCTCAAAAAATATAATTTAAAACCAAAAGGAAAATAAAGAATAAAACATTTCGACAAAATTTGAAAATGGAATCAATTAACGAAAAAATCATAAAAGGGCGGCTCAGATGTCGGACGATAGGCTAACAAAAAGAATGTTCAAAACGCAAGTGCCAGGGAATAATAAAAAAGGAAGACCAAGAACACACTGGATTGATAACATAACGAAAGAAATAGTGAGAAAAGGAATAACATGGGAGGGAATGCAAAAACTAACACATGCTAAGAAACAATAGAGACAGAAGTGTAAACTCCACCAGCCTTACACGTAAAGATAGAAAGGCATAGGACTAAAAAGAAGATTGTTCAAAATTGACTGCATCCGTACTAGAACATGGAGATTCTGTTGACTTTCCTGGCAGAAAACATTCTAGAGAATATAACAGAAACAGTTTAAGTGCCGTAACTGTAACGTATCTGTTGCGTTCTCTCCGAAGTCCGAGAATTTGCCCTTCTTTTGGAATATAAACTACCAGAGCAGCATTTTAATATTATGTATGAAATTTAACAGCGTTATTCATAACCAATATAAAAGCAATGTGTAGTTCAAATTTTCGAATTATTTACATGTCAACTTACTCATATAGCCTCGTAACCCGGTCCCCCTATGTACTATAGAATCCGCATTAAAATATTCACAGCACGAAATCTCGTTTCTGATCAAACAAAAAATCTAGATCGTGTAGACAAACCAAATATTACTATGAGTAATCACATAAATAAAAATGAATCTACTACCATTCATTACTAAGAAAAAAGTTAATATAATATGGTTGAGAAAAAAGCAATTTACATACTTGAAATAGATAATGAAAAGTCTTTTACAACGATAATTGAATAGGACAAAATCGATTAAAGCATAAGAAATAATATTATTTTCCAATCGAGTATCAATTTTTTCTTCTCTATAGTTGCTTATTTAAGAATATAATTTGTAAAATTTATTGCGAAGGATAATAATCCATACTGGGATAACATTATGTTTCATATTTTATCGAGGAGTATTAAATATTTTCTTTCGACCTTGTTTTAATCAAATCTGTAATAATAACATATAAATCTTTAAGGAAGCCTGTGCTTAGTCGTAATAACTTATTTAAGACAAGATGAGAAATACTAAAATTACAGACCTTCAATAAAATATAACATCATCGTTTACAAGTTCAGTTTTGAGCAGTCATCGCGAAAACTAACACGACGCAGCCTGTAATCTTATTGTTTTTTTAACCGACTTTTTTGACCGGCTCCTATAGAAATAATAGATCGAAATAAAACAAGAAGTCGTGATCACGTACGTTTAATTTGAATCGTATGTATTATTTCTTAATCACGAAAATGATGTACGATTTTCACAAATATACATACTCATTGTTTTGTTACGAACAACGAATACAGTTCAGGATGATTTCATGTTCATTGTCTTATGAATAATTTAGCAAAGCCACGATTTTGCAGTTAAATTCAATTTTACAAGACGGCTTGATTCAAACTTTAAATATATTTATTATTTTCTGTTTGAACCGCCATCAATAAGTCATTCTAATTATAAATTCTGTTGAAATAATTAATACAAAAGGAATACAAATTGTGTAATGTTTTTCTTAGAAGTAATTGTTACTAAAGCTAATTAACGGTGAAAAACAAAAGTATATTTTAAAATAAAGTTAATTACTTCAAGCCAGCGCTATTTAATTGAGAGATTAATTAATAATCAAAGTGAGTTATTTGTGAACTAGCAAAATTGCATTTCGCTTCGGTTTAAATGTTACTTTGTTACTTAAGTATAACTTATTCATAAACGATTCAAACGCAAAAGGAAATGAGAAAATCAGTTAAAAAAGTATTTTAATACACATATGGTAGTTTATTTTTGTATTATATTGTTTTTATCACATCAGTAGTATTTTATTTAGTAACAATTTATTTTTAATTAGCCGGACTTCAATTTTCTATAATTAAAATTTACAAGAAAACCCAATACAAAGTTTTTCCGATTTTCTTCCACCGCTGTCCATAATATGTATAAAAAATTAAAAATAAAATTCAGCAAAATATACAAAATATGTCAACTTAAAATTGGACGTTATTATGCATAATATTTGAAAAAGTTCACACTCCTCACTGTCCCAGGAACAAGGGCCATAAGTTCACAACAAAAAGCATTAACCTCTATTTACATGTCTGCAAACTTTTGAAATGCGTACAGTTGCCTATTAGTACAAATTTTTAAATTTAGATAATTATATCTGCAAATGAATAGTTTTAGAGATCATGCAACGTAATGGAGCCATGAAGAAGAATTGCAAGCTACCGGCGAGTCGAGCGGGCATAAATTTGCCGTTTATAAATAGTGAATCTATACTAGAAAAAAAGATAATCCAAACTGGATTATGCTATAAAAGAAATCGAAATAAAGTGAACAATCGTGAAGACATAAAACGAGAAAAAATTTTATAATCCAATGACTTGGGGAAAAAACCGAAATAGTACAGACTAAAAAGAAACCTGAAATATACTCTGTGACATTGAAATTGCAACACCAAGAAGGGGTGGGAATCTTGTACTAAACTTGGCAGAAAGGTTTAGCTACTTCGAGGTAGTAAATGATTAAAATTTTATTCAAATCGATCAAGTGGTAATAGCATATCTTGTGTTCTTCTGTTTAACGTGTTTTAAGAGTGTGATTATGTCTAGAGTGCGACAGCGTGAAAATTACCGCCAATTAAGCAAATTCGTGAGAGGTCGACTTGTTAGCTTACGTGAAGGTGGTTTTTCGTACATGAAAATTGTAAATCGTCTTACTCGGAATCAATCTACTACCGTGCGCTGTTATATTATCAAGCAAGACCGCTATCTTTGGTTTATGACAATAAGAGACCGATTTTCTAGTATCAGATCAATCGCCGATCAATGGTTAGGTAGTGAAGGTCGTCCTGTAACCATTCAAACAGTTTACCGCCGAATCAGAAGTTTCCGATTGCAATCCTATAGGTCACATAGAGTGGAGAGTTGTGACTCCACTGGAATCTGGAATGTTATAGAGTAGTCTTCAGTGATGAATCTCGTGGGGATTATGGTATGAGGTGCTATAGCCTATACGAGTAAGTCTCGTTTGGTATTCATCCAAGGCAATATGAACGCTCGGCGATATGTTAATTAGGTGCTAGAACCCCATATTCATATTCAGCAGTTAGAACACCCACTTTCCCAGCAAGATGCTTGTCCCCACATAGCAAGACACTCTATGGACCAATTCGAAGAGGCCAATGTCTTACCATGGACACCCAGATCTCCCAACCTTTCGCCTATTGGACACGTGTGGGACATTATAGATAGAAGACCGAGGAACTTACCGCATCCTCCACAGACACAGGAAGCTTTCCGGCATGAATTGCAAGTTGCTTGGATTACCATAACTCAAGAAAAAATCGACCACCACGAAGAGTTAGAGAGAGTAAAGCCAACAAGAAGGGACCAACACATTATTAAATAAAAATTGTGTTCATCTTTGCTCGTTTCCTTTAAAATTATAATCATTTACCACCAAATTCCGTTGGTTCTTGTTAGATATTCTATGCCTACATTAAAGATTTTGTCGTTTAACTTTTAGTTTGCAGTGTTTTGAAAAATGTTAATTTCCTTGTTTTTGTAGGTCTGTTTCCCTACATAGTCTTATAATTTCGCAGTTTTCTTTGTTTAGATTATAAACGACTCCATTCTGTCGTTTGTAAACCCAAACAACTGACGTTTCGTAAGATATTGCAGCTTGTCTGTTATGACCTTGTCTATACTCACTCCTAATACAAATGTACTGGATCGCTAACTTGAATATCAGGTGCATATAAAAAGTAAAACCAAAATCGGCCATTTGTAAGGTACCCAAAATGTTAATATTAATATGCAGTATATCTTTCTCGTTTCTGTTTTTTTTGATCGTCAAATACGTTTGTTTTTACATAGTATAATAATTCTTTGGTTTACACCTATCTACTATTGCGTAACTACTGAAATAAGTATTTTTTCTCATTTACTCTTAATGCAAATTTTAAAATTGTTCTTCTTTTCTTATGCTCTTAAAACTTTAAACCTGTTGTTCTTGGATTTTGTTCTATTTCTATTCGATTTCCGACGCATAAAAATATGGACTGTTTTGGAAGCATATAGAATGAAAGTGAATAAAAATAAAAAGTAGTTGTAGTGAAAGACATGCCAAAATTGTATTAATCTTTGTTCGTTTTCTTTAAAATTTTAATCATTTACTACCTCTGAGTAGCTAAAGCTTCCCGCCAAGTTTGGTCACAGAATTTCCACCACTTCTTGGTGTCGCAATTTCAATGTAAGAGGATAATAAAGCAAAAATTTATAATTAATAAATGTGAGATGTGCAAAATGCAAAAGATCTAAGAGGATTCTTGAAAAGTGCGTTAACCAGAATGAAACTCACCCCGCTAACTACATAGGAAGCGCGGTAGTTACAGAACTACAATAAAAAATTAGAGCTAACATCATCACTTACCAAAAACCATCAATGTATGATATGCAAGAATGAAAACATCATGCAAACGGTAGAAAAAGTTGTGTAAAGGTGTCAAGACAACTTAAAAGCCACGCGACACTACCACATGAAACGCTAATGACATTCGAAATAAGAAACAGCAATTCGAAATCAATTAATCTTGTAACATATAAATGTGCCTCTTATCTCTAGAACTCAGTATACTGAACAATCGTATTTAAGAATAAAATGATAAAAAAGACCACTTGCAAAATAAAAAATACAGCTAACCCCAACGAGACATATGTTATGTTAAGAAACTCTATAAGCATAGTAAGTTGTAATTACTACTCCACTTGTAAAGCCACATATTAGTCAATCGATACAAACAAAACACCTGATCTGCTAAACTTCTTCGTTACTAGAAAAGTATCATTGAAGTAGAAGAAAACTTCGACTCATAAACAAAAACATCCCAATATACCTAAAAATCAAGATATTTAACACATGTATACCAGTAACTATGGAACAGAAAATTAAACGATGTCAAAAAAATTTTCAAATAAGATAAAAATAACGCAAAAAGCAATGGAACAGCTAATGATTGAAATTTCCTTAAAGGAAACGAAAATCAACACCTAGATCCAAAAGCGAAAAAAAGTACATGCAGCAAAACTGAAATAATCATTTGCTGGTCACAATCTTGACTTCGAAACCACTTGACATGATGCGTAGACTCTCTTTAATTTTCTATTGATATGATCTTAATTATTAAACTTCTTTCCTCTCGTCTTGAATTTTTAAATCTTTTATAAAAAACTCAGAAGGTTTCAATAGTTCTCCAACTCAATTCTCTGAAGAGACGGAACAGTTTTGAACAACACTATGTACAAAATAGTCACCACGCATGGGCAAAAAAACAATAAAAAGCTCCTCCAAACTAAAAATTCGTTAAACAAAAACAGACCAAATGTGCTATTAGTGCCAAACATATCGGAAACCGATCACTTTAATATATAATTAAAAAATTCTATATTTCTTAGACAATAATATAGAAACCTACAACAAAGTACCATTTGTAACACAAAAATTAGCAGCCGACGAATATAATTCAATTAATAACGAAATTATAACTAACGTAACTCCAGTGAATAAACCAATCGAAAAATCGTTGCCAACTAAAGTAACCAATAAGAAGGGATTAAAAAAAAATGCAATACTGATCACTAAAACTGCACTTATTATGAAAAACCAAAACCCCTATCATGAATGAAAACTGTAAATATATACCATTAAAGAGTGCAAATTAAACTTCAACCCGCAGATGACTTCATACATTGCCAAACAGGCAGCACACAGAGTACTCTCAGCACAATCAGTAAACGAAAAAAATACGAAGAAAGATAACAAATACTAAAACAAGAATGTAAGAGAAAATTAATCGAAGCAGTACAAAGACAAAAATAATACAAATAAGCGATATACAAAAAAGCTAACCCCTAAATTTAACCCTCAAAATTGAAAATAAAGAAGCAAATATACAGAACGACAAACTAGTGCTTAAACGATAGAGAAAAATTATGTAAAGAATTATACCGTAAATAAATACGTAGATGTAACGAACGAATATCAAAACGATAGCTTGCAACATCCTCGTAGCTAAATTATCATTTTGCTCGAAGAAGCTGTAAAACACCTTAAACTACGCAAATAGATAATGTCGTTTGGGACTACGTTACGACGTCGAAATTGAAATATTACCCGACATCTGTAAAAAAGGCAAAAATGTTACTAACCAAAAGACTGAACTGAATACGTTTATAGAATACTCTCAATATCACTACCAGAAAAACCCTGTTTCGAGTGCAAAATATTCTGCACAGTAATTAAAAGCTACAAAAACAACATATAAGATTCATAGTCAAAAAAAAACACAAATAGTGATCAATAGTTGTAAAAAAAAACGAAAACTGAATGCCTAAAAACAGACAAAAAAAAAGTACAATTAAACAAAGAAGAAACCAATAAAATGTGTCCTTTAATGTTACTGTTTAAAATTGTTGTTGCTCGTCCTCATTTTTTGATTTCTATGATTCCATGTTCCATTTTAACTTTTACTTTGATACTGTTTTGACAAGTGTCACTTTCATTTGTTTTTGTTCTTTTGGTTCCCTATAGGATCTTATGATTTCGCAGTTTTCTTTGTTTACGTTAAAGCGATTTTCGGCTTAGACCGCGCCGTAATAGAACACCCAGCCTAGTTTCTCCTTGTGTGCCAAAATAAAAGAGTTGGCTTTAGACCTTTTGTCGTTTCTAAGCCCAAACAACTGATGAATCGCAAGATACTGCAACTTGTCTGTTATGTCTTTTTCTAAACTTGCTTATTTTTAAACATGTTCTCGTATAATAAATTAATGTAGTTCTGACAAACTCTTTAATCGGCTTTATGTAATTATTACTTCGCTTTTCAGTCATGAGCAAAGATGTTTACTCCTATCACAAATATACCGGATCGCTCACTTGAATATCAAGTGCATATAAAAAAGTGAAGTCAGAATCGGCCATTTGTAAAGTAGGTAAAATGTTAGTATTGCTAAGTTTGAATCTGATTATGTTACCAACATATAGTGATGACTACCATCTTGTGAGTATCTTACAAACTTTTAAGAAAAATATTATTTTATTATAGAGTTTTTTATAATAGTATCGTGAGATACCCACAGCACGGTTACCATTACTATATGTCGATGTAATGTCGTTAACGAGTCACATAGCAATATATTGCCAGCCCAGCAAATAGCCGATTTTTCTTAATACTTTCAGTTCATTCGTTAACTATGCAGTATATCTTCATTCTTGTCTATGTTTTTTTCTTGATCGTCAAGTATGACGGTTAACTTCACGTTTGTTTTTGCATAGTATCCTAATTCTTTGATTTACACCTATCTATCCACGATTCCGTAGCCATCGAAATAAGTATTTTTTCTCGTTTACTTTCAATGTGAGTCGTGAACTTGATTTTCTTTTCTTATGGTCTTTAAACATTAAGTCAGTTCTTTTTAGATTTTTTTCTCTATTTGATTTCCAATGCAACTACTATAAGGACACCAAACCAAAATAATCTAAAAAACACATGGAAATATGGAAAAAAGTTTTATAGTATATAAAATACAACTAAATAAAAACACAACAAAAGTAGTGGTAGTGAGAGATATACAAGAAACATGCAAGATCGCAATAGATGACACACACCTACAACTTGTAAACTCGGCCCAACATTTAGGAATAACAAAAAGAACAACGGAAAAAAATATAAATTAACAACAAAAAGAAAAAGCACAAAAACTTGACGGAAAAAAAACAAAACTAAAAGTATACCAAACAGTGTACACTGCCTAAAAAGTTTTTGGACACTTTTAAGCGCGACCTGCAAGATAGGCAACCAAACTTACGTTATAACAGAACGGCTAGTTAAATTTGGCAAAATTGGCATTGTAGATATTAACAATATTACGAGCTTATTAACCATTCTTCATAAGCACCGCCTCAAACGTTGGAAGAACATGTTTCTTACCTGCAAACATGTATCTAAATTGTACCTTAAAGCTAAATTTTTTTTTCGCAGAATTTTCTATTTATGTATTTATGTGTTCTCTGCTTAAGTTTTAAATGAATTCTAATTGTTATTTATAATTAAATAAGTTAAATATGAAATTGCTGTTTTAATTAGTCTAAAATTTTTAATATATCAGGATTAAATTTAAGTCAACATTACGATTTTCTGTGTAAAGGAAGTATTATCATCATTAATACGTAATTAGTAGTTCAACTATTGCAATCTTAATTTCCATTACAAATTTATTCGTAGTTTGCATTTTGCTTAGTTTACATGTTGTTTTTTAAGTTTGAATATAAAAAAAATTGTAAAATTTGAAAAATGGAACTTTTACTAAATAATAAGTGTAGGGTTTTACATGTTATAAAAAAATGTTTTCAAACATTATTTATTGTTTTCTGGAACACTAATCTATTCTATGATCATATTTCTCTCGAATTGAGAACGAAGACCGCACAAAAGTAACATGATATTTTTATATTTTTGCATTTTGAATCGATTTCTAGTTATTTTTTTCTTAAATTTTTATTTATAATTATACCCCAAAATTATTGAGTCAATGGAAAAGTAAACAAATTTTTACTTGGGGTTAAGAATGTTCAATAAAAATTTAAAAACATGCTAAAAATATATCAAAATTTTAATCGTTGTTCCATACTATTAAAAAAAAATTATGTGTCGCAATAGTTGCCCCATCAAATTTCGAGGTAATGCAGAAATTCTAAGTAGACGGGGCAGTTCCAGGTGCGGACGGGGACCCCCGTTTTAAAGAAACACCGTGTAAAAATAAGATGAAAAAATGGAAAATGTCCAAAAAAGAGAAATAATATTGTATCTTGCTTTAAACAATAAATAATAATACAAGTACAATAACTCATCAACAAAATATAATAATACAAAAAGGTATAACTTTTTCTCCAAATAATTACAGAACATTAACAATTTATAGTGTTTAAACTCTTTTTAAATTTATATTCTTATATTTTTTTCTGATGAAAAAACCTTCTGCAGCTCTCAAAATAATAAAAAAGTTCTTTGGAGGCCACGTAATTCTAGATGTGAGTCAAAACATGTGCAATCCAACAAAAGAAGTGGAAGAATTAGTGCTGCTGATTGAGGATTGGATTTTGGAAAACGTTATGTTGCGCTCCGTACGAGCAGTATATCCCGAAAGACCAATTCGGTTTGTTCAGAACAATTTTCTTATACATACGGCAGACGTTGGCCACCTAAGTCACCGGGTTTGAACTTGCATCGCCATATTAATACCATGTGCGAAAGATTTCAAGGAGCAAATGTATGTGCCAATTTAATCAATTCGGCGCCAAACCGTCTACGGAAATGTATAATCAATAATGGATATTACACACATTATTAGCATGTAAAATACAAATATTTAAATAAAATATTGAATAATTTTTTAATCATGTGTTTATTAGGATTTTCTGTATCTAGTTTTGCTTTTGTAAGTAGAGTTTATATATAATTTTTAATAAAATCTAAGGTATTATTTCTATCAAAATCTAGTAGGTACTACAGTAAAATGCAAACTACGAAATTGCAAATGGCTATTAAATTTATATAATTTCGAAATAAGTAATACTTAAAAAGAAAGAGCGAAAAATGCGTTTTGCACTTCTAATTTTGTGATTTTTTAATCTTTTAATTTTTCATACGAATAACTTCAAGGGAGTAATGAGAATTTATACTGCAATTGTTCGACCACTAATTACGTTTTAATGGTGTTAAATGATATTTCGTTTGCAAATCAGAATTTTGACTTTAATTTAAACCGGATATATTAAAACTTTTAGGCTAATTAGTACAGTAGTTTTACATTTAGACATGCAGTTAAAACTTAAGGGTTCAATTTAAATACGTATTTGCAAGTAAGAAACACGTTCTTTGAACGCTTGAAACCGTGCTTATGAAGAATAGTTGCAATAGTTGCAAATAATGTTTATAATGCCCATGTTGTCAAATTTAACTAGCCGTTCTGTTATAACGTAAATTTGGTTGCCTACCTTGCAGGTCGCGCTTAAAAGTGCCCAAAAACTTTTTTGAGGCAGTATACATTTGTACTAACAAAAGAAGAAAAAAGCAAGTAAGCAGCAGAGGTAAAATATCTGAGAAAAAATATAAAAATTGCAACAGAATCAAAAATACAGACATTAGAATAGAACCAAAAGTACAATAAATTTTAGATTTAAAAAAAAAGACTGGGCTGGTGGAGTCACAAACACAGAATGAACAACATACTTGTGAAGCAAGCCAAAGTATTAATAAGGCCATAAGAACAAGAGAAAGACCACGAGAAAGAACTAAATTTGGAGAAAAAAGAAAAAAATTTAGCAAAAGCAAAAAAATTTACATTAAATAAGAAGAATTGGTTCAATTCTTTATATGAACTGTAGTTTTATTTATTTTTACCCAACACCATTACGTGGTAAAGCAATTCTCACACCTCCCAAATAAGCATATTTTCTCGTTCTTGTTCAACTGCAGTAAAGTTATTTCTAAAGAAAATTTTTTAACATAAACAAAGTATGATGGCAGACCCATCGCATAGTGTAAATTTACTATTTAAAAATAGTAGTAGTACGTTGTGGTTTTAGTCTGTGGTATATTCAAAACTTATTTTAATTGCGCGGGTAAAAATCAGCTTGTCAACGTTTCCACCTCTATAGCAATTCTCAAATTTAAGTTATGTTTTTTCATGTTGCTATCAACATATTGACCAAGAATTCGCACGTGTAATATAAATTATTTTATCAACAACTTTTGGTATCCTTATCCGACGTTCTTAGTTTTGCATTTACCTGATCTCTTTTTTTACATCTCCGTTACCTTTCACCAAATTTATGTTTTGAATGGTAACCGCAGTTGAATTGCGTACTAAAGTAACTGGAATGAACATAGCGTATGTAGCGATACAAGCGCAATGAGGCAGGAACAAGTGAAAGAGATGGATTGAATGTGTGGTACCTAGCATCGTTGTCTGACTCATGTAAAACAATATAAAACTTTGACCTTAATGTTGAATTTAAGTAATCAGAGGTAGTTGAAAAAAATATGCTGTGTAGTTCGTATATTGCAAAAATTATAATTTAAGTTTTAAACCTCAAAACTTATTATAATCTTTTAATTGTTACGATGCAAAAACTTAAATACATTTTCATACGTAAGTAAATAATACTTAGGAAAAACAAAACAAAAGTTACTGTGGAATTTGATTTAGTTATCTTTGAATTTCTAACATACCCCAAAAACTGGCACAACAAAATATTGTAGTATTTTTAAAGTGCAAACATCAAATCAACTTTAAACTTTTTGTACGAAGTGTTTTTGAACTGTTTGTATTTGAACAAGGCAAATTTCATTACTTTAATAAAAATTATCTTTAAATCTAGCAGGTTTTTTTTCGTAGAGATTCAAGTACGGAATAGTATTTCAAAATCAATTTTTTGAAAAAATAATTAGAAAAAAATAAAAAAAAAAATAATGTCTCGCTCAGTCTTTTATAAAACATTAGTAAGATAGAAAGAGGCAGAAATACCACCCAACTACGGGTTGCATAAAAGTGTATTTGCCTCAGTTACTTTGCATTGCGCGTCCATTTCAGTTCTTTATGTACCACATACCCGCTTTTTAAATTTTTAATGCTTCAGTAATAATTACTTATTGTTTTATTTTTTGACATATTTCTTGAAACCACCAAAATAATTGTTATCTGTTCTTATTTTTTAAACAGCCCAAATACATCGTAATAAAAATTATAATTACAATTTAAAATAACATAAAAATAACGTAGAAATGCTAAACTAAATATCCCAATATATGTTGTATGTCCATATGAGAAGTGAAATTAAAGTCAAAACAAAGAAAAAAGTAAATGCAATTTCACAATAAGTAAATTTTCTTTCCAATATCTTTTTAAAAAGTTGCAAAACATAACGTGCTGATGAGCACGAAAATTTTTACCATGTAATCATGTTTTTTTTTAATTGGAGTTTCTCGTACCATCTTAAATACGAATTGATCGTTCAAACAAAACCGTAATATTTATAATTTCACGTATTTGAAGTTTTTTAAAAATTCCCTCGATACTCAATTGCCGTCGGCGCTGTATATGTAATTTGGTTTAAATAAAGATTGCAAGTTAAGATATGCACTCCATTGCATTGATATCTATGTAAAATATCACTGTATGATTATTACGGCGTTCACGAATGGATTATGGCAATTACATATTTTTGAGATTTCATTCTTATAACCCCTTGGCTACATTGCTACCGTATATTCCGATTAATAATTATATATTGAGATATACAAGCTAAAGCATTTATTATTCTTTACGTGTTTTATTTCAAAGCTTAGTCATTACACATTAACATTCAGCTTGCATTGCTATTAGTTCAGTAAATTATTACTAAGCAATGATATTTGTACTACCTAAGGACGTCATTCCAATAGCCTTTTTTTGTAAATTTTATAATTGCTAATGTAATATCATTTTAAATGTATCATTGTATCCTGGCATGTAACATGCCGATTTTCGCATGACAAAACACTATTAAATTTGATTAATAAAGTAATTATATACCAGAATAAAATTGAAAACTAAAGTACTTTCAAAAGTTAATTTAATCGGGTAACATTTGGTGATATTAATATTGATTAATAAAAATTAAATCGTACGAAACTGTTTTCAATTATTTACAACACACCAGATTGAACCACATACACACATTTTTTATCAATAAATATTTGAGGATAATTACATAAATATACCGGGTCGAATTCAAAGTTACACCTTAAATCAAATTACTATTTGTTACAAATTTAAAATAAATGTGATCAGAATCTTCGACAACTTCGTTTATATGTATAATGTTACACGTTGTTTCAAACAAGAAGAAGTTAGGATTATAAAAGCAACAGAGAAGAAAAACTCATAGTAAAAGTAATAGAATATTGGAACGAAAAGATGTGTATTTTGTATTAGTATTATCCCAATTACCATGGCATACGTGTTTTGACAGCTTTGACAACAATAATTCCTAATTACAACTGATAATTTTCATATTTCACTTCTTTGTTTTGAATCAGCATTATTTAGTTCCAAGATGATGTTTCTATGTTGCTTCCCATGTTGTAAATCAACATTAAAAAGACAAAAATGTTTCGCGTAAATAAAATTAAAGATTGCAGTTGGATCCTAGAAATTTTATCAATAATTTGCGCAACAACTAACATAAATCAAGAAAATAAAATTTTAGAACAGTGCACCCAAAAGTGTTTTACAAAATTTAATTAGACGTTCTATTATATCAAACATAAAATAATGAATTTTAGTTAAGAGCGGTTTAAGTTATAATTAAGGACATTGTGTAAGAATAGAAAAGGCAGTAAAACATTTAGAAAAAAAAGGTAATTGAATTCCCGTGTATAATATAAATTTCTACACAACAAATTATAATTAATTAAGCAGTTGAAACTTAATTCATATCTCATAATTATGACATATAAATCTGCTGTAGCTGTCTGCCAAACTCCATTTTAATCATACATTATAGAAACAGTCTGCGAAGTTTAATTATTTAATTATTTTTTAATTCGATGTTATTGGGGAGATGCCTCTATATTTCTACCCGTATTGTTTTGTTTGCAATAGGGAATTAGAAAATAGAATGAGGGAAGTAAATTTAGCGGAATTACAGAAAGCATTAGTGATATAAACTTTCATCTAAAATTAATATTTGATATATTAATTGGTGTTAGGTGGAAGATCGGATCGATTTCCTACAAATAAAGGCGGAGTCTATTTGAACTACCGTAATATTACAGAGACCACCCAAGTCTTTGTGGATATATTTCAAATGTAAATGATAATAGTTATTTAAACAAACACTATTACTCTTTATATTTCCGTAATGGTTTATTACTTTGCCTTAAACCTCTTGATTCACCAAGTGATATTTAACTGCAACGTTACGGAGTTCACAATATAACGTTTACCGACGAATGAACTGAAAATCTATAGAAAATTAAAATACCGAACATAATAAACACGTAAAAATGTACACGATTTGATTAAAATTATTTAAAAAATACCATATTAACTGCTCTATTACTAAGTATTAAAGCATTAAATATATACACTTCAAACCGCGGTGCACGAGTTGCGATAAAATTTTAGAAGGCACTTTTGACAGCACCTTAAAATTTGTAATTTTCCCTGTTATAAGTTATTTAAATTCCTAAACACATACCTTTATTTTACATAATAATGTAGTCCATTAATTTTTCATGTTCGCTTAATTCTTAGAATATCCACTTCTTGGCATTTCATTTGGCTAAACAAATATAATCGAACCTAGAATGAGTATAATTTTCATGTTGACATCAAATTTTAGTGCTGATATACCAAAAATTGTAAGAGCTATAGCATTCAATCCCTTATTCATGACCTGCGACTCAAACAGTCCACAGTGCTATAGCACCAAATGTCCAACACAAAAACGCTTAAACTATTACCAGCTGCTCGGTAGCACCACCGAACTAGAACTCAAAAAGAAAAATAATGTATTTTTTAGAATACAAAATAAGCCCCAGAAATTGAGAGTAAGCATGATATAAACACAGTGTTGGCAACAAAATTTTTGTAAGCCTGGGATATGTCAAAGAAGACAGTGGAACAATATTTCTTTTCTTCGAAGACCTGGTTGATTTCGCATACTATCCTGTGGACTTTTTCAATTGTGGCAAGTTCTTGACTAAAGCCGAATTGATGGACTGGTATGAGCTCGTCATCTACAAAGATTAGTTTGATTCCTCTGAGTATAAATTTTTCAAAGACTTTAGATACTATTGGTGACAAACGGATCGGACGATAAGACGACAATTCGTCAGGTGACTTTCCTGGTTTAAATATGAATATTACTTGGGTCACCTTCCATTGGGTCGAGAAATGGTTCAATCTGAAGATTAAATATGGCTGTTATTAGTTTATATCCTTTCTCTGGGAATTGTTTCAAGACTTCACTTGTGATCATGTCAAAGCCCGGTGCCTTCTTGGCATTTAGTTCGGATCTAACTAGCGATCTTACTTCTATTATCGTGATTTTTTTTAATTTGTAGGCTTAGTTGATGTGGTGTGGTAATATTGTACAGCCTCTTTTTTTTAGCCTTACTTTAGTCTTATTTTTATCATACGGTGATCTAGTATTCTGCCAAGTTTGGCAAAGCATTCTTTTTTCAGCTATTGCTAAGATAGAGTACTATTCACATCGTTCGTTTTCAATAATAGAGTTGCGTCCCATGCCGCACTTTGTATATTACGATGTAGGTGTTCTACCGCATCGTCGACCTCGTCGGTGGTCTTGAGGAGTATGTCTAAAACTTTTATTCCTATCCATAGGCCAGTATGTCAGTTATCTAGTGGTGAAATAATTTAGATTATTGGCGAGAAGCGATTTTAAGAGTTCTCTGCCTTTGGTGGTGGTTATTCTGGCACTCCATTCCTGGTGTTTTGTAATCGCAATGAAGCGTGCTCCTTGTATCATTATTTCAATTTGGGGACGATGGCTGTGAGCAGGTTTAGCATTATTTTTATATACTCAGCTAATTTTATTATCGTTTTTGCTAGTTTTTCAATGTGGGACGTTTGTGGTACATTTAGTTGGTGGGTAAATTGATGGTCATTTGACACAACTTGAGAAAATGTTTTTCCATTTATGTCTGAGATTTGCAACAGTTGTTTGTGATACAAGCCCTCTGGCATTGTGGAATCTCCCGTTCCTGGTGAGGTGGTTCTACAGTTACTTTTGTTTGTAATATGTATTTGATGTCGTATATATTTTTGTTAGATTCGCTAGGATCTAGGTCAAAGAAAAACATTGAGAGCGGCTGTTTAGTCGTTCTATGCTTGACATTATATATATTCAGAACTATATGCCCTTGGCTTTCTATTTCTGTTATTAATTCACTAACATTAGTAGAATAGTGGATGTTCTTGATTACAACACAAAAACTACGCTCTTCTTCTATTAGATAGGTATAAAATTGCACTCTTAAGTTCTATTAATCTAGCTACTAGTTTCCTGTAAGTATCTGCCTTTTCCGCCATTATTTTAACTTGGTCTCTACCTATGACTTTTAAGGTGTATTTTTTTCAGCTGTATCATTCAATTATTTTGTCAGCGGGCTGATATTTAACACGTCCGTGATAAACATTGGCGGTGGTTTTACTGTTTTTGTTGCTGCGGGTGTATATGCTTCCATTGTATTATCTAGCACTGGACACGCTTCTCTGTGCGGTTTTCGTCATCTTATATATGCTACATTCCGCGGATTGCTGGTGTGATGTAGAAGGTTGGTAATCGGGTTGTTGTCATTGCGTAACGGGTGACGCATACTGTAATCCTACATTTTGACCTATCTGCTGATTAAATGCAGAGTGTGTATAATGTGGTTGTTCTGTTTGGAACTGGGATTGGTCAATTTGGCATGAATAAAAAAATTTAGTTATCGCGTAAGCGATATTACTTGACCTGTCGCATGTGAAGATTAGCACTTCCTTGTGCTACGAAAGCCAAATGCAAACTTGCAAAGATCCTGCGACACCTTATGCAGTCTTGGATTTCATTGACTGTGATAACGAAACAACGACCCCCATGGCAATGAATAGCCAATAATCAAAAGCAGTGTAATTACCACAAAATGAGCAACCCGTGTTACAGTAAATTAGTAAATTAAGACCTCACTCCAATACGTACACAAAATCAATTAAATAAATCTTTGCAATAATTTCATACAGCTGGAACACATTAAAATAATCGACAAATGATTACCAAAGAAACTGTTTCCAGATCCAAAAGTTCATCCCATAATAAAAAGTTAAAGTTATTAAGGCTTCACAGAACTAATTCCCTGAAAGTATACCAATCGGGAAATCACTAAAGACATTTCTACGACCTCTACTGGCATATATCGCAGTATCGATAACTCAAGAATAACAATAATAACAAGAAAAAACATATAGTTAGCTAATGTTAAAAAAAACGGGACCTATAGGTAATAAAATTTGTACTTGCCACCAAAAGACTTCAATTAAACCCTACAAAACGAAAACAAAAAACTAATAAACATACATTCAATAAAATGTCGTGACAAACACAAACATCCAGATATATAAAAAAAATGTTTTAAAAGTCACCATTCTAAAAATGACTTCCATAACATCCTATCACGTATAAGTTTTTTACAAAATAAAAACATTATTTTAATAAACCCTATTTTTTTACTTAGAACTAGCTACTACTCTTTTTTCTTGTGAAACGTTTTCTTTTTCTCCTTGATGTTTCTCTGAACTCGTTTCCAATTTCCTTCTTTGGATTTTCGATTGAGCATCCAACAATAATCGACTAACATATTGACATCCCATTTTCCTTCCACCCGTTCTTTACTGTAGGCTTCATACGCTGCCATCATGAGTTCTACAATTTTTTGTAGTTACGGTCCATAGTATTCCCCAAAAACTTGAGCACCACATTCTTGAAAAAATTCCACGCTTCTTTATCCTAGTTTCCAAAAAGAAGTAATTCGTTAGAAGTTTTCTTATGTAGGATCCAGTAAAAACACTCTCGAGAACTTGAAACACAAATATCTAAAAAAGTGATCATCTCTTGACAGTGATTTGAAAAACTGCTTTCTAAGCCGCAACGTAATATAAAAAAGTAGTAATAACACTTTTTTTGACGAATCCAAAGTCGTATTGATAACGTTTTTCTAGCCGGGGGTTAAACTGTTTTGAAGACATAAAGCACTTCACAAGCCCACGATCTTCATTACAATAAACCAAATTTCCTCCTTTAGAGAAAAGCTGAATAAATATTCGCACTCTCTTTCTCTCAATGCCTGTACCAAAAAAAAAGAGATCCCAGATTATAGCAGCTTTTTTTAGCCTTGATCCTAATAAATCAGCTTCATCTTTTTAAAGGCCTAAGTCTCTTGAGGTTTGTCGTCAACTAAAAAATCTGAACTACATTCGTCCTAATGAAGCTAATGCGCCTGAATCCTCTAAATCACTCAAGATGTTACCTACATTAGAAGGTGGCTGTGGGACTAGTATCTCAACACCGTGGGACACCTGACAAATAACTGATTCAAGGTTAGCGTAAGATATTTTCTTTTTGTTTGTTTAAATCCTTTCACAACTACCAAACAGAAGTAGTAGTCGGTTGTGTAATTTATCTGTTCACGCATTAGCTTAAACACATTAAAACAATCTATGCATCATTACCAAACAAACTGGCACAAATTGTTTCTAGATCCAAAAAAACTTTCGTTCTTCAGCGTATTAAAGAAATTCAAATAATGAATTAAATTTTTTTACTTGCCACCAAAAGATTTCTATTAAATCTGACGGAACCAAAACAATAAAACTACTAAACATTCAGAGTTAAGACATAAGAATCATCGGGCTTGACCAAACTATATTTAAGAAAGTATTAAAAATAGATTAGTAAATGACAAGTCTATTGACAGATAAAATAGTCAAGTTTGTGCGCATCTCACTAAAAATGTTCAATGTAGGCATCTCGATTCACACTACAGACGTCCAAACGATAGTCCAGTTCACCCCATACTTTCTGCAATGTGTTATGTTGATACTGTTAACAACAGCAGTAATGCGTCTTTTGGATTTATCCGGTGCTGTAGCTAGTGGTAGCAGGAAAACCCTATCTTTAATGTACACCCAAGAAAAATAAATAATATCACGTTGTAATATCTGGGAAATTGGGAGGCCACGCTAGCAATGCTAAGTTTGCTTCAACACAACGGTCTATCCAACGGTGAAGGAGATTCTCGTTTAGATACCAACGCACCTCATTATGATAGTGAAAGAAAGCTCCATACAAAGACGTTGGAATGAAAACGCTCTCTGCTGCATAGTCACCATTTTTCATACTGCGTGCGTAGCATAGGCGTGCGCACAAGCAGCGGCATCCGTAAGCGCGCGTTTTAAACAGTTCATCGCTATGTATAGACATGTCATTTACTATTTGTAATACTTTTTGAAAAATATCTTCGTCCAATCCGATGATTCTTCTGTGGTAACCTACATTTAATAGAATGTTGCGACAGACTCAAACAACCAGATATAAAAAAAATTATAGCCGTAGCAAACAATAAATGTTTTTTCAACAATGCTGATATTAATAATTCAAAATCACAACCATTAAAAAAATCTATATCACTAGAGACATCTCTATAAAAGATCCAACCAAAAACTAAAAAAACAGCACAATATTTTCTACGTCATTTAGTGATCTAACGCAAATAACCTATTTAAATTTAGAGACGGTCACCTTACTAGAAAAGATTCAAACTATTGTACTGTAAAGACTGAGTAGCACTGTATGATCAGAAACCCAATAACAATTTAAAAACTCAAGTCAATTAAACAATAGTAATTATAGAAGAAAAATCCAGTTAATTGTCGGTTAAACGCGACCAAAAAAACCTTATGATAAATTTGTTGGAACTGTTAGGACAAACAAAAACGAACAATGCATAAAGTGAAATCCACTCTTGTGTAGTAAAAAAAATTAAAAGTTTTTAATACCATACGCAAAGAATATTTAATTAGATTTTAGAAAAACATGAATAGAAAAAAAAGAAAGGATAAAACTTCTCATTAGTCATTAAGCATTATTACAACCTTACAACCAACTAAGTAAATTGAAATAAAAACGTCTTCGGGGATTAGATTGTGTAAAACTAGTGAACGTTTCACATTAAAACAGAAATCGACTAACTAAACAAACAACGAAAATGATCTTGCATAAATATTATGTTTTAAGCCACGCGTTAGAATAGAAATACGACTAGTTTAACCCATGTAAACCATAACAAAAACAATTACCCTAATAATACACCTTGTTACAATACTGCTAACGTTTTGTCTTTAGAAAAAAGACTGACAGAGACAGTCCTAAGTAGTCGGTGACTTTAATATAGATGCGATTGGATGCATATAGTCCAGGTTGACAAACAGAAGAAACAATCTTATTAGCTTTTCACAACAAGTTGTTGAGCAAAATACTCATGAACTAAACATAAAGATACTTATCAGTATGAGTAAGTTCGGAATAGACTAAACAGCTTTCAAATTCCTTTAGGTTATTAAGAAAAAGTATAATTATCTTTGGTTCCCATCAAATTTCAGTCAAGATTTTAGTTGGTTACATAGCCAAAAAACGAAAAAAATCAGCATTAGTTAGCAATAAGCAAAACCGTTCTTCTGAGTAAATGAATCAGAATATATTCCTTTACCAAAATAAACCAAATCGTTGCCTTTAAATAACGTACCCTAGAGAGTTGCTCTACACTAAACATTAAGAACCGGTTGCATACAGCATTAGATAGTTAACTACGTGGTCACGTTAAGCGTCTTCATTGCTACAAAATCAATTGCTTCTCTGACGACATTCTTAAATCAATAGATACGACGTAGTTAAAAGCGGCGTCAGCTAACAACATAGCTAACTTTGCTTTATGTTACCGGGCATAAGTGCATCTCAAGAACTTATCTTTCAAGAGCGACATGTCTATAAATTATTTCTTGAGATATGCGCCAAAAATGTTTTTCACAATAACGAATTCAGATGCTCAAACAAACAGCTGAGAAGACTGGCCGGTTTCAGTCTACATTACATCAACTAAATAAGATCTAAATAGAACAACATCTGACACCTAATTGTCGAAAGTTCCACTCAATGGTGCAATTGGTGCACATCACACCGAATCAGAGCTCTGATTTGGTTACCTTGTGAGTTTGAAGTTTTTATTGTAAATCTTAGAGTAGCTTATTATGGAGAATTTGCGCGACGACGAAAACCCACATTGAATGGAATAAGTTCACACCCAAAGACCGCAAAAGGTTTGGGGTGGTATTATTAGTGGGCATATCGTAGAACCATATTTCATAAACAAAAATTTAAACTCTGCTCGATATTTGACACTTTTGCAAGAATCAATTGTTGCAGACGTTTGTCGATTATTTCCGAACAATAACGATCCAAATGTACCAGCGAAATATGGTTTCAGCAGGATGGGACACCCCCTCATTTTTGAATTGAAGTACGGGAATATCTAAATCAAACCTTTCCTGGTAGATGAATAAGGCGCAGGGAAACTATTGAATTGCCAGCTAGGTCTCCCGATATGACAGAGCTTGTGCGGTCATTTCAAAAAATTTGATTTACAAAAATAGACCACAAATTATCGAAGTGTTGCAAGCAAGTATAGTGCGTGAAATTAATAATATTCCTCAAAAGGCAGGGCAAAATTTTGTTCAGCGAATTCAGGAGGTCAATGGTAAACACTTTGTGCATCTTATAAAACAGGATTCCAAATAGTCATAACAAACATTGCAATCGACTTTTTTCGAAACCGCAAAATGTTTTAAAAAAACTGTTGAATTAAAAAGTGTTTATTTATTTAAGAAATAGTTGCCACTCTTTCTTGTTCATGTTATGAATTATTGTGCCGCAGTTGTTTGTATAAATTTTGAATAAAAACCAATTTCTAAGGCCGTACTCTGAGCAATTTCAATCATAATTAATACAGTCCACTGAATATATGAATACGAGTACTACTTAGTGATTTTCGATAATGTTCTACATTTAGTATTATTCTAAGTTTATAATAAGTTGAAATAAACAAGTTGTCTAAAAAAAAATGAATAACGAAATGATAGATATAAAAATGGTTGTTGTAAAAACTTGTCAAAAATGTTTATCGTTTTTATAATAAAAAATAGTTTACATTGATTGTGTACCTGTTTTCAATAAAACGTTTAACACAAAACAAAAACGTAATTATATTAATTTAATAGATTTTGAAACAAAGCGTTTATTTTCAAAACTCGATAACCCGAAAACGATTAAATTTAGATACATTATGCTTCTTACAAATTATGCTTAAAATTGAGAAAATAATCGAAATATCAAATACTATACCGGGTGTTCCATTTAAAAAAATGCAATTTTGGTGTTATAATAATAATAAATAAGTCTGATAGACATTGAAGAACCATAAAACTTTTTCGATACCTTGTATATTTTCCCCCATAATAGATCTTTTCCAGACTTATCAGTGACCTTGTATATTAAACATCATTATCAAGTCAATATAGTTATTATCAATTTTGATAGTTTTAAGCAAATCTAGAGCTTATATTTTCAATTGCCATTTTGACAAAGTATAAAATGTTATTCGGCATCTTAATAATATAACCGCATTGAATTATTTGTAGTACATGTAATTTTTAATAAAAATTGAATATAAAATAGTAACGTTGTTTAGTGTGGCGAACCACAACTAACATATATAGCACAGTCATGTTAATCTAAATCTTCGTCAAATTTTAAAGTTCTGAAAACTTTCAAAGAAAGTCGCCATAGGTTTAAAACAAAAAAAATAAAAGAGAAAAAAATAGTGCAAAAAATATTACTTTAACTATAGCAATCTAACTCGTTATTTCCACATAACTTGCATTATTGACTTAAACATAATGCGAAATTACTACATAAAACGTTCAAATGAGTTTTAACTATACTTTGTAGTTTATATATAAAGACGTGCCATTACATGATGTGCTCTAGCTCTATTTCAAAATAATGTAGAAGTAGTAGAATATAAATCTCAAGCATAAACTTTATAGCTTGTTATAGTGTATAAGAAAATCATGACGAAATGTTGCCAAATCTGTTTTGTTGCAATAATTTAGTTTATGACCAAATAAATCACTTAAAAATTTCTGAACGTTCTTTAAACTTGTGTATGTTCTATACTTACGTATAATTACCATATTTTAAATATGACGTATAATTATAATCAGTCAAAAATATATACACGGTAGAACCGGATTAAGAGGTAGATAATTCATCATGGCCCGAATGTTATCAACAATTAGCCGAGCGGCCAGTAATGTCTGTGATTGGAGGTAATTTGACCAGACAGACAATATATTGTAATATCTATAATTGTGGCCGGCAACCCCGTGGAGATTACGGCCGAGCACACTGTTATTAAAGTCTGTAATGCTGAGGGACTACAGCTTTGTGGTGTACTGACGCTGCACATGTCTGCTACATATAATAGGTACTATCTTCAGCGGTATCATTTGTCTGCCACATGCTCTATTTAGATATAAACAAAAAAATAAAAAACGTTATAATAAAGTACAAGATATTGCAATTTTAAACAAATCAAACGAAATTTGCAAGGTTAACTTGTAAAGGGTTGTGAAATAAACATTTACAGGCGTTTACAGTGGTTATCCACAGATTCAGCAATTCGCATCACCCCTTAAATGTTGCGGTGTAAATTCGACAGTTGAAAGGGAAGCCAAGCGAATTCCGTGTAATTTTATTGGAAAAGGATCTTGTATTACTTTCACTCGTGTAAGAAAAGGAAAAGTAAATACGAACGAACATAACCCAGGGACCGTAACCGTCAATCATCAATCGACGAATATCAATCTAAACGCGCTGATCGAATAAGCAGCCCACCCACTGTGGTGAAACTCTATGCGTGGAACTTGGTTCCGTATTGGCCCACTCACCCTTTAAATATCTATAAGGTGCCTGGAGCTGTTGCTTCCCTTCTTCAAGATTGATGTAAATAAACACATGGCATCTAGAAAATAAAATTTAAGATTTCGAAATGGTGGCTTCGCTATAATTTAAATTCGAGATCTTCTTACGTAAATATTTAATGAAAAAAAAATTGTAAATTACAGAACTACCCTCGCAATTTCCCTTTATTATTCATATAGCAAGATCTATTGCCACTTTTAAGCTTTTAAACTATTTACTGCAAGTTAGACAACCATTTATACACATAAGTAAAGCATCAAAAATTAATATTGTAAACCCTTTCTTCGAGAACTTTAATAAATCCATTAATTTAACTTTAAACTAAAGAAAATTACGACGCAACGTACAAATAATGTATTAGTCCATGAAAAACGGTATACATTTTAGAGTAAAAGTTCTTTAACGTCACGTACAACTTTTTACTGCAAAACAATTCAACTATCCTTGCTGATAAAAACAGAATAAGTCACCGGTCTCACGCTTTTTTAGTCCTTTCTATGATACTTTCTTCGAATTCAGCATCGAGTGTTAGTCACCTTAATGAATTGAGGTTTTGAACCATTATTTCTAATCGATGCAATACCATATGTGAACTGTGTTCATCGGCTTAATGCAATTAGTATCAACTTCTTCAGTCGAACTGATGCAAACTGTTAATAGTTCTTTTATTAACAGTTCATACTGTCGTTAAATCGCTGTTGAAATCAGTGTTGCCTGGAGATTTTAATTTAATTGTCAAGCATCATGTTAGAATGGTAAGCCAGATAATCAATCAACATAGCAATAAAGAATTTAGCGTTATTTTATGCATGTATGTATTTGTCCAATGGTTACCGTACACTAAGATTTACTCAAAAGTTACTAAAAAAACGTCTAATCGCCTGTAGATAAAACTCCAAGAAAGTACGTATAAAATCACCTGCTTTTCATTTGTGACAATTATTCGATCATCACCGCAACTCAATAAGTTCAAAATCGTTACAAAATCCACAGACCTATTGCTTATAGAAACTTGAAACCAAAATATTTTGTACAAAGTAAGTACAAAAAGTCAACAATAATAATAAGTCGAAACTTATGTCACTCGGTCGAGTCAAAATATGATAAGCACCTTTATTTCTATAGAAACTAAGAACAGTGTTTCTGGCGCTTCTGCCATAAGTTTTCTATGTAATTCATTTGTGTGCTTAAATATATGTGGAATAAATAAAGGTATACTACGATACTAACATAGAGAACTAATATAAGTATGTACATTTCCTCCTCTATTCACTAATACAAGCAAAGAAAATCAATTAAAAAAAACTCTAGCAAGAAGCTTTTAAAAAAAATTAACCCAGACATTTTTTATGCTACTGCAAAAAACATCGTAAGAAAAATCTATAGAAACCAAAAAGAGTGCACAAAAACAAAAACACGCACCTTTCTACTAGAAGAAGAGAGAATTGGCGTGAAGTATTAGAAGATTCACGGTTAAAAAAAACATTGAACAATAGCAAAAAAAATGCTAGGAGTATGAATTTAAAACCAAAAATAATGAATAACAAACTAAAATAAAAACATACACCGAGAAAAGAATCCAAGATTTATGATACTGAAAAAAGGAGAAAATAATACGATACAGAGAAGTTTAAACCAGGTCAAAGACTAAAAAACATAACAACAATAAATCGTCAGAATAGAAGGAAAAAATATCAATATGTTAGAAAATCACCCAAACGTAGTAAAGCAGAACTCGAAAAAAAAAACAAAAAACAAAGTACAAGACTAACTAAATCAGACATAGCAAAAGAACAATCGACCTAAAAAAGTAGTAAAGAAACAAAAAAACAAACTAAAACTTAAAATAAAGAAACAGTTTACCAAAAAAATGAATATAGACAAGGATAAATCAATAATTATTTCGTTTTGTTACCCGAAGAAAGAATACTAATGCTCAACCTACCGCCAACCTTAAGAGAAAAAAAAAGAAACCACAAATAAAAAACCAATGTCTCTAATTAGATATAATACCGCACATAATAGTAAGAGTGCAATAATTATAGTAATTACCCTGCAAAAAAAGAAATAAGAAAAACTGAAAAACAAAGAAGGAAAAACACCAAGGTACACTAAAGAACGCGAACTAAAAACTGTCGCAATATAGTTTTCTACTCCTATGCCGACAAGTAGATTAGAAAACTAAACCTAAAGGCAAAGAGTGAATCTTATATATTATTTCTAGCCTAAAAAACCGTTACGCAAAACTAAATTAACACTGATTTCCGAAAAAACCGAAACAAAAAATAGCATCGAGAGAGTAACATCCGAGCTAGGAGTAACAAGTACCAACGACATACTTAAAAGACTAAATCACACAAAAAATATATACATTTTTAGTTCAATAGGATAGAATAACAACAAATGTATTCAACAACTCTTGGTATGATGTAAGCCATTAAAAATGTCGACAAAAATGTTCCAACGTCCATGATCTAAATACTTTACCAATCTATAGAGCTTTTCGACAAGACAGAGACATAGTTTGTTTTGATGCGATTCCAACCAACACTAGTCTGGAAAAATCCTAATACAAAGTGTGATAATTTATAAACAAGACTAAGGTCACAAATATGATTTATTCACAAAAATTTACAATTTAAGTCTTATCCCCTTCTCTATCTATGCATCGTTGCATTGGTATCTTCCATTGTTCAAAGCAGTGCTGCAGCTATCAACCCTCAACCCTTTCACCATTGTTTACTGTCTGACCACTCAACCATCACAACACCCCGAATATCAAAGAAAACAATTAGCTTTGCCTTGAATTTCGACTTCGTTATCCTTGCTTTTTTAATTTTTAGAGATGCAATAGACTTCCAATGCATCGATTGTCTCTTTGTTTCCGAATTGTACTAGAAGTCTTTCAGGAAGTGAAGCTTCCGGGTGATCTGCTCCAGAATGTCGGCGCAAATGTCCCGTAGGATGAGATTTTTGAGACCTTTTTGCAAGTTCATTATGCAACATTTGTCGCACTGTTCCTCTGTTAATCTGCACCTTGTCTGAAATGCTTCTCGCACTCAGACGTCGGTTCTTGATAACAATTTTGCTGATTTTATAAATGTTTTCGTCAGTTTTCGACGTCGAAAGACAACCCGGGTGTTCGTCATCTTCCACGTCCTCCGACCCTTACTTAATCTTTTGTGCCACTCAAACACTCGCAAACGTAACATTAAATTATATGCGTACACTTCCTTTAATAATTTCATGCATTCCATTGCCGATTTTTTTATATTACTCAAGAGCGCAGCATTCACTTTAAATCTATCTCAATTGCATTGCAGAAGCTTTACGGTTAACCGCTTTCACTAGCAGTTGGACCCCTCCATTCACCATCGGCGTAAGACACACAGTCTTGTACATAAATTGTTGCACCTTGTATATTTACATTGCAAATATCATACACTCACCGACACGAAAAACGGAGCACTTGCACTTTTTGTTTAAACTTTTTTTTGCTGTATTATTACAATATCTTAAATACGAAAAAAAACATATTTTCAGTCATATGTAATAACAATTGAACGTTTATTTGAAGAAAAAAATGTTTTATTCTAAAATTAAAAAACTACAAAATTTAACCCAAGCTTCAGTTTAAAGGTTGCCATGGATATCCTTAAACGATTAGTAGACAAAAATGATTTTTGATAATGGATGCTGCACTCACGTGACCGTATTGCTTGTATCCTCCTTGCTATACCTAAAATTAAATAGCGAATGTTTTCTTAAGGAATAAGTACCTATTCCTCTAAAGAAGATTGTTGCAACTGATTTAAAGTTAAATAAGCAGGAACACGACTTCGCATTCTTCGCCTAAGCACGTCCCAAGCATGCTAAATTAGCTTCGCATCTGGACTTACCGCTGGCGAGTTCATAACAGGAATGTTTACATCGTTTCAGAACTGCTGAGTGATTCTTGCGGTATGAGGTCTGGCATTATATTGCATTAGAAGAAAGTCATCTCCAACAAAATAAGTAACAACACAAACTTGCAGAATTTCGTCGATGTATTTGACAGCTGTTAATGAGCCTATTGGAATGATGTACAACTCTGTGTGTGCCTCCAGAAAAATTCCTGCCATTCATTTTCATTCCAGTGCTCGTGAGTTCTGGCAAACTGAAGTCGCGCAATACGATGATGCCTAGAAGCTCTGGACCTGTTGCAGGTCTACGACTGGTAAGATTGGCTTCTACAAGTCTTCTTCTAACTGCCCGTTCGCTTAAGTTGGTATTCCAAACGTGGTGAAGTGGATTTCTGATTTCTACAGCTGTAAAACGACAATCTCGCAGACTTGTAAGATGCTAAAGCGATCATCATGGAGGTTAGTTTTTCGTTGGAGACCAGTTTCAAGTCGTCTCGTGTATGCTTCAGTTTCAAAAAAAACGTGTAAAAATACGGCGTATATTGCTATTAGATATTTGATATTGTTGAGCAACATATCGCTCACTTCTTCCGTCTTGAAGCAACGCAACAATAGTGGCCGCTGTTTCGGAATTCACAGCCATCATCCGTTAGATTAGACCAACTAAACAACTTTAGAATGTGTGCGACACTTCGAGTTGTGAAAAAATAAAAACAAAATCATTAAAACTGAAGTTTTGGCTTACGTTTGTAATCTTTGATTTTTACGAATTTTTTTATAAAACATTTTTTTGTACTAAATAACCGTTCAATTGTTTTTAGATATGATTTAAAACATGTTTTGTTCGTATTTAGGATATTGTAATAATAAAACGTCATAAAACGAAAAAATTTTAACCGGAGAGAAGTTAGCCATAACTTTCCAGCCATAGATTTTGCAAACTTTAACACCGGACTGATATAACGGGCAGAGGGAAAGCGCGACAGTTGTTATATTATCATTTTAATAACTATGTCACAAACTTAGAAAATATATTTTAACATACACATTATAAAATAAAATGCAAACCCAAAAGGCTGTACTGCTAATTATTACAAATTTATGAAAACTCGTTGCATTATTATTACCTATTCCCGACCCTGCACGGTTTTAAATAAAATTTCATTAAAAAGATCACTTTTTATTTAAATTTTTATATTGGATTCGTATTCTACACACATGTTTACATAAGAAAACATAAAAACTAAAAAGGAGCCCCCCCCATTTTTTCAAATTATACACTAAATTACTTCTCGTTACGTCGATTTACTCTCGACTTGGTACGGTTTTTCTGAAATTTTTCTAAAAAGATCACTTTTTATTTAAATTTTTATATTGGATTCGTATTCTACACACATGTTTACATAAGAAAACATAAAAACTAAAAAGGAGCCCCCCCCATTTTTTCAAATTAAACACTAAATTACTTCTCGTTACGTCGATTTACTCTCGACTTGGTACGGTTTTTCTGAAATTTTTCTAAAAAGATCACTTTTTATTTAAATTTTTATATTGGATTCGTATTGTACACACATGTTTACATAATAAAACATAAAAACTAGAAAGGAGTCCCCCCCATTTTTTCAAATTAAACACTAAATTACTTCTCGTTACGTCGATTTACTCTCGACTTGGTACGGTTTTTCTGAAATTTTTCTAAAAAGATCACTTTTTATTTAAATTTTATTATTGGAATCGTATTCTACATACATTTTTACATAAGAAAACGTAAAAACTAGAAAGGAGTCTCCCCCATTTTTTCAAATTAAACACTAAATTACTTCTCGTTACGTCGATTTACTCTCGACTTGGTACGGTTTTTCTCAAATTTTTCTAAAAAGATCACTTTTTATTTAAATTTAATTTTTAAATCTTACTCTACACACAATTTTTTGAAGGTCGCTAATCAACAAAGAAACATTTAATTTGAAAACATGGTGATCTTTTTAGAAAAATTTCAGAAAAACCGTACCAAGTCGAGAGTAAATCGACGTAACGAGAAGTAATTTAGTGTTTAATTTGAAAAAATGGGGGGGGCTCCTTTTTAGTTTTTATGTTTTCTTATGCAAAAATGTATGTAAAACATGATTCCAATATAAAAATTTAAATAAAAAGTGATCTTTTTAGAAAAATTTGAGAAAAACCGTACCAAGTCTAGAGTAAATCGACGTAACGAGAAGTAATTTAGTGTTTAATTTGAAAAAATGGGGGGGACTCCTTTCTAGTTTTTATGTTTTCTTATGTAAACATGTGTGTAGAATACGAATCCAATATAAATATTTAAATAAAAAGTGATCTTTTTAGAAAAATTTGAGAAAAACCGTACCATGTCGAGAGTAAATCGACGTAACGAGAAGTAATTTAGTGTTAATTTTAAAAAAATGGGGGGGACTCCTTTCTAGTTTTTATGTTTTCTTATGTAAACATGTGTGTAGAATACGAATCCAATATAAAAATTTAAATAAAAAGTGATCTTTTTAGAAAAATTTCAGAAAAACCGTACCAAGTCGAGAGTAAATCGACGTAACGAGAAGTAATTTAGTGTTTAATTTGAAAAAATGGGGGGGACTCCTTTTTAGTTTTTATGTTTTCTTATGCAAAAATGTATGTAAAACATGATTCCAATATAAAAATTTAAATAAAAAGTGATCTTTTTAGAAAAATTTGAGAAAAACCATACACCATGTCGAGGAGTAAATCGACGTAACGAGAAGTAATTTAGTGTTTAAGTTGAAAAAATGGGGGGACTCCTTTCTAGTTTTTATGTTTTCTTATGTAAACATGTGTGTAGAATACAGATCCAATATAAAAATTTAAATAAAAGTGATCTTTTTAGAGAAATTTGAGAAAAACCGTACCATGTCGAGAGTAAATCGACGTAACGAGAAGTAATTTAGTGTTTAATTTGAAAAAATGAGGGGGACTCCTTTCTAGTTTTTATGTTTTCTTATGTAAACATGTGTGTAGAATACGAATCAATATAAAAATTTAAATAAAAAGTGATCTTTTAATGAAATTTTATTTAAAATAAATGCAGGGTCGGGAATAAGTAATAATAATGCAACGAGTTTTCATAAATTTGTAAAAATTAGCAGTACAGCCTTTTGGGTTTGCGTTTTATTTTATAATGTGTATGTTAAAATATATTTTCTAAGTTTGTGACATAGTTATTAAAATGATAATATAACAACTGTCGCGCTTTCCCTCTGCCCGATATATCAGTCCGGTGTTAAAGTTTGCAAAATCTATGGCTGGAAAGTTATGGCTAACTTCTCTCCGGTAAAATTTTAAGTCCAAAATAAAAATGCAAGTGCTCCGTTTTTGGTACCGGTTTAGTGTACCTTAAAATCATCGTAAACACTGTTTTTGTGTTACCAACATCGCAAACGTCAATATTCGTTCGTTAGTGTAGTTACGTAATGAACGAAAAAAGCTCTAGGGTGGCAAAATGAAAACTAAGAATCCACATAAAAGTAAGTGTTCAAAGTCAATTAATATATTAGAACGAGTATGCGACAGGTAGAAAAATCATTTTAAAAATCTTGAAATTCAGTTAAAATTGAAGAAAAACGATGTTAAAGTTAATGTCAAATTTGACAGATTTAGTAATAAATGTAGTACCAACATTTTAATTCTGTTGGTTTTTTTTATTTTTTCAAAAAAGAATGTAAATTTATAAGAGGCAACACAAAAAATAATGTACATTACTCTCGTCGAAAGAATCATAGCATAACTCACTCACATGCAACGCTCGGCCGTGCGGCCTCGCATTGCATTAACGTTCGTTATGCTATTTCTTACTTTCGACTCTTGTTACGTAAACTACTATTTTGTGCTGCCAACATCGCAAACGTCAATATTCGTTCGTTAGTGTAGTTACGTAATGAGCGAAAAAATCTCCAGTGCGGCAAAATAAAAACTAGAAATCCACGTAAAACTAAGTATTCAAAGTCAATTATTATATTAGAACAAGTACGCGACAGGTGGAAAAGTCATTTAAAAAATTTTGAAATTCAGTTAAAATTGAAAAAAAAACGATGTTAAAGTTAATGTCAAATTTGACAGATTTAGTAATAAATGTAGTACCAACATTGTATTTCTGGTGGGTTTTTTTTAATTACAAAAAAATGAAATTTTACAAAAAACAACGCAAAAAATAATGTACATTACTTTCGTCGAAGGTAAAAGAATCTTATCGCAACGCGTTGTAAAAATCAGAATCATAACAAACTAATAACATTTACGTAAAGTAGGTTCAAGAAAATCATGATGCGGTTTGGGTTTATAAATGAATGGGAACTAGATACATATTACCACTGCTACTTGATGAATATATTTTTTATCGATTTTTTATATATCTAAATGCTGTATGTTACTCCTAACTCGCATAAATCCTACAAACCTATACGTAAAAATATCATTGCAGAAAACACAGTCAAGAAACAAGAATTAACTATGACAAAAAAAGGACAAGACAGTCTGAATGGTTATATACAAAAGTGAAGAAAACTAACTACTAAACTGATTTCAATAGTTTAGTATCAAATAAAATAATGAGGAATGCCTCTTTTTCATCATTTGCTTTGTCAACCAAATTTTTTTTAAATGTTATTAATACAAGCATTGAGTAGAAAACAAAACGAAAATTTAAACGTAACTAATTTGATTTTCAGGCTGTTTTAAATGTTAACGGAAAAACCCTAAACAAGTGCACAAGCTAAGCTCTTGAAGAACAATGCAAACAATTAATCAAATTTAAAAAAAACATTTTTAGTTGTGAGTAACGTGCTCTCGTCTCAACTAAAAAGTTAAATTACGTTTCGATTATAATTTTTTCCCTGTCGGAATAAATATGACAAGAGGAAAACTTCATCTATAAAATTCCTCCCCGTTAACAATGTTAGCAGTTAATTTAAAAAAATCCCTTTTAATGTAAAATAAGGCACTTATGCAAGCGAGAATATAAATCAATTTAGTAAAGCTTAACTTCTAATTTGGAAGCACTTGAAAAAAGCCGAAAAAAACACGTGCAATTATGCAGCTGCAAATGGATTTTATATAAAACTATTTGTAGCTCATTTGAAGTGTTGCATCCCGGTTGAAAAGTTAATAATAAAGTTAGTGGTCGAGTAGGAGTGTATAAAATCCGGTGGTTTATAGTCGAACAAACGCGCTACTACATGGAAACCCAAGAGTGTCCTCACGCTGATTTGGAAATGACTTGCCTAGGGGTGAATCACAAGTCATTTGCATTTTAAGTTTCATTATTTCCCTATTAACACCCGCAGTGATCTACAGTTATTGTGGTAGCATGGGAGTCCTTAAAAATAAATGTTCCTTTCGAAGTTAAAGGGGATTTTTAAACATTAAACTGTTATAATAAACTTTCTACCCTTAATTTGCACCAAATATCGATAAATAATTTATTTTTTTAAAGATACGTGCTACGTGTTCCAACTCAACTTTTTAAGATTAATAATTCCATTTAAAATAATGAACCAATAAATATATTTTGATCATGTTACTGAATAAAATTGACATAATAACCCTCCGGGAGACAATTAATAAAGTGTTCAATGTGAACTAGTGAGTTGCATCTGCCAGCAGCTGCATTTATAATAATCATTTCGCTTAATACCACTTTTATTTTATTCTGCAATCATTTTTAACAAAAGCAAAATGCTGTTAGAATGCAGAAGCGCCCATTAAAATTAACGGGGCTACAATTTATAATTAGCAAAAACTAAAACGAATAATTTATACAACAAAGATCTCGGATCGCATTGCCATTAATTTACTAAAACACCACCTTATAACAGTTGCTAAAATGCCAACGTAAATTAAATGTAACATTCGATTTATAAGATTTCGCATTGTTAAATAGAATATTCTTATTAAAAAATGTTGTAAAGTATTTTAATATAAAAATAATTGTTAAACATCACACTTAAAAACTACAGTAAATAGTCACAGAAGCTTTCGAAAAAACTTTCAAAATGTATACTTGCAAAACACAATTATTGTGTACTATATACAATTTATTGAATGTATAGGAACACAATTTGAAAAACGTTAACGAAAAAATTCCAAAAAAAAGCAAACGATAAGAGATAAAGGATTCAAAATGAATATGTTAAGTGTCTTGGTGTAATTTTCGTACTGTATAAATTTCACCCACCTTACGCTACATTCTGAGCGATGCGCTGTAAAGTGGTTGGTTCTTGACATATAGCATTTTTCAAGGGAGAAAAACTATTTTTTTCCGTTTTTTTGCATATATGATCTTAACGCATGTGTCCAGCAAAGTTTTCACTTCTAAATTTACACACTCATCCGTATATCAGTATTTTCGCTGCTTTTGTGAAAGTCTTCCTGGGGTAATATTTTTGTGATTTACTTTAATTTTCCCGAAAGTGTGATAGTGATTTGGGATACCGCCACGTGTTGGCCAATTTGGAGTGACTTATGTCAATCCATTACCTTCCGCTGGAAACTATAACTAGAAGCACGCACTAAAGAATGCTATTGGTTAATTAAACCACTTCCAAAACATAATCCGGAGAGAATTCGTTGTTATAATTCATGTGATATTCGAATAACCTTGAACGCATACCTATGATAGGAATATATATAATGCTTGACGTATTTGATTACGACGATTCATTGTTTATCGACAAGCAACTTATTTGATACGAGTATCTTCTCTTTTCTTTCTTTATCTTGCTATTAATGTGTGTTTTTGTCGAACGTAAGATACGTGCGGCTTAGATATAGATATTATCACAATTAACGCACACATTTTTGTTTGTACGGTTTTAATTTACGCTAAATGTGATTTACTTCGGGTTGCGAATTCACTAGTTTCGCATTAAATCGACGTTTAACTCTGAGGTTACATACTACTTGATTTAGTTATACTGCACTACAATAACTGTATGTGTACAGTGTTGTCTACCATCCGGAACTTGTATCAACCCTATAACTGTGATATTTATGGAACTATTCATTGTTACTATATATGCAATTCTGCCTTGCTTACATTTTAGCCTCTTTTTTCTTTCGTTGTTAAAAATAAATATATTTGTCATTTTAACCAGTGTTTTGTAATTTGTTCTATTTCAGTGTTGGATAGATTTAAACGGTGTCTTCCATTCTGGTTTCTATCCTTTTAGCGCCTTTTTAATCCAAAGTTGTAATTACCAAAGACCTGCGATCCGCTTGCCGATTCAACTGAGTTAGTCGCCAGCAACTAAGTTGCGAGAAAATTCTCGTAACAAATATGAGATTTGATCGATAAATTTAAAGAAAAATGCAATGTAGAAGTAAAGATAAAATATTAACGGCCAGTTGCGCCAACACGACTTAAACTTAAGCAATGCTTAAAAACAATCGTTGCTACGGTTTTAACAATTGTATCTAAGTTTTTAAGCTTGGCTTAAGTTTAAGTCGTGTTGGTGCAACTGGCCATTAGTGTATTGTCTGGTTCGAAAATTGTTACTACTAACTTGATAAAAACGTTGCAGAAGATTCGAACTTATACAAGTGTAAAGATACCTTTCTTGTAAAAAAAAACTTTCAAATCCAAACCGCTCTGAATGCAGCACAAAATCATCAGTAATATAACTGTAAGCATCACTTTTCACAATTATTTACAGAGTGAGACCAATTGTAACTCTTTCCAACAAATCCCACTTCCATAGTCTTTCGTATGCAATTTTATAGTTTTTTTTTTCCACAAAATTGCTTGAGCCTTAGTTTGGCACAAATTTTTTTAATGTGAAACTGTTGGTGTTACAATTATCACACGGAGTAAACCTTTTTAAAAACATTTCAAGCCTTTTTGATAGCTTTGTGATAACTAAAAATAATATAATTTTAAATTGGCATCTCCGTAACCATAATTTAATAACGCTCCGTTGATCAAAGTTATATTTTGACATATTAAAACAGAACCTTACAAAAAAGTTGAAATAACTCTAAACATATGATCCAATTTAATAAATTTACTGTCCACGATTTATAAACATTTTATTAAGAAAAGATTATTAGAAGAGATGGAGAAAGAAAGAAAAAGAAAGAACATAAAAACCAATATGAATTTCAAAAGGAAAAAAACGCTACTTTGTAAAACCTGTTATAAGTAAATCTAACCGCACAAAGAAGGAAGCTAAGTGAAACGCACTTATTTTTAAAATAAGAAATGACAACCATGAGATAACGTTCCATTTTTAAAAAAAGTGCGGTACAATTAACACCAAATTGAAAAACTGTACGCGGAGTCTCACAGGTTTCTGTACTAGACCTGACCCTGTAGAACATTTTCTATAATGAGCCAAAAACAAAACGAAGCTAGAACCCTGTCTTTTCATAATCCTGAAACAATAAAAAGGATCTTAACTGTAGCAATACAATCGATAGTGTTTGTTTTATAGAACGCCGATATGAATGGAAACGACACCGAAATAAAATAAATTCGCTGTAACGGAAAGTAGCTCTGAGAATATGCAGTGTCTAGGAAACAGTATTAGTAGTTTTGTTAACTGGGTTACTGCCGATAGATCTCCTTGCAAAAGAAACAAAAAAGAAAATGTCTATAGTAGAATACATAGATACATCTTAAGCGTCAAAGATTTAATAAACACAAAACAGAACCAACAAAATTGAAAAAACCAAGATGGGAAAATTTGTACATGACTAAAAAAATAAAAAAACTACACTGCTAAATAAAAGCCGTAAAAATATTTTTGTATAAAGACACTTGACTGCAGGGAATTGAAAGTAGTAGTAAACTTACTTATTATTTAATTGCAAAATACAGCTTTCATAACCTGAAACATTAAATTTGCAAACCAAATTCGTTGTACCTTATATGTATTAAAACTAATGCAACAGCAGCCACACGATCCTATATGATTTTGTTTTAAAACTTTGTATTGCGGTGCAAAAAATATTTGAACAAGTCTCCTAAATTATGCTGTACTGAAATGAGATTACTCATAAGAAACGCACAACGCTGCCTAACCGCTGATAAACATACAAAACATACCTAATACTCGTAACAACAAGAATTTTACGGATTTCTGTATAATAGAACAGAATCAAGATAGTAAAAAAAGTTAGACGTTTGTCAAAATACAGCTAACATTTGTAAAGATTCTTTATAACAGCATTTGCAATTCGAAAGTTTTCTACAATTTTTTACAACGTAGAAAATAGAAATTCTACTGCATTTTCTAGTACCAGTAAGCACAACTTCCAAAAAAACTTTGAATTCGAATACTTCAAAACAAAGGTAGTACAAAAGTTCGAACACGTTGTGAAACGCGTAGAAACTTCGAGATCATTCAAGATTCGAGGTAATTACCGGATTGTTCTCGAAGAAAATAACGTAAGTATATAAAAAGTATTCTAAAGAAGATCGAGTTCAGTTTTACGAATCGAGTCGGAAGGGTTAAGAAGACTTTGTCGGTTTAAACAAGTATAGTTTTAAAATTCGTTACAGTGATATCAAGTGTCGGGTTGCAATCTTAACGGGTAAATTTCGTAATTTTGTTTCGTTCGTTATCAAAATTTGATTATATTCGCAAAAAGTAAGCATGGATGCAAAACTATTTGAATTTCTCGAATCAATAAAAAATGGCCAAAAATCGATGAATAAAAGTATGGAAGAAAAACTGTCCAAAAAGTCTCAGAAAATTTAAAAAAAACTGTCCAAACAATCTCAGAAAATTGAAAAAAAAGTTAGAAACTTTACAAGAATAATACACGCAAGTATTGAAAATAGAATGAAAACTATCGAAGAAGAACTACAAGTTAGTGTTGAAAACCAGATTAGGGCTGTTCACGAGGAAACGTAAGCTCATATTTTAAATTTAACAGAAAAAATGTGGGATAAATTTAAAAACGAATTAGGCGAAAGAATAAAGCTGCTTGAAAAATTACTAATAAAACATCGAAAAGAAACGACCCAAAAGTTAAAAGTTGTATCACAAATTTTGATAGAAAAGTTTCTTGGTCAACATATTACACGCAGTTTAAAGCCGCAGCTACAACTAATGGTTGGAGCAACGACCAGAAAACGACGTACCTAACAGTGTGCTTACGTAGAGAAGCGCTTAGAATTTTGCAGACTGTCCCTGAGTATCTTCAAAGAGCTGCAGAGAGCCTTCAAGAGTTTGGAGCTGACATTGCTAGACTGACACGGCTTGCGTATCCTTCGGCGCCAGATAGCTTTCTAGAACAATTGGGTATACAAGTGTTTGTAGACTAACTGGACCTAAAACGTTGGATGACGCTTTAACCCACACTTTAGAGTTTAAAGCAGAGAAGCAGGCGTCGCACCGCACAGCAGCAGACCTTCTCTTGTGCTGCAAAAGTACTCGCGCAGACACAAGAAAGCAACGAAGAAATAACGGGAACAAGAGTGACGACTTCAATCTGCGATGAAATAGACCACATATGACAACACCGTACTAAGTCTAAGAATAGAAGAAGAGCGTCCAAAAGCCTGGAACAAATTGAGCAAAAGAAATAAAAGTTAACTTCATCTAATCATGCACGGGAAATTACCATTCAAATGGCATCGACTATAGAGCAATTCCACAGCATTTATCTCAATGGCAACATCAATGGAAAAAGTGTTTAGTTACTGGTTGGCACAGAAGAGACGAAAACCATCATTCGTCCTATCATATTACTGGAAAATAAAAAAACATCACCAGTAACAGTACCACTTCGAACGGCGATAGGCGAAAAAATACGTATTTACAGACAAATAAATGTAACCATTTGTTTGAAAAATGGTGTACTCAACCATCAAATACTAGTAGCCGAGAAGTTATCCTGGGAATCGACGTTATAAAGAAGTATGGGTTCCATTTGGAAATGAAGAACGATGCCCTAAATATCGATGGTAAAGAAATTCCTTTACTTCCATCAGAGAAAGCAGCCCTGTGCGTCTTATTGATTGAAGACGTTGTAAAGCACAAAATAAACATACGACAACATCTACACCGACTTCCATTAGCAAAACGAGAAGAAGCCGAACAAATAATTACGGAAATGTGATTGAACCTTCAAATAGTCCATGGACGTCCCCACTAATACTAATAAAGAAAAAAATGGATCAACATAGTTTAGCGTAGACTGCAGACAACTTAACGCTGTGACCAAAACTGACTTACCTTTACCGAAAATTGACAATACTTTAGACACCCTGTCAGAATCCATGTAGTTTCCCACACTGGATGTAAAGAGTGGTTACTGGCAGGTGAAATTAGAACCCAAAGATCATGAAAAAACAGCGTTTACGATTGGAACTGATTTGTTGCAGTTCACTGTTATGCCCTTTGGCCTATGTAACGGTCCTGTAACGTTCGAGTATTTGATAGAAACCATCTTGTAAAGACTGTCTTGGACGACGTGCTTGATTTATCTAAACGACGTGATTGTGGTTGGAAGGTCCTTTGAAGAACATTTGAACAATCTGAAGGAAGTGCTCCAACGACTACGTAGGGCAAATCTGAAGCTGAGCCTAAAGAAGTGCCACGTATTTAAGAAAAAACTGCAATACATTGGCTACGTCATATCTAGAGATAAAGTAAAGGCTGACCCAAACAAGGTTCGAGAAGTACAAGAATGGTTAAGAGCAATCGACAAAGATCAGGTCCAAAGTTTCCTTGGATTGTGCACCTGTTATAGACGATTTGTACCCGGATTTGTCAATATTGCCAAACCATTGACAAAACCGAAAAATAAGCAGAATTTGAACGAAATGAAGATTGCAAAAACGCTTTCCAACAACTAAAATAGGCCCTAATCAATTCGCCAATTTTAAGTTATCCAAGAGAAGATGGAAAGTTTGTTTTAGATACCGATGCAAGTAATCTGGCTATAGTTGCAGTCCTTTGCAGGTGCAAGATGGACAAGAAAAAGTCATCGCGTATTTTAGCAAATTTGTCCAGGCCAGAAAAGAATTATTGCGTGACTAGAAGAGAACTGTTAGCAGCAATCAAGTCCATAAAGCACTTGTATAAATACTTGTATGAACGCAAATTTTTACTAAAAACTAAGAATCTAAAAAAACAAATGGCAAGATAGATCAAGAAACTGCAAGAGTATGACTATGTCACAGAACACCGTGCCGAAAGCAGTCATCAGAACGCTGATGCCTTGTCCAGAAGAGCATGTCCGACAGATGTAGCCATTGTTTGCGACTTCAAGAAAAGATCGAATGTCTCCGGAAAACTGCTATGGTTGATGACGTGTGGGAACCTGAGCAGCTGCGTCGTGAACAAGAAAACGATCCCGATATCAAAGTACTCCTGAACTGAAAAGCAAATGGCAGACGACCAACCTAAGGGCAGAACATCAAAGCATACTGGGCGTAGTGAGACTCTTTAAGAGAGTCTTCTTATACGATCCTAGACTGCAGTTAGTAGTGCCAAAAAGCCGACTGTCACAGGTGTTGCAACAACTGCACAATGGTACATCAGGAGAACACTTTGGCGTGCAAAAGGCATTAGGAAAAGTTCGAAAAAGGTTCTACTGGGCGAACTGAAGACGTTATGAAATGGTGCAGTAAGTGCACGGTCTGCGCATCAGAAAACGATTCAGCAAAAAAAACGCAAGGCACTAATAAAACAATATAACGTGGAAAGCTATTTAGAGAAAGTTGCAATTGACATCGCCTGGCCGTTCCCAGAATCTGATTCGGAAAACTAATACATCCTGGTAGCGATGGATTATTTCACGAAATGGACGGAGGCTTACGTAATACCGAATCAAGAAGCAGCTACAGTCGCACACGTTTTAGGGAAAGAGTTTTTCTGCCGGTTTGAAGTTCCCTTGGAATTACGTTTTGATCAAGGCCGCAATTTTGACTCTGTGCTGTTTCAAGAAGTTTGCCGACTGTTGGAAATTAAAAAACTATGACGACGCATCTTTATCCTCAATCTGATGACATGGTTGAACGGATGAATCGAATAATAGAAAAGTACTTAGTCAAAGTAGTGTCAAAGCACCAAAAAGCTTGGAATCAGTACTTGCACCTTCTCCTAATGTCATACTAATCATCTATTCACAAAAGCACAGGCTAAACATTACCATGCGACCTCTAATTTGAAGGAAACTCGGAAGAAGAAGTTGCTGGAATAGACGTCGGCAAAGAAGCTAGACGAAGTACGTAAAGCGGTCCGTAAAAACATCCAAATTGCCAGTGACAGAATGAAGACCAGATATGACGTCAAGGCACAAAACGGTGGGTTTCAACCGGACGACATTGGTTTCGTTAAAATGTTTGTAAACCATAGAACTCTTATAGAACTGTGCCAATTTCTATTAGAACTGCGGAAAATCATCAGCACGACATATTTTAACAAAATGTCGTGCTGAGCGTGAAAATTAGATATTTATTAAAAATTGTTAATTGTTAAAATAGCTATCTAAAATTACACATATATACTTAACTTGACCAGAACTATTCAGAATTCTTGTCAAAAATAGTAATATTCAACGCGTTTTAGTACTTTAGAGAAGAGGGTGTCGTGCTAATTAATACATTTATACAATTTCATTTTATAAGGTAAGCAATGCGGGACTTTTTTTAATTTTTATCAGGAGCTGTAGAACTATGAAAAGTGCTATTGGAACTCGTATTATATTTTTTTTTTTAATTTATAAAATGTCGTGCTAACTTCACAGATACAAATATATATAGGAACCTAGTGATACAGTTTAAGCAAAACAGAAAATAAATCGCATTTAAACATTACTTAAAAAATCCCTAAATAACGAGGAATGCTCTTGATAGCTCCAGTTGCAAATACTATTGAAAACTGCAAGAAATAAAAGAATAATGAAACAGTTACTGCAACTCGGGTACGATTTAAGAGTTGCAGTAACTGTTTCATTATCCTTTAAATTTATTCACCAAACACACACATAACAATGTATAGTTAAAATATTTAAAGCACTTGACAATATTCAACAAGCAAATTAGCGTCCAAGTTTATATTTCGGATATATGTACATATCCGATCCGTATTGTGGTAAGGATTTTTTATTAAACATCTTTTAAAATACTCCTTTCAATTTAAACAAAAGCATTTGATGACATTCAAAATGGCATCGATAAACCACAAATCGACCCAAAACAGTTATTTTTATTAATTGACACTAATGTTGTTTCTTTTTTACGATGTAGCTTCTAACTACTTTCACAGTTTATGTTTCAAAATAATATATTTGTTTGGATGATGCATATAATAAAATGTATCAACAATAATGATAGATAAGACAATTAAAGACCAACGTGCCAACGAATTTTCTAATTGTGCAATTTTTAATTAGTAATAGTTTTATAGCTAGCTCTTAGTAACATAATCACTCCAAAATCGTAGCAGGTGGTCTTAAAACAATCAAGAAAAAAAGCTATTAAAATTCGACAGACTAGCCAAGACCGTAACTAAATGAGGTCAATTTAATTCGTAAATATATATGTTTGTCGGCCATGCATATAATTGCATTCGCACACTGTAAGTGCACATTACTTTTAATACTGAAAGTACCACCTGTATACAACACACATCTGTGTAAAACTTGAATCATTTTAATCGAATTTAAATGCAATAGATTTTTCCCCTTAAACCGTATACAACAACACCCATACGAACCCATAAACGTTTTTGGTATTTAAATTTTTTTAATAACAAATTCCCTTATTTAAAATTCCTTATCGGTATATGGAATCGTAAAACTTTCATTACACCGAGTATCTCGATACATTTTTACAACCTTTCCATGCTTGCAACTAAAACAAAATCAGCATGTACACTTAATTTGTAACCAGAATCCACTGAACAAACCATTCTTTTCAACAAGTCCTCAAGAAGTATGAGTAATTTCGCGGTCTAGCTAAGAAATAAAAACTGAAAAAAAATTGAGCGTGTAATCAAAATTCTTATCAATGCTAATGGTGTTTAAGCACAGAAAGTGCAGTGAAAGAATATAGTAATACAAATAAAAACTAGTATATTTGAACCGATTTGGTATTACTACATTCTCTTGCGCATAAAAGAATTTAAAAGCAATTTAAATTATTTGTCTTTACTAGTCGTTATGCCCATCTGAGGTAGACATATTGTCTCAGTTAGATAAAATCCACATTTTCTCCACACTACGAGATTTTGTAGTAGTTGTAAATAAAAATCAGTAAATATTCGTATTTCAACATTTATCGGATCGTCATACCAAAGTTGTCACGGAGAATTGTTGACAAAATGAGTGCGGCTATTTTAACATTTTGGAAAGAGGTGATATTCGCTAGATGTCAAGTCCAACAATTACGACTAACTAATCAAACATAAATTTTAAATCTTTTGGTTTGTCTAGTGTTCGCTTAAACTCGTATATTTTATGCATAAAGTCCATTGCATCCAGTGACAATATAATTTGAGCAACCATCGTCATTAGGTTGGTAGCATTGCAAAATCCTCCAATGTTTGTGGTAGTACATACTTCAAGACTCTACCTCCTTAAGACTCGCATGCTGTAACCCTTTCGCGCCATAAGATTATTTGTAAAACAAAAAGGATCCATCAAGCGCCAGGTAATTTATCCTAGAGTCGAACTCTCTCAGAAAGTCACGTAAAGCATCTCATATAAAGAAGACAATAACAAATTCGACGCCTACCAACAGCCCATCGTAGAAAATTCGTTGTCCAACAACAATGTCCGCTGTTAAATGACGTGGAGTAACAGACGCACTCGCAAGTATCTAAATTATAATAATAGCGTTGCAATAGTATTAAAAAAAACACCAGAAAAAAACCAAAGAAGCGTCAAAGAAAGATAAAAACAAAAAACACGTGAAAAAAGCCAAACCATGCAAGTTACGAAATTTTAGTAAAAACTTGAGGAGCTAAATGGCACAATTATAAAACTTAAGCAAAAGAGCATTGAGAACAAAAAATAATAAACGCTACACGAAACACCAATACTAATAAAACGAAAAAAAAGAAAAAATACAGTTTATCAGAAAATTCTGAATTCCCAGAAGAATGAAAAAAAATGTACAGATAAATCCAATACAGAAAAACTGGCGTGGTACTAACATGACTTTCCTATAAGGAATGATGAAGATTATGTTGTCATAAAACGAATTTGAAGTGATATGTACACGTTTGTATTGACTTCTAATATAATTATTTATTAGAATGTCTTCAAACTTAATTCTTAAAAAACATTAAATTTATAAGTAAAACGTGTCCTCCTTAATTATTATGCTTTTAATTGTTTTTTCAGTGCTATAACAATCATATGCGCGGAAAAATAGCAATGTCGTACATAGGTTTTCAACTTTATAAGTTTTCTATAAGTTAAAAAAATGTCAAGCCCTAATGTCAAGTATTTGCTTATTGAAATTTCAAACATTAAAAAACGTACGAATGTGATACTTTAACTAAGCAATTTACAAGCAATCGGCCGTGGTGTAGTGTATCCAATGGTCTTCCCAAGGTCTCCCATTACGCTGCATTACACCGACGAATAAAAGGTCCCTGGTTCAAAAAAAAATTTTTTTTAACTGTGATCGCTATTCTTTATAGGAAAGTAAAAAGAACAAGTACGCAGTTGGTGATAATGAAACAAAATGACAAAACATTAAAAGTACATGTGATAAAAAATCAAAGACACAGGTAAAGAACGTTAGAACAAAAACGAGAAAGATTTGTTCAACAAGGCAAGAAATCGTTGAATACTAAGAACACAAACCGTACAAACCAAGTCGCTACCCAAATTACAACTTCTGATAAAGAAAGATTTGCTGATGGTCAAAAGTAAGAAAAATAGCTAGACAAAAGAATTATTTCTATTAGTACCCATAAGATTAAAAAAAACTCGATGACATGGTTATTATATTACCAAACTATACCGTAGAATTAAGAAACATTAAACACACAGATATCGGACAGGAATGCTATGAAGGTCACACAATCACGGAATGGATTCTATGGAAAAGAGAAAGATAGAAGATACAAACATAGTTTAAAAAAACTGGAAAAACAATACATGAATAGAAAATAAAGAGGTATGCCAAATTAAAAAAATATTCAAAAATTATCAAGATAAAGAACGATGAAGCCAAAAAAACCCGAGGTAAATAGAAAAGAAACAATTTTCAAGTAAAAAACACTGAAAAAAAATACTATAGCTTACAACTTAAGAACAAACATTATGAACCTAATCCAAAGAACAATAATAACAAAAATACGATAGATCATAACCGAAAAGTAAAAGAAAAATCTTAGCCTAAAATAATCCGACACTACCTTCGTTAGAAAAGTTTTTTTTTTGTTTATACATAAAAGCGTCACATTTGAAGTTAGATTATAATAAGATAGGTAAACCCTTTATTATGTAGGACAGACAATGGAAACTACTTTATATGTTGTGAGAGAGATGAGAAACCCATTCGACTAAAAACCTGTAACATCACAAAAATTGAACATTGAATATTGCGCTTGCAAACTATCGATTCTAGCAAATTGGTCTATAGTACTGTCACCGATCGAAGCGTTCGATTGGTTTGTTTTCGTTATTGGCGTAAATTGGAGTCGGCGCGGGGACTTTCCTTCTTCGCTTTAAGTGAAGCAGACATTTTGGCTAATTTCGCGTTTCGCAAAAAGACACATGTTTAGGGCCTTCACGCAGTTCTTATTTGTGGAATTAAAACCGAAGAAAAATTATTATGTTCGAAGTTATGTTGTAACAAGCGGCCCACATGGTAATTATTATTTTCTTCTTTTATTTGTTAATTACGGATTTCAGTGTCTTTCCTCTCTCCTACGATATTGTCTTCGTATGCTATGGAAGCTTACGGCAAGGAAAACTAAGTTGTTCAAGTATTGGACGTAACTATGCTCGTATTTTCAACTACAAGGTCGAAGCCACCGAAGATCTTAAATATCCTTTTGAAGATGTTTTTATGTAAACGAAGCGTTCTAATATTTAACTAGAGGTTATACGTAAGAACCTCATTAAAGTTGTGACTTCAACGGTTCAAGGCGGTTTGACGTACGAGGCAAATCGTAGTTCTTAATAAAATTTCATTTTCTTATAAACAATTTAGTAATTTGATAGTATTTTAATGCTTATTTATGCTTGGTAGTGCACTAGTAGATAACCATTGTGTTGGTTTTATTTTGTTTGTTTGTTCGTAAGTTTGATTCAAACCAAGAAAAAAAAAGAATATACGACGGTTTATTTATTATTTTTGCTTTAATTATTGGCTTGTTGCATGTGTAGTTGCTAACCATTTTAGGCTGGATGCGTCGCTCATAGCAATGAAAAGACTGAACCTAGCAAAGCTCGGTGAGTAAATTTTTTTTTATACGTAGCAATTTGGTTTTTCTAATAAGTAGTAGAGAGTAGTTTTTCTTTTCTTTCTTGTTTGTATAATTGCTTAGTTAGTGATTGAGTAAGGCTGATCATTTTTGTAGAGTAGTAGATTTTTTTATTTTATTTCTTACCAGGCATGCTTAACTTTACTTATTATTTAGTTACTTGCTATAAGTTACAGGATGTTATTAATAATATTAGCCTTGAATCAGGGCTGATTTTATGTAGGACTCTTCTTAGACGCGTGAGAGAACTAGGTGCGAACAGGAACCAGGAGGGTGGTAGTCTCCTGCAGCCACTTTGTTTGCATACCTGGCGCCCATTATTTAGGATCGGTTCACTTACGACTAGGTTGGAAAAGGAACTCCAACCACTCGCCGATCTGAGCAGTCGCAGTTGGCCATCGTCCGACCGAAGAACTCTCCGTTTCAGTCTTTATTTTTGTTGTCTCTTTCTTTATTGTTCTTTTAGATGGAATACTTGGAAAAAAAAGTGAATGTGGCAAACCAAAAGGATGTCGTCACACAAATTATACACAACACTGACCTTGCAGTGAGATTACAAGAAAACTCGTTGTTAGATACTCATACACAAAGCCTCACCAAACCCTGTTCCTCAACTGTCTGTCAGCGACAATTATATATTCATAACTCTAAGATTTACTAGAAAAGCAGAGCATCAGGTATGACGAGAAACCGTTCCTCCAAGCCAGAAGCAATACAATGGGGCAAACAAATGGATCCATAGGCTTATAAAAGATGTTGAAAGCTGTGTTAAAAGAAGACATTGTTACTTAAAGTACTATATTACCGAGGCTCTTACTGAACACGGTTGCCAGTTATCTAAACAGTAGATAAAGAAATATTGACCTCGTGTGTATATACTGCGAGGCCCGGAGCACACAAAATTTGCTTGTCCAAGATGGACCAGCCTTAGAAGAGAGCTGGTCGGTCTGTCCTCCAAAACACTAATACAATAGACGTTATTGAGCAGAAAGCATTGGGATAGTATCAATACCTCGATAGAGATGATAATCAGATAGAAAGTAGAAGACTCCCTAAGGCTGCCGATTTTTCTTTGACTGTCATTTCCTATCAAGACGTTAAACTGACAACTACGAAAAATGTTCGGCTGTAGAATAATTTAAGTATGGCTTGTTTCTAAGGACATCCACGTCAAATTTTCTTCGCTTATCGACACCCGATGTGTAACTTATGTATTGTGGGTTTCTGACACTCCCAGCATTTCTGTGTTTAGAATGTACCACAAAAATTTCGGAATTATCGTTGTTAATACTCTACGTTACTGAATTGTAGTTGTTAATGCCCTACGTTACTGAATTGTAGTTCTTAATACTCTACTTTATTGAATTATAGTTGTTATACCTATCTTATCTTTCATTTATGGTAACTTACCTTTCTCTTTTATTGTAGTTACACGAACATCAAAGTAACAAGGATTACGAACCTAAAGTTCGTTACAAGCTTGGATCGTCTGTCTTAATCTAGACTGAAGTGTTACTTAAAAAGATCTGGCGCCCTATTATTTACTTGAACCTCCCCTATCTCCGACCGTGTGAGTTGGCCGTGCAAGGTTCGTAACACCTATAAGCTTGTAACAAAGCTAGAGAAGATACCACAAGCTCGAAGAAGATACCCAAATGTCGTGACCAACCTACCAGCACTGTTTTTAATTGTCTGTTGTTTATATGTATGTATATCTAGTAAGTAGGATAAGTTTGTTATTGATCCGTCGTATGTAATATACAATTTAAGTCAACCGACATAGACTAAATTTGCTGTTATGGGTTATAATTTACTATTAGATCAGAGTGCATGTTTCTATATATATTATATAGTTAGTTGCGCTGTGTAGCTATTAGTTTATAGTGCATGTTTGCGGGTTACTAAAATATCTTATGCTAACAAAGTATTACAGATTTAATTTTTGTATTGGTTTTATTACTCTTCCACTTCTTGTCGTGACTGATGGTAACATTGATAAAAACATTTCGAAGTTTCGGATTCTTACCTTGTCTTCTTAGTTTAACAAAGGTAATTCTCTTTTTTTGTTTTTGTTTGTATACAATATTTATTTTTGTCTTGCTTTTTGAAGTTATAACATTATGTTCTTCATTAATTTAGGTTTGTGATCTTTCTTTGTAACTAGTATAGTAGTTCCGGTATTTCTGAACATAAGTCTATGATCAGGTCTAAGTGTACTTCTCCAATTGAATAATGCTAATTGCACGACTGTACCTTCCATGTGACACTTTTACAAGATATTTTTAGCTGTTTGGTTCTTTCTGCAATTCAATTTCCTCTGGAATGGTATGGGCTGGACGTGTGATGTTCAAAACACCATTCTGATGATAAACGTCTAAATTCCTGTGAGAAGTATTGTATATCGTTGTCGGACTTGTGGTGTGCCATGAACTGCAAATAAGTCTTGCAGGTGTTTGATAGCTTCTACGCTAGTTTGATTATTGAAGTGAAACTTCTTTATCGGCGTTGGAAAAAAATTTACCGTCACATTTTTTCGGTTACGCGTCACATTGGTTACGCGTCACATTTTTTCTGAAACGCAATAGCGACGTGATAAATAATATATCAATAATAAAGTGATCAACAAAATCAAAGGCTTCATTTTAATTCTAATTCCAGTGGATTTTTAACAAAAGTAAGTAATTATATCTATTTTTCTAATACTTGGGTGGAATTAATTGACATAGAGTATAAATTCTGAAATATGTTATTAATTTAAATTTAAAATATTTAAGGTTAACCTCAGTTTCTGATTGAACGATGACATTTAAAATTTAATATATTTAAGGTTAACTTCAGTTTCTGTTTGAACGATGACAATGATAGTAATAATTCTATTTCAATTAATGAAATGCTGTAATAATCTTAGTAGCAAAAAGTTAAAGTGAAATAATTGTATTATTTGTATTCATGTCTATTATAATAAAATCCTTTTGTTTAAAATTTATCTAATTTTAAATTTAAAATATTTAAGGTTAACCTCAGTTTCTTATTGTAACTATCGGTCAATGTATATGATTTCATTAAAATAGTATTTATTAATTAATAAGACTGCTAATTTAATGAACATCAATTAATTGATATACATGCAACTTTTCAGAAATTGGTTAAATAAAGTTAAATTAGATAAAGTTTAAACAAAAGGATTTTATTATCATAGACATGAATACAAATAATACAATTATTTCACTTTAACTTTTTGCTACTAAGATTATTACAGCATTTCATTAATTGTAATAGAATTATTACTATCATTGTCATCGTTATTATATATTTTTGTAATTAATGGCTTATGGTAACTGAAATATGAAATTGAATCTACAAAAATTAGTTAATTGATTTACAAAAATTTGTATTCATGTCTATGATAATAAAATCTTTTTGTTTAAAATTTATCTAATTTAACTTTATTTAACCAATTTCTGAAAAGTTGCATGTAGATCATTTTGCGAAAAATAAGGCCATAAAGAAGTTTCACTTCTTACATGTGTACACTAGTACACGCCCTAATTTTTTTAATTACTATTCTTACCTTTAAAATAAAATAAGTTATTAGCAACGGTTTACCAAGGTAATTCAGGCACGGTTTTGCTTATGACCGATTCCAATCGTTAAGTTTTTTCGCACGTCACGCACTTTTTAAGTCCAAAATGTTTGTGTGTTGTCTTTTCTAGTATAAATGTTGTCTGGCACGTTTTACACAACTTTGTAATCCGAGATATCCTCCATAAATTTGAATCAACATTTTACTTACTAAACAATTGGGCACTATCATATTTATTCGATTTGAATAGGAGACCGTTATAGTACGAAATTTAGTCGTAAAATGTGAACTAATGCTTTACTTCATTAGACGCATTCTTGATTTCGCTAGGGAATCCTGTTATCACTAAGTCTTTTGGTATTTTCCGTTCTTCATGATTTGTTGTTGCAGCCACAAGTTCTTCTTGAACGTGGTTTGATACGACCAAGACCATGAATAATAAATATAATAAATAATCGGATTTTTTGTAAACCACTTTCGGTGCATACTGCGTTACATCCTACAATTTTCGTTTCCAAAGACTTGTAGTTGGTCTCAATGTATAGCTTTTCCGTACACATATTCATGAAGTTTATTGCATTCGAATTTTAAAGCTAAAACTATCTTCTCTATCTGTGGGTAATTTTGTTGAGTTGATGTCAACGCTTTGATGACATATGCTTCATTCACATCGTAGTTTATGAGAACTGGTGTGGTGCCGTTAATCGTCGTCCAAATAAAATCTTTTTAAACAAACACCTAAGAGCTGCCGTTAACTAGCTCATATTCGGAATGAATATATTTAGACCCGTTACCATTTTCAGCAATCTTTGTAGTTGCTGCTTTGACTCTGAAACTTTAAGGTTTTTTATAGTTACAATCTTCTATGGATCAATCGCTATTCCTTTACCCAAAAATATATGTCGTAAAAAGTTTCTCCTTATTTAGCTTTAACCCTGCTTCTTTAAACCTGGTCTTGACAGATTTCTAGTGCTGAACATAATCCGAACGGTAACCTTAGGTAGCAGTACCTATCCCAAAGTGTAGCAAATGTAAGGTATTTGTTATGTTAAAAATATTTTATTATGATGTTTGTCCCCTGTATGAAATTTGTTTTCGTCACTCCCACTTATCGACGCGATGGCGGGGATAAATGTCAAATTGAAACTTTTTTTCAGGTGACTGTGGTACACTTTACGTGTATATTCTAACGTAAGCGCTCAGAAGAGTTTTCACAAGCATCTGTGTTATAAATGGGTGTATTATTATTGCTATTTGTGAAAGTTTTTCTGGGGTAAGCATAAACTCATATTTTTGCGATGGACGTGATTTTCCCGTAATTGTCATAGCAATTTGCGATACCGCCACGTATTGAGTCAATTTGGAAAGATGATGGTTTTAATTAGAAGTACGTACAAAAAGAGTCTCTCGATCAATTAAGCCACTTCCGAGACAATCTGGGGAATTCGTCATATTTGTAATTCGTGTGATGTTCAAAGAACCTGCAGAATAGTGAAGGTCACTTGGATGCTTGACGCATTTAACTAGGATTCATTGTTTGTCGATAAGCAATTTAATTGTGAAGCGATACTATATCTAATTTTTCTTCATTTCCTTAGCGATTTTAAGGGATGGTTAGAGCATGCTAATAGCTATCCGCATGGGCGACCGTAAGTACTGCTTTTTCTTTTACTTGTAAGTAATTTGTGCATTTGTCTAATGTGAAATACGTACGACATAGATATAGCTATTAACATAATTAACGCATGCAGATTTTTTTTGTTCCTACGATGTCAATTTACGTGAAATGCAATTTGCAACGGATGTGAACTCACTAGTTTCACATTAAATCAAAGATTCTAAAATTACGCATTACTTGATTTTGTTCTGTTGGATGTATTTCGATAGCATTGTGTGGAGAGTTGTCTAAACTCCAGGACTTCTATCAACGCTATAACTGTGATATTTATAGAATTATTCTTTACTACTATTTATGTACATTTTAACTTTTAATCTCTTCTCTCGTTATTAAAAAATAAATATATTTGTCGTTATAACCAGCGTTTTGTCATTTATTCTATTTTAGTGTTAGATAGATTTAAACGGTATCTATCACTTTAGCTTCTAATCGTTTTTAATTTGTTTTATAATTTAGCTGTTATTTATTTATTATTATTTCTGTGTTCTTTTACTAACTTTGACTTGCAAGAATTCTTTTCTACAATCGAGTTTTGTAAAGAATTTAGAACCGGTTATCTTTGCTGTTATTTCAATTAAACCTAATTCTTTTTTCACTTTGGCCCTTATTGCATGCGGTATTTTACATGCTGGCAAAATTTTTAATTTAGAATTTTCGGTTAAGTCGATATCGTACTCGAAATTTTTTATGCATCGAAGTAATAATGTTCGGTGATTGAGTTCACTCTTAAAACAAGTCTTAAATGTTGACATGATTTTCTTCCCAAAATAATTGAGAAGTTTTCGTCGCCTACCTACCCTTAAATTAAACGTAATTAACTTTTGAGAAGTAGACTTCTTTATAATCGCACCTAACTGCTGTGCTAATCATCGCGAGATGACATTACATTGAGCATCTGTGTCTAATTTCACATTAAATTTGTAGAGTTCATTTCAAGACTAAAGAACCGCTGCGTAGAAACCATTCATCGTCTTGTATGCATTCATTTTTTAGTTAAATTAAAGATAAACCATTACAGTTAATGCACATTGTTTACAAATGTTTTTAGTTAGAATTTATTTCGCATGATCGTCAAATTCCGAATTTATCCGACGCGACCTCACGGTTCTCTAGTCATGAAATGATCTCTACTTATTTACTTTTATGTTCTCGTGCTAGTCCTGCCCTGTGCCGTCAATAATTGAGTAAATGAAAAATGAATCGCTTTCATTGTCAGTTTCTAAGGTTCGTTCGAAAACGTTTCTGGTTTCGCGTCTTTTGCGTTTTGCTAAACACGTTTCTAAATGACAGCGTTTTTTTTACACCGTTTGCATTTATAAAAGTTTGCCGGACATTTTCTTTTAAGATGCTAGTCGTTAAACTTTTTACAATGAATTTCCAATACGCTGAAAGCTTTAGACATTTTTGACAATTTTAAAGCATGAAGCGCATTAGTTTCAACTTCATTAGCTTTACTTAATTGTTTACTCATTTGTTCATATCTAGTGTTAAAGACGCCTACACAATATCTTCTATCGTACTCAAAGCATTCACAAATTTGTCATAAAGACTCAACATCCGAGAAACAGCGACACTAACTTGAAGAACTCTTTGCTGGTTGAATTTTGAGTATAACATACAGAACAAAGCTGGATTAAGCATAACCAAATCTTACAAAGCCTTATGTGAATTTCTTCTTCATATTTCAACCCTCGCAATTCGACCTTGTGCAAAATGCAAAATTTACGTTTTAAAAAAGCCAAAGACGGCAAATATATATAGATCAGTTCAGACTGAAGAAAAAAAATAGGCTACTGAAAAAATACACCTAAAAAAAAAGACAATCTCTTGTCCTTTCGAAGCAAAAAACTAACGCCTTACTTTAATATTGCATGACTCTAAGGCGTGACTAGCCTAATATTCTATATCTGCCTGTTTATAGAATAAAACTCGCTCAGGTATAACAATGAGAATATGGACTAAGACAAATTAGTAAGACCAAGAGACAATTAAGCATAATATAGACACATACATAGAAGAATGGAAAAGCAATGCATTAAGCCAAGCTAGTAAATCAGACTAAAAGATATAAAACAATTATCGGTACGAGAAAATCAGCGCACTTTATTTATAAGTAGAGTAAAAAATACTTGACAACCATCCAGAAAACAAAAATACACATCATAATATTGACAAACGGTAACTGACATCTACAAAATGCATTCGCAAAACAAAACAAAAAAATTTGACATGAAACACAAAAAATCGTATGACTGATTGAAATTGAACTACTATAACTATAACCAACTAAAAAGAAGATCGACGCAAGAACCCGTTCATGTAAAATCCCAACCCCCTGTCCACGATTAGACTACAGTAGCGTACGATCATGCGTTTCAGTTTCTTAACGCCACTTTTTAATGTGCGATTGTTTATTATTAAAAATAAGTAGGTACTTTTAAAAAGTAATACATTTGCGGTAAAAGTACATTCTCAGATAATTTGTAAACAGATTTGTTCAAAACATCTTTTCAACTAAATCGCCACTTTTATCTTTTTCAAACATAGCACATGCTTAGTGGATAAGATAAGCACGTGCATGATCATAACTTTGTTTTGACAAACTACATGTTTATATTACAAAAAAACTTCTTATTAAAAATCGTAATAACCGAATTATTCCTATGTACGTACTGAATTTTTAAATGCTTTGGAATTATGATACACACCACTGGATTTTAAGTTGCAACCTATTCATAAGTAATCTCCTTTGGAGATAAAAATTAACCAATGCAATTTTAGTTTCATATCATTTAACACTCCTTTTACAATGCGGTTCCTATGATGGTGGTTTTTGCTACATATGATTTGGATAAGTATGTAACATCGCTAACAAAAATGTTGGTTTTATGTGAAACCTAGAATTCAACCAAGATAGTAAAAGTTAAAACAAATACCATCAAGGTAAACCAAAAAATCATGACAAGTATTTTGACGACGTGAGGTTCAATTACAATGTATTTTAAACAGTATATTGCTTATTTGTAACCAAATGTCTCAAACAAACTTCATAAAAATAAATAAAAATTACTTATTCTAGATTTTGTGATCAAAAATAAATGCGTTGCCTTCCGTCAAAAATATACAAACATTAAGTGCAAAAAAATAAGCAATATTGAAGATGACATGGTGTAAATGGTAACACCATTATTAGTTGATTAAAGTTAAACATTAATTAAAGCTACTTTATTTAGAAGAGCAACAAATTCACGACAGAACAAACTTATTGCACGTTACAATAAAACTACTTACAAGATTTAGCCAAATAGGTGAAAACGTATTTCCCAAAGCAACTCATAAAATCTCTGACTGATTCGAAAATGAATTTCGATTCTTGTAGAGCGTCGTCTTGAACACATAAAATAGGAAATGATTATGTTAAGATTAAGAAAAGATGAAATACTAAATATTGATACAGAAGGAAAAAATAAAACTTACGTCAATGTAAGTTCATAAAATTTAGTAATTCAGCCATACAAAGTTGTGAAGGAAACAACATTACTAGAACTCCATAAAGAGAAAAATATTTACACATAAGATATAAAACAGCCTATCCTGTTTCCACTAAGAAAGATACATTTACAATTTTAAACTGTACCATAACTTTTATGTTCGAATACGATAGAAAGAGTCACCCTTAAAAGGGGGTTTCGTTAGTCACAATATTCTACGTCGGCCTATTCTATAAAGGACAATATACATGCTCAGTTATTTATATCACAGAAGTGTACGCTGTAAATATATACGACGAATACTATTAAATATAAACGCAGCAAAATGAGGTTCTTGAATATAAATGTACAACGGAAAAAGTTTACTTAGATTCGGTTCGGGACATAAAAATATACTGCATTCATCTAAAATATATTAGCAACTCCCGAAGATGGATACAATGCAAAGTAAGTTCTACACCGTCCAAAATGTTCGCTTCCAATAACACTTTTTCGTCCTTTTTTAATTGTTTCTCGTGCAATCATTTATCGCCACACCGACGGCTACCTCAGGCACCATCTTTTAAACATTTAAATTATTTCCAACATTCTTAACTCAAAGCTTAATAATTAATGCAATTCCAGTTGAAGTGAAAGCTACTTTTGAAATTAAAAAGGTACCGTAATCAAAGTTAGAGCCCTAAACAAATCGTGCATCGTTGTGCTAAAATATAAATTCCCTTTAGGTACTCGTAAATAATGCAATTGAATCCGTACTTTCCAATTTAGCTGTTTCCAATTGTTAAGATTGTTTTAGAAATGCAACACGTCAAAAGTAATTTCGTCTTATAAACTTACTATGCACTAAAAAATTAAAGAAAAAGCTAATTTCAAATCAGATTTGGCATTGAACTACTTATAAAAATTTATTGATTCATTGAACAAATTTATGTTGCCCAATAAAAAAAATGAATTCTTGGGGGTTCTAACTAAAAGCGTGTGAAATGCATTCAATGTAAAAGCTGTAACGTATCTTTATTAACCTCTTCAGGCAATACGTATCACATATGATATACTCAGTTTCTTACAAAAATACGAATATAAAGTATATTGAAGCCAGAGTTATAGTGTATCACGTACGATGATATAATACTAGCACCCCCTGTTGAGTAGTAGCTGTGTTAATTATCATATGGATAACGTAACGGAAGCTTTTTCTGAAATAAGTTGTTAGAACATTGTAAATCGATGTATATAACCTGATATTTTGTTTGCATAGTTACTCTGTTTGACTGGAGTATCACATATAAAGCTTGAGGTTAGAAAATCTCTTCTGGAAGTACTGACAATACTAGTTTTATTTTTCAGCACTTACTTAGAAGAAGAAATCAATGTCTAATATATGTCACTCATTGGTGATTCCCTGAGTATACTAATATATCAATTATTAATTAGCGAGGTCTAGCGATTTAAGTCTTTTTATTCTAGAAATTTTATTGACATTATCTAGTAAATTTAGTACTAACACATTGGTGATTTTTTATTCCATTGAGATAGGTAGTTGTACGTCGTTTAACCTCATCTTTGATCTAGGGAACTTTGAAGTCTTCATGAAGTTATTTGTTGCTAATGAACCATTCTCTGTTTGACAATATACAAAGAATTTTGTTTTGGAATCTTTGCAAAATATCAATGTTAGGTGGCTTAACACAGCCCCAAAGTTGTATGCCCACACTGCACTGGAACTAGAACTGTCTTATACACTAATACTTTATTTTCATGGGATAACTTGGTTTTCTCCCTAGAACCACTTTTTACCATAGCATCCAGTTGCTTTCTCTTATGTGTAATATAGATTTTCCAAGTTAAACGCCTGTCAAGGACCATACCAAGATATTTTAATTTCTGTTTGATGAAGATCTGTATACTATTTAAGGTTACAGGAGGAGCAGAGTTGTGCTTCGTCGTAAACGTAACAGTTGTAGACTTAGTTTCATTGATTTGTATTCGCCACCGGTGCAACCATTTTTGAATTATGTCGACACTATTTTGTACAGTTGTCGATGCTTGTACTGAATCCTGTTAGAAAGTTAATAACGCTGTATCGTCTGCAAAAATGGCCATCATGGTGTTGTTGCTGTATGGTAGGTCACCTGTAAATATCTGGTGTAGGGTTGATCCCAGAACAGAACAGAGTATAGTCCAGACTGGTTTTTACCGTATTTTACTTGATAGTACCTCTCATTTCAGTATAATTTCAAGAGAAAAAAGTGTTGGAGTAGAAAAGACCTTTTGATTTTGTAGAGTAAGCCGAAGTGCCAGATCCGGTCGAAAGCCTGGTTGACGTCAAGGAACATCGCAACACATTATCTTTGTTCTTCAAAGTACTTTTCGATTACATGTACGACTCTGTGTATTTGTTCTGAAGCAGAGTGTTTTTAGTGAAACCCAAATTGATTTCGAATAACTTCTTCTTCTACAATTATAGGCGCCATTCTCTTGATTATTAATCTACCTAATACTTTTGACAGAATTGGTAATAGCGTTATCGGCCTTATACGAGGTTACCTGCGTGTTTGCCTGGCTTCAATATTAATATTATTTGACTCAAGACTGCATTGAGGATATGTAGTATACACATTATTGCTTTGTGGGGCAGTTTCATTAGTAGTTTAGCAGTAATTAGATCATACCCGGGCCATTTCTTGTTTTCAATTTTGATTTCGAGTAAAGGAGCGAATTGGCGGGATTAATTGTAAAGAAGCTTCAATCTCTTGTTCCTCTTCGGGGGTACCTACTGTGGAATGTGGTGAAAATATCGTAGATAGGTGTTCTACAAATAGTGTTGCTTTCTAAACTTTTGTTCTTGTCCAAGAGCCGACTGTCTTTCTCATCGGCGAAGGAGATAAAGTGCTAACATATTCGTTAAAACATTCGTGTTTCCACTTCGTTAGGGCTGTTTTTAACTCTCTAGTTTGCCTGTTTAGTTGATTTTTGTCTATAGGATTCCTAGTTCGATGCCATATTCGCCTGGCTCTTCTTTTATCCTCTATTTTAATTTTAATGTAAAGTGGATAGTTTTCAATATCCTATTCTGTTTTCAAAGAATACTTAATTGTTATAGTGCACGTTAGGTACTCTCTGAACAGGCCACAGTTTGTGTGATTGTTGTAGAGGGGGGGCTTTTTCTGCTTTGTTATAATGGAAGTGCTGATTGTTACTATTATAGCTGAGTTGTCTGAAAAGAAGTCAAAGAACGTTTCTACTTGACAGTATCTAGGAGATAATGCTTTGGCAACAAAGAAGTCAACAGCATCAGGTACTTTGTTTGAGTCAACCGGCCAGTATGTGGGCTTTCCGGTCAATATGTAGTCGTAGTTGTAAGCCAGTGCACCTTTGTTTAATTCGAGTCCTTTGGTGGTAGTTATCCTCAAGTCCCAGATTTGATTTTTGGCGTTGAAGTCGCCGCCAGCTAAGAACCTGTTACCTAGATTGTTGAAGAATGCTTCATACTATGTGTTTGCTTTACAGAGTGCCAAGGCCAGGTGGTATATCAAAGCAACTATTAGTGGACCACTAGTGCTTTAGACGTGCCTTGTATATAGTCAGTTACAAAGGCATCCATTACGTAGTGAGAAATTTTGTTGTTTATAATGATAGCCAGCGTGGGCTGTTTCGTTCGGATAGTTAGTAGTAGCATACTTGTGGACATTGAAATATTTCCGTAAAATGAGTTTCAGAGATCAGTATCAATTTTTTCCTCTTTTAAAAATAATTCGACTAGAAGACGATGCTGTGCTAACCTATTTGCATTCCAGGAGGCTACTCGCAGAGAATCCATTATTGGTGTTCGGTAACTAGCGTGGAAAGCATATCACCATACTGTTTTGATTCATTAGTTGGTTGAACATAGATTCAAACTTAGACAAGAGTTTTGATATTAAAATGTTGTGATTTAATGACGTGATTTTCGAATAGCTTGGACCATTCAGATTTGCGAAATATATACATTAATATACTTGTACTTTATGGTCCCAATGAAGTTGCTGACTTTCCTCTGTTTAGCTGAAGTTGTTGGTATATCTAGCAACCCTTGTAATTTGCTCATCCCCACACTTAACACACAAGTAAGGTTTACTGCAGTAGCTTTTACTGTAACCATAAGACTGGCACCTGGTACACTGGATGGTTGAATTTTTTTACGTGGCGACTCGATCGTTATCATTTGATGGTAAATGTGTTTCTTCCTTCTGAAATTTACTTATGGTTTCGTTCATATGTGCCGTAAGGTGCATGTTTTTATGTACCACTCTGTAGACTCTGTCTTCCTTTAGTTGGTAAGTGTGGTGAATGATCTCTTCGTCTCTGAGATGCGTGATATTTCCTGTATAAATCAGGAGTGATTTGTGTTAATTTTAATGGTATTGTTTGATTGAGCTTTTGTGTAAACTTGCTCTTTTTTTATTGCTTTTGTTAAGTTTTCTATCATTTTAACATAGTATATATATGTATTGAGGGAAGGTTTAGGATGTTTCTTTACTTCATTTACTTCTGTTGCTTGCATTCCCGCATCTGTATTAATGTCAGCTAACACATTGTATCTGTTTGAGGATGTAGTCGGGTTAACTATTATTGAATTGACTCCAGATGTATATGTAATTTGCTCGCGTTTTGGGACTTGTTGCCAATCGTGTTGATTATCTGTTGTCCTCGTCAGAATCTTCAACATATGTTTGTTGTTAGTAACTTGGCGATTATAGGTTTGACTATTACTGATGCCAATGATAGTATGTTAATTAGATGTAAAATTACCGGTATGAAACTTAGATATTGAATTAGTAGTGCCCCGAATTATTTGGTGCAAATTGCAGAGGTCCAGAGATTTGTGTTGATTGCTGCGTTCCGAGCACCGGCTTGATGTATGGTGAGTTTCGAATGTTACGAATGAAGTATGTAAACACCCAAACTTAGGCTTGGTCCTAGTCTCTTCTTGAGAGCCAAAACAAGAAGTAGAACTTGGCCTTTGCCGTATTGTCGTTCGTGAACCCAAACAAACTAACGTTTCGCAAGACATTGCAGCTTGCATCTTCAGAGTAGTAAATGTCACTGAAAGAAAAAGTGTAAATGATGATATTTATACCAATCGCGATTAGCGTGATTAACGGACCTTATCTTTCCATTACAGCTTGACCGACTTCGTTATTACTCGGAGTAAGTGTTTGTGTCCTTTCCAAGAAGGTCGACCTTTGTCTTAGAGGATATAATACTGGTAGCCAAGATTTGCTGAGTCTTAAACCGTTTTCCTGGTTCATATTACATGGATGTTTTTCTATTTCCACAGCTTCGCGGATTAGTCTGGGAAAGTAGAAAGGAGTTTAATTTGGTCAAACTTCAGCGTGTGTCCTTGGTTCCACGTGTTCTGCCACTGCTGATTTAGTAACTCTGCGGTGTTTGAAGTCAGTCATATGTTCTTTTACTCTAACTTGAATAGAACGTCCCGTTTATCCTATATAACTTGATCCACAGGAACAAGGAATTTTGTAGACTCCGGCATGTTTTAGAGCCCCTTGTTTGTCTTTAGCAGATGTAAACCAGGTGTTCAGGGTATCCTTAGTCGTAAAGACGGTTTTAATATTATGTTTCTTTAGCACCCTGCTTATTTTGTCTGTTGAACCCATACAGTATGGTAAATAAGCGGTGCTAGTAGGAGGTGATAAGTCTTCTTTGACTTTTGGGTTTATTGCTCTTATGAATATATACACATTAAAAAAAAACTAATCAGTTACACTATAATATCAATTGTTTCAAAAACCCTTTAAGAAATTTAATTTGGTTATTAAGATCTAAAATTCGAGGAACCAAAACTGAAACCACAAAAGTGAGTGAGGCGCCAATGGATATGTAAAAAAATGATTAATGACGATTCCGATTTTGTTGACAATTTTTTTAATGTCGAATAAGAATCATTTTCGTATCAATAAGTAAACAAGCAGAATTGCAAATATTGAGCACCTGAAAAAGCTCGTTAATTGCACGAAAGATCATTCCATAGCCAAAAGGTTTGATTTATTGTTACAACACAAAGCTTGATGAGCCCTTAGTTGCGAGAGAGAATGCAACGATAATAACGTCTCAGCGATATGTTAACAACCTCAACACTTTTGTATCAGAACAACTTCAGAACTATCCCGATTGTTCAGCAAGATGAAGCGACAGCCCGTACGTCTAGAGCGTCAATAGTTCTTTGGTTAGTACGTAATTTCACGATTTTTATTAATTAGACTTCAAAATCGCCAGATTTGTCTGTGCGCAATTTTTGAAAACAATAATTAGAAAAGAAATCCCATTGAAACGCTGCAAAGTACCATGCAAAATCTCAGTATTCGCTTTCAAGAATACATACGTTCGAATGCCTATCATCTTGAGGATACTAAGATAAGAACGTCTTTCTGATTTGGACCGTGTTAATGTTGTAACCAAAGTTGTCAACGTTTCGCCTATTTTCGTAAAGAGCTTCATAACTAAGAACGTCTAAAGAGTTTGGTAATCAACTTGTAAACAAACCCACATTCTAAACGTTGATAGACTGCCCCCTCTCTGTGTCCTTTTCACGTCGAGATGAATTTATATATAAACTTTCCATGTCTTATGGCACTTATGACATATTTCTGATTGCATTGATATGATCTACTCATATCTGTCTCTAAATCTCAAACAGATTTTTCCAAACTACCGCATCATAGACTTTTTTCCAAATCTATACGTATCAGGTGTGTGTCCAAGTCTCGAGCTTTCTTTTTTATTATTTTTTGTAGCACAAATGTGTTGCCTGTACAAGAACGTATGTACAACGTTGCTACCACATTGTTCTTGTATTTCTTCAATATTATCTTCTAATCTCTCTTTTAGTTTTCTGCCATACAACCGTCCTATTACACGATAATTCCTCCGTAGTTGCTACTCACTATTTTGTCTCTTTCTTTCATTCTTAGTCCTAGACCTTTCTACCTTTAAGTATAAGACTGATAGAGTTGAATCTTTCACTTCTGTCTCTATTGCTTCCTATTCTGTTAGTTCTCTCTCATGTCTTTCCTGTTTCTCTACTTTTTTCCTTATGTTATCAAATCATTTTGTTCTTGGTCTTCCTTTTTCATTATTGCTGTTTCGAACACTCTTTTTGTTAGCCTATCGTCCGATATTCTACACAGATGCCCAAACCATCTGAGCTGCCCTTCTGTGATTTTTTCATTGATTGATTCCATTTTCAGATTTTATCGAAATGTTTCGTTCCTTATTCTATCTTTCTTGGTTTTATTCTCTATTATTCTGAGGACCTCATTTTCATTGCATTAATACGTATCTTGTGTCTTTCTGTGATTGTCCACATCTCGCTGATATATGTGATTGATTGCCTAATCACTTTTTTAACTTCGGTTTTTATTTCCTTTGGCACTTCTCTTTTTCTTAAAACGATTGTCTTCATGAGATTAAATATTTTTCCCGCTTTTCCTATTTCATCGTCTAATTGTTTGTCCACTTTCCCATTTTCTTCTAATATTGTGTCTAGATCTTTAAAATATTTTACTTGTTCTATTTCTTTCCCGTTCAGAGTAATTTGATGTGTTTTCTTTGTGTTTGAAATTCTCATTGTTTTTGTCTTTCCAAAGTTTATTTTCACGTTTACCATCAGTTCATCCTCTATTACTTTGAGATTATATTGCGACTTCTTCGTATCTGTTATCAAAGCCATGTCATCTGCAAACATAAGTTCTGTGAGCCGAGTTTGTGTGATTTTCCAGTATCCCAATGTTAGTTTCTTTATCTTATTCATGGCTTTCTTTATTGCCTCGTCCAGTCCAGTTTATTTTTTCTCGTGTTGTTTATTTTTTTCCCCACTACTTTCTTCTGCTATTGTCAATATACTATTTTGGAAGTGTTCGAATTTTCCTCTAGCTCTGTGTTTTGCTCATTTACTTGCAGTTTTTTCTCTAGTAACTCTTAGTATTTTTTCATTATTGCTTGGTAGTGATCACTTCCTATCTCTGCTACATTTACGTCCTTCACTTTTTGCCAGTTATTTTTGCTCCCTAGAAAGTAGTCAATAATTGATATCTCATTTCTGCTCTCCAATATTTTTTTATATGTCCTTGTGTTTAAATTTTGTGTATGTTATGATTAGATTGTTTTCGATACATATTTCTATTATTCTTTCGCCGTTGTTGTTTAAAGTTTCTTCTCTTTCTTTGCCCACGTGCTCTTCTTTTCCTCTATTCTTATTTCAGTTGGACGTTTTAGATCTTCCAAAATTATTAAATTTTCTTTAACACTATCTATTTGGGTTTGCATCTTACGTATATCTCTTTCATTTTTCGCTTAATCATCATCATTGCGTTTTCTTTTTCCTTTGCGTTTGTTTGTCGTCATCCATTCCCTGTTCCTGTATTTATCCGTTTTTTTGTTCGCTATTATATTCTTTACTGTTCTTCAATTTCTCCCTATATTTTGCTTCTTCATTTTCATTTATCGGCTATTTCTCGCTTACCGTTGTTCCATATTTCGCCCGTTCTTTTATTTGTTCGATAGTATAACTTATGTCACCTACTATGAGCTTGTTGTATCTTATAATTGCTTTGTGTCCTTTAGCCCTCACTGTTTCAGGGTTTCATTTTCCTTTTTTAGGTTGGCGTTTTCTAACTTTATTTCCTGTATTTTGGCGCGTAATGTATCAATCATATTTTCTACGCGTTCATTAAGTGTTTCAAGTTTGTTTTTAATTTCCTCTAATAGTATTTCTATAATTTTATGTTTCCGTTCGTATCTTTAATAATACCGTTTAAATCGCTCATTTATTTATTTATATGTTCCTTTGATAACGCTTGGTTTACACGTTCACTCTGTTTAAGTCCTGATATTTTCACCTTATAACTACTCCTTTACTTACTCTGCAGTCACTAATTACTTACTAATTTTCCATAATATTTTAAAATCTTTACACTTTGACACTTTTAGTTCGCTGGTATTTAAATAGCCGCGACGTGCTTTGCGTGATAATACTCGATTTACGAAAAATATTTATCGCCGCACTCACGTACGCGTCCTTTCAATTCACAATTCTAACAATTCTTTTGTCTCCATTTTTAAAAATGGACTAGAATGTTATCACCTTGTAGTAAGCATTTATTAAAGTCACTGTTTTTACTAACATACCGAGTCTGTGCTTTATGAGAGCAATAAGAATGCTGCTCGACCCTGGCATTTTTTAAATTTTTGACTTCTTCATTTCATTTACTTTCGTATAATTTACCTGTGTCTCAACGGCCTTTTTCAATCCTAGGTCTTCTAATCTAAATTATCTTCCATCTTTTACAAGAAATTTTTTGTAGTATTCTTTCAATTTTTTCATGTTAATTCCATGTTTCCTTTTTTCTAAGGTTCTTAATAATTTTCCATGTTTCTGATACTCTTCTACATTTCTACAATTTATATGCCTGTCTTAGTCATAATGCAAAATTAGGCTTTTTGTAAAATGTCTAGAGATTTTATAAAAAGCCGGCAAAACGCGATCCAACGATGCAATTTTCGTTATGACTACACCAATTCAGGCAAATTGATAATATGCCGGCAAAACGTGAGCAGAAGAATGTATCTCTCGTTCTGATTGATTATTTTCAGGCATTTTATAATCTGCCAAAAGTGATGTAGTCAAAACGCACAATGTTGCTTTTCCGCTTCAGTTCGCGCCAACTAGTTGCACCGAACATAACCTAAAACGTGAAACGTGTCCGTTGTTTGGCTGTTTTTAATTTTGAAGTGCACTTAAATACATTAAAATGAACGTTAACCGCGAGGACATAACAATCAACAATGACAAAGGAGATTTAGAAGTTAGAAATTCCAATTAAACAAACAGTTACAAAATTTTTATAGTGAAAGAGTGGAGAAAGATGTAATTAAAAAGCCTTGGACTGCCGATAGAGTTAAAAAAGTTATTGAAGACATTAAGAGTGGTAAATTAGCTGTTTCAACAGGTAACAAAAAAGCAATAAGCAGTACCATTCCATAAAGAAATACGACGTTTTCAATATCGGTATTGAAGAATATCTAGTGCTTAAACGAAACTCTCTTGACCAACCCATTGTTTACATAATACCCATAGAACAGTATTTTGACGTGTTGTTAGAATGTCATCGAACTACAGGGCATGGTGGGAGGGATAAAATGCTATTTGCCTTAAAACATAATTACAACATTCCTAGAAGAGCGGTAGAAATTTTCATTTTACTATGCAAAGAGTATCAACTTAAGAAATCGCAACCCCACAAAGGATTAGTGGTACGTCCAATTCTTTCTAAAGATTTTAATGTTCGCGGGCAAATAGATTGGATAGATTTTCAATCTGCTCCTTATAAAAATTATAAATGGCTTCTTAACTACCAGGACCATGCTACAAAATTTTTGTATCTTCGCCCTTTACATAGCAAACGTGCAGCGGAAGTGGCTATAGAGTTGGTGAAAATATGTTTGGATTTTGGAGCACCGCACATATTGCAAAGTGACAACGGCCGGGAATTTACTGCTTCGGTAATAGAAGAAATTGTCAGCTACTGGCCAGATTGCAAAATTGTTCACGGCAGGCCACGTCGCCCTGAAAGCCAGGGTAGTGTGGAAAGAAGTAACCAAGATGTTGAGAACATGCTTCGATCTTGGATGTCCGATAACTCTTCTACAAATTGGTCCCTTGGCTGCTATTTTGTACAGTGGCAGAAGAATTCCTCGAAACATCGCATTATTGGAAGGACTCCGTACCGTGCATTATTTGGAGCTGACCCAAAAGTTGCATTAAAATCAACAAACTTTCCAAACTCTGTAATTAAAGAGCTTCGAGCAGAAAAGGAACTTGAAGATTTAATGCGTTTTTCACAGACAAGTAACAGTGAACATGACAAACAACTGGGTGATGAAGAAGTGAATGTTAATGATACTTTCAGTGATATTATTATGCATTGTTGTGCGTGCAGTGACAAAATCACAGATACATCTACATTCACATGTGAGATATGTAATGCTACAGTGCATTTACATTGTAGTTCAGGATGGTCTTCAAAACCGGAAGTAAGAGTTTGTTCCCTTTGTACAACTGAGAACAAAACTGAATATGAAAGACAGAAGTCTTATTCTGGCCAAAAAAGAGCAGCAGAAAAAATTACTGAGACGTCTAATAAAAAATTTAAGGCACTAGAAATCGGATCATATGTATATTTGGCAGTTCCGAAGGTAGACCGAAGACCTCTCGATTCAAAGAATCTAACTGGAAAAGTGTTAGACCTGAAAAATAGTCTTTACAAATTAGGTACATCTAAAGGAATTCTCAAAACTTGGTTTTCCAGAAATGCTATTTAAGAAGCCTTAGTTGGTTTTGAAGATGAAGTTCCTAATAAACTAATAACTGTAAGAGAGGCAGTTGCATATCATTCTCGATTCGGAGGTCAGGGGTTTCAAAAATGTTCATGTAAGGCTAGCAGCAATCAGTGCAATACAAAAAAATGTGCTTGCTTAAAAAATAACAATTTATGTTCTTCAAAATGTCATGGAAGTTCAACATGCAGTAATAAGTAAAATTAGTACCACAGATCTGTGTTAGTACCTGCAATAGAACAAAAATGGAAACTACTATCAAGGTTAAATAAAATGGGCACAGGAGTAAAGGAGAAGAAGTCATTGTTTATAAGTGTGGAAGTGGTATAACACGACTTTGACACGACAGTTTTCCACTGCGCACATAATCTTGAGAGCAGCTTATACTTTTCTTTTGTAATGTACCTACCATAAAAAATATGTGTGGTATTATATTATTATTTTCCAAAGGATTTGTTTTTATTTTTTGCTTGTAGGTAAACACCAACATTCTTTGTTATCATTTGATAATTTGATATGTTATTTTACAGAATGCCGACCTAGTAATTTTAATATCTTTATACTTTGGTTTTGACTACATCGCTTTTGGCAGATTATAAAGTGCCTGAAACTAATCAGTCAGAACGAGAGATACATTCTTCTGCTCACGTTTTGCCGGCGTTTTATCAATTTGCCTGAATTGGTGTAGTCATAACGAAAATTGCATCGTTGGTTCGCGTTTTGCCGGCTTTTTATAAAATCCCTAGACATTTTACAAAAAGCCTAATTTTGCATTATGCCTACGACATGCCCACATTTCATTTAGTTTTGAGATACCTCTACTTTTACATGTCTGTGCAGTCTTACATATGTTTCTTTTAGCCGTCGTGATCCTGAGTGTCTAGCCATTTTTGTTAACTTGCGTTTTTGCTTCTACACGTTTTTTATTCTTTTAGACCACCATTCTAAGTTTTGTACTGTTTGCGTTTCTGGTTGTCCTGGAACTTCTTGTAAATGTCTTTGTAGAAAAACCACCGTTATACTGCATTATATATTTCCATACTTGTGTGCAGTACCTTGATCTTATAGTACAGATCAGTAAAACTGAGAGAGAAAACAATATATCAACACACATTAGCAGGCCGTCGATTCGGGGGTCTGCACAGTTCTAGTCTGTGCAAGCAACCGGAGAAGCATACACACGACCGTACAAAAATTGTAATTTCGTCAGTTTAGTACGTTCAACCAAAGGATTGTGCTGATAGAATAGATGAATTACACATTAAAACTACCATAGCGTCGTCTTCATTGTCGTTGTTCTCTTCAGTACTGGGTGTACCACGCCTAGTCTCTTGATCGATTAAAAAGGTTAGGATTTGTAGTACCATAAATGAGGAAAATAAAGTTCTGTCTCCTCCATACCCGAACGTTCAGAACTGTTCACCTTCAATTATTTGCGAATTGAATATTTTTAACGCCACTTTTTGTTTACGGAAGCATCAATTTCCCGCATTTTATGTGCTGATCCATGTAATTATTGTTTTTTACCTTCCAAAGACATGGATTCGCTTTATAAAACTTGATAAATTCGAAAATAAAAGAATCTACAGACATATCTATTATTTGACGCTTGCACCTGAACTGAAGCATTCGGCCTCTTTCGCATCTACGCGTTCAGTTTTAGTAAGTCTGTGCAGGCAAATTTCAAACAGACACAAATCAGTCCGGCCAAATTTTTAACTGCAGTTTTAACATGCACAGGCCAGAACTGTGCAGGTCGCCGGATCGACCGCCTGCTAATATGTAGACCCCTTTAGAGTAGCTAAAAGGTACAAAAAACCTTTTTGATACCTGATATCTTTTTACTTATCTGACAACTGGCAGAAAAACTTCTCGGCTACTTATTTAGAAAATTTCTAATATTTTTTTAATTGTGCAAATCTCTTCTATTTTACGTACAACGTATGTAAATATGTCACTTTTAACACTTTTTAAAAGCTTAATTTCTAATTACAGCTTTTATTTTGTAATAACTGGTTTTAATATTCCCGTTCATGATAAAAAATAAAACCTTAGTGTCTCGTTAGACAAATACATAACTGTTAATTGAATTGCATAAGCTTCTGTATTTTAATTTGAAGAATTGCTTGAAAAATGTACATTTATTTTGTAATAATCAACGAGATTTAACAGAAGAAGATGCAGAAGAAAATAAATTACGATAAACAATTAAGGTTTTTGCCATTAAATTCCTCCTAAATCCATATCTCTTATAGTCATCAAGATTCCCCATGAAAGCATCAAAATTTACCCACCCTGTGCACCTGTTTCCACTCGCAGTTTACCCCTCGCTCAACACCGAATAACTAAACATAACTTCTTCGTTATACTTGTACTGCAAAAGTCTCCCAAATTGTGTGGTTATACAATTTTTTTCTTGAAATATAGGCGCACTTAAAACTGACGTTTTTAATTAGTCAAAAAACAATTGACGTTTTTGATATGAAAAATATTGACATAAAATTAATAACGAATTTTCAAAAGACATTGATAAAAATTAATGAACAAAGAATAAATCCCCGAATATTAATTCCTTTCAATTTTTTAATATCAAAATGATTTAAACATTTCAAATAAATCCACTTTATACCTGGATTGTTAAATTAATTACAATGGTGACCGTTAAATTGAATTTATGGAAAAATAAATATTAAAGCTAAAAATTTCAAGTATGTTGACAACAATTTTTATATCGAATAAAAAAACGTAAAAGGTCGCATTTATGACATTTTCGGAAAAAAATTTAGCTGCGTAGACTGCTCTTTGCAATAAAAGTCATCATCGGTGGAGTATCATGATGTTGGGGATGTAATCTGTTTCGACTGGGATCTTAATGTCTTGATATCGTGTCGTTACTTCTGACGAATATTGATTTATTTTTTATAATAACTATAAATAAGTTGCCTCGTTTCTTACGACTCAGTTTACATATAGTAATATACTGAAGACCAAACAAAATACTGCAAATAAAAAAAACGAAAACATACCCGAAAGGCAATTTAATTGCATCATAGAAAATTTATATGAAACGAAATCTCCTGAGAATTTTTCGCTTGTAAAAATGCGGTACAGTAATTTCAATACATACGAGACAAATATGAAACTCTACACAGTTGTAAATTATTGATCTCAACTCCCCTTTATTTATTTTAGCCACCCTAATTTATATTCGGACGGACAGTGCCCATTGGTTGATAGCTTTTATTGTTTCAAACTCACGCGATTTATGTATATTATCCAATATGTAACTTTATTGAGAAAAAAAAATTATGATCCTTAATGCTTGAGCCCCAATCACCTTGGCTCCTTTTCGAGAACCGTAATGCTTAAGATAACATACGCGTTAAAACGATTTTAAAATAATGTTTGTACTTACAAAGTATTCTAATTGACCTGAAATTTTTGAATTTTGGACCTAAGCCATATATGCAGAATGCATGCGCCATCTACAGGGCGTTCTTAACACGACAAATGTAAACATTAAGGAATCTGTATATTTTAATTAATAACTAAACTTGGATTGTTTATCAGTGATATAAACAATAAAAGATAATTTAAAAAGAATTATAAATAAAACTTACAGTCAACAGCTAAACAATCGGTGCATTAAAAATATAACCCTGTGGCTGGTACGCTTAGTAATCGTGCTGAAATTAAAAAGAAAATAGCCTTAACAAGGTTTATTTATATTATTTATTATCTAAGAATCATTGTTAGTACTTGGAAATATAACCGATTAATGTAAAAACAATTCTAGTGTGTTGATAAGAACAGTCGAAGGATCTAACCTAAAACTCGACAAAGCATGTGTATTTTACAGTAGTTCTTGCAAATAACACTAAAAATGAGGCTTAATAAACTTAAAAGAATAAATAATAAGAACGTCGAGACTGTACGAGACGCGTGCTGATCTTATAATCAACAGCATCTCGTACGTCACTGTTTATAAATTAAAAAAATTAATTTCTCACCTTAACTAAAAACTTAAAAAGTAAAAACCAAAACACAAAATTAATTAAATTAAATAAACGTAACTCAAAACGAAAACTGTGGTTAACTAATTTAAAAAAATCACTTCGGTCAAAGAACCATCGTGTATAGGAATGCAAGCAACGAAAACAGGTGGAGGGACGCGTCGTGGCGCGGCCAACGTCGAAATTAGCGGCGCTGTCGTCGCGGCGCCCGCCACTTGTTGATACTATTTAAATACAAAATAAGCTGTTACACATTTTATACTGTTAGTTAACGTATGTAACATTTGTGGCATCGGTGTTGTACTCATTGTTTATAATTTTTCAACCACGTGTAATTTGACATTTAAATCATATGTTTATCAACAATGTAAACAACCGGTTATACCAATAATACAGTTTTCTGTATGTAGTATAAAACTCGTTCGACAGATGGTGCTGCCATTACTATATTTTAAAGTAGTATAAAAAATAAATCTATTTTTCTTATTTTATATTCATCATTTACGTATATATCGTGCCAATAAATCATTAATTTTACTGTATACAATGTTTTAGCACATATATTGTAAAGTTATCGTATCTGCATACATATAAGCCTAATTAAAATGCTTATTACCACTTTCTATACATACACGCTCACCTTTTCGTTCTTTTTATTCTAACCTCTTGTTTCTCAAATATTTTAGTTTTTTTCAAACATTGTTTTTTGAAGTTTTTTTGTCATTTATCATTGCATTAACATCGTAGTCTCTTCCAAACAATATCTAGTAGGTATAAGATCTCTAAAATACCAAATTATTTCTTCATGGATCCTCCGTATCCTAGCTATCCTCGCCATATTGTCTTTTTTTGAGTAGAAGAGAGATGGGCTGGGCTGATTCGGACATGGAGCACTTTCGGACAATTCAAATTTAAGCAATTTAAAATTTCACGTCCGGTCAAAATATCGTAGCAGGCGCCTCTAGTCTGCATAAATGCGATTTTCCACTCTATATGTGCCTGCAACTGTCCCACTGTGTGCCGGCGCAGGTGGAATGAATTTGTTTCTCAAATAAAAATGCAAATATGACAAAGCAATTCTTGTATTGGTTAAATTCAGTAACATCAACATAATTTAATGACTTACACTAAGTTCAAAGATACTAGATATTGTAGAAACAATAATAACCCTTACAGTTTTCAGGTTGTAGCAAAATGTTTTTTACTTTTTTTTATTTTAACAGTTGCCTTATTCTTCACCACGAGAAAAACATATTGTTTCCTAGACTTCTTTAAGAAATTAACGAGTACCTCTTCTTCTTTTTGTTTTACTACGTGTCCTGCGTAGAAGAGCTTGTTCTTCTTGCCCTCGAATTCCACCAAAGTCCATGACTGAAGCGTCGGAATTAGATCTGCATCGAAAAAATCCTCTTCGTTTGCATCCTCTAATTTAGAACCTGAATATAGATAGTTCATCATCGTTACCATATTTTCTTTCATGGAACAATCAACAAAGAGTTTTTTCTTGGGCACTTTCTTTTTTTTTCTTCATTTTTCCTTTTTAAATCATCTTTTATAGGTGTGCTTGTAATGATGGCCAATTTTTTATTTCGAGTCTTTTTATGCTGGGTTTTTCTTTCAGGAGTCTTTGGATAACTTCGAAGTTCCTCGGGAGAAAAAATAGACCAGGCTCCATATGGGTTTGGCGCTGATGTGGTAAGTTGAATCTTGGCATTGTTATTATTTGCGGCTGCGGTTAGTTCTCCAGCTTCTTCTTAGATTTAGACTTGGATTGGCTGAGGTTTATCTGTCACGGATGATTCTATAAAGTTGGCATCTATGAACAAGTTCTCATTTAAAAGGTAAATCCCTGTCCTAAAAAATCCAGACTTTATATTCCTTGGAGTGAATGCTGCGTCAAATGCTGTGTTTACTAGTCCAGCAACTTGATAAACTGTTAAGGGTATTCCTGAATAATTCAACAACCAGGCGTCACAAGCAGCGTTATATGCTGCTTTGAACAAAGAGAAGACCGCTTTATGTATCGGCGGCAGCGTATAGTGAAGTGGTAGAGTCACAATGGTGACACCTGCTGTGCGCGCTTTCTCCACTACTTAAAATAAAACGTGAGCTTCCAGATTGTCAAATACGAATAAAAATCGATTCTTATTGGAGCTGTGTGAATAGGTAATGAAGTGGTCCAACACTTGCGTAAATAGCTCTGAAGACATCCAGCCACTGTCAGTAGCTAAGCTTAGAGTTCTAGGTGGCGCCCCTGACAATATATACAAGTTAAAATATTTTCTGGCAAATATCATTGCTGGAGGAAGAAAAGTTCCAGTAGCACTGATAATAGCACACGTTGTTACTAGGATGCCTCGTTTTGCACTAGTGCAATAAGATACCTGCTTAATGCCTTTTTCAGCAACAAGTTTCTTTGGCTTTTGCACAGTTGTTGTCTCAGTTTCATCCAGGTTGAATATCTTTGACGTATCCATTAATGCAAGATTGTTTTTCACTACGCTTTTCCGAAAACTCTAGATCTATAACAGCAGACAATGCTTGTTTCAATATTTTATTAACATTTCCTTAAAATGTTTTATTTAAATTTTTACGTACAAGTCTGTCAAACAATCTCTTAAATAACATAGCGATTTCCAAATTAATTTCTGTTTTTTTGCGTTGATTCTTCCATTTTCTATTAATACTTTTCGTCGCCTAAAAATATCTCCTTCCTTTCGAACACATCTTTTCAATACTAAGATAAGAATGTCTTCCGGGTTTTGACCGTGTCATTGTTGTAACCGAAGTTGCCAACGTTTCGCCCACTTTCGTAAGGGGCTTCATCCGGGCGTGAGATAAATCGAAAAAACTTAAACAAGCAACCGAAATCTAACTAAGAACTTTTCAAAAGTTAGGTGATCATCTTAACAATCAACACTTACATATGAAATTTACTATAGAAATCAAAAGTAATGGTTCTCTCCCATGTTTTGACGTTCTTGTGACACGTAAGCCCGACAGACTTCTGGGCCATTCTGTTTATCGCAAACCCACCCATACGGACAGATACCTTCATGCCTCGTCTCATCATCATTCTGCACAGAAGCGTTCTGTTATTGAATTTTTGATTCATCGTGCCGAAAGCAACCGAAATCTAACTAAGAACTTTTCAAAAGTTAGGTAATCGACTTGTGAACCAAACCAGATTCTAAACTCTGAAAAGGTAAGGAAAAAAACGGTAAGCTTAAAAAAGCAAACGAAAATCTAACCAAGAACTACTACAGAGTAAGATAATCAACTTGTGAACCAAGCCAGATTCTAAACTCCATAGAAGTGACTTAGAAGAAATAGTCTTCGTATATAAAGAAGAAAGATTGTCACGGGTGGTTAAGCTCGACTCTGATTGGGTTACAGTTGAAAGAGGGCGTGTTTTTGATAAAGGACTAATGACCGGGAACCAAAAAGGGAATAGCTCGAAACCATGATCGCGATTGAAGTTATTGGAGTGTTTCTCTCGGCTCCTGTTGAAAAAGAAGATTGAAGATTTGGCAATCGCCAAAACGTTATCAAAACTTATCTTGTGACCTATAGTAAAATGATGTTCAGCAACCGCAGACTTAGAAATACGCCTTTTCTTTATACAAGGATTATGTTCTTAAATGCGAGTAATGACGGAACGACCGGTTTTACTAATGTAGACTGAACCACATGAATAAGAAATTTGATATACCCCTTGAGATCAAAGTATAGGAAATTTGTCCTTGAGAGAAGGAAGAATCTGCTTTGCTTGTCGAATTGAATATGGGTTTAATACCATTCTTACAGAGAAGTTTCTCTATTTGATCTGTAACTTTGTGAATGTAGGGTAAAAAGGCCAATTTTGGATTGGATTCAGAAGTAGAAATCTACTTAGGTAATCGAATACGTAGATGTAGACAACGATTAATAACTCTATAAATATCTCGCTTCATATAACCATTGTTCCCTACGGTTCTAGTAAGATGTCAGTGTTCCGAGTCTAGATTCTCAGGTTGGTAAATAGAAAAGGCACGACGAACCAAAGATTCAATAACAGAACGTTTCTGTGCAGGATGATGATGAGACGAAGCATGAAGGTATCTGTCCGTATGGGTGGGTTTGCGATAAACAGAATGGCTCAGAAGTTCGTCGGGCTTACGTGTCACAAGAACGTCAAGAAATGGGAGAGAACCATTACTTTCGATTTCCATAGTAAATTTGATATGTAAGTGTTGATTGTTAAGATGATCAAGAAACTTAGACAGGCTTGGTTCACAAGTTGATTACCTAACTTTTGAAAAGTTTTTTCGGTTGCTTGTTTGAGTTTTTTCGATTTATCTCACGCCCTGATGAAGTCCCTTACGAAAGTAGGCGAAACGTTGGCAACTTTGGTTACAACAATGACACGGTTCAAACCCGGAAGAGATTCTTATCCTAGTATAGACTCCGGCCGTGGAAGCCTTCGCTATTAGTACACATTTTTTCAAGTTTCAATAATTAAGTCAGATAGATTTAAGCCTTTTAGAATAGGTTCCTTAATACCTCTAAACTGTAATTTTATTTAAAAAACGGTATTTGTTATGAAAATAACTACTTATCAACTCACCTTTACTTTGGTTATGGTTGCAATAAAGTTTAGAGGCTTTGGCGCACAAAATACGCGGTCTGCCGCTGCCGTCAGCAATCTCTGATCGCTGCGATTCGCGCGATATAGTTGTATCTCTGCCACACACGAGGCGTGTCTTGTCGGGAACAAAACTATCGCGCGGTATAAGTAATTTTTATCAGTTTGTTAATAGGTTTTTTTTAAGATGGAAGACAAACCAGTTGTACAAAAATTTGTTTAAAAGTTCGTCACTTTTATCACTAGCTGGGTGCGCTTAGTATAGTTTATTACTTATATGGTATACACTGAAGTGCTAAAAAGAAGCAAGAGTTACTCCTTATCAGAACTACTGAGATGATCCAGTTCAAATTTAAACCCAATTAAAGACGCTCAAAATTACGTAACCATTGTCATCTGGCGGAAAAAACAATAACTACGCATGCGCATGATCTGTTTTAAGAGAGAGTTGTGCACGCTAGGGATGGATCGTCGAAGACAGAAAGAAGCTAGCCTGTGTACTCTTAGTACAATCAGTATTGATAATATACAGTTTGTGTAACGTTTGGTTTTTTTGTTTTATGAAATTTTATAGGTATGTAACTAAATGTTAACTAACGTAGATTATTAAATTTGTATTATAATTCTGCCGTAATAGAAACACCGGCCATTTCAATTTTGTCGATTCAATTGCTTTATGTGTCTGATGGATTTCAAAATCAATTTATGTGTAATTATTAAACAATGTTTTTCACAAATTATTAATTAAAACTTAAAATTCATAAATCGACGTATCTTGAAAAAATGTAATTTAGATTCGTTGTTTTTCTTTATTTCATAATTTCATTTATGTATAATTTTGAACACAATGCTAAGCATCATAAATTCAACTTTACTAATTAACTATTTTATACTTAATTGAAAGATTAATAAAATTGAAAGTGGTTTTGTGCAGACGTTTCTTTGATTGTAAAAGCAAGATTTTTAAACTTTTTAGCCATTTTCTTTTTGTTATTTGATATCTTTGACGTGTTTTGGAATCAATTTATTATTAATTTATTAAATCTATTTCTCTGCAAGTTATTTATGCTAATTGCTGGCTCTAATTCTAAATTATGCATAATAATTTATTTGTTTTCTTGTACGTTTATAATTTGATGATATAAAAGTTGATCAAGGTTAAGACATTTTTATGATCGAAATATTTACCTATTGCTGTGGTTAGAATGGATGTGATAACAGGGAAAAGCATCAGTGTATATATATGCTTTGTAAAATGTAATCTAATATTTTATCTACCGTAAACGGCAAACATCTTCAGGTCGCAGGTTGCTTCTTAGTTGGACCTAATTTAAAATAATGTATCTTGGGTCTATGTTATAGACAAGTGTCCGCTTTTATGTATTAAAGTTGCGGTAGGTGATTTCGTGAATGAACCCTACATTTTATAACATTTCTTTGATCAGTTATTGTGTGTTTATTATATATGTGTATTTTTGGTCTTTGTTTCCGCAACTAAGACCTCAGTACCTACCGACACGTTGTCAATTAACTAACTCTTCTTCTGTTTAACATAATGACGTTGGTGCACGTATTTATGTGTGTTGGCATTTAAACCAATTCTTATATCTGCGTATAATCGACTTAAATTTGGGATGTCTTAATCTCTCGTTGTTTCTTTGATTATAAACTAAATTATCTAATGATCTTGCATTAACATTCAGTTAGTTAGGTGTTTCTTCGCCTGTTCTTCCCCTCCAGCAAAAAACACTATTGAGAACCTCCTTTGCAAAAAACTATTATAACACTGGTTTACTAATAATAGAAAATCGGTCGTAAATTGTACGATGTTGTATCTACAACCTATAATTACAACTTTAATTACGATTTAATTACAATATCAATAAGCAAAATGCTTTCTTGTTTTTCTTTGTACCTTTCTTGAAAATACAGTGATGTTACTGAAAGTTTGACGAATTTTCATGACAAGCAACGTTCATTATGTCTGTAAGTAAGTAAGTCTTGTGATTACATATTTCAATAGCATTTTTACAAACTTTAAACTTTGCCATGACAAGGGACTAGCATTTCTCCAAATTTAAATCTTGTCATGGCAAGACGTAACAATATTGCTACAATTTTGTCGAGACAAGGTTGTCACAAGCTTGTTATTTCTTCTTTAGTCCACTTCCAGCAAACTTGCTCCAAGCCTCCAAATTTGTCATGACAATATTGCTGCAAGTTTTATAGTTGTCACGATAAGTTTGCTGCAATCTTGGTACAAGCTTACATTGCTGTTTCGGCAGGGTTTTGGCGCTGGAACCTGGTGTGTTCTTTCTCTCGAGAAACTTCGAGGTTATCCAAAGACTCCTGAAAGAAAAACCCAGCATAAAAAACCCGAAAGAAAAAATTGCCCATCATCACAAGCAAACCTGTAAAAGAGGATTTGAAAAGGAAAAGTGAAGAAAAAGAGACAAAAGACAAAAAAGAAAGTGGTCAAGAAAAAAACTTTTTGTTGATCCGGACCTCTATGGAAAAGAAGAAGGTTGTGTTTGATGAAGGAAGATATGATAACGATTATGAACTATCTGATCTGCTAGGTTCGGATTCTGAATTAGAAAATGCAAACGAGGAGGATTTATTCGACGCAGATCTTATTCTAACGCTTCACTCACGGGTTTTGATAGAGTTTGAGGGCAAGAAGAACAAGCTTTTCTACGTAAAACAAGTAGTAGAATATAAGGGAAATGGGGTATTCCTTAATTTCTTGAAGAAGTCTAAGAAACAATAATAAGAAAAATTTTGCCAGAACGAGAAATCAGTAGGGGTTACTATTGCTTTAAACTACAATATCCAACATCTTTGAACTGGATGTAAGTTACTAAATTATGTTAATGCTACTGAATTTAACTAATACAAGAATTGCTTTGTCATATTTGCATTTTTATTTGAAAAACACATGCATTCCACTACTAAAACTGATTGTCTCAGTGTTGACCACCTTTATGTCCCACTGTGCACATGCACCGGTACACAGTGGGACAGGTGTAAGCCCTTTTTAAAAAAGTTACCACATTTAACAGCAAATAAATAAAAACAATGTGAGTGGTTCTTTATATGTCTAATGTACCATTATATAGTACCAGAAACAAAAATCTTAGGAAAACATAACATGTTGAGAGAAATTGAGAATTTACCCAGGTAAACACACGACGTCCCAGGGACGTTCGTTTTATGCCCAAATGATGTCTTTACATCCTGGGATTTAAAACGGATCTCTTTAGGATGTCTTTAATAGAACGACAAGTTTGAGCGTTTTTCAATTCATATTTCTAATCGAATTAATAAAAAATTGAAAAGAAGAATTTTCATATTACCTAATGCGAATGTTTATTTATAATTACTTATCAAATAAAATTAGAACAGGATTATATATTCATTATATATAAATATAAATTAATCAATGATATAAATATAGGCTATTTCTTTTGATATAACAAATATTTTGAAGATGTTGATGTGTGTGATTCACTTCAACCACACCAATAATCGGTTTTAGCACATAAACGAGACGAATGCAAACTTAGTGCGCGTGCCCACTTTCTTTATTGTTCTCTGGTGCCTACTCGACACCTTTACACTCTTTGGGTATATCCAGGCACACTCTGCACCGTTTGCACTCTGTATTTGTTATTGTTGGTGTTCTAACTACTTTATTTATCTGTTCTTTATTTTATCTAATGTTTTTTGAGTGTTTTAGTGTATAAACAAAGTTATTTGGTAAGTTTTTGGTACGTTGTATTTATTTATAGTGTATAAAAATCACCATTTATAATTACTATTTTTGTAAATTGAAAATATTTATTTTATGCAAAAAAAATTTTTTTACTCAAATAATTATTAAAAAAATATTTTCTTTGTATTAAAGGTTTAAAAGCGTAACGTTATCATGACTTTTATCGTCGCGATTCACAATAATTCAATCAAACGACAGGAATCTTTCGGTACACACGAGTTGACTTTACAGTATCAATCAACATGAGCGATAAGGCACAAAATTGCTAATCTAACTAATCTAACTAAGAAACTAAAACGTTATCGCTTTGTTGATAACAACGTCTTCGTTCATAGTTATGATTGGTGTGCGGATTTCTGATATTGTATTACTGTTTCCTCAAGAATTAGTTAGGCAGATAAAAATACGTCTAGAAATAAACGAAATAATTAATTTTGTTTTCACTACATTCCTCTGATGAAACGTATATGCGAAACGTATAAAAATTCTTAATGAATTTGCAAAACTGAGGTGTTCACAAAAACATTTTTAAAAACGATTTAAACAATTTTTGACTGATTATAACTTATCAACTCTTATGATTTAATCAGTAATAGAATTGTGAAAAAAATCAATCAATAATTCTACAAAATAATACCAGAAGTATCAATTTATCAATTCTTTAATTTAGAAAAGTGTAAATTCTGACTACATAGAAACACCAAAATAAGTTTTTTGTATTAACTTTTTTATCAACTCTACATGACGACTACCATCTCTTATCTAGTTGCATTGTTTCAAACGCCACTTAAAAAAAATGGGAAGAAAGTATAAAAAACTGGCTAAAGAAGGCCAAAGAACGCCAGGATCGAGAAGATAAAAATATTAAATATTATCTAAATGTATTTTAATTGAATATAATTAGGATTATTATTTAATAATTAGTTTTATGTAATGATAATTTGTATTTTATTTGATAAAGTTATTATTATTCATTACGTCAAGTCGCAAAGTAAATAAAAAAAACAATAGAAAAAACCAAAAAGTAGATGTACTTTAACCTGAAGTGGTACTTTTCTTAATAAATATGTAGTATACATATATGGTAGGTAGTAATTTCGAGAGCTGGAGTAACTCATTGCTTAAAAGCGTATAAATTAAACAACAGAAAACGTATCTCGTCAACACACGTTGCATTGAAAGTATCGATCGACATATTAGTTACTATTTCTTTTCTAAATTCTTGTTTTTTACTTAACTGAGTCACACTCGAGCTCTCGTAATTACTACTATATATAAATATTTTTCTTATTCATGTATGTAGAAAAGAGAAGGGGTGACTACTTCTTACATATCCTACAGCCATCTAAAAAGGACGTCCCGTAGACATTCTACGCGGATGCACAAAGATGTCCTATAAGAACATCGTATGGATGCATACAGTTGTGACAAAAGAACGTTCTATGAATGTCTCTAGGGCGTACACAGGAACAAAATGGGATCACTTTGGGTCATCATGTCCCAGGGACGTCCTTGGGACATCTTTGTGTCAGTTGGGTAGTGCTTTTCGTCACACTGTGTACTACTCTCCCGTACATTACAATTGGTTTTATTAGTGTGTATTAGTGCAAAATTATATTTTGGTTTTCTTTGAGATATATTTGGTTTGTAACCATTTTCTATTCGGAAAAATGTGATAAATGACAAATGAGTGTTGCCGAGTAAGCAAATTCAAACTTCAAACTTGAAAGGCCGGATTTTTAAAAATAACGTTTTCTATGTTATTTTTAACCCATTTTCTACGTTCACGTGAAGAGCATCATTTGCTACGTGTAAATATCCATTGTGTTTACAAAAGTAAAAACACCACAAAACAACAATCCAGGCGCAATACACTCAAAAAATTATTAAATACAATTTTTGTTCTAAATAATTTTTTACTATCTTTTTTTTTCATTACAAATTGATGTACTTTACATAATCTACACACACTTATTAAATAAAAATTAAGAATATGTACAAAAGAATTGTTAAGCTAAATTTACACTTTACACGCGTAAGTCCCATAATTACATCACATATTTAAATAAAAAATAAAATAAAAAGATAAATAATTTTTAAACAAAATTATTGAATCTGAGATACTATTTATCCAAAAATGTAATTGTATTATTTTGAGCGTTTCCAAGTTCGATAATTTATAGGAAGTGAAGCTAAAAGTCTTCGATACGACAATGGTCCTACTTGTTTCCATTTATACTACACACTTAATCCGTAAAAAATCGAAAATTGTAGACTGTAGATTTAAATAAACTCAATTATGCTAACCTTTGGTTTTCTAAGTATGTGAAAATGTTGAAATATTGAATATTTCGTACATAATTCCTACAGTTTATTTGGCATAACTAGCTTCATAACCATTGAACCATTTTAGCCTACCCCACTTCTTTTATTATTATTATAAATCTTTTTCATTAATTTAAAACAATAACCCTTCAATAATACCTTTAAAAATTATTTACATTTACCTTCATTATTCTAGTTTGTCATTTTTTGTCTTATGTAAGTCAGTAACAAATAACAGTTAACTTAAAACTACTCAACGAGGAAACAGTCTATCGAACATGCACGCCATTAATGGTAACTGTATTTCCATTGACTCGTCCTATCGGTTCTGGTTCGTAGGTTCCACTATCACGACCAGTTTCCTCATAAGGAGCGTCATACATATTCTCCTCGTGCATGTTTTCATAAAAATTAGGCGTTATTGGCGAGTGCATGTAGCCATTTCTATCACTAAGAGTTGCGTAACTCATAACAGCTGCATTGCGATCCTCCTTCCGTTCGGCGCCTTCTATATTTTCAGTATTTTTAACAGGAGTTGCTCTTCGTCTATAATAGTACAAGTTACAACTACAATACAATAATCTCAACGAACTTACAGTTTTAAATAAATTATTCCTAAGAGTATTAATAAAAATAGTATCACTCCTGCGCCTATTCCAATACTAGTACCCAAGCTTGACGTATCTTCAGGTTCTGCCGTAGCAACTGAAAACATTCATAATTAAACAAATATAATAAGAAAATACAAAAAAAACAACCTTCACATTTAGGTACTTCTCCAGACCAATCACCGCTCTCCATACACTTTCTGAGGTATGGACCAATTCTTTCGTATTGCGGCACACAATGATATTCAACTGCACTGTTATAAGTAGTCCCATTCATTACTATAACTCGTCCATTTTCAATAGTGCCAGGATGCTTACAATCTATCGCTGCAATTTTGGTTAATATTTAAGCTATTAGTAATTTTTTCATAATTACGTGTGCAAGTTGGAGACTGTCCAGTCCAAATTCCTTTTTTAAGGCACACTCTGGTCGAATTTCCTTGCATACTGTGTCCTCTGGGACAAGAGTAATGAGCTATTCCTCCGACGCTATGCGTGCTAACTTGTACTTGAATACCTGTCAATGCGTCTGGATCTTTACACTGAATTTCTAAAAGAACACTATTAGTACTTAATCAGTGCTGTAATTATTAACCCACCAACACACGTAGCAGCATCAGAACTCCAAGTACCATTTTCCAAACACAACCTTCTTGAAACGCCGTCAAGCTCAAAATTTGGATCGCACGAATACAAAGCTAATGCGCCATAGTACGTCGCATTGGAAACTAAAGAAATTTTACCGTTCTCAATTTTGTCTGGCGCGCCACAATCTACATCTGCAAAACAAAAAGAATGAATAATTTAATAACTATTCTAATAAAATACTTACAAATGCATTGAGGGACGTCTCCACTCCATTGACCAGTGTCCTCGCACGTGCTCAAAGGTTCACCAACGACTTTATATCCGCGCTCGCATCTATATTTAACAATTGCTCCAATTTTATATGAAGTCGCTCCGTTATTAGTAGATTCCGCAGTCCGAATTAAAGTCCTTCCATAAACTCTGTCATTACCGGTTACTGATAAAATGCTATGTTCAGCAAGTATTGGTTCAGGGCACCTAATTTCTAAAAGCAACGTTTAGAAATTGTCATTAGAACCAAAATTACAAATTACCTTCACATTTAGGCGATGAATCGCTCCATTGTTTATTTGGCAAACAATATCGTTTGGGCACTCCGCTTAGTCTATAACTACGTGCGCAGTTATAACGAAGTTCACTTCCTAAATACGTAGTTGAGTTAGTATACTCAATGTTACCGTACAACAAGGTTGGTACTTTTCCACAATCGATATCTACGTAAAAGCTTAGTAACTTGATATTAAATCACACTAAGATGCTTACATTCACACGTTGGCATTGTTCCCGACCACTCTCCGTTGCCAGTACACTCCCGAAAAGCGTCTCCTTTAAGTATATGACCAACTTCGCAATTGTATTCTATCGATGAGTGAATATTAAAGTCGTATCCAACTACGTAGCTACCTGCTGGTACTTCCGGTTCATCGCAAGTAATCACTATTAAAAAAAACTCATTAGATGTAATGTATATAAATAACGCTTCTTACATTCACAAGACGGCGCATCTGAAGACCATTTTCCTTCTCTAGTGCATTTTTGCATTTTTTGACCATCTAGCCAATAATCTTGGTTACAAAAATATTCGACAATGCTATCGACACTAGATGTACCATTCAATAGATCATACCGTCCATTATCAATGTTTGGTGGAGTACCGCAGTCAACGTATTTACAAGTAGGTGCTTTACCTGTCCATTCACCTCCCAGTCCGCAAGATAAAACCTATACGCATTTTATATTAATGGTTACAGTAGTATAAAAAAAACTTACATTTTGTCCAAATAAGATAAACCCAGCTTGGCATGTATAAGTAGCTGTATCACCAGCACGACGGTTCTTAATAGTTACAGTTCCACCAGAAATACTAGGAGGTTCAGGACAATAGTCAAACAAACATTTTGGAGTAGACTCAGTCCAAAAACCATCTTTACCACATTCTCTAGTTTCTCTACCTAATAATGTGTAATTTTCATGACAACTGTATACTGCTTTGGCACCGTACGTAGTGCGGTTATCTACCAAAGATACAATTCCGTGATCTAGATCTGGTAGATTTCCACATTCGACGTCTGTAACAGCACGTTTAATATAATTACTTCAATAGAAATGTTGTATTTACATTTGCAAGATGGTGCCATTCCAGACCAAAAACCTTCTACGCCGCAATTTCTTTTACCGTCGCCTACCAAGAGATGACCAATGGGACACTGGTACTCAATGCTGGATCCTACGTTATAATTTGTACCTTTTATTGTTGTGTTTAGTTGCTTGTCTGGACTACCGCATGATGATGGATCTGAATAAAGAAGCATGAGTTTATGTAATTGAACATTATTTGTCATATTATATTTTTTTTAGTTTCCTTAAGTGTAAACCGTATTTTATAATTCTTTGTTATACATCAAATCTAACTTGATTTTTACAAACATTGTTATATGACAGTATTTTGAAATCCTCTGCAGTGCGGTAAAATGAGCGTTAAATTCCAGGCTTTACAAAACATCTAAAAAGTATGTTAAGTAGATAATAATAAAATTTATATAAATAATTGTTACTTTACATTATATTAATGATACACTTATACAAAAACGTAAAGATTTTTGAATTAATATTATAATATTTAGAAATGAGCCATCTCGTGACAACTAGGTCAATTATGATTACAGTTTGCTATTGACAGCTGTGAAGTTACTGACGATATTTGCATTGCACATTTAAAAGTGAGACATTTAAGCATTTGCTTGGTTTTTAATACTTCTTTATGATTATAAACGACTTTCGGCTTAGACCGCGTCGCAGTTAAACACACAGACTTAGGCTTGGTCCTAGTCTCTCCTTGAGAGCCAAAACAAGAAGTAGAACTTGGCCTTTGCCGTATTGTCTTTCGTGAACCCAAACAAACTGACGTTTCGCAAAACATTGTAGCTTGATCCTCAGAGTGGTAAATAGTACAGTGACATTTACCACTCTGAAGATGCAAGCTGTAATGTCTTACGAAACGTCAGTTTGTTTGGGTTCGCGAACGACAATACGGCAAAGGCCAAGTTCTACTTCTTGTTTTGGCTCTCAAGAAGAGACTAGCACCAAGCCTAAGTCTGGGTGTTTAACTACGACGCGGTCTAAGCGGAAAGTCGCTTATAATCATAAACATAACAACCGCGAAAGCTTAAGATTTTATTTTATTTTAATACTCCTTTTATGTAAGCAAAGACGTTTTTCAAGAAAATTGTAATAAGTAAATATTCAGAAAATTAAAATTTAAATTTATTAAATTGCAGTAATTGTAATTATGTCAGTAGGCCTATAATTTCAACATAGAAAAAATACATGTAATTTTTTATAATTTTTTATATTAAATTATTGACTATTAAAAAAATTTCGTGTGTTTATGTATTACAGCTAAATGAATACCTCGCCCGCTGGGCTCGGTTTTCAAACATAGCTGTCGCCTCTAAAGTATCACTCACATAAACTCAATTGAAAATATCTATTAAGTAGTTTATGACTTATATGAAACGAATTATCACTACCCGTATGCGTAAGCATACGCAAAAAATTTCCAACACCATAAGACTACCATTAGCTAGCGTTGGCTTGAATATACAGCTTATGAAATGATTGTAACCAAGAACCATGTAGCCATTTCTGTCAACGCCGAAAAAACGTCGTGAGGAACTCCAAGTCTAACCGACCTCAATACACATCCTTCTAGGTAAAAGCTACCGAGGTGTCGAACGATATGCAATAGACCTCAAAAATTTCCGACGTTCGATTTAAGCACGTAACAAAATACTGTGTAATATTATGATAAATCAATAGCTAACCTTTTACAAAATCTAAATGTCACAATTTTGAGCGAACGATTCAAAATTAGTATTTGCTCAAATCGAGAAACAGTTTTCTAAACGGTCCGATCTGATAAAAACAAACACGACAAAGTCAAGATAAAACTGTTGATGTAAGGCAAGAAACTGAAAGATTGCAAACCTAAAACACATCCAGAAATTGTTTATACAATGCTCAGTTCAAAACGGTCCAGCCGCTTATTGTCATATAATATGCTCTAACAACGCAAATTTTCACTAGTTCAGTAAGTGTGCTTATCAAGGTGAGCCAGAAAGTGGTACGATTTTTAAAGCACCAATGTACCCGAACGGCACATGATACAGAGGGGCGAGTAGTTGAGATAAGTAGCCCGATGCTTGGAAATTTAGTAATAATGAAGCGTTTTGCAGATGAACAGTGTGCGTTTTGCGTGAAAAATTATTACAGAAATGTAACCACGGCGCCAGGTTTTTGTAGATGGCTGGGCACAAATGAGCACAATATTTTTGAAGTGCGAATATTCATTTGCATAGAAATATATTTTTTTAAATTTTTGAATGGAAGTTTTCCAAAAAATAAATTTAATTAAAAAATATTTTTTTCTAATATTTTTAGAGTGGGAATATTCATTTGCATAAAAATATTTTTTTAAAAATTTTTGAATGGAAGTTTTCCAAAAATAAGTAAATTATATAATTTTCTAATAAAATTGATTTAATTAAAAAATGTTTTTTTCCAATTTGGGTGGGCACGCGAAGGGACACTTCGGTTTGTAATTGCAATTTGTGTATTGTTGTGCGGCATTTATTTTGCTGCGAGCACAGATTACATTAAATCAGTATTACGGTAAAAATATGATTAGGTCGTGGGTCCGGGTTTTTGAGACTACGAATTCCACACTCAATGAAAAGACTTGCCATACGTCTAACGAAACACTGACAGTCATAAACTGGTTGTTTAAAATCAAAATTGGTATCGCGCCGAGAGGATATTCTGTGGTCTTCCAGGAGTCCAGACTTGACGCCCTGTGAAATTTTTTTGGAAATCTCGTTTACACCAATGAGCTGACCACGGTGGCCTAATTAAAGACAAATGCTCGTGAAGACATCACTCATGTTCCACATGCAAACAAGCTTTTGAAAATTTAATGTGCGTTTCCGTTAAGATGAAAATAAAGATTTAGAAAAAAAAAATTTTAATTAATATAACAATTATATTTGTTACGATACTGCTTTTTGTTTTTTTTAGGAATTTTTCATATTCACTCAACTCACCCAGTACAAAACAGTAGTTTCCAAAATCGACGACACTTTAAGAAACTTGCTAAGTTGAAAGTCTAACTACGAAACTTCATCTTCTTCTTTTTGAAAACCTTTGGTCTGTTTTCCTTTAAAGTCAAGCATTTTGGTTTTTTGGGATACGGCCAATTATCTCTCTATTGTTTTGGGAGTCTTTCCTTTTGCCTCCGACCTTCTTGTATACCCTCCAGAGCCGTACGAGTCATTCTCTCTTTGTCCATTTTTTACGTGGTCATACGATTGACGTCTTCTCTGTCTTTCCCATCTTACCACAGCATCCACTGCACACGTCCTTTATATTTCGTCATTCCTAATTCTGTCTGTGAGTGTTTTTTTGACGATCATTCTCAATGTTCTCATTTCTGCTGTCCTTAACATCGATTTTGTTTGTTTTGTTTGTGTCTGCTTTTGTCTCGATTTTGTAGGGTACTTACTTGCTATCCGTTCGCATATATTTGTTATTCCACACAACATTTCTTAAGCATCCAGGTATAACGTCGGTCTTATTTATTTGATGTTTTAATTCTTGGACTGGGTTATGGTAGCTAGTTGTATCTACTCCAAAATATTTAAAATCCGTAACTTATTCCATACTGCTTCCTTCAAATTCAATTTTGCATCTTACAGGGTCTTTGAAGTAATCCATAGTTTTTTTTTGTTTGAAATCTTCATATTACATTTCTACGCTCTTTTAAAGACTACAAAGCAAAACACCAAAACAGACAAAAAAACAATTACACGAACGAAGCTAATTAAACAGTAAAAAAGCACTAAGCAGAGCTACAAACAAAACGAAAAACATCCACTTGCTCTCTACACCCTCCCTCCCTACTGCTACCAGCCTCTCTTACCAACTGCTAGACATAGGTCTCCTCTAGTATCTTCTATATTTTTTATCTTGGCTAATTGCTTTTTAGGTCATCTATACATCTGCCTTTGCTTCGTTTGTCTGGTCTACAGCTTCATCTGACTATTGATTTAGTCGACTTATTGTGCTTAAATCGCGCGACATGTCTAGACCATCTAAACTTTAGTTCCTCATTATACTGTACGATGTTTTTTAACTTCGTTCTTAACCGTGTGTGTTATTGAGGCTTCTGTTTCCTTTTGTGATTTCTAGTACAGTTCTCTCTACTTCTAGTTTACGAGTTATTTTTTTAGAAAGAATCAGCGTTTTTGCCCCATAGGTGATCACTGATACCACACATTGGTCTCGGTTTTAAGCATATCGATGTTTCGTTATTTTTAATGTTTTGCTGAGTTTGTCGAATGCAGCTCATCTCAAACCTATTCGTCTTTCGATTTCGCAGGTTTGATTATCTTTGCTCACTCTGATTTCATGGTCTAAATATTAATAATTAAAAACTTGCGTTATATTTTGTTTTGAGATACTAAGATACTCTTGCTAGTACAAGAGTAGTCATAAATTTAGTATTGTCTATATTTATTTTCAAGCCTGTTGTTTCTATGGCATCTTTTAATTCTTTTACCATTTTTGAGGCGTATCCGAGGTTATCGGTCATCAGCACTATATCGTCCTCAAACCTGATATGATTAAAATACTTGGCGTTCACTTTTGTTCCAATATTATCCCATATTTCGATGCATACTCTAAGGCGGCTGTGAATAATTTTGGAGATGTAGTATCACCTTGTCGTATACTTCTTTCAATTTAAAGTTTAACTGTAACCGTTGTATTAAAACACTTTGGTGTATCTGCTATCTATTCTGCACTGTTTTAAGGCTGCTATTATTGCTGCATACTTTACGGTGTTCTAAACTAAATAAATATTAGTATCAAGAGTTTGTTGCACTCAACGGTCTTTTCTATAAGGATCTCCAATAGAGGCAGAACCAAAACCTTTTCAAAACCCGACCTACTCATGACGCAATACCACATCATACCAAAAAGTACGAAAAAAGTTTGCGATGTTTCTACTAGAAACGCATAAATTTTTGAGAACTTACATTTAATCTCAAATATAGCCTATTGACTTAATTGAACATCTACTGGCATCGATCAATTCACCTGTGGCTTGAAACTATACCGCTAGAAAAAATCAGAGCACTGCAAGGTTTTGAAACTGTACCACGATCTACAAACAGCTCTTCTATAACACGTCATAAAAAATAGTTATGACATTCTAGTTGTATTTTTAAACATCCGCAGTATAGATTAGAAGAAACGATTTGGTTATATCTATGGAAATTAGGAGCTACATCTTCAAGAAACCAAATTCAGTCGTGTGCTTATCTGAAACGACACTACATGACAACCACTGTAACCACGACGAGTTGTGTACGGTACCGGCAGAATGAGCCAAACCCGTTTTTATCAAATCAGAAGAAGAATTACAAAACGCGTCGCTGTCTAAAGATGTAAAGATATCCGGACGAGGTATACGATATAGTTGGGAAGAGAGCCTGTAGTAAGAAGATGGAAACTCTATTAGCTCAATATTCCTTGGAGATGGATTCTTTATATAACAAAAAAAGATGTTTGTTGGTTTCCTTGCCAAAATTCGGTATGGTTCATGAAGACAATATGTACGTTTACAATAGCTAAAAAACGCAATCAAGAACGAGTGCCGTTGTTTACTTAAAAAAAATTTGGTTTACTGCTGTAAGAAGTGGCAAATTTTATAACATTTAGAAATATTACAAGCTTTTTGACTAATGTGTCGTGACATATCACTAAATAAAGATCTGTTGCGTAATAATTTGACCTTAGTTGGTCAAGTCTAAAAGAAGCGGAATGTGTATAATTTAAAAAAAATTCATGTTTTATCAATTACAATATTCATTACGAGCCCACGCTGTACATTTAAAAACTAAAATGGAAGTAAACTAATAAAAGAGAATGTTTTAATATAAAGTGTGTTAGATATTTTCTCTTTGTGTTCGAATCGAAAAAAATCACTTTCAATAGCATTAATGAAAATCGATGCTGGCGTTCCGGTTAATCGATTCAACCTAAATGTGAATATCACTCATATTACCGCGTTATATTTCCAAACAAAAGTTGCATTTACAGCATCTTTGTTAAAACATCTGTTTTTTATTATTTGTTTATTACATAACTGACATTAGTAACAGTAAATGGAATGGTTTGTTGATTTTATGCGGCATTAAATTTACATTGTAACTTTCGCTTTTTGTACTGTTTCGTGTTTACCTATCAGATTACTGAAAATAATATGGTAAAATTCCAATATTTTTAAACTGTGTCAAAACTAGGCTGCGTTACTTTTTTTTAACATATATGCTACATGCGTAACTGTATTATGTCAAGTAGTTAAAGAACGAAAGACGAAGCCAAATAAAACAAGTTAGAAAGTATACAACAATATGTAAACATAATTAATCAAAAAGTAATAGGAATTAAAATCTACTAATTTTTCTTTTTAAAATAATATATAATATGTTCAGAAATTTTTTTCATTTCAAACATTGCCAATTTGATTGTTTTCAGATTTTTCTTCGCCTTTTTCTTTCTATTTTTTTGTTTTTGTTATTTTATCTTGTGTATTGTTTTGTAAATTCTAAATATAACACTTGATAGTCGTTATTCAACTTCGTTTTTGTACTGCTGTTATGTCTACTTTGCATTTCTTTAATTTATGTATTATCCCGCTCTATTCTTGTTTACTACTTTTTGATAGATTATTTGCACTATAGCTCCAGTTTTTCTTTTTTGTATGGTTCTATAGTATTTGTCTTTACACGCACTTCACCTTTTTCATATTTTGGCCTTTTTGTCCAAATAAGTGTTTTCTGTGTTTGTGTACAATTATTTTTTATTATTTTTTTATAGATGACAAACTGGGTAATGATTGCAAACGATTAATTGCCCAAAAAAGTTTATGGTTATGCAGCAGAACAAATTATCCAAAACATCGATCAAAACTAAGTTTATGTTTTAAAGTAGAAGCTCGGAAAATTTTATCGTTCAATACACGCCATAACAAAGAAATTTGACGAATTGATAAAACTTCAGAAAATTTTTGCGAGAACGTAAAAATAAATAAGATTTGAAACTCAAAGATCCATTACTAGTAGAAACCAGTTTAGCATTTTTTATTTCATTTATTTTTTTGATAATATATTAGTTAAGAATAATTTTTTATTTACTCTACAACAGTGATTTCCAAAGTGATTCCTACGGACCCCTAAGAATCATTTAGAAAGTTCGTGAAAAATTAAAATTGATTTGAGCGATTTCTGAACAACGTCAGGGTTTATTATCAAATAAAAAAATTGTGACACTTTTTTATTAATAAGGAAATTAGAATATATATAACAATGAATAAATTATTAGCAATTTTTACGCCCTAAGTAAAATATAAATATAAACAACTGCATAAAATACTAGTAATAACAGAAATCACGGTGAATCAGACCTATCTATACAGGTTTATACAGGAACGCAATAGAACCGATACCTGTACCAACTAGTTCATAATATAAACTATAAAAAAATCGTGCATTTAATAAACAATTTAGTTCTGTGTTATGCGTAATCTGAAGCGCATACAACAAATTTTCCTAGTCTTCAACAAAAAGAATTATAATTTATTTTTATTATTACGCAGATGGCGTACTTTCGTATTTAAATAAATTTCATATCTCTTTTTAATTTAAATTTATTTAACCAAAGTTATAATCTTGTTTAAATCAATTGAAACAATTATATATCACAGTTAGTAATACAAAAATCCTTTAAAATTTATTAAGAATTTTTTTACTAAAACTTAAGAAAGAATTGTAAGTTTTTCTAACACAGATGTGTTTCTATAGAATGTTTGGAATTAGTGTACATTACTGTATTATTATATGCTTTTAATTAATTTTTAAATTGTTTATTTTTTTTTTAATTATTTGGTATACAATGAGTACTTACACAATATGTGACATTTACATGAAATTTTATCCTTACATCTCAAATAATTAATTCAAGAGAGCGTTACATTGCACCAATCTATTAAAAAATATATTATAATTAACAGTGGTTTGTTACAAATAAAAATTCTGATAAACTTATTTTTCTATATCTTTTTAGACCATTTTTTTTAAGATAACAGTATAAGTGAGCCAAAGAAAAAATGCAGACCATACACTCTCAAATATACAAAATATGGCTTTATTTCATCACACAGAAAATAGTACTTTACCTATGTGCGTTGTATATTAACTATACCGTAAAACAAACAAAATGTAATTGTTTGTATTTACAATTATTATTACTTATAATAAAAAGATGAAAATCATCCAAGAAAACAATTTATATATATATTAAAGCGAGTAAGTTCATAACTAATATAAAAATTAAAAAAGTTTCTCATTAATAACACTTCTGAAAAGCTTTTCCCTTATTACCATCAACAGACAATAAATTGCGTGCGAAAAAGAAAACGTTAGATAAATTAACGTGAAGTTTAAATTTACTTGCGCTTAACCTACATTTTTAATCCGAAACAACAATGAAACGGTTTAATTGTTGTAAAACTTCTTTTATTATACATACAATTTCAAAATAATCATAGTAAAGAAAACTTTGGTAAAACGTACAGTTACTTGCACTACAAGTCATTATGTTGGTATATTTTAATGACATGATTAAGGAGACGAGGTCGTAAACGGATACATAAATTAACTAATTGCGTTTGAGTCACTTAAGTTACTTTCTGTTAATGTTGACTCCACAAATATTTTCTGTGTTTTAATTATTATTATTATTGAATAAAATATATAATTGTACTTACTGTGCTGACATATCCAGTGCAGATAATCTAAATTACACCCGACGTCATTCCACAACCACCCACGACCACCGTCTAGGACAACACAATTTTGTTCGCCATTGTAGTTGTTTGGCTGATCTTTTCCCCAAGATGGTCGAGTAACCAAATCACCTGTACAAAATCATTTAAAGTGTGTTTTAATTATTGTCAACAATTGTTTAAATCAATAAAAATAAATTTATTAATTGAGTTCATTTAAAAAGACAACAGCACTAATTAAGACAGCAAAAAAATGTGTAATTATCAAAATAATTAAACCTAAAAAAACAAGTTGGTCGAGAACAACATAAACGTTAATCTAAACAATACTTAAAAAACAAACAGGAGAAAAATACATGTATAAAAAAATAGAAATTTGGTAAGATAATTGAACGGGACTGCTTCGAAAACCAAGAATTGTTCTATAGATATTACTGATACAGTGCACGCTGTTTATTGGAATCACAAATCATGTTATCAATCGGATAATGTTATCACTTTATCAAAGAAGGACCGGACGTATGCTACTACATAGAAAAAATACTGTTTATAGTAATCATAATTTCTGTTTATGCTATCAATTTTCTTCTCGGGTTTATGTCTATACATGAACAATAATCTATTTTGCATTTTTTAGCTCAATTTTTACAATACGTTTGTTTAGAGTAAAAAATTGCACCCTGAAAATACTTGTTTTACACGTTATTTATTTATTCAAGTATTTAGACTGACCTACGTAACATTTTTAAGCATCTGTAAATTAAGAATTAATTTGGAAAGCATATGCGTTTTTAGAATAACAACTTCATTTAACTACGTCTTATAACGATATTTTGTATTTATTTTTAGAGTCAGCAAATTCTGGGAAGCAATATGTAGTTCTTAGAACAGTTAATTGTTTTTTGATTTCTTTTTATTAACGGTGTCAACAAACTATTTAATGCTACAGGTCTGTAATTTTGGATTTATTTGATTTTTTTAATTGTATGGTACAGAACGGATAGTGCACTGGATTATCTCATTACTAAAGTTTTAGTTTAGTTTTAGAAACAAGAAAATGACTTGTGTAGGATGCTTTGACAGCATTCTGAAAAGGTCTATACATAATAGAAAACCACAAGAAGATCACACTATCATAATGTCACTGTCATAAAAATAGAAAAAAGAACAAGATTTAGAATGACGCAGTGATAGACAAACAGAAATTAGAATTCACTTTTAAAAAATTTTAAACGACAATTAAGATGATTTTGATGTAATGTTATAATTTTTTCGACAATTTTCAGTCACAAAAACTTAGCTTGGCCAAGTTGACTCCTCCTCCCCTCCCCCCTCCTACTTTTTTGTTTTGCAATTTTTTAAATTTAATTAATTGTGCTTTGTTTTGTGTTTATTGTGCCATTATTATTTTTAACTGAATCGAGATTTAAATTGTTTAAAAAAAATTTTAAATTTGTAGGCTAACTTAACCATCAGCCCACCGTTTTTTATTTAATTATTTTGCAATATTTTTACTCGTGTAATTGTTTTCGTTTTTTGTCAAATGTAGCTAACATTAAATTTAATTGAACTTATTCTATTTTTAATTTGGTCGCTTACATGTCTACCAGCCCACTATTTCTTATTTATTTAAGTGTACTCGTTTTATGCAAAATTCTACTAAAATTGTTTTTAACTGTTTTTATTCTAAATAGATAAAAAATCTGAACAGAGGCGTTTTTTTTTGTTTTGTGTTGAATTTTGTAATTGCGCTCGTTTTGTGCTAAATTGTGGTAATATTATTTTAAATTGTGCTAAATCTTAAACTGATAAAAAAAATCAAAACAAAACTAGGGACAGACTTGACCGCTAGCCCCCCGTTTTTTAATTCTTTTTTGCAATTTAATTGTGTTTGTTTTTGAATTGATAAAAAATTCCAGCAAATCCGAGAACTAACTTAAATATTAACCCCTTTTTTGTTTTGTTTTTTGTCATACTTTTTTGCTTGTGTAATTGTGCTCGTTTTGTGCTAAATTGTGCTAATATTGTTTTAAATTGTGCTAAATTTTAAATTGATCAAAAAAACAAGACTGGAGATTAACTTGACCGCCAGCCACTCGTTTTTTAAATTCTTTTTTACAATCTATGTTTGTTTTTGAATTGATAAAAAAATTTAAACAAAACCGGAAACTAATTTAACTAGTAGCCTTCTGTTTTCTATTCAAATTTGCAGGATTAAATCTTGATCGTCATTGGTTATTATTTAAACAAGGTTTATATCAACAAAGTTATATTTGAAAAATAGTGATATTTGGTTATATGGGTCAATTCTTTTATCGTGTTTTCTATAACTCTGAGTTTGACATTCACTTTTGTTATTTTTGTATTCACGTTTTGTATGATTTTTTTTAAATCATAATAGATTGTTTTATTTGATTTTATTATGGTTTTAATTGGTTTTAATGTTTGTAGGATCCAAGCTTAATTAGGCAAAATGTTAGAAACAACAAGAAGAAACTAATGATTAAGTTAGCTTTCAGATTCTCAGTGAAAAATAATAATGTGCAATTGAGCACAATCACGCAAGCAAAATAATGTAAAAACGGAGAACTGGCGGTCAAGTTGGCCTTTAACTTTGTTTTGATTTATGTGTCAATTTAGAATTAAGCACAATTAAAAACTATATGTATTAGATCAATTTAGCACAAAAGGAGCACAACATTACACTGAAATATTATTTAAAAAACAAATGTGGGAGGCTAACTTGACCGCGAGCTAAAAAACTCATTTGTTAGATAACTCACTACACTCTAGATAAAAAAAAATTAATTTAATTTAAAAAAATGCGTAGCTTTTAATGTTATTATGCATAATGGCAATCGATTAGTAGTGTCTATTTTTAGAAGTAAAGCCTCAAATAATTTGTATTTTTTTAAAATAAAATTTATACTCTATAAAACGATTTACTTTTTTTTAAATAAGTTTCATAAAAGTCGACAAGCCTTGTCACGATTTTATAATACGTGAGAAATTACGACTAAATTATACACCATTGAGGCTATAAAAAATACATAAGCTTTTACAGATATTTCTTCGTAACACCGAAAAACATGTTGAAACGATCGCAAAATCATAGATGCGTGACACACTACATTTGGATATTAAAAAACTATTAAAAATTCGTTTTTAATAACCTACCATTAACCCACTTCCATGTCTTCGAAGCAAACCCCGGTTCTTTTTGGGCTCCAATCCAAACCAATTGAGTTTTTAGTTTCGATTTACGACGTTCGAGTTCTGCGTGTACAAATAATGTTGTAGCGGGTGTCATTCCGTGGACTAGATCTCCTGAATGACTTTTGCAATAAGCGCGAGCTTCTGCAAACGATCCACCACGACCGACACCAAATTCGTAGCAAGTTCGTGCGAATGCAGCTAATTGAGCATCTTCGGGAGCTAAACGCGGAGCGCATCGATCCACTGAGAATTCTGTAATTAAAGAATATAATTACCGTATCCGTAGTGTTTGAACTAAAACAAAGATTTTTTTGAATTACGACCTTTAAGTCTGACAATGAATAAATGACCGGACGTTGTTAATACTCTTTTATTTGAAATCATATTAGCGTAAGACACACATAAAGATTTACCTTCTGTTGTAAAAACTTCTACTTCGCACAAAGATAAAGAACCTTCAACTCCGACCAGCTGTAAAAAGACGTATTGTCCAATTAAAGCACGAGCGCAAGTAAAAGTTTTAGTTATTCCTTCATCTGGAAGAAAAATATGCACAAATTATTGTGAATCATACATAACAGTTATTTATTTATGATCAACTTGCTATAAGTTTTTAGGCATTACGGTATAACAAACTAATTTTAATATTTTTTAAAGCTGCGTGACAAGACATCATTTTTTTCTGTCATGCGTTTGACTAATGAAGTTATTACAGCAACCTTGAATTATAAAAATTTACAGTTAATCTACATTTACTTGTCCTTGTAAAGTTCATTAAAATTCTTACCAATTGTGCCTGGAAACCAAGCGCATAAAGGATTTCGTTGTAAGTCTGAGCTACTGTTACCCACGCGAATTTCTAAGTCTTGTAGAGGTTGGTGGCCACAGCATCCTCTGGTGGTAACTCGAACTACCTTAACGGAGTACGGTCTTAAAAGATCCACCATCCACCACGGACTTGCTTCTTTCATCGTTTCGGTACATCTTTTACCATCGTGCTCGGTATTTTTTTCGCCATCGTTAGCGTTTAAAGCACCTCCACCACGTACCGATGTAGATTGATTAGCAGGTTTTCTAAACGCCACGTTGGTACCTTAATCGTAAATTGTAAGAACAATACAAGACAAATCTTAACGCAACATACCACAAAAAGGTAATTCACCTATCCATTGCCCCAAAGGCGAACAAGAAGTTAATGTATTTCCAAAAGTTTCATATCCTTCATCGCAAACATATGTCGCTATTGTGCCTGGTGTTAATGTTTGTGAACTTAATGTTAGTCTTGCGTTTGGTGGCACTGCAGGATGTCCGCATCTTATTTCTATAAAAAAAACATTATAATTAATCAAAAGCATTTGAAATTGGCAAAACTAATTAATAATTCTAAGTCAATGAATAGTTCATAGCTTGACCTTGCGTTGAAATCGCCACGAATATATTAGTTTATAGAACTTATGTAATATTAAAAATGTTAATAAAGTTATTAGTTTATATAAATGTTTTGCATAAACAACGTTATTTAATTTTGTTACAAATTTTCTTCTAATTATTCCAATCAGAAAAGTTTTAACTATTTTTTAAAATTGAGATTAAAATAACGCTTATTTGAAATTACAACAAAGTATAAAATTGTAGTACTAAAACTTTGGTGTCAAACAAATAACTACATGTACAAGCATCATGAAGGTAACTCCATCGTAAAAAAGTACAAGAGACAGAAACCGAAAATATAAAGTTTTTGGAAATTTTGATTTTTGGCTAATTTATAACTTTTCTTTTACTTTTAAGATTAGCATTTTAAAGTTTTTTTTTCAATTACTGATTTCCAGTAGTTTTTAGAACAAAATCTAATTTTGTAGAAGATGAAATCAAATAACTATTAAAAAATCTTCCAGAACAGTAACATAAATTTAAAAAATTGAAATAAAGTGCACTGATATGTAATAGAAAGCGAATTAGTAAGTGAACGATTTTATTTTGGAGTATAGTTGTAAAAACACATTAAGGTTATTACAGTGCTGATCAGTCCTGAAGGTCTGACAAAAGTGGAACAAAAAAATGGAAAAAGAGCAGATTGAAGAAGCAATATCACCGTAAAGAACTAGCGTTGATTCTCACTCTTTTTTGCAGTTAAAATGTTTTTTTTCTTTCCTTTAACTAAACTTTATTTGTAACCTAGTTGTAATTTTGACATACTAATTGAAAACTACATTGTAAGTAGTTAGCAAAAGTTGGCTTACATTACAAAAAATGCCAATTAAGCGGAACAGAAGAGAACTGTATAGTTCTTTAAAAACTCTCAGCACTGTAATAATTTTTATGCGTTTTTACAACTATACAACAGAATAAAATAAAATTAAATTGTCTCTATCTCTACTTATTTTGTTTGTGCAAACGCCGACAATATAATTCTTCATTTTATAGATTTAAGCAAATGACATTTGACTTCTGTCCTTCAACATCTAAGTTTTGTTTATAACTTAAAATATTATGTTTTATAGTGTGTTTGTAAATGTTACGTTTTTTTATTGATAAAATAGGCATTTGTGTGTAGCAAGAAGTTGTAAAAATAGCCACAATTCTGTTCTAGAAAAAAAGTATTTTAATTTGTTTCTAATTTTCTAATCCCAAAAAGATGGATCATAAAAATCAAATCCAAAAATTAAGAAAGATATATTTCATTTTTTTTTAACTCGACATTTATATTGAGAACTGCTGGCAATTATATCTCGTTAATATCTGAGCAGAATAAATAAGTGACAATTTGAGTTTTTACCTTGTAGAAATTTACAAAATTAAAAAGTAGAAATAAAATACAGGTACTTAACATTAGTTTTTTTTAATTCAGATTACGATATGTCACTTATCCAACCGCCGGCGCCGTATTAAAATCATCAAAAAAAAACAGTTGTAGTACTTAGTCAAAATAAAATAGTTAATTCTCTATCACATATGATGTTATAAAAAATTTTTTCAGTATCTTGGTGAAAAACAAGACCGCTGACCAAACTTTTTGCACACCATTATAATAGCAGTTTTACGCATCTGCTAGAAGCAGTCAAAAAAACGTCGTCGCGGTACAAATGCAATTATGCAATTATAATTACTATTTTGATGGTTTGTAACGAAGACTGGGGGTAAAATTTCCCGATAAAACCATAAAGGTAAATCCGTTACGTAGACATGCGTAGAAGTAAAAAAATAAAAAAAATGCGATTCGCAATGCTGCTTAATTAAATAAAAAATAAAACCTGTACAGGTAATAAACATGAGTTGGGGGCAGCAACGTCTTCCATTCCAGCCACTTTATATTTCACCAGGCGCCGGGTCCGGGTGCGACGACCACCGAGCGTACGCAGGGTACCTACTGCAGAGGCTCGCGAAGAGGATCGCCGGAAATATGGATTTGTAGAATAGACCTTCTTGTTGTGAAATAAATGAATGGCTCTCGTAATAAAGTTTATTCACAGAATTTTTCTGGATATTATAGCGATTGTAACGATTTGCAATGCTGCGTCTTATAACAATAACTTAAAACTAGTCTCACAAAATACAATAATGCATAAACTAACAAGTTTTACAACATTTGCGTTGCGCTTTGATAACAATTATTCACAAGTACAAATACAAATTTAATATGTACAGGGTAAACCGTAACAGGTTACTTTACTGAACGTAATTAAAGATGTACGAAAATTGTTTAGTTCAATAATACGATAAAATAAATAAAACACGTTTAATTTTAGTTACCAAGTACCCTACAGAAGATAATTCGTGCTAACCATATGGTATTGTTTTTGTCATGTTGTAAGTGAGTAAAATGAAGCTTTGTACTATTCTCACAAAAACATCTTTTTCTGAATGACAAAATTCTTGTTTCAATATTTTATATCAGATTAATACAAAATCATTGCTACTAAAAGTATAAATTATTTTGTCAAAATTAAATCTTTTTTGTAAGGTTGGAAATCTTTCTTTTACAAGCACTAAATCTTGTCACATTAGTCAGTGCAAGAAAAGTGACCGATGTAGTGAGAAAACATATTTAATGTACTCAGTCATATGTGTCATCAGACTATTACCAGATTGGCAGTTGGGATTTAGAATGGGAAGAAGGGCAATAGACAATGTCTATATATTGAAACAGTTAGTGAATGGAGAGCTAGATAAGAAAAGGGGTAAGGTATACGCTTTCTTTATGGACATAGAAGCTGCGTTTGATAATGTGAATAGGGAAAAGCTATGGAGGGTGTTAAGGAAAAAGGGAATAGAGGAACAACTAGTGAGGAAACTGGAAGGGATATATAAAGAGACTAAGAATAGGGTAAAAATAAGGGATAGTGTTAGTGAAGTGTTTTGGATGAGAAAGGGGCTAAGGCAGGGGTGTCCTCTTAGCCCTATTTTATTTGCACTATATATAGGTGATATAGAAGAAGTGTTGAAGGGTGGTCAGTGTGGTGGGATTGTTATGGAGGGAGGGATTAAAGTGTGGATATTGGCATATGCAGACGATATGATCATAGTGGCAAAAAATGAGTTGGAGATGAAAGGTATGATAAATACGATAAAGAGGTATCTGTAAAGGAAAGATTTGGGTTTAAATGTGGGAAAGTCTAAGATGGTAGTTTTTCAAAAAGGGAGAGGAGGGAAGAAAAAAGAAGAGTTAAGTTGGGGAGAACAGAAGATAGAGGCAGTGAATGAAGTGACGTATTTGGGATATAGGCTAAGGTATGATAATAAAGAAGATGCGCATATAAGGGAGTTAGCAAAGAACGGTAACAGGGTATTAGGGCAGGTATAGAGTTTTTGGGAAAGACTATTTGGGAAGAAGATAATAGAGGAGGAGGGGAAGTTAGAGAAGATTAGAATAGAAGCAGGGAAAAGGACGATGGGTTATGAAGAAAAAATGTAGGAAAGGAGAAAATGTAAAATTTTGCAATGTTGCTGGAGGTCGGTAAAAGATAGCAAAAACATATATGGGCAGGAAAAAAGGAAACTTTACTACCAACGAGGAGGTTTCGCAATAAAAGACGTGGAAAGAAGGAGAGAGGAAGGGAGGTTAAATACTGAGGAGATAGTAAGAAGAGATAAAGACTCGCAGGTGCAAGAGAGGGAAGGAAAGATAAGGGAAGAAAAATACAACTTAACGTATGGGAATATAGTGTCCAGGGGGGTTCCTAAGTATCTGATAGGGAGGAGAAGCTTAGGAGAGAAACGACTTACAGCTAGGTTCAGATGCGGAAATAAGGAAAGTTTAAATAAGTATTGGAAGGAGGATGTAATGAGGAGATGTAGATTATGTGGGGAGGGACAGGAGGACATAGAACACTTGAGTGGGGAGTGTAGCGAGCTAAGGGAAGAAAGGAGGGGGAAGAATGCTTTGCTTGGGGTGGAGGGAAAGGGATTGGATTGGATGAAAGCAGTAAAGGAAAGAAGGATAAGAGGGGAGGGTTAGGACTATCGGTTTAGAATAATAAGATGGTGATGGGAAGATTTTAGGGGATAAAGTTTTTTTTTAGTTTACAAATTTCTGTACAAATTATATTATGATAAGAGAATGATGTAAGATAAACGTAACCCATTGTAGGACCGAATGGCTAGACAATTAACAATAAATAATAATAAATAATAATGTGTAGAAACACTTCAGTAATTTAAAAAGTTTAGGAAAAAGACATGAACTATCTTAAAGCTCTTGACTTTAGTGGAGATCTAAAGACACATGATAAGACGAAGAGCATGTAAAAACTATAAATTGTAGCTGAATGTATAATTACTTTATTAATTAGTTTTAGTTCTAATTTTAAATAAATTTTAATATTGAAGCGTTCTTAAAATATTTAGAACATTTGAAGCAATTTTTAAAACAGGTGAAATGTTTCAGTCCCAGATAAGATATAAATATAAAAATTAACGGAAAAAAATTAAAGCCAGTTTTTAGCTAGAACAAGAAGAAGCAGGAACGAGCATTAATAAATAAGTGCAACGTCAATGTTGTTGTTAAATAAACAAGTGCATTAAGTGACTATTTCTTATCCGCGAACGGTATACGGTTACAGTAATATATAATTTAATTATAATATAAGTGTTTGCTTTTGATTAAATTGCTAGTTTGTTATTTTGATTCGCTTGTTGTATTGTGTTTTTAGTTTATTAAAATTAGTTAGGTTTATAATAATCGATAATACTGTAAATAGTTACAAAATAAATTAAGTTTTAAAAATCGTTACAATATGTATTTTATATATGTAATATGTTTGATTTTTACTTTAATTGTATAGTCTTTTTAAGCGTGTTCACAGAAATTATAATAAAATACATTTGTAAAATAATGTTGCACCCGTCGACCCGACCTCAATTGACTTTTACTATTTATTATCAGTACTTATTATTGTAATACATAAATTTTGTAAAGAATTTTATCCAAACAACAAAGTTTGTTATTGTAAACGTAAATGCTCTAACAATGAATTATTTATATAGAGCAAATGTAAAAGCAAGCACAAAGACTAAAAGGTCAAACATTAGTATTTTTTAAAGGTTTGTTGTATAACATATTCATAGACAAAAATCGATCGATTTGTAAATATCGTAACAATCTAAAATATTTTTACAATGTTCGTTTAAAAAATTCCTAAAGTTGATCATTTTAGCTCAATCTACTATTACAAAACGGTTACTTTCTTTTTCCTACTGCTAATTGAGGTAAATGCACGTTCAAATGCTGTTTTTTTCCTAGAAAAAAAAATGCATTTATTTATTACAGTAATTAGTTATACAAGTGAAATCAATTGTAAAATGTCAAACAATAAAATACTAAAAAAGGAAATTTGCACAGAAACTTTCTAAAACTTAGGATTTTAAAGATTTTTTTTCTTTTTGATTATAGAAATGTAAATCCTTTTCTTTGGTAGCTATCAAAAGAGTTCTCGAGTGAATAACTGTAAAGGTGAGAATAAATATACACAATCATGATTAAAAAAAACTCCAATTTATTTTTTTAATAAACAAATTATATTAAAAACGTTATGTAGAATCAATGTCAATTTTAACCATGGATAAATAAATTATAGTGTAACCGACGCAAAATAAATTAGATCGTTGGTACAATGAGAAGGTAAAATAAACTTTTTAGCAAAAAAGATGATGCAAAATAAGATTATTTTTGTATTAGATATAAACAAAACTTTGTTGTATACATTAAAAACAATCTTATATAAAATTCAAAAGATGTCTAAGAATCAGTTCTAGAACGTTAAAAATACGAAAAACGAGAACGAAGTTTGGAAAAAGAAATCGTAAAAGACTGGCGAGTTATTGACAGTGTTCTACAAAATAACTTTTAAATTTTAAAATATTTCATAAATAAAAAAAATTAATCAAAAAATTACAAACAAATGTGACCTTTAAATTGTTTTAAGTCAAAAAGAAGTCGATACAAAGTAAACTAAGATTTTGCTAAAGCTAAGAATAATCAAATTTCTGAAAAATTTTAATTGCAACGTAACAGAAATGATTGCATTAATTTTAAAAAATTACAAAATTAATTCTTTGGTAAAAAAAATTGAAACAAATTACTTTGGTAGAAATAAGAAAATTTAAACTTATTACACAAAGAAATTTAAAATTTCGAAATGCTCTAGTTAGTGCTCACTAACAAATCATTTTATTTTCTGAACTAATTTATAGACATAAAGCGATCGAAACAAGCAATGCATTTTACTGAATAACGTTCATAACCATTTTTAATTTTACGGTTTTGCGCTTATTACTTTTCAAACTGATTGTGCCACGTTGATTAAACTTTAACTGGAATATGCAAATTAGTTAAAATCTTCTATTTTAGGTTGACTTCGAAATCATCATAATGATAACACTTATGCACAAAAGTTAAGTAAGTTAATCAATAGTAACCGTAAATAATCTATAACCAAAGAGTATATATAACGGTGCTAAACGTTGTACGTAAGTTGATTTTACATCTGGGTAATTCAAAAATAGTTTTGAATAAAACCGCGGGATAAAGCCACAAGGTAAAGGACTTTGGAGGCAAAAAGTAATGTCAATGGAATTGTGCAAACGCCACCAGAGTGAACTACTGGACGGCGGTTTCGCCCTTTTAGGAATCATCAGTAGTAGGAGAACACTAATGTAATTCCTACAATTGTGTCTCATACTATAAGTTACTATGTATAAAAGATAACTGTAAATAAGCTATTTACGGCGGTAAACGCTGTAAGTAGATTTAACACCCGCGTAATTCAAAAATACTACTGATGATAAGCTCCAAAAAAGCAAAACGGTCATCCAGTAATTCACTCTAACGGCGTTTGCGCAAATGCATTAACATTGGTTTTTACACTCAATGTCTTTTAGGTTGCGGTTTTATCCCGCAGTTTTATTCAAAACTATTTTTGAATTACGCGGGTGTATAATCAACTTACAACGTTTACCGCCGTTATAACTTATTTACAGTTATCCTTTATACATAGTAATACTATGAAATGGCTCTGGCATCAAACATTGCTTAGGGTTAACCAATGGTCTCAAAATACACAAAACTAGAAAAATTCAAATTTTTTATTTTTCTTTACTTATTTATAAGTTAATCTTGATGTATAATATCTATAAGAACTAATTTTTTCGACTTTTGAAAAAAAAAAAGAAATAAAAATGGTGGTACAATGATAATTGATTACATGCTATTGTGGAACGTATTTAAAAAGCTTGCTGTTTACTTTTTTTTATGCTAGGGTTTAAAACATTTTAAAATTAACGTCCAACAATAGTCAGCAAGCATCTCGGTAAAAAAAAAGAATGTCTTGATAAAATCTTTCTCCATGCACATCAATGGCATTGCCAAGTATAAATAAAATTATTTATTTATTTATCAAATACATGGCCAAGATTCTGGGGTAAGAAGTTTAGGTGCAAATGCAGATAATGTAGTGTTAGACTGATATTACACGCTGATTTACTACTACGAAGTTCATTGACATTTACCTGATAATTTTTAAACTTTTTATTTTCTAAGAAAATTCGTTCTTAAACGCATTCCAAGCCTCCCGTTTTAAATAGTTTGACTTATCAATCCTGCTGTAACAATTTAATTTTGGGTCATGAAAATTCTCTCTTTAAGTTTTACGTCATTTATATTAAGAAATTTTTTGTTTTAGGTATTGAAATCCTAGTACATCTTTGTCCATTACCTAATGGTAAAAGTATTTTATGAAGCTTTACTAGCAAATCATAGATGTTCTTTTTCGCAGCATTCTAAAGATGCAACGTTTCGTATATACATCAATCGACGTGTTTCAAGATCGACATCTTCCATTAAATTGTGTAAATTATTCTCTAGAAATCTACGCTAGCGTTTTGCATTAAGTCGATCTTCAAAAAAGAATGAGCCGATCGCTTATAATCCCTGCCCAAATATTCAAAGACCATTGACCACTTGACGTACCCAGTGTGCATTTTCTCGAGCGTAATAATGCATATTATGTTTGTTAACTAAGTCGACATTATTAAAAGTTGCTTCGTCACTAAGCAGAACAATATTAAAAAGATCTGAAATTTCTTTGATCATATTAGAAAAAATATTACAAAAATTGATTTTATTTTTTTCGTCTTGGTCAGTAAGTGATTGATGAAGACATAATTGGTAGGGATCAAATTTGTGTTTTTTGATTAGCGATTTGCTTATACAATGAATACATTCAATTTGCCTTGTACTTATCTGCCGATTTTTTTCAATCTATAACAAACCTGGAATTCTGCATCTTTAGTGTTGGATGTCAGGCTGAAGGATGTTTTTGCATGTAAATTCTGAACGCCTATAGACAGTTTCTATCAGCCTGTTCCAAAGTGTACACCATGTTTATTAGTTCTTCATCGGAAACAATAATTTTCAAACTTAGAGTTAAGTAAATAAACAGAGAACACCAAAACAATATAAAAATTATACGCTAACTTTCTTTGCAAAGCGTCAAAAACACAATGAGTCAATATCTATTTTATTCTGTTGTCTACGTTTTAACTTCTTTCCAGGAATACTGTAATTTAGATAATAATGTGTAATGATATTAAACTTTCCAATAGATATAAAAACTTTGAACCGCTGTACTTCCTTTCGCATTTAATTCAACTTTACTTACCGGAAAAACATAATAGATACAAAAGTCAAGAGAGGTCCAAAAATGTATATATATATATATATATAATATATCATTATCTGGTACTGTCAAAAATAAAAAAAGAAACGAAGGATAACATTAATACAAAGAATATAAGTAAAGATATAAAAACAATGTAGTAAAAAAATTAAAACATATCAACTAAAAGAAATAGAAACGGCGCAAAAGTATAATACAAAAATTGAGACGGAGATCAACAAAATTTCGGAAAATTTAACATTGTAACATCTATGGAAAAGAATTAAAGAAAAATGATAAAAACAGCACGAGAAGTATGTGAGGTAACCAAAATTAGCGAGTACAAAAAACAAACAAGATGGTGGAACGAAGAAATAAAACAACAAATAAAAGAGAAAAACTAAAATGGAAGCATTACTTAAAATATAAAACAATAGAAACGTACTACATATATAAAGAGCAGAGGATCAAAGTAAAAACGATTGTGAAAGAAACAAATCAAAAATCTTGGAACGAATTTGGAGAAAAAATGGCGAGAGACTTTAACGGAAATCAAAAATTATTCTATAAAGTATTGAAATTATTAAAAACAAAGAAAACTTATAAGATCAAACAACTGAAAAACAAAAATAAAAGAATACTAGAAAAATATGATGAAATAATGAATAGATGGAAAAACATTTTAAAGAAATACTAATAATAAAACAAATCAATAAAGAAGTAGAAATGAAAGAAAAAAATATAATAAACTTCAAAGGAAAAGAAGAATATGACGATGACGAAGAGATAACAATAGAAGAAGTAACAGACGCGGTAAAGTTGTTGAAAAATGGAAAAGCAGTTGGACATAATGGCATAACAACAAAAATGATAAAGAATCTAGGAGAAAAAAGTATGTAAATGATTACTAAGCTATTAAATAAAGCATGGAAAGGTGAGAAAATACCAGCAGATTGAGAACTAGGAATAATATTACCTATTTATAAAAAAGGTGACAGAAGAAATTGTTCGAACTATAGAGGAATAATTATATTAAGTGTACTAGCCAAAATATATGAAAGAATATTAGGAAGAAGAATAATCACAAAAACAGAATAACAGATGGAAGACTCACAGTGTGGATTTAGAAAAAGTAGGGGAGTACAAGACTACATATTCGTAATAAAATGCAGAAACGAGAACATCTTTGTAGCTTTTGTGGACATTGAAATAGTATTTCATAGTTTAAAAAGAGAAGGTGTGTGGACTAGCCTAAAGAAGAGAGGGTTCAACACCAAATTAAAAATTGCATAAAAAGCTTTTACGAAAAAACAAGAAATATTGTAAGAACAAAAAATCTACAGCCAGAAGAATTTATCACGAAGGAAGGATTAAGACAAGGAGGACCTTTTAGCTCAGTGTTGTTTAATTTAATAATGGATGATATATTAAAAAAAGTGAAAGAAAAAGTAAAGAAAATTAAAGTGGGATATAGAAACATGGAAAGTATAGAAATAGGAGAAAGTGCCTTTTTGCAGATGACTTGCTGATATATGCAAGAAACAGACAACATCTACAAGATAATTTAGAAATATGGACAAGTGTTTTACAAAATAAAAGCTTAAGAATAAATATAGAAAAGACAAAGGTAATGGTGATAGGACAAGAAGCTATAGATATAAACGTCAAGATAAATGGAAAACAAATTGAACAAGTAAGCGTATACAAATATCTAGGAGCAAATGTACAAAAAAATCGAAATTCAGAAATAAATAACAGATTAGAAAGTGCAGCAAAACTATATTACGCTATAAGCAATACTTTTATAAGAAAAAAAATATCAAGAAAAACAAAAATCGTTGCGTAGAAAACTATTTGTAAACCTATACTATTACATGGTAGTAAATGTTGGGTGTTAACAAAACAACTAGAAAGCAGAATACAAGCCATGGAAATGAAATATTTGAGAGGACTAATGGGAATAACGAGAAGAGATCGAATAAAAAATGACAGTATGCAAAATGAATTAGGTGTGGAAACAGTGGTAAAAGGAATAAAGCGACTAAAATGGTCGGGCAATTAATAAGAATGGGAGTAGAAAGAGCAACAAAAAGAATATGGCAAACAATACCTCAAAAAATAAAACCGAAGGGTAGACCAAAAACAACATAGAATATGAGCATAAAGAAAATTTGCAAGGAAAAGGAATGACATACCTTAACACCTAAAGGTAAATAAGATGATTGATTATATATGTATATACATATATTTAACTTATACAACATTAATATCTTAATCATGTCAGAGGATACAAATGTCTGAAGTAAACCACTTTTTAGTATATAGTATCAGTTTAATCAGCAGCGACGTGGATTTTTCAAAAATGCCATAATATATAAGGTGTTCCATTAAAAAAATGTAAGTTTGGTAAAATACACTGTATATATAAACACCCTGTATGTATAAAAATAATTTTAAAATGTGCATTCGTGGAACATCTATCACCTCGTGAAAAGCGAATTTTGAAATATAGCCTCAGTGAGAAGCTATCTTCCGTTCTCACACCAATGAGACACACGGTATGTTGCAATATGGATTTTTTACAATATTGTGTCTACTGTATCGTCACTCTCAAGCGATACAATTATTATAGTATTTACTAAAGAATTCATGTTTTTCCTCGTCGGTTGCTGTTTGTTTTAAGAGTAACATAAGTATGGTATTTATTATATTTATGCAAACTGGTTTAAAATGTACATGGTCTAATGGAAATGTGCAATCAACTAATTATTCTCACTTCTCAGTCCAACACCAACAATAAGAAACGATTGTAGCAAATAGAAATTTTACAAAAACATGAATTACTAGGACGTAAAATGTAATGTTAAATAACGTCAGTCAATCAATGGCAATGCTGCATTTATCATTTATCTTCCGTGGAAGGAGCAATTAAAAACCGTTTTAACAAAAATGGGGCTGTGTTCGTAAGTCACTAATTGTCTTTATCAAAAACGGCACCAGATAGGATATCGCTTAGGAAGCATTGCATATTATAAATTGGCTTAGTTAGAGTTAAATAACACATTTCTAAGTTCTTAAATACCTACGTACGCATATACCCATTAATTCCTTGATTTGATTTGTTCCAGAATAAAAAGAAAGTGGTTTATTTAGTACGACGTAGAAATTAAGCCAAACCAGTAAAAACTTGTCAGTCATGTCCGTTTGCATAGTGATAATTGATAGATATTATGTGTTGACGTACTTATAAAATAAAATATTTCTTGTTCTTGCAATTCCATTATGTTGGACAAACTGGTAAAATATTAAAAACTAAATTGTACAATTTGAATAATATTTTTTTGATTTCTATATTTTAATTTTTAGCACTTTTTTTAAAATTAATTTACAGTTCAAAATTTTTACTTATTTTAATTTTAAAATTTAATAATTGTTATTATTTTTTTTATTTCTTTTATAAGTTTTTAAAATCTAATAATGTAACTTTTTTGGTAATAGTAACTGAAGCTATTATAACATGACACAAATATTAAAATTCAATTCAATTCAATTATTTCCAAATATTAATTAATTAACTATGTTTTAATACTATACTTAGAAGAATAATAAATTACTTTAACATTATGTTCAATTCTTTTGTCAAAGTAGTAATTTACGTACCAAAAACTTTAGATACATTATTTTTTTAAGTTTTATTAAAATTTAGTGCTTGTATAAAGTGTAGATTGGTAATAAGCTGTAGAACCAATTAAAAAAAAATTAGTAAGAAAAATGTGGAAAAAAGAAAAATCGACAAAGTCAACAATAAATAAAACAAACATAGATTTTTAAATACATTAATTTGTTAAGTTAAAAAAAATGTATTTGTTATATTAAAAAAACGCAAACAGCAAATTCGTGGTTTGTTTACATCTTTAAAGTTCGTTGTAACCAGATTTTCTAGTACCTTGTAATCTTAAGAAAAGTACAATTATTTTAAATATATATGCGTGCCAGACAAATTAACACCATTGAATTTTTAAACATTTAAACCATACTATTATTAGACAAAGTGAAATTTAGAAATATTTAATAGTTTGCGTACTAATATTTTTGTGACCAGAGGCTTAGAAACGCAAACTGCAGGCACATACATTAATAACACATACACGTTATTCGATTTGTAATTGTATTGTAATTAAAAACTTTCTTTGGGGGCATGACTATGACCTAAAGGTGTTTCAGTCACTATTAAGCGTACAATATTGTGTAATGTAGAATTTTAATTGTTTTTATTTTGTAACGCCGTAATTATTTGTGCGTGAACTATCTATGTATGCTATTATGTGTCATCGTATTAAACCAGGAAGAAATTATAATTTTAAATGTAATTAAATTTTTTGAAAACAGTAGGTTGATTTGTCGTACAAGAAACAAGCACGTTTTTGTTTCCGTTACGGTGGACACACGACCTGTCCGCGACCTCCTAAAATATAATTACAAATTGCAGGAATTACACAATAACTTAACAGTTACAAGAAGCTTTGTTTATACCTCTTTCATTCTGGTAGTTTTTGAACGTGTGAATATTTTTAACAACATTCTTTTGGTTTTTGACTTTTTTGGTTAGAAACCAGAAGCTCTTGTTTTTTTACAATATAAAATTTAATTTACGACAGTTATGCCAACAGTACTTTGTCACTAATCTATTTCATTGTTCATTGTAAAAGATTCGTTTAGAATTGTTTAAATAAATCAAGCGTTGCTGCGCAATTTTAAATACTGTGTCAGTAGTTGACAAACGCGATCTAGTATTGATTACAGTTAAGTTGTACTATTCCAGATGCTCTAATTATTTCTATTTTATGCTCGATTACTTTTGCTAAAGTTAACTGCTATTTTAGATGGTTATAGCGTCATAGTATTTAATATCATCCGAGGTGAAGAAAACAAGTAAAGAAAAGTAGTTATACATAATAATGATTATCATTATCTGTAATAATCATTAAATTCAATTATCAAGATATGTTAATACCTTGGACTTATATACTTATATATAAAATTACATTACGTAGATTTGCATAATTTTACAGTGTTTGTAGTCGGCTTCTGTTTCTTCTTTTGTTATAATTTTGATAAACTGACTGCTTGTTTTTTGAAAAATTTAAAGCTTTTTGTGTTTATTGACTATTATGCAATTGTTTTGGAATTACTGCAAAATTACTATATATATGTATATTATTGTATTGAATGTGTTTCTCAATGATTGCTTCAGTACTTCACGCAGTGAGCATAAGTATATTTTTGTACAAGCCTCTTTACTCGTCAAGCGCTCTAGTCATTGATGAGTGATGACAGTGACAAATCTTACTACTTCTTTTGAAGTTCTTAATCATACCTACTCTGCAGTAAAACTATAAAGATCATTATCATCATCGGAGCAGACAAAATAAATCCAAAAATTTAAACAATCAATACACCGAATGCTCACTTTTTGTTTCTAACACAAAGACAACGTTTATTATAAAAGTTACAGATTAAATTAAATTACATGAAATATAATAACAATGACATAAAAAATTTCGCGTAGTTTAAATGGTAAACCAACGAGATAGCAATTTTCAAACTTAATTTTTTGTCAAAATATATGTAATTATAAAATAACAATAATTCAAATAGCTAACACGAATACATTAACCAAATTTTAGGTAATAGACAATTGTGTTAGTGTTGCTTTAACTACATTTGCTCGTGCTACTAACTGCTAAACTTTAAGTAATTGAGTGTACGTGAGATCATTAGCATGGTAGTTCCTTTCTGCTGACATCTCTATTTTAGATCTTGATGTTTACTAGTTTTACTACTCTCTTGGCGTCACTATCATAAATAAACTCTACAAACTTTGTAATCCACGGCCGGAATCTATACTTAGGTTAGAACGTCTTCCAGGTTTAGACCATTTTGATGTAACCGAAATTACCAACGTTGCGCCTACTTTCGTAGAGGGCTTCATCCGGGCGTAAAAAAATCGAAGACTTAAAGAAGTAAACGATAATCTAACAGAGAATCGCTACAGAGTTAGGTAATCAATTTGTGAACCAAGCCAGATTCTAAACTTCATAGAAGTGACTTAAGACGTTCTAATCTAAGTATCTACAAACTCTACCATTACAATCGCTATTTGGAGTATCAAACGATTCATAATATTTTGTTAGCAACTTTCTTGATTTTTTTAAAGATCATAGTTAACTGAGTTATGTTGATTTAAAATTATTGGATAACGTGAGGTTTTCTAGTCATTTTAGGCAGAATAGGTTTGAAGTTAGTTATGAGTACATAAAAGATAATAGATAGATTATGTAGATAATGGCGTATAGAATGTAGAAAAACCCAATTTTTAAAAACCCCGCCGAGCAACAACTGTTGAGATTAGAATTCAACTGTTTTAACATATAAGATATAGGTGATCCCTTTTCTATTACAAACCTTAACCGCATCAAAACTGTTATTTTTACAAACTGAAATTCAAATTAAAATTTGTTCAAAATAGAATTATTGAACCCAAAACCGCAATTTATATTTCGGTTTCATTTTCAAAAGTTATAATCATAATTAAACGTAATATCGGGTAACACAATTATCTTAGTTAAAATTTTGAACTAGTTAAGAAATATCTACAAGGTTCAATTACAGTGGCGGCTGGTGGTCAATCATACCAGAGGGTCATTTTTAAAATATTCAAAAAAAAAACGCAATTATCACAAAAAGTAAAAAAAAGGCTTTTGCATGAAATCGATTTATATGTAAGATCTATTTATCTATCTTTACAATTACCAAAATGATCGATCCGCAGGTAAAAAGTGCTTTTTCACTTTTTCTTTTAAATGTTTTAAATCGGTAACATCATTTTTACACCATAATGAATCGTGTGAAAACATTAAGCATGCAAAACAGTAAAATCTATTTGTTGTTTCACATCCACAAATCCAATCTGATAAATTATACATAGATTCTTTGTCCTACCGCCATTATGAAACAAAAACAGTAATATGTACTTAAACACAACTTTTAACTTGTGAAAGTCATTGACATTCGTTACAAACGAATATTATCAAACTACAAAATCGAGTGCAAAGTTTGTAATATGTGATAAAAAATGTCCATTTCAGCGTCTTTGTTTTACAAACAGATGCGGAGATAATAATAAATGATCTAAGCATTGCACTGAGTACGCGAAATGGGACCCGGCTGACAACCGAAGAAAGCATTTAGATATCTTTTTCTAATTCGTATAAACATGTATTATGCATGTTTCACTCTTACTACGATAACTATCATTTACGATTCGGCTACATTATATAATACACACGGACTATAAAACACAACAGCCTCGGATAAATTCATAAGTTTTCGCATTTTAAAGTAAATAAAATACATTTTTTATTGATTTTGGAGGGTCATTGCCCGAACAACCTAATAGAGAACTATTCAATTAGTAAATCATTAAATAATTTTAATCGGTTGAGAAAAATAGCTCACGTTTTCGATATGACTCAAATAAGGAAGAATACAAAGTTTTAATAGATACGTCAGATTCAAATTTGAATGTCAACTATAACGCAAATTCAAAACAAAGCAACAGGGTTAGAAAATTTAGTATTTTATCTTTATTAAGTTTTTGCTATTCATGATCGGTGTACAACTGTGAGTTTCGTGCATTTCTAGAAATAAAAAATAATAATTTGGAAAACACTATATAAAAATATACTGCTTACTAAAAGACACTTTTTTCAAATTAATGTTTAAAAATTTTACTGTTTCTCAATATGATTTAAATTTGATAAACCAAACATTATAGAAACATAAAAAACCTATGTCAAAGTTACAAATATTACAAATATAAAGTTTGAACCTCTATGAATGTTTGAAATAGCCGCCCGATAAATTACCGCTCATTGAATTAAAGATTGGACACAAATTATGCCACTGTTGCAGTCAAAAAATTCGGTAATTCTCATACTGACAAAAGAATCGTCGAATTAATTGTAACGTGCACATTTTTTTGATTAAATACTTTTGCTTTTAATTATTAAAGTTAGAAATGTGGTGTGTACTGCCTTGGTTGTTATGTCGTCGGTTTGCTGTTGTAGTTGTCAAAATATGCGTTTGTTGTTAATATGAATAAGTCGATAATTTGTAGGGGTAAGTTTTTTCTTTGTTTTTACGGATTATGAACCTTAAAATTTGCGTTTTAGCTTTTCTAATAAAATTACGTTTTCTGATTTGTACTATTCCTATTTCTGTACGTGTAATTTTGTGTTTTTTATTTTTATTTTTGAAACGCGATATTCAATTTGATTAATGAACGTGAGATGTTAGTCTGCGCGCTACATTTCCAAAGAATTTAAGAATTTCCGATCTGTGTTTTTTGATGGTTACAAAATCGATAATTATTCAATGTCACGACTGAAATAATTTGATTTGGTGCGTGACAAATTTGAAGATTATCATACGTTACGTTTACGTCTTACGATGTTCTGATTATGAATTTGTACAAATAAGAGATAAATCAACATTTTAGAAGTTTTAACACACATTTCAAGAATTACGCAATAAGTGTAAGTGTTTAATTAAATTTTGTTATGATGTATATATTTTTTTGACTTTTAATATTTATTTCAATTTATTTATTAACATATTGTGGCGTTCAAATTTCAAATTTAAGTAGTCTTCAAATTAAAATAAAATATGAGTGTACGATAAAATTCCAACGACCCCATTTATAAATTTGTAAGTAATTGTCTCATTATTCACGTTTTGTATTTGATATTTTGTTTATATTATTATTAATCAATTTCTTTGGGGCATTTATTTGAATTATGATTTGTGAGTTTATAAGTTTTGTTTTCTTTTGAATACGATTTTTTATACGTTACATAATTAGTGCAATATAAACAGTTAAAACCTTCAAAAAATACAAATACTGTAGTCAGTCTGTTAAAAAATTAAACAATATAAGCAATTATGAATTACAATTAAAAAACCTCAAAAAAAATGTGTTTTGGAACAAGTGGATCATTACACTATACAAAAAAGAACTAAAATTTATATGCAATATTGTTTAGCGATCACGTTTAATGTCAGAAAAGGATTTAACTTAACTAGACATTGGAAAACAAGATAGAGTTGTAACTTTGGTACCTTCTACAGAATAAGAATAAGAAAGTCTAAGTATGTTGTTAGATTTATATTGAAACATTCTAGAACTTTGAAAATGTTCAACGCGATAAGAAATAAGTATAAAATAAAAACGCGATAAATTTAGTTTAAAAAAACATGTCAGTGTTTATATAAATAAAAAGTAGGTACGAACGTGCCTTATAAATAAATTTGAGTACAGTTATTTGATTGCAAATAGACTTTATTTAAATTTGCGGTTACAATAATATAAGTTACAAGTTTTATTAATTAGTTACTTATAATTTTCTTAGTTGGCTGTGTTTTAGTTTTAGTAAAATGACTTATATGAATAATCGTGTATTGTGTTCAAATGAATTAAATTTTAAGTACGTAACAATATGCTAAAACTAAATGGTTTTTATTCAAGCTTAACACTCTGTTGCAGTCTTCAGCAACTGTTACACGGTTCTTTAGTTATGAAAAAGACGTTCTTATATTAGTATAGACTCCGGCCGTGGAATCCTTCGCTATTACATTGACGAAAAAATTTTTTAAACAAAAGTAATTTTAAAAACAAACAATACTGGTGCTTTACGTAACAAACAATAAATTATCATTATGTTAATTTAGAAAATTAGTTATTGTTATTAATAATTTGTTTCGTAATAAAAAAAATATAAACTTTAAACCATGACTTTTAATTTATTTTGTTTAATTTTATGTATTTAGTATTTTGAGATATTATAGTGAATTCTATTACTGCTAATTTTTTGTGTATAAAAATAAAGACGTACGTAATTTTAATCCACTTTTGATCGTTTACAGTTGCAAAAGTTAACTAGAAACATTAGTTAATTAGCTGACTAATATTAAATTATCAATTTTTAGATTTAGTTATAATTGACATTAGTCAAACGTTACGATTAATAGGTTTTACTACGACTAATCTAAGTCATAAATTATGATTAATCTAAAATCATCTATTAATTATTTCTTAATCAAAAAACAATAATCATGAAAGAAACATTGATTAATCAATCGTTATTAACAGTCATTAGTCATATTTTGGTTTTACTCAACCTTAAAATAATCAAATAGCAGCATCACTTTTAATAACTTACTTGATAGCTTTCTTATGTTGAATTTAATTTAAAAAAGTATATAAATAACAGTGATATTTACCAAAATATATGTAAATAAACGTGCCAATAAGTAAGCAAGCGTTAACACGGATCTAGCCTAGCAATGTTTAACAATTGACGAAAAATAAAACTTGTGAACCCAAAATAATCAAAATTTTAATTATGATTTAGTTTAGAAAAAGAAATCGAGCGCATGAAGAATTCCGTATTTTATTGAATGGAACCTACCCAAACTGTTCTCAAGTATAGCAATCAAACCAAGTCGAATTAAAATGAATTTTGCAATCTGAAACATACTATTAGATATGTCTAAGACTAGAATTCTATCAATTTTGGATAAAGACAGAAAATTGCTTGCTATGTTGACAGAGCAGAACGATCTACATTAAACCCTGGTAAGAATCACTTCACATTTTAATACATCCTGAAATCGCGTTTTCGTAAGTTTTAGCCGTACAAAGTGCATTTAGTGCAAAAACTCTTCGATGATAAGTTTGATCAACGAACGCAATTTCGTAAACACAAAAATGAAATCCTTGAATGCTAATCTTGAATTCATTGAAAACTTTTTTCTTCTTTTTAGACGATGCAATATTAGAACGGTATCATTTTCTAATACTGAAGACACTAATACACCTGATTCTAAAATTTAGTTACATCAAGACGTTGCGCTTTCTTATTATCTAGCCTGAATGTAAAATGGCCGGTAACATCTCCAAATTTAATTTTTTTGAATGATTTTTTTCAAAGGTTTTAGTTTTTGAAAATTTCTTGTCCCTATGTTATGGCCAATCGTATATTGTTATTACCAAACTTTAGCAGAAAAAATTTTTCTTGCTAGGTACCCTATGCAAAATTAAAATGGAAATTATTTTGACAGTTAAGAAATACATAAATATTAAAATCTATGAATGCCATATTACACGTGTTTATTATTGCATTGAGTTAAATTTTGAGCTTATAAAAAAAATAATACATAGAAAATTGAACACGTTATTTATTAAGCTTTACAAAATGTAAATTTATAATTATATATTCTGTTAAGAGTTTAATTATATTTACACTTTTATTTAATTTTGGTTAAAATTTTCTTACCGAATACTACTCGTGCTTAAATTATTCCAGGAATTTTTTTTTTCATCACGAATATATTAAGAAAATCATCTCAAGCCGCATCGAGACCTCGAAAAAAATTCCAGAGATAATCAGTGATATAATAGAAAATTTATAGTAATTTGTATAACAAGCGTCGAAAGCAAAGCATAGTATAACAAACCTTAATGCTACGCAATGTTGCAGTCTGGGCACTACATGAGATTTAGTTCCCAGTTCGTCTAAGCTGCAACAAAGTTTGGGTACTGCCAATTTCTTAATGTTAATGTTAATGTAATGCTATAAGACTTTCGGCGAGAGTAACGTACATTATTTTTAGTCCTGCTCTTTGTAAAATTTTTATAGAAAATTTAAAAAAAAACCGAATTAAAAACATCACAACTATAATGTTGATAGTACATTTATAAGTCACTATCAAGTTCTAATATTAGAACTTATCAAATTTTTAAAACGTTTTTTTCTAATTTTAACTAAATTTCAGAGTTTTTAAACAGATTTTCTATCATTCACATATTTCGTTCATTTCTACTTATATTATTTTCGAAATATAGTTTTACGTAGATTTTGATTTTCTACTATGCACGAACAAATATTGCTGTTTTCAATGAGAATAGCACAAAAACGTATTTTAAACATATTGAGGTGTTAAATCATAGAATTTGACAAGAAATCTGTTTAAATGGCACGGAAATGTTGGACAATGTTTCACAAACATTTATTTCTAGATTAGTTAAATTTAAATTATAACCGTATTTCGTTTTTTTGTTTTTAAAATTTTTTCTAAGTAGTATTGCACCTTGTAATTTTTTTGGTAATATTTTATCAGCAATAAGATAGCTTAGTATTTTTTTAACATGTATACACGTATGTATATTACTTGTTTTCATTTCTTCTTGAGATAATAAGCTGAAACATTTCGGCGGTGGCTGTTTATTTATTGTTTTTAACTCATTTGTTGTCTTTTGTTTTAAAGCTATTGCTATTTTCAAACAATGCATCTTTTTTTGTTGTTTATAAAATTAGTGAGTCTATTATTTTAGATATTTTGGGTTAGAACATTTCCCAGTGGCAACTTTTGAATTTGTTCTACCTATAAGCTGATAGAGCTTTGTTGGTGTAGGTTGTTAATGTTTGTTGTTATTGCCGCATGTTTAAACATAAATTGTGTCTGGTTGTATTATTTTTAATTTTAAATTATTACAATGGTTTTTGTCGCTTGTCAAAATGCAATCAGTTTTAATTTATAATAATTTATTTTGCTGATATTACGTTCAAGATTATAACTGCTAGTAATAAAATAAATTAAAATCGCAGTACGAATACGAGTATATAACAAACGTCAATGAAATAATTATAAAAGTGCACCTTAAAATTATTAAGTGTTATAAGAACTCAACTGTAAATTAGACATTAAATACAAGTACAAACAGGAATTACAGAAGCTAAATATTACTGTTATTTTTACGTAACGTATCTAGGTATAATATTTGTACATAAAAACGTTAACGATCTTTAAGTATTCTTCGGTAATACATTGTTGACACATTTTTATTGCATGAATTAAATAGCTTTTCAACAGTAAACGGTGTTAGTACTTAATAGTACTGTCTGCAAATTTAATTATACAAGATGCGTACTTAAACAATGTGGTCACGGCGAATAATTAAACTTCATAATATTATAATAGTGAAGTGAAAGTAATAAGAACGCAACGTAGTATTTATGAAGATCAACGATGTTTCTCATATAATAAAATTCAAAAATAAATTACAACTTAAACATTTTATTTTTATTGTTGTTGTTTCACTAGTAAATTATCCTTTGATATGTGAAAATTTCAACACCGACATTCCTACGAAGGTAACTTTCAGTAATTATATCTGCAACTTGTAATTATGAGAAATTGTTAATTAAACTCATTTTTATTTTAATCTAAAAACTTTTAAATAGAATAAAAAAACTCTCGACAATCGTCTGAAAGTGTTTACATAGTTTTAAAATAATTACGGTAATTCAATTGTGCGTTTAATTTATTGTTGTTTTGTCTGTGTTTAAATGAACAATTTTACCTTGAGTTTCTTTTTTTTAAATTAAAATTAAATTTGTGTTTTCAAGTATTACCAAATACTGTTAGATTCTTTCAAAAAAAGGATAATGTTTTTGATCATTATATACTTAAGAACTTTCAAAACCTTTGCAATTTTATAGCTATAATTACTAAATAATTTACTAAATAAATAAATTACATAATTATAAAAATGATACTTTGGGATCTTTTAAGAAAAATTTCGATTTATAGTACATATAAATGTCAGCACTTACATAAAAAATTAAAAACAGCGTTAGAAAAAATTGTTTTTAATATAGGATTTAAACTAACTACATTAAGTAATTACAAAAACAACAAATATGTTTTATACTTAATTACGTCATAAATTAAAAAAAAACTTTGAGTTTTAATGAAACTAGAACAAGTTGATACTAAAAATAAAAACTACAAGCTTACAGAATGTGAAGGGGATCTCAATAAGCACTTTTTTACCAGACAGGTTTTAAGTAGTCTGTTATGTCATTAAGTAAACATTTTTTGAATGCTCAGAATCATTGCAAAAAAATATTATATTATAACGGATCGTAAAATAAATAAAAGGTTATTTTAAATAGAATTTTCTAATTACACTAACAAAAAAATCCAACGTTATGAAATCATTTTTTCTATTGTTTTCATATTGTGTGAAAATTACGTTTAAAAATGTACTTTTAGTTTGTTACCAAACGTTATGTATGTGTTTAATGTAATCTGTTAAACATATTAAATGCAAATTAAATTTATTTTTAAAATTAACAACCTTATTAAATTATTAAGCTTCATTATTTTACGATTTTAAATAAATTGGCAATGAAATAAACAAAGTATAAAAAATATTTAATTAAATATCTATAAGTGTTATTACAGTTGCAATGGAATAAAACAACTCTGATAAATACTTAATATAAATAAATTCAAAAGAAAGTAGGTACATAAAATAGTGAAAAATTTTAAAGTGACAGTAAGTTATTCTTTATCGTATTTTATATTTATAGATTTGTATTTGCATACTATAACATATTTATAGTAACATATTAACTGATAAATATATTAATACATATTAATAAACTAAAAGATGTATTCAGAAATAAAATAATAAATAAAAAATAATACTATACAAAATTTAAATAATAATTAAAGAAAGTAAGTAAAGTAAGAAAGAAATTTTGTTACAAAAATAAATGTTACAGTTAATAACTATTTTTAACTTAAATATTTTTTCCAAATATTAATATAAAATTTATAGTTACTAACATTTATGGCTCGTCGCTTAAACATTTTTTTATTTAAGAGAATGATGACGATTTCTTTAGATACTAAAAAACTGCGTAATCTTATTTACAATGGTTTAATAAATTACTTATAATGCAGTTAATACATTTTTAGAGCAATAACAAAAATACATTATATTGAGTCAGTAATTTACTTAAAAAAATAAAAACTATTATAACATAAATAGTAAAACAAACAAAAGGAAGTCAGTACCTAAGTTATAGCAAGAATTCAAAACAAATATCTTTAACGCAAAGTTAAAAAAAGTTTACACAAAGTATTAAAATTGAAAAAATAAATAGCGAAACGTTCCCGAAGTTATTGTCAAATTTGAGACAATAATCAAAGAATATTAAACATTCTAGATACAGATAACAAAAATATATAAAAACGGTTCAAAAGAAGTTTAGGTCAGTTTTTCGAATTGAATCGGAAAGATATTATCGGTTTAAAATAAATAAAGTGCCGGTGCTAGTAAAACATAAAAACATCGCGTACGTTATGCTAACATAAACAAGTATCAGTTGAAGATAAATATAAAAAGTGTGGACTAGTGATAGTAATACATAAATTAGTGTAAGTGTTATTCTTAAATATCGTTAGATTTAATTAGATAGGTGTAGTTATAAACGTGTAAACATTTAGTAAGAAATAAATAAGTATTAAAGTTTGTTACAATAGTAACAATAACAAAATCAAAAACTTGAAAAAACTTTAAAAAAAAATTAAAAAAGAAGATTATTTTACAAAATAATTAAGAAATGAGAAAAATAAATTTTACAATATCGCAAACTAAAAACAAAAACGAGAATACATAACATAGATATAATATGGAGATTGACTCAATACTTTAAAAAACTGCTAAATTTATATAAAAGAAACAACCAATAAAATAGTCAATAAAAAACAAAAAAAAATTTTGCAATAATTGAAGCGTTATTAAAATCTATATTATAGCTTGTAGAAAATAATGTTCAGCAACAGAAAATTTAAAAATATTTTTTTTGCTTAATACAACGATTGTATCTTGAAATAGGTGTGATGACAAAACCACAAGTTTCACCTATATAAACTAAACTACATAAACAAGAAATTTGGTATACATCTTCAAAATGTAAGAAATTGGTTCTTAGAAAAAGAAGAAATTAAAAGATTTTACCAGTCGAGTTGAATATGGGTTAACGCCATTCTTACGAAACCTTCCCTATTTGATCTGTGACCTTATAAATGTAAGGTTAAAATGGCAATTCCTGATTGGAATCAAAAGTAAAAATGTTCTTAAATACTCGAGTACGGAGATATAGACGACTATTTATAATTGCTTGAATATTCTGCTTCATATAACCATTACTAAAAAACTCCGCTGTGAACCAAAGATTTAATAACATAACGTTTCTGTGCCTGATGATGATGAGACAACGCATGAAGATAACTGTCCGTATGTGTGGGTTTGCGATAAACAGAATGGCCTAAAAATTTGTTGAGTTTACGTGTCAAAGGACATCGAGAAATGTGAGAGAACTATTCTTTGGTGAATTGGATATCAGGCTGTTGGTTGTTTAGATGATCAAGGAACCTAGACCATCCAAGACGAGCATGAGATCAAACAATAAAAGTGTCATTAACATACATAAACTTTAGGTTCTAATATCGATTATTTTAAAGCAACTGTTTCAAAAGATTTTATAAAAATGTTAGCCACAACAAGAGATAAAGAAAAACCTATAATAGTGTCCAAAACTTGCTCGTAAAATTTGTTATCAAGTTGAAAGTAAGTGGATGATAAACACTGATCAGTAAGAGGAACTAACTAAAATATTTGTCATGGGGAGACAGAATTAGCTCGATAATAATAAGCGAATCTTTAATAAAAATTTTGGTAAAAAGTGAATTGACATCAAAACTCACATAAAGATTTTAGGGTTTAAGTTTGATAGATTTTAAACTTTGAATAAAATAATAAGAGTTGATGATGTAAGAAGAAATTTTACTTGTAAATTCAGGAAGAATGTTGGGCAAAAACTTGGCTAGTTTGTAAGTAAGAGATTGGGTGGTACTGACGATAGGTCAAAAAGGTATACCTTGTTTGTAGAATTCCAGAAGTCTGTATAGACGAGGTGGTTTAGAAGCTAAAAAGGTAAGTTGACGTTTGGTTTTAAGAAGTAGATTACAAGAAGTAATGATTTTGCTGAAATCCCGTTCAATTTTCAAAGCAGGATTATAAGTTATAGAAGCGTACGTATTCTCTAACAGAATAAAATGATCTCAACGCAATCCGTTTGGTTTAAAATGACAGTAGTGTTGCCTTTGTCGGCTGGAAAAACAATGATATTGTGACACTTTAGATGTTTCAAAAGTTTTGCAAGCTTGAATACGAATAGGATCTGAGATATGGCGGGGACAATGTTTTATAGAAGACTCAACAGCACAAAAAATGTTTTCTTAAGGAATGCGTTTAGGAAGAATAACAAAATTTAAACTATTAGATAGCACTGATTCATGTAAGTAAGAATCAAATTAGATACATTGACCACCGTTTTTATGGAGTCAGTAGTTGAAAAAACTTTCTGATTTTTGGTATAACTAAAGAAATTTTACGCATGAATAGTTAGCACTTTTTGACTGATAACTCTTTAACACAGTATAGAAATAAGACGATATTTTTTTCTGATGGAGAACTACCTACTATCAAAATACTCAATTGATTGACTATGATGGCATTATAACAAGAGCGACCATAAGAAAGAAGCATTGAATGCTATAAGAAACTGCGTTATTGCAGAAGAAGATGATATTCCGGGTTTACTTTTATTAGTAACAGAAATGAAAAACGTTCACATAATACTACTTTAGGATACCCAAATCGATAACATCGCAAAAATTATGTCAGCTACTCTTCTTGTATTTAAAGAAACAATAAAAATTTATGAAGTCTGTTAGAACAAACAAAATAAAACAATCTAATAGCGAAGGCTTCCACGGCCGGAATCTATACTAAGAGTATAGAGTGAGTTAGGTAATCAACATCGGTAGTGGTTCTTTGTTAGATTTTCGTTTGCTTTTTCAAATTATCGTTTTCTTTCATTCCTTTTCAGAGTTTAGATTATAGCTTGTTTCACAAGTGGATAACCTAACTTTTGAAAAGTTCTTAGTTAGATTTCGAATGCATGTTTGAGTTTTGCGATTTATCTCACGCCCTAATGAAGCCCCTTACGAAAGTGGGCAAAACGTTGGCAACTTCAGTTACAACAACAATGACACGGTCCAAACCCGGAAGACATTCTTATCTTAGTATAAAATAAAACAATCTTGAATTTCAGAATCTTCAAGTGCCGAGACTGTACCAAAAATATGGCATGCTCTTCTTGTGTTCTAAGGGCATCAGCTCAAATAGGGATTCCATATGTGAGTACTAATGTGACTACTGACGACAGTAATGCTTTCTTCTTTTGCTTCGGTCCTCTTATATTAGGCATCAGCCGCGATAGGGTTACTCTGACTGCCAAAGCTTTGGCACTTACGTGATCTACTTGCTGTCTAAATTTCAGTCGGGCGTCAATCATAACTTCCAAGTACCGAAGATACGGTTGGGATGTGATTTCGTGTCTTCCGACCTGCATTGTAATGGTTTCCACATTTTTTCTATTAGTTATGAGCACCACTTCAGTCTTGTGCTCTGCCAACTCTAGGACAACAGTATCCATCCACTTACGGATCGTCTCGAAGGTAGTGTCAAAGACAAAATTTATTTCCTCGAGGAGCATTCCAACTATCACTACAGCGACGTCATTTGCATATGCTACGAGTTTGACTGCCGTAGACATCTTCAATCGCAGAAACCCATCGTACATGATGTTCCATAGAAGATGACCCAAAACTGAGCCCTGGGGAACTCCTCATTCCTTTGGACCGTTCTCCGTATCGTATTTCAAGATCCATCAGTAAAGTAGCTAGCTATCATGCGTTGTAGATATCCTGGTACGTTCATTTCGGCGAGTGCTCTGCTAATGCAATCCCATTTAGCAGAGTTGAAAGCGTTTTTTATATCAAGCGTTGCCACCAAACAGTACTTTTTTACACCTCTATTCTATCTGGTTCCCGCAATCCTTGGCTGTGTTAAGGACAGGGTCAATCGCATCCAAAGTAGACCGACCTTTCCGGAATCCGTATTGGTTGCTAGCCAGCAGCGGTTCAACTGCTTCTTCAATTATCTTGTGAACTACGCGTTCAAGTATTTTCCCAGCTGTATCCAGCATGCAGAGTGGACGGTATGATGTTACTTCATTTGGTTGTTTCTTACTTTTAGATAGAAGTGCCAGCCCTTGTTGCTTTCATTGGCGTGGGAAAGTGCCTTCTTCAAAACATGCATTATAGACCTCCAAAAAGAGTACGGGCGCCGATTTGATGGCCAATTTTAATGCAATGTTTGTTTGGAATTCAATTCAGGCCGGGAGTTTTGGTGTTGCCCACTCTACTACATGCCTTCATTAGTTATTCTTCTGTGATTGGCGAAATTTCTTCCATTAGGTGCTGCTCTGTCGTATAGTTAGACTCCATTTGGTAAGGTAACAGCGCAATAACAATCTTGTGTAGAAATTCAAGGCATGTTTTGTTCCACTCCAGAGATATATAACATATTACAACTTTATATTGTTGTAATGGCAAAGATTTCAAATGTAAAGTAAGATACAGGGTGTTTCGTTTAAAAAAATACAACTTTTATCTGGCATGGTGTTATGAAACACCCTGTAAAATTGTAATTAATTTTAAAATATAAAACTTAAAGTTGGATACAATGTTCTTAATTTTTACTTTTATATCTCAAAAGACAGAGAAGATACTAAACTTTACCGCACTTATCTATCATCCCGTTTTTCTGTTCTTGTTTTGTAATATTATTTTTTCAATTTTTTCTTACCGATTTTATTGGAATAACTTATATAAACAAATTTGACGGAAAATTGTGTTTAAAGAAAAACAAAGGAAAATTAAATTTAAAAAGAATTATTTTTTAAGGGTTTACTTTTCATTTGCGCTTCAGATATTTCCCTAATTAACCTAAAACCGACACTGGCTTGAATTTAGATAAAATTACCTTTATAACGCTTTCCAGATCTGCAAATATTCATAAATATTTATTTTCATTATCACCAAACATTGATAAAGTGATATTTTTTACTAGAAAAATAAATAAAAATCAGAATGTGAAAATAATAGATACCAAAAATTAAAGTTTGGAAACATATTATTTTTATAAAATGTAATAAAATTTTTTTTTAAATTAAACGTGTTTGGTCAATAAATATATGAGCTCATGTAAACCAGTTACAACGGATGCTATATTAGTAATAACATCAGTGCTTTTTTTAGAAAAACCGACAAAAAAATTTAGAAAAATCGAGATTAGCAAATTTATTATCGATTTGACAGACAAAACCGGTGAAATTTAATTATTTAAAACATTACTATAAAGTATGTTGTATTTGAGTTATCAAAAATTTTTTGTCAGAACATTAGTACAGCGGATATTATTTCCTTAAAATATAAAAAAAGATAACATACAAACATACTATACACTCTTACTCAATTGTAAAAAAAACTTGCACATAAAAGTAGAACAAAGTAGAAAAATAAACTAAAATAAGCTAAATAGAAAACACGAGAACAGTTATAAGACCAAAATATTGACAACGAGTAATGATAAAAAAAGAAGAAATCTTACTAAGTATGCCAATTCAAATTTGCACACACTATAAGAAAGTCATTTGTAAAAGATACGCGTTGAGTTTAGAAAATGACAAAAACAAATTAATATTATTTTTAACAAAACACGCTACTGTATATAAAGATTAATTAATAAATAACATTTATAACGCATATGTACATATTTTTACTTTTGACCTCAAATTTAAGTTACGTAAGGTCAAAGGTAACTTACGAGTAACATAATAAATAATAATAAGAAATTTCTTTTATAATCTCAATTTAAACTAATAATAAGCGATGCACTTTTGATCAAAAAATACGCGAAAGGTTAAAAGTCAATTTAAAAAAATTACATAACTTATTTTTGTGATAGAAGCAGTTGTTAACTGTAAATATTAGAATTATATTTAATTTTAATTTTAAATATTTTTCTCATTTACACTACAGTAAGAAAAAGTATTTTTTAACAAAATTTTCTTATCAAACTAGGCATTTAAAAAAAGTAAGTAGTCATTTAAAATTTAAAAAATCAAAACATTTATTTGATAAATAAATAACTACTTATAAAAAAGATCAAATTTACAAAATTTAAGTTGTAATAATATAGAAATTTAACTTTAACCAACTGTGCCATTTCAAAAAATATTTTTTAATGTTTTTTAGTTTTAACAAAAATATTACTATTAGGATCTTAATTTAAAGTGTCATAGTTTCCGTTATTTTTTGTGTGCATTTTCACGTCAATAACATACTTGTCTTAACATGCTGTTCTAAAACTTCGATTATGGTCTTCAGTAATTAAATTAAAACAATTATTGACATATTCACATACAGGGTGCCCCAGGGGCACGTTGAACCTCCATGACTCCGTTGCTATTTGAGATATTCTACACAATTTTAAATTATTTTTGTCATTTACAGAGTGTCGCTGTACAGCGTAGCGCACCAAATTTATGCTTCTAGACCGTATCTATCTTCGTCGTTGGATTGGACGAGGTGGTACTACTGCGTGGCCTGTCCGTTTCCCAGACTTTACACGAATCAACTATTTTATGAGGTTACGTTAAAGAACAAGTTTAAGCAGTTCCTTCAACGAGTATTGAATATATGCAAAACAGAATAACTCAGGCATTTGTTTCAATTGAGCAAGATAAGCCAAAACAAGCTTTCTTTTGTCAGGCGTTTGACAGTTTGTAGCGGCTTATTTAAACATTTGCTTTGAACACTTGTCTGTATATGAATACACCCTGTATATAGTACCTCAAATTGGTAGATTAATAAACAGTTAAATAAAAGTTTAGAGAATAGCAAAACATTTGACATTTTAATTGCTGATTTATTTCCAACAGTAAGGTCTCGATGATTTTTTGAAGATGGCGCTTTTTTACTGGTTTTTCGACCATAAAATCTAAGCGCTGCATAATTCGCCTATACAATTTTGAGTTGTTTTAATCAGAATTAAGTAGGGTTTATAATGGTGTAAAAATATAAAGAGGTTTGTATTTAAAATAACATGAGTTTGGTGCGCCACCCTGTATAGCGATACCTTATATATGACAAAAATTGTTTTGAATTGTGTGAATGGGTTCGGTGCCGGTACATTAGAAGAGAACCTATCTAATAATTCAAAAATTAAATAATATTTATAAATTACCACTTAAACCTTCTAAACGCGAACATTTATTATTTTTGACAATTTGAACTAAATCTATTATCTGTCAAATCTAAGTGTATCTTGTTTCAAACGTCGCTAATTCTATAATACAACAGTTTTTCAGCTTTGTACAGAATTCGACATGGTTACAATTTTATATATCAACTTACATACATTAACGTTTGTGCAATAATAATAATTAATAAATTAACATCTACAACCAGCAGAAAAAATACACTTTTTACAATTTTTGTTGCCAAATTGATAATTTACCTACATACTATTTTACAAAAAAATCAAATAATGTACTTTACTTTTTTTTAAGTTCTTTGAGCTCTCAAAGACATAAAAATTATAAACAGATTATTTTTTTAAATAAAAACTTTAGCGTTGTTTACGTCAAAGTGTTTTGTAATTCGAGTTACTAAAGTTTTAAGCTCCACTTAAACACAATATCACAAGAAGAGACTAAAACACAAGTAATAAAAACAATCTTTAAATAAATTGGTTGTTTAGGTAACAATCAAATTAAAACAACCAACATTTACATTGAGTTAACATAAAAGTATAGAAACCGGATCATTGTCCAAAGAGTTAAACTAACGATTGTTTTAATAGAAAGAGAACGCAAGCAAGATTTGCTTTAATTTTTTAAATACATTAACTTCAAGAAATTTTTAATAGAAATGAGCTGGATCAGTTTGAAGAATGGCATCGTTTTTGTAACCAGTGAGTAAAATAAATTTATTCATGCCAAAATCTAAATCATTAACAATGTTTTCAAGTTCTTCTGTCAAATAGGATGTTGTATGTAAACGTTTTCTAGGAAGCTACAACATAATAATATGTGGATATAGCTTGCAAAGCAAATAAAGTAAATTTGTAAATGTTAAAAGATAATTTGTAATTAATTGGGTGTTATTGTCAGAAATAGAACTTTACGAACTAAGAAGATAATATGAAAATTGCAGTTGAAGAATTGATAGTGGTTTTAATACTATTGCTTTGGACTAAATGTAAGAAATATTGCGATAAAAGGAAATTGTTAACAAAACAAATGTATTGTAGATTAGCAGTTGTGTCACTTAACTAAATGATGTGTAGGAAAAAACAAGAAATCAATTACAGAGACAAAGATAACGGTGATTAAGTGTTGTAACTCATTGGCACCATAAGAATTCATTGTTTTTGTAATATTTTATATAAAAATAATATACAGAACCAATCAATATTTTAAACAAAGTAGCGACACTGCAAATAGAATGTTTTTATAAGATTTTAATTGTAATATATAGTATATGTGTACATAAATACTTATCAAAATTGCATTACGATAAGCATAAATAATAATGTACAGAAAAATGAATATATTACAACTATCGATGAATGCCAAAAGATAATTGGTCTCTTCTGAATTGTTATACAGTTGCAAATACTGATCGATGTTAATAAATACTAATTTTTAACCTGTCAAATATGCGATTTCTAGTAATTATTGTAAAGTGTCTGAAGAACAGATTAAAAATCATTATAATTATAACTCCTTTATAACACTACACAAGAAGTGTCCGATAAATCACTATTGACGTTTCTATCAAAAGAAAACTCTGCAAGAAAACTAGTAGTGAGATTGCAAATTAAGTGCTTTGATTTATTCTATTCTTTTAATTTATACGTACCGTCAAAACTAATTCACACGGCAATAAATGACTTGGTTTTTAGATTTTATAATTGTGGTGCACGAAATATTTGTACAAGTCTCTTAAATTATGCCTTCATGATTCATGATTCTGTACGGTCATGGGTTTGACCTGTACGGAAATGACTTTAACCTGTACGGAAATAAAATTGATCAAATGAAATGCCTAATCGCTAATTAACACACAACGTGTCGTATTATCTGTTAGTCGTAGAAAAAAATATCTAAGTGACTCGAGATGAAGCCAAGTATCTTATAAAAAACAAAACCTTAAACCTATACAGTCCAATGTTGATCTACAAGAAAAGTGATAGTTTTCCAGTGAGTGCAAATTCACGAGTAGGCGTAGATCACGAGTGGATCAAATTTACACTAACATGTAAATTCACTTTTCTAACGTGTAGATCATGCAGTTTTTTCGTGTACTTTATGAAAATAACGCTATTATGAGAGTGTTGAAGTGTTTGTCGAGCATTTGTTGACGAAATAGCAAAACATATGAGCAAGTAAATAATTTGTCAAACAACGTTAATAAAAAATGAGTTGATCAAACGAGAATAATGAAGAAGTTTACAATTGGTATCAGAAGCAGTCAAGTTTATTATCTAAAAAGTCCAAAGACAATTACGAGAAAACTTGCTAGCAGTTTTGTGGTTAGAATCAAAAAAATGTACAAAGAGCAAATAAAGATAACTTTCTTACGTACTTTGTTGAAAAGATTTGTTTTATTTATAAAATTTATTAGAGATAAATAATTACAATAGTATGACAAGTGTCAAAACACGTACCTATTTAAAGTTAATTTTAATTATTATATGCAGTTTGTGGTTTTTTGTAATTATTTATATAAATAAAACTGCAGCTTTTTGTTGTTCATTCAAACCTTTTCAGGTAAAAAAAACTCTTAAAGCTTCGAAACTATGGTCAGTGTACTCGTTACTGAGAAGTATTTTACAAATAAATAAAAATGTGAATACGTCTTTATATAAAAAAAATTGGTGGCTTACCTGAAACGCCAAATTATGGTTATGTTAAAAAAATTCTATCGATAAACAAAGTGAAAAGAATTCTAGAAAAGCTTCTAATTATGAAGGTAATGTTGGTAATCGCGTTGCTTAAAGCATGCGAGCAGAAGAATTACGTTTACTAAAAGTAGATGATGTAGAAGATTGCGGCCATATTTTGGTCATAACATTACATGACACAAAAACAAAGAAAACAAACAGTTACACCGGAAGATGGAGTAAACGGAATAGAGAACTCTACAGAAAATATTTGAATTTGAGACCAAAAAATGTGGATTATTTGAAATATGTATTTATATTTTATAGACAAAACAAGTGCACAAAGCAACCAATTAATATAAACACTTTCTACTATTTACCAAATAAAATTGCTGCGTACTTACAGCTACCGAAACCAAACAGCTTTACTGATCATTGTAGAGCTAACATCCAAGTTTTGACAAGACAATCTTTAGTTAAACAATGTGTCATTTTTCTACAGTTAAATAAAATTGTTTTTCTACGACTAACAGATAATACGATACATTATGTATGTATGTATGTTTATTTGCGATTAGACAACGCTGTGCATTGTGTTTAACCAATTTTATTTCCGTACAAGTCAAAGTCATTTCCGTACGGGTCAAAGCTATTACCGTACAAAATAATGAATTATGAAAACATCATTTGAAAGACGTACACAAATATGACATGCATCAAAATTATAAATTTTAAAAACGAATTTATTTAGGACCATGTGCATTAGTTTTAAAGGTACGTATAGAGTAAAAAAATTGGTTTCTAAATTACATATTTTAGGTTACATTTGTAAACGATGGTATTCAGTGGCAAATTTTTTATAATTAAATGATAACATATTTTTGAAAAACTAAGTTTGATGTAATTAGAATAAATTAAAACACTTAATTTGGAATCTTACTACTTGTTTGCTTGCATATTTTTTTTGACAGGAAACAAGTTGTAAGAATCAGGTGTTTTTAGAAATGTATTACCCACATTTGCTCAAATTAACTTAAATAAGTCAGTACTTATTAACATGGATCAGTTTTATAAACTGCATAACAATTGAGAGGAAGATAATTATTGTTAGTTCTAGATTTTATCTTCTTTAGGAGGGGCAATAAAAACCACTCTAAACTGTTTTTACGGCTACGTTTCGTGCCTCTAGTGTGCACTTCTTCAGGCCACTGAAAATTTATTTACGGTAAGTGAACAACATTACACAACGTATATAACAACTAACTAAATTTGTTAACAGGTACAGCATACAACAAAAAACTTACAAGAAAAGGTTACGAGTGGTGGTAGTCCACTGTTCCAACAAGCATACCGTCTAATAAGTTACTTATTCTAGTTAACATGAATTTAAGTCAATGATTAAAAGAATTTAAATATATATACAAAGAAAACAACGGACATTAAAGTTAAACAAACAATATACACTGAATGTAAATTCAAAAATAATTGTAAATATGATAAGGCTAATAGATAGAAATGACCATGAAATCGCATACAACTATAAAGCTTATCTTGCAATTTTTGAAGATAATTATCTTTCGGCATTTATCGATAGTTGCAAAACACGAGATGTTTCTTCCGCACATGCCTAATATCTGTACGTTATAATTTGTTCTTATGCTAATTTTGTTTTCGTAAGTGTTTATATACTTTTACTCCGTATTAATTATAAGATTATAAAGCATACACTGTCGCTACCTTGTTACAAATGTAATCGTAAACACTTTGTACTTACGTTATAATAAATAACACAAAATTAATTTTACAAGAACAACCAATTGTTACAAGACTAGTGCAAATCACTGGTTTATACCTTAAAGGAAGTACATATTTAAAAATAATTATAAGCAAAAACACTTAATCACCGTTATTCCCACTTTTGTAATTGACTTCTTGTTTTTGTCTACAGTAACAGTAACATCAATTTTTTTTTATCGCAATATTTCTTCTATTTAATTTTTATTATTTTCAGTAGATTGTTGTAGCATATTAGATCTATTGTGGTAATTAACTTTATCTAGCATTTTCTAAATATTCGTTATAAAAAGATTAAAATAGTTTTTACTCCAAAACAGTGCAATTAACACCACTAGTTTTGTTATAACCTTCTTAGTTCGTAATGCTCCATTCCTAATAATAACAGCCATTAATTACAAATTATTTTTAAATATTTACAAATATACCTTATTTGCTTTGTAAGTCATATTCACATATTATTCTGTGGCAGCTTGTAACAAAATAACGTTTACATACCAACATGGTATTTGTTGGATGAACTTTAAAACATTGTTAACGATTCAAGTTTTCGCGTAAATAGATTGGCTGTATAAGCAAAATTTTGTAAATAATTGAAATTTTTTAAACTGACTCAGCTCATTCATATTAACTTTGCTTGAAACCAATGTATTAAAAAAAATTAACTAGTAATAAATGATTTGAAGATAACTAAACTAAATTTGCGTGTATTTAAAGCAGGTAAATTATACTTACAATTTTTCTAAATAAAGGTAATTAGCTACAAATCAAATAATACACTTATAACTAGTAGAATAAACACTGACAAATTGACATAAAATAAATACAAAGTTTTGACATATAATTGTTAATTGTCATTTTAGGTATTACTACAGGCACTACCAACACAATTTATTAAATTTAGATTATTAATTTTTTGTGTGTTTGCGTAAAAAGTTTAATTTGACTGATTAATGATTGAATATATTATAGACGTAGAAAAAGTATAGCGTATAATTGCGTAAGGAATGTGTACTGCGAACTCGCATGAATTGCCGACTCGCCTTCGGCTCGGTTGCAATATTTCATACTCGTTGGCAATGACAACTATTTCTTATTCATTATACAATATACATCGTTCGTACGTTTTAATAGTGCACGATGTAGAAAATCAGATCACGCTTTTAATTTTAATTTAAATGTATTAATTTCGACTCAATCAATTTAGAAAAAAATTACATGACTCAGTGTGAGCGAGCCTGATGAAGTGTTCATCCAGAACACGAAACGTCGCAAATTACTGAAGTAGTTGCTTTCATCCAACCTCCTACAAGAAGGAATCATTAATTTGATTAAAATCTAAATTTATACAATATACTGTTTTGTCTATATATGTTTGCATTTCTCGTAAAAATTTGTAGTTTATGTTGACTCACTTATATGTTTATACTATAAAATCTATTAAAGCTAATGGAATTTTGCTATTATTAAATTTAAATTGCGGTGATCTTTAAAACATGGTTACAAACAATTAAATTAAATTGCATCTTGGTCACAGATAATTACTATTTATGTTTCAGGTATTGTGTGAAAACAACACTAAATCTAATTATTACGAGAGAATTTAAATGTTTAAAATTTAACCTTTTACTATAGATTTAAAAAAATGTTTTTAAATACGACAAAATTGTTTTTGTCTGTAACTGATAGAAATTTAGCAGAAAACTGTTTAGAAAAAAGTGAAAATACTAAAACAAAAAGTCTCAATCGCATGGCTATACCAAGTTCCAGCACAAGATTAGATAACATAAAAAACCTTTTTGGTCACTTCCAACAACTACAAGTAGAATAAAAAACAATTTAAAAAAGTATACAATGCTATTTAGATGTCAGAAAAGCTTCACTTTATTTTCAACAAATAATTGTTTCAAATTTTTGCATATCATAAATTTTGTTTTTTAATAATAAAAAAAATTAATTCTTATTTTTTAGCTTTGTTACATTAGTCTTGTGTATGTTAGAACTGTCACGCATTTGAATAATTTTTATTTTGCTGAACACCACATTTTTTTCTTGGTAATGATGCAATTTTTGCGAGCAAAAATAGATAATCAAGATCAATATTTTTTATTCCATTAAGTACATTTTTAAATTAGCTTTTTTATTAGTAATTATTATTTCAAGTTTACGTTCGGGAAACGTTTTACTAATTTTAATTTTAATTTGAAATTAAAATACGTTAACTATGCCGTACTTCTATAAAAAACCTTGAAATTTTAAAAATTATTGCAATTTCCGTAATTATTTTAAGAATATTTCAAAAATAAGGAAACATTAAAATTTCGGTTTGTTTATAAATAATACATTAACATTGATTAAAAGATTATTTATTTAATAATAGTTAAAAGATGCATAATAGAAAGTATGCTCACAAAAAGTAAGTAATTTTATCAGTTATTAATTATTTGATCAATAAAATTTTTATTGAAATTTTTTTAACATTAAAAATTAGAACAATTGTGCAATCTTAACATTAATAGTTAAATTAAAATAAACAATAAAAATAATTTGAAAGACAACGCAAAGTATTGTTTGGCACTTTGTAGGTTAGTATTTTAGAACAAGCATCCTTGTTTGAAGTATTGACTAAAAAGGAAAAAGTACTCAAAACTTAAGCACAACTGCTGTTAAACTAACAGTGATTCCTTTTTGAAATAAATTGTAACCACTAAGTGTCATTTAAAATATACATTAATATAGCAAATCTATTTTCACAAGCATCATCTAAAATAAGTTTCCCACGAAAAAATGTGTGATACGTGTTAATATGCATTTATAACACTTCTTGAAGCGGATATACGAAGTAATAAATTGAATTTAAAAAACGGTTTTAAATTTTGTTTAATTTTATCAATTAAAAAATACATACTGTAGTACATAATGATTTAAACCTAATTTTCTACTTCTATTGAATTTTATGCAAATTAGTACAAGTTGAATATAAGCACTAAGTAATAATTATCTGATTATCCTTTGACGGTTTAATCTTTGCATCTTAAATGTGAAAAAAATGCTTAGTTGTTGTAGATACGTTTTTTTTTTATGAATTAGAAACAACACTTAATTGACCTAATTTAAAAATGTTATGTTATAGCAACATTTTTACCGTTTTGAGTTTAAAATATGAAGTTAATTGATGTGAAATTATTCAGAGAAAAGATTCCAGCATTTTCTTAATATCCTATTTGTTACAGTTTTCTTGCTTACGACCGGATTTCGTTTTTATGAACATGTCGAAATTATTCCAAAATTATACGTTTATTACTAAAAAAACTACGTTATAAACAATTACTTTTATTAACGATAATGTTAGGGTTTGAATCATCATCACACTCAAAATATGTAACAAACTGCTTATAAGATACAATATACAAAAAATATTAACTTGCACGTTTTCAAAATTAGAATGTGTATAAAAACTTCATTTGAAACTACAACCTACACTATTGAAAACTTGTTTTTATTGATAATTCATTAACATTTTACGTTTTTAAATTTAAGTATAATAATCGGTTCTGCTTTGGTCTGATGGCACAATGATGTAATACGCTCAATAATTAAATTTCCTTCACATACCTGTTATAAATACAAGATATGTTTGTTTTATTTTATTAAACAATAATAAATACGTAAGCAACCATAGAAAACTAGTGGTCATAAAAAAATTAACGCAAGGTAAAAATAAACAAGGTTATGCTATATATTGCAATAATTAAAAAAATCAATGACAGTTATTTTAAGAGTCAATTTCTTAACGTTGAATAGTGATATTAGTTATATAAACCCAAAACTAATAAAAATGTATCACATAAAATACATATATAGCAAATTAACTGCAAAATAAAAAAAATATTTTAAATGATTAAGATTTTTGTTTAAGGTGCATTTTTTCTTAGTTATTAATAAAACATATACGAACTTTTTTGATTTACTTTAAAGTAAGTTAGTGTCTTATTACCGAAGAGAATACGACAGTAGAACAAAATACCATTAAAATAAAAAACAAAAAATCTCTACGTGTTGATAAAACTAATAATAAACTGATACGGTAAAGAAACAAATATTTTACAGCCTAATTAGTTACTCCGAACCAATAAATCTTAGATGTAGCAACTATCCTAACAGACTCTAAAAAAGTTTGATTGACCTTATCTTTAAAGAAAGCTACAAAAACAATGGTTATAGAGAAGTGACTCTTCTAAGCAACGCGAGAAAACTAATCACAAAAATCATCTCAGAACTTATATGTTAAGAACAACAAAGTTTTACCATTACATACGCCATATTCATCATTCAACAAACAGTAGAAAACTTGATAGGATTTGATAAACTAGCGTTTAAATGTTTCATAGATTTCCCAAAGAACTTGACTGAGTTTGACTAAATGATGTCACAGCCATACTGAGCAAGCTAATACGCTTAAAAATTATTGCATCTACCGAATATGAAAATGGAATAAATACACTCGTCGTCAACAAGAACAAATGGGTCAAGAAATAGCAAAAATTTATTCCAACAACAAGAAAGACTCGAGAAAAGCCTAGAACAATTATAGAAGCAAGCATAACAAAACCACGACGTTATAATATCTCTCAAAATGCCGCATCATACCTACTTTGCCATTTAATACTTTGAACAAATTCAAACAATGTACGAAAAAGCAAAAACGTATTTAAATACATGTCCTAATGCAACTGAAACACAAAAACAAAAGACAACGGTAAAAATGCATATTTCGTCACCACAAAAGATCTAGAGCAGTACAAGTGTCTGAAGAACCAAGGATATTGAATAAATAAGATGTACCAAACACTAACCTAAATAAATAAAAAAATAAAGAAATCAAAGAAAACCATCGATACGAATATTTACTAAAGAAAATAAACAAAAAATGGGAAGCAATTTAAACATTACATGAATACATCATGGTTACAGAAAAGGAATTTAAAGATGTCTATTTTATTAAAAACTTTTTTTGGAAAATTGAAAACAAATACAAAAAAACAATAAAAATTCTAGAACAAAAAATAAAAACAACACCTCATCAATTCGTTCCAAACATAACACTTCTGAAAATAGCACTATCGACATTCAGTGGCAAATAAAAAAAAATGGCCTACTTTTCACAATGTTTTCCTTAAAGTAATTCATGGTAATGCAACCTTAACGAACATTGAAAAAATGCGGTAGCTAAAACCCCACACAAGAAGAGACGCCAGCGCTTTCATACAACACCCTCAAATAACTGAAGACAATTGCAAAACTGGATAGAACTTCTTAAAAAAAACGCTACCAAAATAGACGATTTATAATATTTAACTTAATTAGATAAAACCATAGATATTCCAGCTATATACAAAGAATCATCAGAAGACACTCGCACCATCGTAGGGCACTGAAACAAACAACCTGTATGAACAATCTCTCAGGAAACCCCATAAATTCTAAAGCTTTCATAACTTTATAGAATTTTTAGTACAAAGATTTCAACCCTTAAAAGTCCTTTCCGATAACTAAAACAATCAATACAGTTTTCAAAAAAGCCGCCAACAATACATTCATTGTTTTTGCTGTAATCAAGAACACAAGCTGTAGTATTACAAGAAATCTAGAGCATGGCCTGTAACCGAAATAATCCATTTAGTAAACAATAAGCAAATGTGCGTCAACTGCCTAAATCTGTACAATGGTGCTACAGCAGAAAACGATGTCAACACTGTGGAGGTACACATCATACCTTTATACACCAACAACATAAAACCTTCACCCCAGATCTACAACTACATACAAAATCAACCAAGTGGCATAACTCTACTTATTACGGCATTAAACCAAGCAACAACTACGTCCAGAACACTAGTATACCTTCAAGTACCAATTAATCCAAAATTCCAAGCATTATTAATAACAGAAAAAACCTACTAAGACAAAAAATCAGCTCCGAAGTTACCGGTTTAAGAGAAAAATCAAAAACTACGTCATGGAAAATACCTCTAATGATCTAACTACGTTTTTCCACTGCCTATTTATTAAATATAGAGTTTATGGTGCTATCGAAACTTACAACTAACAGGCCTTCAAAAAAAATCGACTGTCCAAACTTAGAATAATGAAACAATTACATCCTAGCTTATCCTACATTTAATATACTAGAACCAATCGACGCAATTATAGAAGCCAAAGAATATGAAAAAAATATTCAACAAGAAATCAAGAAAACGGAAAACGGTCCATTTGGACAACAAAGAGAGTTTGGATAGATACTATCCGGCATATACAACAAGACTCACAACAACCAATCCAAGTATTCAATATAATCAGTTGAACTTAAGAAGACAAGCAATTAACCAAATTTTAAAAAAGTTCACTTTAAACAAACGGTCAAAAGAAATAAAGATGGTACATACACAGTCAGCATGCAATTTAAACCCGAACAAAAAGCTTTTGGAAATTCAAGAAATCGAGCGACTGCAAAACTACTGCAAATAAAAAAAAAGTTAGAAAAAGATCCTTAATTAAGAAATTAATACAATAACTTTTTGTAAGAATATCTTACTCTTAATCACATGAAAGAAGCATTACCAAAACAAAGACGCAAAATATTATATTCCCCACCAACCAATGATCCGGGTAGATAACACCACGTCCAAACTGAGAGTAGTTTTTGATGCTTTATGCAAAACATCAAGTAAAATCAGTTTAAACGAAACTATATTTGTAGGACTTACTTGACATTCTTCTTCGGTGGCGAAGACACTGCACTGTTTTTACCGCAGATATCGAAAAGATGTACTGCCAAATTAAGATCACCGAAAAGATCAAAAATATCATCGAATACTTTATAGATTCAATACAGCTCATTTCATTCAAGAATACAGATGAACCACAGTAACCTATGAGACTGCACCCGCACCGTATCTAGCAATAAAAAAAATTTATGAAAAATCTCTAAATACAGCCCACGTAGTACCAAACGACTTTTATGTAGACGATCTCCTTTTCGGTGCAGCGTCATCTCTACATATACAGCTAACAAAAATTACAAACAATCCCCGAAGAAAACAGAGACCAAACAGTACTAGAAATAATTGAAGTTGTCACAAGAAAGTCTCTTAAAATACATTGGGTTCTATTTGACGACACTTTCCGCTTCAAAGTTGCTTCTAACAACCAACTGAAAATTACAAAAAGAAACATTCTAGCGGAAGTAGCCAAACCCTTTGACCTCTTAGGATGATTGTCAGTTGTAATTATCAATACCAAATTTTTTATTCGACAGATGCAAAACTTGAATTGGGATCAACATTTTGTAACGTGTAAATTTCAACTGCGAGTCAAAATCCGCCTGAGAGTTAGGCAACTTACAGTAACATCTTCGGCCTCGAGCCGTAGTTCGAAATAACGCTTACGGGGGCGCGAAGGTTGTGAGTGGTCGACAAATTAATTCATTTCTATGCTGTCTGTGAATCGGTTTACAACGGGGGAACATCGGAGAGGTGAGATAAATGGAATTCTTTTCATCTGGTAACATCTTCTACACCGACGTTTATTTTAGCATTTTGAAAATAAATCCGATTGAACCTCCGGTGCAAATAAAATCAGCACGATGTCTTGTGGACGGCCAAACACATAAAGCGGGTTAGTATCCTCACACGTGTTAGTAATGGAGGCCAACCAACTAATCTTCACAATTTTTAGCTTCTTTCTTTGGGTCTTTTTCTGTCCTTGTTACGTTGCGGTTGATATTGATGTGTATTCTGGATGCTCGATCTTCGCTTCTGGCGTCTTCGTCTGTCGTTCTGAGGTATATCTGCGTGTACTTTTATCTATAATCTGAGGGAAATGGTGAACGCGCTAAACCAGTTCGGATGTTCGACAAAATAAGGAGAACTACTGCGGTACTCGAGGTATTTATGACACCTTTATATTGGAGTCGCGGGAGACTCGCTGTCGACCTTATTTCGGCCGGACGCTGTAGCCTTCGATTAGCAGCGGCCGCGATGCGTGCATAAGGAAACGCAAGATCGTGTTCGTGTCGCCATTTTATAATGTACTTAAACTAAGATTGATTCTCGGAGATATATATATAAATGATTGCGGAAGTGGGAGACGACGTCGAGTGAAATTGTTTTATTATTTAAGTTAATTACCGGCGTGAAGAAAAATTAAAATTGTATAAAACTATCTTATCAGCTTACTGTTCACGTGTCTTTATAACTTGTCGGAGTAATGTTAATATCACCTAACGTCAAAATTGATTGTATATCATAATTTTTTATATAAATAATTGTTAGGAGTTTACCAGTGGCGTAACCGTCGCAGTTTGTGTTTCTTCCGTTCGGAAGGAGATGGTGAATCATTTTTTTAATAAATGGTTATTGTGAATACTACATATGTTTTCTTTTGGGGGATTTCGGGTCTAGGCTTTCCTTTTCTCCTCCCTATACCATAATTTCGGCGAATGACAGTTCGAGAGAAGGTGGCGCACTTGGGCATTTAGCTTACCGGAACTAATTGAGTATCTTACGATTTTCTTTAACCCGACGACCATCTGCGGCGAGGCTAGCCAAAAAGGTAAGCGATAACATCTGGTTAATTACGTTGAAGTGATACTATTCTTCATTCTTTGTTTCTTTCTCCACCTTTCCCCATTAGATCACAATAAATATTGTAACAATTTGCCAGAGAGCATAGCAGTAAAATAGACAGATTTCTTTAGTCACTAAATTCTGTCGAAAATTCTAAAAAATTTTAGATCAATCAACTTTACAGAAACTAAAATATTTTTCGAATTTCATGGCATCTGCGATGCATCAGAAAGAGCTTACGGAGCAATCATATATGATTCTAGGTAACATTACCGCGACTAAAATTATGTGCAGCATAACTTTCTAGGCTAATAAAAAAAAACAATTACGGCTTGAAGGATTTTCAAGATTTCTATTTACACTTAAACTGACTTAATGATTGTCATAGATTAAACCACGTGCGCTCCAAAGACAACCCGGCAGATGCTATATCTCGAGGAGTGTATCTATCAAAAGTAAAAAACCACACACTCTGGTGGAACAGTCCCAGTTGATTAAAAAATAAAGAATAATGGCTTGTAGAACAAAAACGCTACCTACACAAGAAGACATAAAGATATCATGTCACGTAATCTAAAATAAAAAAAAAGAGATAAAAAGCTAATAAAACACGCTTTTCTTATTTCACAAAGCTTATCATAGTTTTTCCCTACTACAAGAAATTCATCAGGAATTTAAGAAACTGGACGACTATCAGTACAAGAAATAGAAGAAACATTATCAATAGTCATACAGATTCATCAAAATCTCCACTTCAAAACGGAGTTAATAAACATATAAAAACATAAAATCAACAGAAAAGCAAAATCAGTCTTTTTCCCTTTTTGGACAAAAATAACATTCTTCGAGTTGGAGAACAAAAAATACCCAATAATACTGAACCATTCAAGTCATCTTGCGCTATTCATTATTAGATATGCTGACTATTGGACAAAAATAACATTCTTCGAGTTGGAGAACAAAAAATACCCAATAATACTGAACCACTCAAGTCATTTTGCGCTATTCATTATTAGATATGCTCACCACAATGCTCTTTACTTCACCAATCAAGCGTCACTGGCTTACATACAAAGAAAGTATTAGATAATAAATGGGAAAAAAGCAGTTAGCAGTATGATAAACATATGTCAAAATATAAAGCAAAAACTGTGCTTACCAACGCCACGAGTAACACCATTTTTACACACAAAAGTAGACTACGCAAGTCCTATTCAAATAACAGTTTTTATTACATTTATTAGAATACAATACAAATAACATCGAATTTGAAGTATTAACTCCAAGCCATTTTCTCCCACATTTAATAACTACCTCCATCACAAGCAATTTATGATCTATAGATGGAGACTACTTTAAAGAATGAAGAAAAATTTTTAGCAATCTTGTTCAAAATATTTATATTGGATAGAACAACGTTACAAATGGCAGTTAAATTAAAGTAATCTTAAAAAAGCACAGTTGTCTTTATAAACAAAGATAACATCAATCTCAGTCGATGGTTATTACCTGGAATAACTGAGGTACATACTGGCAACGATAACGAGATGCTAACTGATTTAGAAGAACTACCAACTTCATAAGAAAATGCTCAAAAAATTTAAAACCAACACAATTCTGAGCAATTACCACAAACGTATTCCCAAGCGAAAGATTATTGATATAAGCTGCCTCATGTCATTACTGTTCCATATCTCTAGCAATATTTGGGCAGACCATTTAATACGATATCCGCAACCAGGGTTATACATTGAGCAAAAATTTTTCAACTCAACAACATCATAAAATAACCTTATGCAAAATCTCAGAATCTTTCCTTCGCCTGTAATCGAATTAAACATAAAACAAGATGACAATTGTTTTTATATTTTTGCATATTTTTTAATTGTTGACATCTCTTACTCCGATGTGACGTATGCCTCACCTAATCCTGTGAAAATAGAACATAGTAAGCTCTAAGCATATCTAAGGAACTATTAGCAATAGATTAGAACTCCCAAGGGTATTTTACTCTGAACGACAAGGTAGTACTGCATGACACATTTCACAATAGGTTAATGTAATACATAATAATTGGAATATGTTCAATAAGCAATGTAAACTGTATAAATAATCGACTTCTTATCAATAAAATCATCATTCAATTAAAACCTGTTTGATCCATAACCCTTACCACAGAAACTAAAAGTGCAAATTATTTTTGTGTTACCAACATCGCAAACGTCAATATTCGTTCGTTAGTGTAGTTACGTAATGGTCAAGAAAAGCTCTAGAGTAGCAAAATGACAACTAGAAATCCACATATAACTAAGCGTTTAAAGTCAATTATTATATTAGAACGAGTATCCGACAGGTGGAAAAGTAATTTTAAAAATCTTAAAATTTAGTTAAAACTGGAAGAAAAAAACCATGTTAAAGTTAAGGTCAAATTTGACAGATTTAGTAATAAATGTAGTACCAACATTGTATTGCTAGTGTTTTTTTAATTTTTTTTTAATGAAATACATTACTCTCATCGAAAGTATCATAGCATAACTCACTTACATTCGTTATGCTATGCCTTACTTTCGACCCTTGTTACGTAAATTACTATCATTGTCTTTTATGATTTTATATATTGTTAAAAATTTGCCATACAAAAAAATAAAACGAAAATCCTCTAATAGATTCTTTAATAATTTTTTTTTCATTTTTTGTTTTTCTGGTATTTCTTTTAAATCTAAAATTTATAATCTAAAAATTAAACTGCAACTACTACTAGCCGCAACATTTGATATGCTTTTATGAAAAGTGGCACTACTGGTCTATTAGTTAAACGCTTCAAGAAGCATCTCATCCAGATTTTAACTTGCTCGGTATTAGAATCCATTGCAATTAAAATTTAATTTTTTTTCTACTGATTCTACACACTTAAATCACAACTTGTACAAATCCGTACGCAGATCGGTGACTGCTGTGGAAATCCTGCGACACGACAAAGAAGAAGTTTTAGGTTTAGAGTTTACTATTCAAGATTTTTAATTTAACAATTCAACCTTTAAAAATTACCACAGTGACAACTTAAATAAATTAATAAACAAAATATTATTATTTCTTAAGATTCAGAGCACAAAAATGACGTACTACAAAACACCTTTTAAATTCTCACAATTAAAAGTTCCAACCTATAAAAATTACCACGGTGACAACTTACATAAATTAATAAACACAATATTATTATTTCTTAAAACTCAGAGCACAAAAATGACGTACTACAAAACACCTTTTAAACTCTCACAATTAAAAGTTCTAAAACAAAAATAACAATCGTACCTAATAAAGTGAGCATAATATGAATTTCTCACAAATGAAGTCATATCCGTTCTTTGATTTTTCAACACAAGTTTAACACAAATTTAACAAAGAAAAAATTATTGTGTAAAATATGCAATTATCGAAAACAACAAATTACAATCTTGGTAGTATTAAATTCTGAATTATTGTTCAATATAAAATTTTTTTTGTCACCTTAGACACATCACTTAATGTCACATCAAATTAAAATAACAATATCAAAAAACAACTACCAAATATTTATTGTTTTTTACTATACTACATTTATGTTTAAATAATTAGTAAATAAATCACAGAATAAATTGAATAACATTTTTTCTGATTTTATTTAAAAACAAATATTTGCGTAATGATTTTACGTATTTAAACAAAAAAAATTAACTAAAAAAGGTATCTGCATTTAAAAAAAATAAAATAAAGTTTGTTTCATAAATTTATTTAATATTTTAAAAACAAATTTAAAATATAGCAGAAGAACATTACGTTTACCTATTGTTGCTTATAAAACTCACTCATATAGTACAAAAATATAAATTTAAATGTATAAGTTGATATTGTACTTAAGAACAGCAAAAGTCAATAATCTATTGACTAGTAACGTAATCAAAACTTCAACTGTAAAATTGGTAAGAAGTAAGCAACACCACAATCAGTGTACAGCTGTTTCGTCTTTTTGGGACTCGTCAGCGCTAAGCAATGCACAACAGTTACAAATTACTGAAGTTTTTATGTCATCAAGACATTATTACCATATACAATGGTAACATCAGCTCGTAAGAACAACACCATGTACAATTTTGGATTTAATTACAGTTAACGTCGATAATCTATAACCGCGGTATTTTATCAACAGTAATAGTAGAATAAAGAATAGCGAAATTAATTTTATTATAAAAATCACGCAATGACTACTGGTAAAATTAACAAAAAATTAACTCTAAACAAACTTAATAAAAGAAAATCATTTTTGTTTTTCATGAACATGTACATAAAAAAATGTATTTGCGTTGGTGGAAAAACCAATGACTTCTTAAAGAGAAAAACTAAGTATTATTGTAACAAATATAAACATAGCGGCAGAACTTATGGATAGCTGATCTATACACGGTGTTTGGTAAAAGTGTTGCGAAAACTTGAATATAGATTTAGCAACAAAAAATAAACAAAACATTTTAAATGAGCATGTAGGCTCCGACCAATCATTTCCGAGTTATTCGATATTACAAATAATATTATAAAAATTAAAAAAAAAATTATATCAAATATCTCTGAAATGATAGATAGGAGCCTACATGCTTATTTAAAACTTCTCGCTTATTTTTTGTTATTAAATCTATATCCGAGTTTTTGAAACACCTTTATCAAACAACCTGTATATAGTATAAAACAAAACAATTTTCAGAATTTTTCACATACGAAAACTGTGCAATCTCACAAAGCTTTTATATATGTGAATATAAATTATACTTAATTTAAAAAACACCATGATAACAAAAATAAAAACAAAATATATAAAAAAGTTATATAGGGTCATATTTAAGGATGTATTTGTTAATACAGTATTCAATGTTGTCTCCTTTACTTACACTTAATTTTCTACTATTTTCTTACATTCGTTATGGTCAATAAATTTCTGTTTTGTGTCTTGTAGAAAATTGCGTTTTGGTAAACTCTTGTCGGTGAATTGTAATAAATAAAATCTCTAGATATCATAACAACCTAGAAAAACTTATAAAACTAAAATCGACTTGATTTACATGGCAACAAATATTTGTAATAGTTTTTAACATTAATCAATAAATCCAATGTAAGTATCTCTAAAGTTAAAAATCAAAACAAATGGTGTGGTTGTTTTCTAATGTATTGCAAGTTACTATCAGTGTCCCGTTATAAACAGAAAGTAGTTAATTGTACTTGTACGTAAATGTTTGCATTACTAAGTATTAAGGCGTTTTGAGACATTTTCTTAGCATAATGTTGGTATTTCACTACATATGTGGGAATACGTAGGGAGAACACTAATACCGTTCGATTACCCATTGATTGAACTACGAACACCTACTAAAACATAAAAAAGTCTTTGCATACGTTCATAAAAATAACTGTAAAATATTTCCATAACCATTTTTGTACTACTTTAATAATAATTAAAACTGAATAATTGATCCACCTACTAAACGGTTTTTATCTAACATTTCACGCTAACCTTTGCGCAAAGAAAAGTCGAGCACCTACCAAGATTTACTTTCAAATTCCTTTAAAAACTTATTTAAATAACACAACGATTATGTATTATTCTATAACCAAAACTTTTTTCTGGCCAATGACGGTGTCCAAAAAATCTTTTCTTAAGCAACCTCAGTGTTAAATTACATCGAACAAAAAGTTTAGACCGCAGAAAGGTAAAGAATTCTTGGTGCACTTGTTTAATTTCAATCGCTTTGTAGGTGTTGAAATCATATGGTGAAGGAAATGACCCTCGTTTGAAATACTATATTATTCTCAACCTGATTACCTTGTACTAAAGCACTATCTCCTCGAAATGTCAAGCTTTAAATTCAATTTATTAAGTTAAAAAACTAAATTCAATTTTGTTATTATTATGGGTCATCAAGCATTCGTCTCGTTCTATTCTAGGGCATGACATCAAGTAAAGCAATGGGGGCTTTTCAGGTCACAAAACGGTATATACAACAAATTAATATTTTATTTAAATTTGTCTATTGTTAACGAAAACTTAATGCCCACTGTATTGTACTTTAGTTTAAATGAGTTGAAAAAACTATAATTATGGTAGAAGGCTAAAGATTACCGTATGTTTCAGTTAACATCTCTTTATTTGTTTAGTTTTTAGATAAAATTAGGCTGATTCTTTCTGTGTTTGTATACAACAATATTCTTTTGACATTTGTAAAAAATTGAACCGGTTTTGTAACGCTTTTACATTGCATTTACCATAATATGTTTATTTGGTATTTTAAACATTTCAATTATTTCGTTTCGTTTTGAATTTGGCGTTTAATTTATTCTAAATTGTAAATTATTTTGACTGAATTATAACATTTTTGATTAAAATGATATTCATCCTTAAACTTTTTTAAAAAGTGATTGACAGTTTTTTTAAGTAATAAAAATCATTCTACTGTAAACATATTTATTATAAATAATTTATGCTTCAGCAGTTTAAACCAAAAAATCAACGTTACCACGACACGAATACAATCTAAAACTTTTTACAGTTCTTGCCACAATGAAAAACGCACAAGAAACGAAAAAAACCAAGACACGTGAAATTTGCCTTGCTTGTCAACGCTATACAAAATAATAACAACACTAATCAGTAATCGCAGAGAAAGTAAATAGACACAAAACAACATTCTTACAGATAAACAAAACACACAAATAAAAGGATACAATGGTAATCTTAGACAGCGTTTTAATGAATCAATCAGTGAAACAACAGCAAAACATACCTACACAACACTAAATATTCATGGTATATTCAAAATACGTTCACATATTCGAAATATTTCAATTTTATTTTCCACAAATATTCACAAAGCATTATACGTATATTTACTGAATGTGCTGATAATATTGAATAGAAATATTATGTACGCATGTACTTTGCAAAAACTTTGTTTTTTTTTTACTTTTTGTATAATAACATGTCTAAATTAAAATTGTTTGATTAATACTTTAATTTATCAAAAGTTGTGAAATATTCTCTAAATTTTTTTTTGTATATACATAAATTTTAGTAGTTTTTTTAATAAAAATCATAATTGCAACACTAAAACTAGTAAAAACCGTATAAACTAGTTTATACATGAACATTGGATTCGTTTAGTAAATGTCTTAACGTTTCGTTAGAAGAATGTCACGTTGGTGTTGAATAAAAAACATTTGCTAAATACAATTTAGTAACAATTTTGGAAAGTAAAATAAACAAATGGTTTTGAAATAAATAAATAAACTGTTTCTTAGAATACCGTTGAACAAATTTTTAAAACTGGCCAACCACGGGATTTCAACCATGGACCTTTTGTTCGTCGACGTAATGGGAGACGATCGGATACATTACACTACGGCGGATTGTCTGTAAATTACTTAGTTAAAGTATCACATTTGTACGATTTTTAATGTTTGAAATTTCAATAAGCAAATACTGTTTTATGCAAAACAAATATGGCTTTCTGTTTTTTTTAACTTATAGAACAAAATTACAGAAAAATTGTAAAGTTGAAAACCTATGTACAAGTAATTGTTATCTTTCTAACACAAACCTTTAACGATTTATCTGTCATATCTCTGCTGTACTGTTTAGTTTATGAGTTAGAATACAAAACATGATTGTAAAATGTATGTATATTATAAATGATAATCAATTTTACTGTTGATAGATGTCTAAAAAAAGTTTTTTTTTAACAAATAAGGTAAATTTATAAGTATGTATAAATTATTTGTACGTAATAAGTATTATTATAAAGAAAAGAAACTAAACAGGAAATATTCAAATCTTCAAAGATCAAATGGAGTAGTTCGGCAAACTGGATTTACGTATTTTAAAAACAACCATTTATTTCATTAAATGTGTTTCGTTCTCAAGAAGATTTTAACTTCAGACCGATGCTATCAACAACGATCATTTTAGTTTAGAAAATTACTTACAGAAGTCTACTGGATAATTCAAGAAAATTCTTTTGTCAAATTGGGTTTGATTATGAAAACTGACGATAAAAGAAAATTGTTTGCTGATGTCGCTACTTAACAAAATTGGAAAAATAGGGTTCTCTATGAGTGAATAATGATGAAAACAACTATAATTGAAACGCTACGTTTGTTTGACGTTCTTACATTTGTGTACGTGTAGTAAAAGGTTTTAAAAACATTAAAAAAAATTTAGTTATTGTAACCTATATTTAATTTGTAATTGCACACGTGTGTTACCACAAAACGTTTTTAAAATGTTTAAAAGTTAACTCAAAAAACCGTTTTTGATAAATTACACAATTGACACTTCATAAAATTCAAAACATAAATATTCTTAAAATGTTATTTATTTTATGTTCTAATAAAATTAAATCAATTTGTTTCATATCACAAATGTTTTTGCAACAAGTTATGAAAATAATTTTGTGTTCTAAGTTTTTTACACTGAAAATAGGTTTTTGATTTGTTTTAAGTGACCTTGTTCTACTAAGAATAATTATGCAATTTTTTAAAAAATAGTTATTCTGTAATTCAGTTTCATATTCTTAGTTCTATTTATATTTGCCTGTAAATTTTGCTATATTGTTTATTATTTGTGCTCAAAGTTCAATTGCTTGCTTGTAATTATTTGTTTCAATAAAGTAGACGAAGATACAGTTAATATAAAAATATTTTGAAGTAATAGTTATTATTATGAAAAGAAATTATCTCAAATTGGAGACAACTCAACAAAAAATACGTGCGGAATTCTTAAAAATAAAATGTTTTATTTTGTAGTTGTAGAAAAATGTGAAACGAAAACAGGATTTTAAGGTTTTACATTTGAGAAAATATATGTATTAATTAAATATTTTAAGGATATTTTTAAAAAATTTGAATATTATATACACAATCAGTGAATGTCATTTGTATATTCACAGAATATCTATTTGTAATATTTAGTGAATATGCGCTAGTGGGACATTTAATGTTTATAAAACATTCATATAACATTATTTGTAGGAACTTGAATATTTTACAAATATTCATTTTTTTTTCAAATATTCACTGAATGTGTTTCTGTTGTGCGACTAATTACATCTTACATCGATTATAAAAAAAAATTTAATTCTGTTCAACATAGGTCGCTAAGAGTCTTAAATGCAATTGTTCTAGCTGCGGGAGTCACCGGTGAAGCGAATGCATTTGTTCTTGGTTGGCGAAGCGAGTCACCAGTGCCTCGAAATTTGTTTTTTGTATAATTTATTAATTTATTGTTTTTAGGTAAAAAAATATTTCAGAAAACTCAATGCTATGTAATAAAACCATTGCCAACACAAGTAAAAATAGTAGTTTATTTAACGAGTTCTTGTGTAAATTGGACGCTCTTTTTAAACTCGAGTAAAACAAAGGTTTAAAAAGTCCTCGAAGAAAAAAAACGTCCAATTTAGACAGGAACTAGTTAAATACATTTTCTTGCTCGAACACAGACTAGAAGACCCCCAAAGTCTAAAAATCTCTCAAAAATAATTTGACATTTATGTTGGTTGACAAGTGCGTAAAAACAGTCAAAGACGGTATACAATAGCGAAAAATTAAAATTTATTACAGTTATGAACAGTAAAAATAATTTTTCGGCAGTTATAATCGCAATATACTTTTATATACCCGGCATGCAATACGTCCAAAGTATTAGGACTGTTGTGACATAGACAAAAAATATTATTAACAAAAACGCCAAAATAATAAAATACACATATGAAAACACAAGTAACATACAACTATGTATCTTAATTTTGTTAAAACACACATAAACTACTAAACAGTTTCATTTCGGACATACTTCTGTGACATTGTCAAATGATCTAACATAGACCTGTCGGAACTAAACTCTCTTAATAAGACAAAACGAATCAAATAAAATAAACTACACTTAAACTCACAAAGCAAGAGAAAGACAACAATCAAAAAGACAGAAAAAATGGACTTATAGACCTACAACCACAACACGCAAATAAAACATAAATACTTAAAAAGCAAAAAACTACAACAGCAAGAAAAGAAACAGCACACTTTAATATACAAACGAAAATTAAAAAAATTACATAAGCACTGTAACCATTATAATGTGATGCAAAGCTCTCAAGTGTTAAATTTATAGTTACAACGACGTTACAAAACATTGCAAAATACTAGCAAAATTAGATTACATTAATAGACATAACATCGCATCAAAAACCATAGATAATATACTATCACTTCAATACTATTAAAATAGAAAACGCAAACACCATGTTACAGTAGACACCCGATTGTACAGTCTATACTTAAAACAAACTGTAAAAATAATAAAGCAATTCAAATAGATTAAAAAATCATTTTTAACCTTTTAAGTGGCTATGACGGAGATATTCGTCATTAACATATGTATTACAAAACGCCTAAGACGAATATATTTGCATAAAGTTAAATTGTGTACAATACTAAGTCGAATATATTCGCTTGTGTATAATATAAATGTAACAGATATGTTCTTATTTGGTTTCCGCTTGTTGTTTAATGGGTTTGAGTTTTTTAGAGGCCCGTCACAAGTGCGTATTTACTTACATAGTATTTATTGGATCAGTACAAACGTGTTAAGATCTGCATTTCTGCTTGTGTACCTGTTATATTTTTGTTATTAAAATGCGTATCATTGTTCGAGAAGATTTTTACGAACTATAATCAAACTATTGTTTCTTCAAATTCAACCTATTGTTCAAAAAATATTTTACATCATTCAAACTATGTATAATTTACAAGAAATTTTGAAGTAAACAGATTAATTAATGACATTTTTTTATCTAATGCCTACAACGTATATATACGCTAGCGAATAAAAGATCTCGCCGTTTAGGTATACCTTTTGCTGGACGAAATAAGCCACTTAAGAAGTCAATAAACTTGACATTACATTATACAGTAAAACGCAAAAACATACATTGATCATTCATATCTCTATACCCAACAACAATAATGTAATACTAAAAAAACAAAAAAAAAGTAAAAACAAACGCTTATATTAGAATTAAACAAATTATAAAAACCTGATAACTGTGGTAGAAGAGAAAATCGGAAGATTAGCACCCGTTTTGATTTTTGCTAAAAATTTTTAAAGTTTTGAAAATCATAATTTGGAAATTAGTCTATTTTTAATATAATCAATTACCAACACTTTGTTAAAGTGTTTAGAATATGAGCTTCTACTAAATAAAAATAAAAAATAAAGTTTTACGAAGTAATATGTATTACTATAAATAAAAAAACATAGGTAATATAAAGTCTCTCAGAACAACATGGTTTAGGTTCTATAGAATTTATATAAGCGTCAAGTTGCGTATTGTCTCTAATTCAATTTTCTTTATTTTTCGGCTGGTTTTCATTGGTGTTTTTTCAGCATTTAGTTGTTCAGCTATAAAGTTTGCATTCGAAAAAATGATTCCAATAAACGAAAAGATCCCCTGTTGCTCTAAATCCATTTGTAACAATTTCCCTAGTCTCTGACTTTAACAATGCATTTCCAAGCAGTTCTGCTAGATCAAATTGTGTAAAAAGCCGTTAATTTTGTCGCTATAATAAACTTTGAATGTTCCCATAAATGTTTTATCTAACGCGTGACCGTAATGCTCATCTAAAATCAACAGAACTGGAGATTATTCTGTTGGCTTCACAAACTTAATAAAATGTTTCATCCAGTCAGTAAATAGGTTTTGTTGCTCTCATCCACAAAAAAGCAGTGCGTATATAGATTCTGGTAGAACACCTCACATCAACTGATCGCTGAACACTTCGCAATTCTGTTAGAGTGATAAGTAATTCCATTTCTTGCAGCTAAATTGTAAGCCATGTTTTTAATATTTTTTTGCGTTAATCCATAGTAAGCAGCTTTCATTTTCATATTCTACAAATTCTCCTTCTAGCTTTTCTCCCAACATAAGATTTTTTCTCAAGTTGCTTGCTCTGGTTCTAAGCCATTTTTCTATTGTTTTTTCAGTAATCTTTGCAATGTCGATCGAGGTACTTTAAAAGTTCTGGCGGCGGATTTTATGCCTACTTTATTATTGTGTACTACCTTTATTGCTTTAATCATATCATTAGTGTTCCAAGTGTTTCTTAAATTTTTAGTTGCAAATTTCAGTTTCGTTCGTGGCAAGCTCAAAATGGACAAAAAAAATAAGTGATATCAAATTAGTCAGAGGTTATATTAGCAACGTTTTTTGTTAAAAAATCGCAGACATGCAAACATTTTTATGCTAAGGCGATTCTTTCTTTATTCTACAAATCCAAATCATACTCTGGTCCGTAAAGAAAACATTCACGTCGTCAACGTAAACCAATATCTCCAGTGAAATAGAGACCAAAGAATTTGCTGTAGCTTACACGACAAAGACGGAAGATAAGAGAGACAGCATTATACGTTGCGTTTTGAGAAAATAAGAGGTACTTTCAAAGTGATATTGCCGACATAAAATGCAACGCTCGTCTTAGTGCTGATGCAGATTTGTTAATAAAGGTTAAATGTAAGTTGCTTGATTATTTTTATTCAATAATTTTAACAGAAGATATTGAAAATAAATGTGAATTTTAATGTGTTTTTGTCGTATTTTCGTGATTTTTTGTAGGAATAACTATCACTTTTGTGGCCAAGTCAAGCAATTAGCGACCTTCAGTTATACTTAGCATAGATGTGTTTTTCCATTAGATTTGGTGATTTGGTTTTGTTGTAAAGTCTATCAAAAATGGGGATAATTTTGCCTGATTTTACATAGGAAAGAATCCCCTAGTAAGTAATTTTGCTTGAACACTACTGTTACGTACGAAATTTTTATTACGGAATACCCTGTAGATGAATTAAAATTAGATTCCGGTTTGGACGCCCTCTACCGATCTTTTCTCGTGTCTGTCATTTGACGAACTAATCGTGAAGCTGTCAACTATAGTAACGGGCCGGTGCCGAGGTTTTCGAATTGATTCTTAAATTTTTAAGAACATCACGTGTGATGAACATAAATTTATAAAGCGATTGCGAATTTATTACGATTCTTTCGGCACAGGGTAAGATATTTTTGTCTTAAATCTATTAAGGGTCCTTCGTAATTTCTATATTCATGTGATAGCCGGTTCCTACCACGTTGTCCGCCATTGTGGATTTCAAGCAGCAATTAGGATGCATAAGTACCATTAATGAATAATACTATCGAACATATAAGCTGTTGTGAGGGCCTGCTATTTAAGTAACACCGAGGTCTCATCGAACGTTGCGTCGTGGATGCTGATTTGGAAATAGAAGTCGATTGTGTTATCAGCCACCTGTTCTAAATTACTACTTACATTATTCGATACACTGGGGTTCTATATAATGCTTAATGAAGAAGTCGATTGTGTTATCAGCCACCTGTTCTAAATTGCTACTTACAGTATTCGATACACCGGGTTTTTATACAATACTTAATGGATTATTAATACTAATTGTTTTTAGCTTATTATTCTTTGTGAGTTGGTGTGTGACACTATTTGCGTTTAAATAATTATTACAGGCCACTGGAGGGGGAAAACGTTTTCTTCACGATAGTGGAAACTGGACTTCGGGTGAGTTGATTTAATTGATTTTTTTGTATATCGTTGTCACGAAAATTACTCACAGAATTTTGATTCATATTAACGATCGTAAATTTATGTATTGCTTATCTACCAATAAGGTAACTGTAATCATTCACTTTACTGTATCGCATACTGTGTGTGGGTGAAAAATATTTACTTCGACTTAATTTAAATGTGTATTGTGTATTGCCGATACTGCGGGCATTCATATACTAAATCTTCGATATGATCCTGTAAATCTTATGTGTTGCGAAATCAAAGTTTGCTACACTTGTTAATAATTATTGTTAGTCCTTCTAGTATTTATGATTTGGGAATTCAATGTATAGCGATCAATCTGCTACTCTAATAATTTAAAGCTGTGATATTTGTTAATCATATGTAAAAGTCTTCCAAGTATGGATGAGTGTAGAAAGTCCATATATTCTTGTTAATGTTTGCCATTCACACCTTAAAGTGATTAAAATCGTTAAGCTCTCTTGTTCATTTTCTCTCTCCTGTGGTTATCGTTATCTAGTAACTAATTTGGGCTACTCGAACAGCAGAGTATAAGGATTACGAACCTTCAATTGGGTTACAAGTTTGGATCGTCTGTCGTGAGCGAGACAGAAGTGTTACTTTGGATCAGCTCTGGCGCCCTTAAGCATATTTCCTGTGAACCTCCCCTACCTCCGACTATTGTGAGTTGGCCGTGCAAGGTTCGTAAGACAAAAAGCTTGTAACACTACTTATTAGAATTATCCAATAAGTACTACCAAAATTTATAACTATATTAACTATATTTAATAGATAAGCTTTACCTTTCAAAATTTCACAATTTCAGGAATATGTTTTCAGCCACCTGGCGACATCTCTAGAATAATTGATTAACAAAAGCAAATATTTTAAGCAGTCACACACAGATAACACTAAGTGCTTAAATAGTTTTCTTTGAGAGCTCATATTATATACAGAGCTCATACTCAGACCTTCTCTTCTGTTTTTAAAACGCCACTTTTGTCCTACAAAATGTTTATTATTTAGAAAATAGCATATGCTCCGTTCACGATAAGAAAAATACAAAAACGTAATGAAATCTGATCGATGAAATATACTCAGTTGAAAATCAGCACCACAAAATAGTATTACACAACAAACCTAAAAGCCAACTTCTACTATTTGTAAGCTGACAGTTTAATATTTGCTGCAATCCGGGACAATTTTGCAATTTTTGAAAATTTCAACCAATCGAATGTCAATTTCCGCTCCTGTTTATCATGTCATTCTTTAATATTTTCACGTCACGTAAAATATGTTTTATCAAACAATTCAGTTTCTAATGAAGAATCGTTTTCTTTTAAATATTTCTTTCCAAATGCTAGTGTTTCGTCTTTCTATTTTACTAGATTTTTTAGCTACAAAACACAATTTGAGTAGAAATTAACTGCTTGTCCAAGAAAACCACTCTCTTTTAATATTACCGTCTACAACGACTTTGTTTAACATCAAACTTAAGGGGGGGGGAAGAGGTATAAATTTGCAAGAAATTTTTTTTTGATATATAAGAATTTGGGTATCAATTTCTACAGATATTTCAATGATTGTGCGTTTACTTTCTTCAATTAATTGTACTGTGTTATGAAATCCTATAGTTTAGTTATGTACAAAATATAATCACAATTCTGCATGTTTATTGGAAAAAAATTTCCAAAATGCTCGAAAATGTTGGATACTGAGAAAGTACGATTTTAATGGGACAAATAACTGCAAAACTTTTTCAACTTCAATCAATAATGCCAATCATCCAGTCTTACTTACGCCAAGCAGTCAGTCGGTGGTATTCCATTTCCGCATCAGTGCAAAACTCTTTCAGGGTCTCTACGCGGACAGTATATAAGTAAAAATAAATGTAAATTTTGGCGATCATATCTATTGGAAGCAAATCTGTCCAGTTTGTACTGCATTGCGGACAATATGTGCAGCACAATCTACTACTATTGATGGTTGATTTAAATGTGATTTTAAACGTGAAAATATGTTGTTCATTCTCTTGCGTCGTACGTCACCAAAATTTGAGCTAGTGTTGTCCGCGCAGAACTCCATTTGTTAAACTATTTTTATTTAAAATGTAAAATTTGTAATTATTTGTGATGTTTCTCTTGAAAGGGAGACTAATTTCAATACTTTTATTTGAATTCCTTGTTGGCAATCAAAATATCTTATCAGGGTTGGAAAAACTAAAGAAAGCAGTATAGTGCAGGTAAAATTAGTTGGTATTTGTTAGTTCACAAAACGACTGTTGTCAACTATGCTTTCATCAAACTGCCGTATAAAAACCACTAACAGTATAGTTGGAAAAACATCACTAAAGAAACGATGGACAGCTGTTTCGTCCTTTTGGGACTTCTCAGTACCGTGATAACTCTAATGTGTTTGCATAAACTATTACTGAAAACTACTGCAGTTATATTTCGTAAGCATCCGAGTAGCGTATGTGTAACTCTAAAGTCTTTTCACAACCAACTAATTTTACCTTATACTTCTTTCTTTAATATGTAGTACGTGGAAAATGTCATCATTAATTATAAAAATATTGTGTATTTCTTGTGGTACACTGCAGTGCTAGAAAGCTGCTCTTCCTCTGATATAGCAACGATGCATTATGCAGCAACACAGTGTTGACTACGATCACAGGCAATACGTTTGACAAAATTACAGAATAGTAGCCCGATGTAAGATGCAATAAAATTGATCAACAGTTACATTTTTAATTTCTCCTTGTCCAACTAGATGCACGTCAAATAATATAACGTGAACATTTTTGTTAGGTAGTAGTTCTATTTTCCACTTCAGCTCGCTTAAAAAACTATAAAAACTTACAGATTTATTGGAATTTGAATGATCACTACAACGTGTTTGCATTAGTGTTTTCACTATCATCATCGGTATTATGTAGATCTAACAAAACTTATCACAGTTTGTTTAGAAGTTACTGTCTATGTCCCTGTCATCATTTTTTGCTTCCGAAACATAACTTTCCCTAGAAGGTGGATCATGGCACTCATTCACTGATGATTTAACTTAAGAAAGAGTTGAATAAATATCTTTTTCAAACATACCAAAAGACTGAATTAATTTAAAAATAGTTAATAAAAAAATGTAGGTAACCAAATATTACTAAGATTAATAATATATGCCAACAAAGACCAAATATTGTTAACATGCAATTACGTTGTCATTGGAAAGCAGACAGAAGAACATTATTGCTATATAAAACCTTAGAATTTTTAAAAAATCATTATGGTATCTTTGTGCCTTTTTTATAAAACTACCAAAATTAAAAATTAAAAAAAATCTATTACCAAAATAAAAACGTTCGTTCGTTTTTTTTTATTTTAGGTAATTTTTGGAAATAATTATTTAAATGTAGAATTTTATAAAAAACGTTGCTTAAAATGCATAATAACAATATACTTTTAAAACGTCGAATTAAACCCTAATAGTCTATTTAGTCACATTTATACTTAAATATGTTAATTAAACTCACACATTTCAAGGTAAAAATAATTACGGTAATTTATTATACAACAAAAATGAAAGTAATTACCAAAACGTATAGTTGTCCTTAAAGGAAATAATAATATTTCTGTAATGTACTGTCTAGACGTTTTTGCCAAGCAAATTTTCGTATGAGTATAAAAATCAATTATCATGAAAGTTTGCACACTATATTTATTTAAATAAATTTATTCAAAAAAAAATCGACAAAAAACATGAATTCCAGTAACAAAAACAAGACACACATACAATTAAAGAAAGGAAGGTCTTCTATGTCAACTGATTTGTATCTAATCACGTATTTTACATACAGCATATTTAGTTACTCTTCGTACATACGTAAGATTCAGATGCTGCAAGGATTAGAAGTAAATATAATTTTTCGTGTTCGTAAAAGTTACCAAGAAAATGCTATGAATAATAAATGTAGTAAAACTTTTTTCATCATTAAACAAATAGTTTATTATTAAAATTTTGTATTTGTTATAGTACAGATGCCAACACAAGATTTATATGGTATTCGTGTGTAGCATCCTAAAGTTGCAAAGCAGTTGTTTTTCTACAAAAAAACAATAAATAGGTGGCAGTGTAGGTCGAAAAAAATACATTAACCGTATTCCAAAAAACTGGTTCCAAATATTAGAATCTAGGTTAACAACAAACATTGTAAAACTACTTCGTTATACATTTATTATTTTGTTTACTTAATATAACTTTCTCTGATTTATTTTTTAATTTGTTACTTATCTTTATTTTGCAATTTACATAATTAGTAAGGCAAATTTAGCCATCGTGGTTTGTTGACAGTCAAGAACTTGCAATAGATCTAAATGTATGTGCGATAAATCGAAAATACATAAAATTAGTTGCAAATAGTGTAACCAAATATATATAGGGCAAACCAGAAAACCCCTAAAAACTTGTTATAAAGAACACCTGGCTCATGTCAAATATAAGAAAATTGATAAATCCAGTGTTGCCCTACATATACCTCAAATCAATTAAGAAAAATATACAATAGAAAAGAACTACAGATACATACGAAAATTTAGAAATTTGTAAAAAACAAATGTTTATTGATGAACAACGATGACTACGGACCGTTAAGTTTTTCGGAATTGTTCATCTTAGTGTGAAAATCAGAGAAACGTAACGTAGCGTCACATAACTTTAGTATATATTAGCTTTAGTCATAATTATAATTTTAGTATCAGTTTCATGAGGATGACAGCATAGCTGTTTAAACATGTGTACGACACTTATTCAATTTGTTGTAGTTGCTGGGTTATTGTAAATAAAATACATTGTCATAAAAAATTAGTTTATAATTAGGTTAAGAATAAATTCCGAGCAGATCGACTCAGAATTGTTATCAATTGTTATCGTCTTCTGCTAGTGATAGCAATTCTAAAAATAATACAGATAAAGCATCAATTTAAATTCATCCGAATTTATCATGACAATTTGACTTGTATGAAAAAATGATTATTGCTTATAAAACAGCACAGACATTAGGCAGTGCCCGCTAGTGCACGATGACCCTCAAAAAAATTGAGAATTTAAACGTTACATGTTTAGAATTGTAAATTAATAATAAAACAATTTTTAGTATTTTTTAGAGGGTCATTGACCAAATGACCTAACGGAGAGGCAACTGACATTAGGAATGAGAACTATTGTGGGGAAAAGTACAAGCTTAGACTTAATAAAAAATATAAATAACTGAGTAAGTCTAACATAAAATTTGTCACATTTTTGAATGTTGTAATAAAAACTTAGACGCAGAGGATTCGAAAATCACAGTTTTTTAAGTAATTGGTTTTATATGCTAAGAGCACTCTACAGCCAACGCAAATACTGGTCTACTAATAAATTTAAAAAAATATTTTTTTCTTTACTAGAATTTCTCAATCGATTTGATTTGGGATCACATAGATTTAAATTTTCATTTAAAAAATTATCATTTTCTATGGAAGATAGAAATGAAAACACGTTTTTGTACTTGGTCATAAAATGTTTGTCATGGTACGAACAAAGAACGCTTTCAGTTATCAAAATAAAAAATAAATCTAAAGGTGTTAGTTGGAATGCTAAACATTATGGCACTTTCAGTCAAATATTATGATCAAAATGAAATAAATAAAGAAAGAAATAGTATATTAAGTATTAAGAACAGTAAGAGCTTTTTACCGGTCGAAGACAATATTGTCTGAGACCGGTAGAGCCTTTCTTGTTCGTGATTGCCGTTAAATAAACGACAAATCGAATAATTTTGACAAACATGTATTTTGTAATTTTTTTGAGATCGTCCAGAAACGACGTAAAAAGAATTTCGTTTATAAATGACAGTTATTTGATGATCGTTAACTCATCAAAAACATATGTATCAACATAGAAAATATTATGGCTAAAACGAATGAACTGGAAAAAAGGTAGGTGGGGTAGGTATGTCAATATAATCTAAAAATATGCTTAAAGGGAAGAAAATCTTTGAATTGTCAAGTTTCTTTGAGACTCAAGCAATCCTTTTTGACTACCAAAAAATAACTTTCGCAAATTGTCCAGACTGAGCCCCCAAGTAGTGTTAAATCTGTTTTTGACCATATTTGAACATTTTCCTGAAAATCATCGCAACACAAAAATTGCGGCAATGATAAAATGTATTACATTACAGCTCTACATTTTTTTGCCCACTGAAGCTATCAAAAATCGGTGGACCAAGACAGACTCTGTAGCATGTGTTACGTACGAAATTTTCATTACGGAAGACCCTGTATATTGAATTGAAATTAGATTCCGGTTTTGACGCCCTCTACCAATCTTTTCTCGTGACTGTCATTTTACGACAAAATTGCGAAGCTGTCAATTGCCTAAAATGGTCTGGACGTCTTAAGTAATTTCTTCAAGTACCATCCGTAATAATGGAAATCAAATTGTAATTACATTACGTTCATAAAATATTGGAGTCGTCACAGGGTAAGATAATTGCTGTCGTTTTATTAAAATTCGTTTGTAATTCCTCCTTAATTTAATAACCGTTTTCCATCCGCTTCGAGCACATGTACGTTTCGATAAAGAAATGATGAAGATTAATTATTATTAAGAAATACCGTTACCGAACACGTACGCTTATGGAAGGCGTTTTCTTCGCCACGAAAACGGGGTCTCGACAAGCCTTACCGTGGGAGATGTTACTGCATGTATACTAGTCGATTGTGTTATCAGCCACCTGTGCTAAATTGTTCCTTACAGTACACGATACAACGGGTTTTTATGTAAAATTTAATGATTTATTAATACTATTTTTTTAGCTTCTTGTTCTGTGTGAGCTAGTGTGTGATCCGATTTGTTTTTCACTAATTATTACAGGCCGCTGGCGGGAAAACGTTTTCCCCGCGGAAGTAGAAACTGGATTTTGGGATGAGTTATTTGTTTAACTTTTATATCGTGATCACGAAAGTTATTCACAGAATTGTAATTAATGTTAACGACCGTAATTACGTTATCGCTTATATACCAATAAGGTAATCTTAATCATTACTTAACTGTATCGCATGCTGTGAGGGAAAAACATATTTATTCTGATACTTTCGGTGCTGTCCATTTTGACATAATTTCAACGTGTAGTGTGTGTTGCTGATACTGCGAGCATTCATGTATGAGAACTTCGATATAATCTAGTAAATCTTATGTATTACGAAATCAAAGTTTCCTCTGCTTGTTAATGAAAATTGTTAGTCATTCTAGTATTTAAGGTTTGCGCATTTAGCGTATAGTTGTCAATTTACTGCGCTACTAAAGCAAAATTGTGATATGTGTTAATTCTACGTGGAAACCATTCGAGAATCGATAGGTGAAGAAATTTCGTATATTCTTATTAGTATCCAACGTTAATACATTAAAGTGATTATAATTGTTAATCTTGTTATTTTTTTTTCTCCTGTGATTATCGTTATCTATTAACTAATTTTGGCTACTCGAACATCAGAGTAATAAAGATTACGAACCTCAGATTGTGTTACAAGTTTGGATCGTCTGTCGTGATCGAGGCAGAAGTGTTATCTTGGATCAGATCTGGCGCACTTAAGCATACTTCCTATAAACCTCCCCTACCTCCGACTGTGTGAGTTGGCCGTGCAAGGTTCGTAAGACATAAAGCTTGTAACACATGTCACAAGGTAGTATAAGTAAAACATTACACGAGTTTGTTCAAAATCTTTGGCTATCAACTAAAAACCTAGATTTATGTTTACTATTCTTAAAATACATGTACGTCAAATATGCATTGGTTTCAATAGCACCAAACAACAAAGAGTACATTCGGTGTTTCCAGTTTTTGCAAATCTAATTTATTGTAGATATCAATACTTGAAGCTCATTCACTGCTGGAAAACTATGTTAAATTTGTTTTTGCACTAGTAGATTATTTTCTTCTAGTTACTACGCTTGTTTTTAAGACAGTGTTTGATTTATTCTCTTAGGCGTAACTCTTCGTAAGTACACGACAAGTAACATGTAGTGATTGACAAATTATATGCCAACACTTATGACACCGTGATAACGCATAGAAAGCCAACTAGTTTGAACAAAAAATAAAAAAACGTCGTTTTGACGGTAATGTCATAAGAATAATAGTTCTATTTCGTAAATTCTTGTTATTGAACTAGACGTAAGCGAACGACCACCGTTCAAAACTAAAATAACTAGAAGTGTAACAATTTACAATAAAATGCAATTTTGTAACATCTATCGTTGACCTATGACCATTGTCAAATCGTAAATGAAGATACTTTATTTTTAGGATTAACAGTATTATGGCATTATCTTTAGAGCTGTAAGTGATTGGTTAGGTGCGAGTTGACTTATGGCGCTTCTATTTTCTGACAGTGATAGATACTACGAATTTATTATTTGAGTGCTTCAAGTGTTGTTATTTATGGTATTTTACACTACTACAAAGTACAATGAAAGAAGAGAGACCAAAGAAAAGAAGTGCAAAAACAATTTATGCCGTATCTGGATTAATTACAAAACAATCTCGCCCTCCGTAAAAATAAGTACAATCCTTCTGATGCGCATGTATTGAACAATTCATGGAAGCAATTAATTGTTAAATTCAATATTGTCAATGGCCCCTGTAAAAAACAAAAGACTGGAAAAAGATTCTCTTCTTATACATACCATAATATAATTTTTACATATTGGAAATGTGCTGTGCGCAAAAGCATTTGGACCTTAAAAGAGAAACCTTCCGAGAAAGGACCACCTCCGGAACATCCTCTAAATAACATAGATAATAAATTATTAGATTTAACTGTAGGATTGTGGTAGAAGGAATGCCATTTGTGTCAGAACCGGGACTTCCAAATGAAGTGTTTGAAAGTTTGTTTTATAAAATAGGTAATCGTGCTGAACGGAAAACTGCTGTTAAGAGTTCTGAGAATACTATTCAGGAATTAGTTCAATCTAATGATGCAAAAATTCCTTTGAAACGAAAACATGAAACCCCAAACTCCAAAAGCTACACTGCCAGACACGGTTAGACGGTTAGAACTCACTAATTGAAAAATATAGTCACACAAATCTAATACTCCAACAAATTAACACTAGTTTAAAGCAATTCGTGCAGCTGAAAATAGATAACCGGAAACTAGGAAGGCTTAAACTTCATTTAAAGTATCCGGATATGGATGTGCAATTCAGTAATTGATTTTGTTTACCTTGTGATCGTTATTAGAATGTAAAGTTATTACACAACAAATACATTGTTAATTAAATTATTTCGTGCTTGTATTCCTTGCTGAAACTATCGATATTCATCTTCCATGCCATTTCGATCAAAAGCATCTTTATCTATTACGCATTATGTTATGCAGTATAGCACAAAAATAGTACTAGACTCTGTCGCTCAGTATACATCGAAAATAAGATTTCAATACAACAATGCATCTTTCAACACAGTTTTTGGTGCGTATATGTGCTGCTGTGTACCATGCTTAGGGTGTACCTGGATCCGCTCCTACTATAAGCGTTGATAGTCGGATATTTATCATCGTTTCTGTCGCCATTATCATAATTGTTTTTCAATTTACGTTAATAGAGCTCATCGCCTACATGACAGAACCGTGCACTGAAAATGTGCATCTATAGCCAGTATTTTTAAAATATGATCATATATGATTTGTCAATTAATCAAATAAAATTTCTTTCTATTAATAAAAATATTGACAGGATATAGTGCTAAGCTGGTGGTGGGAAAATTTTTATTCGAGTTTCATCTACACATATTATTACTCCAGGCATGTAAAATTGATTATATCCAGTGTTAACGGCAATAGTTTCTTCAAAATCCATAAAATCTCGTGTAATTGTTTACTTACACTACCTTGTGACATGCTACAGAGTCTGTCTTGATCCACCAACTTTTGGTAGTTTTTGTGTGCAAAAAATGTAGAGTTGTAATAAATTTACCATTGCCATATGTCAACCCACACCCAACCAATCACTTACAGCTCTAAAGATAGCGCCATTGTACTACTCATCCTAAAATTAAAGTCCCTTCGTTTACGATTTGACAATGGATATAGCTCAATGATTAGTGACACACAATTGCACTTTATTGTAAGTCGTTACACTACTCATTATTCCAGTTTTGAACAGTGCTCGTTCGCTTACGTCTAGTTCAATAACGAAAATTTACGAAATAGAACTATTAATCTTATGACATATTACCTTAATAAACATCAAAACGACGTTTTTTTATTTTTTGTTCAAACTAGTTGACTTTCTAAGCGTTGTCACGGTGTCATCATTGTTGGCATATAATTTGTCGATCACTACATGTTACTTGTCGTGTACTTACCGTTCTAGAACAGTAAATAAATCACTTCCGATGAGTTACGCCTAACAACCAGTAAATTAAACATACTATCTTAAAAACAACCATAGTAACTAAGAGAAAATCATCTACTAGCGCAAAAACTAATTTAACATAGTTTTCTAACAGCGAATGAGCTTCAAGTATTGACACCCACAGTTAGATTTGCAAAAACTGAAAACACTGAATGTACCTCTTTGTTGTTTGGTGGTATTTAAGCCAATGCATATTTGGCGTACAGTATTTCAAGATTACTAAACAAAAAAATCTAGGTTTTTAGTTGGTAACCAAAGACTTTAAAAATTATGTAAGTATCGTTCACTTTAGACATCCGTCAAGTACAAATAATAATATAAATAGTTCTAGAATTTGTAAAATAGATCATAAATTAGTAGCTCTGAGCATACTTTTTTAATCGTTCTGCTAAAAGAGTCTACCAGCCAGACGAATGCCTAGATGTTCTATTATTCAACCAGGTGTTCTTACTTTGTGATAGTAAGGAATAAAATTGCAGTGTCAGTAAAAAAATTGTACGGAAAACAAAAAAGTAGTGTATACATCATCGCGATCTTTATCAAGTAACGCGTTTCAATTTCCGTTTATACATTTGACTTTTGAAAATTAAAGAGGTGTGGTACTTAGTTTTTGTAAATTGAGGAAATTGATATTTATGACCATTAATAGCGTTACCATCTTCGTCAGATTTACAATACATTCTGAAAGGTTATAATTCTGATGTTTTGCAAATTAGACCACAACTCACTAATAGCTATTTGCAAATCCAAAAAAATATCTATACTATGCGTGACTAAACAGGAAGTGCAACAATATCATCGAAACTGGTAATTATAAAACCGTAAAACAAATAACCTTTATTTTATCGAAATGTAAAAATCATTAAACAATCATTAAACAAAAGTTAATTAAACACAAATATATTAAAATCGCTCGTGCAACATTAGCGTGACGTGCCGCCCAGGATCTTTCTCTAAATATATCTTTTATTATTTAAATTTATTCTTCTAATTACATATTAGACGTTATGGACGAGTTACAAGCTATCTATAAATTTCAACAAAACAGATTTGGAAGTGTATTTACAATGTAATTGGCCTATTAAACAGGAAGTTAGTATATGTGTGGATACAATTTCTTGCGTGCAACTGTCACATCCTGTAAATGTAACGCATATGAAGTTACACAATGTATACTTGCATAGTATTCTTTGTTCTATTGTTAAATTCCGTTAATTACAACGTAATACAATCGATTATAGATGTTCCGTGCGATATCTACCATATCTTAAAGTTTTTCGATCAGTGAAGAAGTGCAATTAATTAATTTTCATCACACATTGTACTACACGGCGAGTTCGTTTGGAAATATACATATTGCATTCATTCACGATGTTGTTACTTAACTTTTTTCAGACCTGCATAGCAAGTGTTACTTTCACATGTCTATAATTTAGTGCGATGGCAAAATGGTTCGAAATAATTTTGATGATATACTTGCGCAACTATGTTTTTATAAATAGCATTATGATTGTGTTGTAAACATTGACCTTTTAAATAAATAACTCGCGGAAAGTTGTTTTGACACTCAATGTTAAACTTGTATATCTAGTAGCAACTTCTTTGAAAAATCTTTTGAGGAGTGTCTTTTGTCGATAGCTTTATAAGAAATTTCAAGTCGTATAATAATTTCATTTTGAAAAATATTTGAAAATTGATAACTACTAAACTAAGTGAGTACAGTAAATGTAGAAATAACTTTAATACTGAGATGAAATGTCCTTGATTTGAATGAACAGTGATGGTTGAACTTGATGCTTTTTAGAGCTCTTTGCATTATTCGCTCGTTATAATAAATCTGACGGAAGATTAAAACATGTAGGTAATATTTTAAGTAGTATGTCTGAGACGTCACAACAAAATCTTAATTACATTAGAAAATAAGTATTTAAATTAATATTTAACTCTTTTTTCTTCTAAGATAATCGCAAATTTAGTTTCGACTAAGTTATTAACTCAGTTTACAGATTCTGTTACGTTAACTGTAACAAAAACCACGATTTATTAAGTTTAATTCAAAAAATTTTTAATGACAGATTTTAGAATCCTAGCTCTAATACTATTAATCTTCGAGATATTTCTCAAAATTAATAAACACTGAGATAAACGCTCGTAATTCATAATATACAAAACAAAAACCAACACAATGTATTCAATCCTTTTTTAAATAATTATATCAAAAACAACAAAAAACGAAGACAAAATGGTTGGTACTAAATAGTAAAAGAAATCAAACAACAAGAAAATTAATATCTTAAAGCAATATCAATTTTAGATAAAACTGATTTATAAAAAAGGAAGATGAGACAAGTAATAAAACAAATGGACCAGAGCTTCCACAATAAATGTAAACAACGACATCATTATAACAATAACAAAATACCAATTAAACTTATAAAACTGATTGATAAAGACAACATTTCTCTCTTGGTATACCAAACCAGAATAAAAAAATGGCTGCACTCAACATTTGTAAGTTTCACAAAAATCCGAAAGCTTAGAAGAAGCCAAGATTGCCACATTATCAGTTTAATGAGCCTTCCTAAAAATCATTCACTGAAGAATATACCGTAAAAGTGAGGAAATACTATCCAAACAGCAATTTCAATTCCGAGATGGACTGGGTACTCGAAAACCACTTCTCTTCATGAGAATGAGAACAGAAAGAGCCAGAGATGTAAACACGAACTTATTCATTCTCTTTATCGATTATGGGAAGGCCTTCGACAAGGTTAAAAACGAAAAACTTTTTAAGATACTTAAAGACTCACAAATAAATAGCACAGACACTCGAATCATTTTGAACCTGTATAGAGATCAAAAAACACATGTTAGGGTAGACGGGCAAATTACGGAAAAAATTAAGATGCTCCAAGGTGTAAGACAGGGTTACATACTATCGCTATTGTTGTTTAACAAATACTCAAAAGAAATTTTTAAAAAAGCTTTTGAAAACGCACTCACAACAAACATAAAAAAATCAATGCTGATAACTAGAAATCACCTTGGATTTCAAATGGCCTTACAACTCATTAATCAAAACATTAAAAATGTATCACATTTCCGATACCTAGGATCATTGCTAAATGAGCAATTGTCTTCGAGAAACAAAATGCCGCATTGAAACAGCCGTTAAGAACATGCAACAAACATTATGCTCACAACATATACACATTAAAATACAAACTAGCGGCTGAGATGCTATGTTTTCTCAGTTTTATTCTACCGTGCAGAGACATGGACATTAAACAAAGAGGCTATTAGCAGAATTGAAAACTTTGAGATCTAAGCGTATAGAATGATGTGACGCATTTCCTAGATTCAAAAGATCAATAATAAAAAGATTATGGAGTTAATGCAAAAAACAACGGAATGTGTCGATACTATTCAAAATATAATGAGAAATACAAAATATCGGTTATTACAGTTAGTTCTACAAGGACAGATAGAAAGACGTTGTCCACCAGACCGATGACAAATATGCTGGCTGAAAAAGCTAAGAGATTGGTATAATGTAAAATTAACCCAACACGTTCAAACAGCAGTATCCCAGCTGATGATCGCGAACACTCTTATCCGAAGACTTGAAGAAGAAGAAGAAGAATAAAACAACAAAAATGAATACCATTTTAAATTCCATGTGATAAAACATAAACATAAAATAAAATAAAAACATTAGAAACATTTATCCTTCTGTTATAGATATGTATGTTTATGACAAGTGTTAGAGTAAAAATAAATATTAGTTTTAAATAAAGAAAGACAAAATTATAACGATGAAAAAATACTTTAAAATTTTCTAAATTAAGAACAAAGTATTGAAACATATAACATATCTTGAATTCCGTTCCAGTTAGGTATAGAGAACCCTTATATCGTTTGAAAAATAATACAATTTTGCAACGCAATATGCGATTACATATTGGGTGTTTTATTTGAAATAAGACAGTTATTAGTGAAAATCTGTGCCAAAATTGCTAGTATTTTTTTAACCACCCTGTATGATTTTATAATAAAAAAAATTATACCATTTTATACAGAGATCTCTCAACTAAACATTAGTTGCGGTCAAATCATATCTCTTTCAGTAGGTGATAAAAATCAATTTTTTTAATTTAGTCCTGAATTTTAAAAATCGTTGTGTTTCTCAAAAACGGTAGGTTTTAGGCATACAGAATCCTATTGTAACTTGCATTTATTTTATCCCTAGAATCCAAAAGTTATTAAAATACTGGGTGTTCTATTAAAAAAACATAACTTTGATATAGATCTTTTTTAGGAACACCCTGTATAATCGAAAATATTTTTAAATTGAGCTCTCAAAGATTCTGTATTTACCTGTAGAAAAAATTATTTTAAAATTCAAACACGTTCTGGTATAATGACCATGGCGTATACGGCGCTCCACCCTGCATAATACATATAGATACACAGTGTGTTCCAAAAAGTTTTCTACAAATGGAGAAAATAGTTATCTTACATTTTACAAAAAAAATATTCTTGATAAAAAGCTCTGCATGATCTACAAAAGATTTTAAATCAAGCACAAAATGTTTAAAGCATTGACTGGAATACAGGAAAAATCAAAATTATGATTTAGAGTAAGAGTAAAAAAATATGCGCACTTGTAGATTAGTGATTGTCTTAGATACAAATTACAAGATATTTTAATAAACACTTCAGCACTTGTTAGATTAATGCGCAAACCTTGCAAGAAACACGTTTTTGATAACGTACTTTGGAATATCAACTGTCAACAAATATCAAATGTTACATCAGTGTGTTGGCAATCATTATAAATGCCAGTAAAATCTTTAATAATAGACACCTTGATAAAAACAATACATTTCACAACTGTCAATATGTAATACATAAATTCAAAAGTTCTAGAAATGTTAAAAATAACTTTAGAAAGAAACGTCGAGCAAACCTTAATTTATACATACTTTAAAAGAAAGAGATGTTGAATGAAAACTCGAATTTTGTGCTCGTATTCAAAGAGAATTTTAAGATAACAGATTTATGACGCCAGAAGTGTTTTTCTCTGAAGAAGCAACGTTTACCTCTAATGGTACAGTAAGTACCATTACCAGTAAGCAAACAAAATTGTCGATGGTAGAGCGATGTTAATCCCAATTTCCATGTCTAAACCAGAAATCAATATTAATTGAAGACTAATACATGGTGTAGCACTTACAAAGATATAATTGTTGAACCGTTCTTTTTTCAAAATAACATGAATAGAGAAAGATATCTACAACTTTTAAATAATCAGTTGTATGATTTACTTGGTGAACTATTACTAAATGAACTACAAAAAATATAATACCAACATGATAGAAGAGGTACATGAAGTTTCATTGAACTCCAAGATCTCCCAACATTACCCCTATAGACTTTTTTTTGTGGGGCTATTTCAAAGAAAAAGTTATACCATCAAAAGCCAATTGTAAATAAACAATCAAACAATTTTTAGTGTTTTTTTGGAGGGTCATTGACCAAACAATGGAAAAGGTGCCACTGTCTATCAGTGTGCATAACTTTTTTCTACAATTTCAATAAATATTCTGTTCTCTACCACAGTTTGTACGTATTTAACTCTCACTCCAAAACATTTTAAATTTCTCGGTATCCCAGTCAATGTTTTAAAAACTTTGTACTTCATTAAAGATCTTTTTTTGTGAAATGCAAGATAAACTTTTTCTCCATTTGTATAAAATTTGTTGGGGCGCACTGTATATTATTACAAAACTAATAACAACTAAAAAAATTTAAGTCATAATGGTTAAAGAGAAGTTAACTACAGTTCTATCCACATCTATAATCGTTAAAAGTATAAATTGCCTAAAAAAATTTGTTTTTAAAGTACACTTTAATATTGCATTAATAATGTCTAATTATACAAAAACACATAATTTAGGTAAAAAAGAATAATATAAACTGCTGTTTTTACCATAAATAATTTCTTTTCGATTAAGGTTAAAACCTTTACTAATTTTTACTTCATTCATTTATTTTACTTGTATCTGAAATTTTTGTTATTAAAACCCTTTAAAAACGCACCACATTTATTATGAAATTAATACGTCATAAACCAAATAAGAAAAGGTAAATACAGATTACGTTAATTGCGACAATATTGTAAAAATTCTCTTGGTAATGCTTAGAGAGAAAGTAGGGAAAGGCAATTTGATCAGTTCGCTCGATTTCCATATTATTTAGGTTTTCCTTTCTACATGAAACTTCACAAGCATTCTATTTATATTTTATTAATATTTAAAGTAAATCAACCAGCAGAAATGGGAGCATTAATATGTATATGAATTTGTTTAATCGGTAAGTGTTCTTTTACATATATTATGTAGATTTACCATTGTTCTTCGAGTACATTATCATAATTGGTTTAAATCTTCTCAGTTTTACCTTTGGAGCAAATAAAAATTAGCATTTATAGTATAAGACAATCGTGTTATTTATAACAACATACTTAATGCCAGTTCCTATTGACTTTCACTTCGTTTAATGCAAACCACGTACTTAGCGCATTTCTAACAAATTAATAGACTAGAAGTTTAATAACCTAAGTATTAAATTGATATAATTTATGTAGCAACATTAAAGACTATACAAATTTGGGTTCTCATTCTGACCACGCATTGAAATTCCTAATAAATATTTAATTGTAACCGCGGGTAAAACTTTCCTAATAGCAACTTGTAACATTTGAATGTTTATAAGTATTTTTAACTTTAATTTTTTAATTTTAACTGAAATTTATTATTTAAATTCTTGTTTTTTTAAAATTTATTTAAACGTTAGGTAAGTCTACCATATCGTTACTCTCCTAACTCGCGCACATAAATTAAACAATTTCATTGTTGTTTACAGGAAATATGAGATCAGTGAGTTATTATAAAAGCATAAACAGGTAGTAGGTTTGATTTGTATGCATTCATTAGTAACGGTCTTTATTATAATAAACGAATTGTAATTAATGCACAAAGAATATTTTGCATTCCATATATACTTATTCATCTTTATTTTAACTTAGTACAGATAGATAGATGATAGACACAAAAACTAAAATATTATATTATATATTATTAGAAGTTAAAGTTATTTTAAAAAATTTAATAAAAGATAATAAGAAAAATTGATAAACGTATAACTTCTATGAGAAATTGAAATATTTTTCGATGAAATTAGGAGAAGAATATTGTACATTTAATATTTTACCAAACATTACAAAACTACCGATATAATTGAGCACAATTTTACTAAATATATTTTTTTTCGTACTTCGTACCAGTAAGTGTATAAGTAATTTAAAAAAAATCAGTGCAAATGCCCAATATTGATTTCATTTTGTCCAAGATTGTAATTTAATACTAAACAATACAATTATAACAATTTTTTTTTTAATTTTACTTATTGAAACACATTTCTTAAACAACTTTTGTAAATTGCCGCAGTGAAATATAAACATCAATACAAGCAAAAAATGTCAAAATTAAAGTTTTAATAAAACGTTTAAAAAAACTAAAAATTACGGGCTTGTCATATTAAATATTTTGACAGCGTTAAAATGTTATGATGTTTAATTCCCTGTTCTAAAAACTACAAACTTCTTATCAGTACTTTGCTGACACTAAAAATACAAATACAAAATATGGTTATCACATAAGTCGTAATTAAACTAAATTATTATTTTAAAAACTGCACATTTTTTCCAAGATAACTCGAAGATAACATATTAACAGATGTTTAAATAAGGTGATGTTAAATATGTCGGTCTTAATGCTTAAACAAATAAATACTGCAAAAATAAACCGAAATATGTAAAACAAGTATTTTTAAGGTATACAATGATTAAAATTTTAACTCTAAACAAGAGGATTGTAAAAATTCAGCTAAAAAGTTAATGCAAAATAAGTTGTTGTATAGAAACGAACTTGAGAAGAAAATTCATAATATAAACCAAAATTATGATTACTATAAAATATGTTTTTTACGTAGTAACATTACCAGACCGATAACGTTATTCGTGATTCCAATAAGCGGCGTGCACTGTAATTACATTACTAAATATGAAATACTATCCGGTTTTACTCAAATCTATATCTATAAATAACGTTCTAGAAATATTAAAGTAGTAGTAGATAGGTTTCTAAAAAAATTAATGTTTTTTAATTGACAAATAATTGTTCCTCTATACACTTATGAGATTAAAACAGTTTAAGAAAAACAGAGTTTAGTGAAAACACATGTACCGGTGTTTTAAAAAACAGTACGATGTAGAATCAGACAAAAAAATGCTGTCTCATTGCCCACTTTCGCCAAAATATATCTATGTACAGTATGAGCAATTAAGCTTGACAGGTAACCTTCATCTGCGCAGTAGCAGATTTAGTGTTTGTAATATGGACTTTACTTTAAGACACTACTTGTAACTTGTAAGTAATTTAATACCATCGTTAAAGTTTTAAAAACTTTGATACTCAATTGAAAAAACTATACCGGTTCCTTACGCACGATAACTGCGCAATATCATCTGCCAAGCTTAATTTTTCGAGGTGTACGTTCTACGTCGATACGATCAACTTCAATGTCAACTAAGTAATTTAAGTTTAAATAGTGACCAAAAAACAATTTAAAATGTAAATAACGGTAAAAGTAATATTACATTTAATCAAAACACCGCAGAAGCTAAATCCAAAAAAAAAATAAATTTTAAAAGCAGTAAAAATGCTGTGCTCTGGTTAGATATTTTCTAACCACACAGTTTTTACAAAAAAAATATAAAAAGACACTAAGTAAGTACGTAAAGCATCTGAATGCTGCAAATTGCGTATTAATTACAGTTAAAAACTAAACTAAACGAGCCGAATGTAAAGCATTTGTTTTCCTAATATCAGATAAACCTCAATTGCCGAATATTTAAAAAGTAACTTTATTAATTGACCAAAACTTGTTAAAAAAGTACAAAACAAATTGTTTGTTAATTATTTACGGAAAAATTGTTAACGTCCTGATGAAAATTGCCTGTAGCTGTAGTTCTAAATAACTTACAAAAGAATGCAACAACCATTTCAAATGTAGAGCAAAAGTTTTAGAAAACTGATTAATATAGTATACATTTAATTTTATCGGAATATGAATTTCTAAAAAAATATATTTAATAGTCATAACACCAGCATATTTTTTTGCATTAATTATATTGACCAACAAAATTTTTACTTTTAAGTTGGTAACTACTAAGAACATATGTAGGTTTAAATTATTTAATAAGTTTAATTATTTTTTCTGAGAAATGCAAATTGAGACTTGTTTATTTGTAATATAACTCACTCACTCAAGGAGCGACAAGTGATTTGAATTTAACTGAAATAAAACAGCCTAAAGCCATATGAGATAAATTCAGTACTTAAGACAAAAATTTTGATAGATATAGTATCACCGAAAATTTAGTCTATTGGAAAAATACCGATCAATTTTTTGTGAGACTTTTTAGCATTGGTCTTAGTCTTTCTTTGACAGCTAAAACAAGTAGCAGAACTTGGTTTTTGCCATGTTGTCATTTGTGAACCCAAACAAACTGACGTTTTACAAGACATTGCAGCTTGCATCTTTGTAGTGGTAAATGTCACTAACGTCAAACCTCAGTTTGTTTAGGTTCACGAACGACAATACCGCAAAGAGCAAGTTCTACTTCTTGTTTTGGCTCTTAAGGAGAAACTAGGACCAAGCCTAAAAAGTCTGGTTGTTCAACTACAACGCGGTCGAAGCCGAAAGTCGCTTATAATTATAACCAAGATAACCGCAAAAGATTAAGATTGTCTAAAAGCTGTTCTATCAGATAATGGAAACATTTACCCTGTTGCTCTAATAAGTTATGTTGTTTCTATAAAAGAAATTTAAAAAACTTAAACATTTCGTTAGAGGAGATAAAATGGAGTTTTTGTTACAATACTTTTGGATATCCAATTAATCTTTTGAGCAGTTGCAACAAAGAGATCACATTACATTTGGTAGAAATAGTTGCAAGTCTAATTTACTACAATACTAAGATATGTTTTATTTTACATTTTTGTCCACATGTTAAACAACGTACCACGTCCTCGTACCAAAGAAGAACAAATGTATGTAAAGTTTTTAATCAAACAGTTAAAAAGGTAATAACGAAAGCAATATTGAACAATATGAAAGCCATATTCTTGAGAAAGATAACAGTAAGAAAACTTTTTTTAAAAATTAAAAAAAAAATCAAAATCAGTTTTATGCTTTGATTTACAAAAAGTGTTAAGTACTCCAAATAATGATGGTTTTCTATTAAGATTTAGTACCCGTTATGCTGTCTACAATCTCACCTTTTATGAAATTTTGCACTCGACATGTCCAGTGTTACATTTAGGGCAAATGTGATGGCAAAAAAGGAACCAATAATATTTGTACATGTGTTTACAAATATTTGCAGTCAGTAAACAATCAATACCATAATGTTAATGAGATATTGGTATCCTGAGATAGTTGCGGTGGTGAAAATAAAAATTATCCAATCTTATCAATGTTAAGTTGGTTTTTTAAAAACTGCAAAAATATTTTCACTGTAGCAATTAAATTCTTATTGCCAAGCCATGCAAGTATAGAAACTGCTCACAAAAAGAAAATGCCAGATACAATAGTCTACCTTATATTATAAATAATTTAAGTTTTAGAAATTTTATTGACTTTATAACTCTTCACGAACAAACATTTACAAAGGTATTAAAGGATAAAAGAGTTGTAAATATGCAAAATATTTGTTGTGTCATCTTTAAAAATTACTCGCCAAATTGTTTTTTGTACTCAACAGAACAATTTAAAGTCAGCATACAATCTTTGCCTGTTAAGCGAGAAACACAAGAAAAAGACGTGGACCAACAGAACTTCAAAGCGCTTACAGCTCACGACCTGCAATATCAGAAGAAAGGTATAATTCGCTTAAAAAGATTTGTATTGACACAAGGTATACCAAAAATATCACAATCAGTTTCTTTCTGTTCCCTTCAAGCCAAGCATTCAAAACGCCCTAATGGAATCGAACGAGGAAGGTGATTTGTCATCGATGGAGTTTACCTTGTCAATTACCTCTAATGCAATACAGTGTTTACCAAAGTTTGTATTGAAGTTCTCCTTTTTTTATCTTATGGTTTAGTTACACAAGCAGCACATTACGTTTTATTGACGTCAAAATTACGTAAGAGACGTCATTAAGACGTGTCAATATGCGTCAGTGTGTTGTCTGGGTATCTTTTGATGTTATTTTAGATTAATAAATATAGTGTACTTATTTTTTTCCCAGTTGGAATACATTTTAGACGAACATGTCACTTCGTAATTATGCAAGAAGACGAGATTGATTGTATTACAATAAAAGAGCAAACATCCGGACGAACGTAAAACTACTAAATTCTATGCTATTGATAATGCACGAAGATCCACAAAATTTAGATTTTTATGGTTGTTTCGAAATATTTTAAGTGCACTTTCGTATATTATTGATTGCTGAATTATTTCCCATTTTTTTAGATACAAATTTTCATTACTTGAGTTGAGTATATTTTTGGAAACAAAACATTGATTTGGTCTGCTTGTTCTTTTGGCAAAACTGGGTTAATATATATGTATATATGGATATAGAATCATTAGTGATACAGTATTTACTTTATTGTATCTGTAATTTATTTTAGTTGCAACAAAATATTAAAGTGCTATATTGGTCTTCTATTAATTACTAATAGACAGCCAACATAGTAAATTATAATTGGACTTATGTTAAACTAATATTAGTTTGAACAATATTGGATACAGATAACAAATTTACATAAGTTTCATAATGGCTCAATACAATATAGTTTTGCCAAGATTTCAACATTGGCTCATTGTCTAGCCGATCTATAGCCAATATTCATTGCTACTTGGGTTTATGGCAAAACCGAAGGCTAAAACTTGTTGATCACGTGTTATAGATCTTCAAGAATTATTTCACAAAGTTGTACCTATTTGAATACAATACCGGTATCACTACAAACAATCTTTTCATCTTTTGGACTACGCAGTAGACTACAAATAAAAAAGGTAGACAATTTGGTATTTTTAGTTAAATATTACAACAGCTAGTATAGCATTGTATTTCATGAATAAACATTGTTATGTAATCATCCGTTAAATTACTATTACCGTTAAAATTAAAATAAATAATAAGTTGATGTTTTTTATTTAAATCACTTAATTAAAATCAGATAAGTAAAATTACGATTTAAATTTTTGCACTCTGTTTTCTTACATGTGTAGTATAAATAAAATAGGTATTATTGTGGTCTTTGTAAAATATAGTTGTCAATTTTAAGATGTCATAATGAACGTGAAAAAATAAACTTAACTATAAACTTGAACAATACATCAATAATAAATAAGTTGAAAAACAATTAAATAACTAACAAAAATATAGAAAATTAGATATATGTATCGTAAGCAAATAAATCAAAATTAAGAATAAAAACAGAATTAGTAATTTGAAAATAATAACAAAAATAAAAGTAAAAGAAGAAAAACCGTAGAATAGAGAAACAAAAAAAACAAAAATTAAAAAAGCTAAAAGCAGTTCAAATATAATTTAATTTAGTTCAGAATTTCAAATATTCTAATATTAATTTGACTTATACGTAATTATTATAATTATAAATGCAGTAACATAATAATTATAGCAATTCTTTCTTGATTTACTAAGTAATAACGCTACTTTATTGTCGCAATATTGAAGTGAACATCCCACGTTGAGAAATTTAACTTATTTCACAATTTAATAACATTATAATTAAGACGCTAGGTATACATAATATGCAATAAAGTATATTTTTCAACAAACCAAACTGCAGCTAAATTAAATAACAAATATACTAAATAAATAATAACATTGCTGCGCAAGAATAAGGAATTGTTTTGGTTTCTTCATGAGCGAAAATATGTCAGTAGTTCTGTTGACTATAAGTGAATGCAGACGGCATCAATTTCCAAAAATTAAATATGCATATAAACGCGGTACCCGTTTCAACGTACTTTTATGTATTCTTTTTCCAAATAGTCTTTGAACATAAATCAATACATGCATTAGTAACTTTAATGCACTAAATATCAACTTTCTACATTTTTGTAAACTAAATAAACAAAATCATTTTTCACGACTTTCCACTTAAATATTATCTGTATGACAGTACAATCGCGTTAATTAAATTCTTCTAATGTTAAGAAAAAAGTAATTACAATTGTTTTGCAACGTTGTTATAAATTTCTAAAATTGTATAACATTAATTTAGATGTTTTTATTAAGTACTAATTACATAATTACTAATTCAAACAATTAAAGATTCCATTTGCAAAAAATCCTAATTAAAATGGCAACATTAAAAATAGATCAAGTTTTTCTTATATGGCTTTGTGTTATTAACACATCTACCCACACGCATGTTTGTTAACAAAAATATTTGAGCTTTGTTTTAATTCATAAATACCTTGTGCGGATATCCATTGAGCGTATCCAATAAAAACCAAAAAAATATAACAAATTTTTTTGAAAAAGTATGCGTTCCACCACATATTTTAAAAATTTTGTTCACAATCTCATTTATAAAACACAAAAAAAGTCACTTAAACCATTCCACAAATTCAAAAAGAAATTTAACCACTGTTCACTAAAGCGTTACGTTAGTTTTACTGCAGCCGAAGATAACGCGCCACATTCAAGTTTTGAACTAAAATATGAAAGTCTTCTGTATTCAATTCTACCTTTAAAACACCAGACAGGTGAGTTCCCCCCACAAATGACGTCAGAATTTATTTAAATTGTCTTAAGCATTGACGATGGGTAAAAGTAACGGTTATTTCTAACAGTTGTAAAAGCCCTAAGGGTGTGTGTTAGTGTACTACCAAAGAGTACTACGTCAATTCACAACATCCACTAAACTTCCCTTTAAAAAATTTAACAATAACTTTCTAATTGATATAGTAATCTAAAACATATAAAAGCTTCTAAAGCTTGGCGGAAGTTAACGATTGTGAAAGTATCTATTTTTTTAATCTTACCTATTTTTATAATTTACTATCGATAGGTTTTGTACCGTTGGTGGTAATGTGATAGCATACAGTCTTGTCACTTGCGTGTTTCTATAAAAATCTATTTAAAAAAACATTCTTTGTGTAGACTCTAAGAAAGTTACACATCGTGATATGCAATGAAACAGACCACTACGTTTGTGCTCCAATTCTTTTGCCTATATTAGTCACTTATTGGAACATTGAAATTGATTAGCGATAAATTAAATTTACCACGGTGTAATTTAGTATGGTTTTGCTAACACTAGTCAGTGTTAATATCTATCAAAAAGTTGTTAATAATAGCAGAAGAGGTGATTGTACACGCATGAATGATCTTGTTAACGGTAGTCTTAGAATCTACAACGAAAAGTCTTGATATAAAAAAACAAATCTAAACACATTTCCATATAATAGTGAGATTAGTATCAATGACAAGTCTATGATATTGCCCCATAATCAGCGAATAACGAATAAAAAACAAACAGTACTAATTACAAAATCCAAAAAGAACAAAGAAAGCTTGAAAAACAAAACTAATAATTTTATCTGCAAATATATGTATATTCATAAAAATGCTTAAGAAATAGTTTTTAAGTTTCAAAGTATCTTTTAAATGTGATTACTAATTAAAATTACGTTTATTTATAATGATTACGGTTCTATACGTACTTTTTCGGACATCATATTAATAAAAATATTCTTAATTACTCTATTCAATGTAAATCTTTTTTTCTGGCATATTTTTAAATGTGTTCAAAATGTTTAATATAAAAATTTAAATGTATGAGTAAAAATATTTTCATAAAATATAAATGGTGTGAAAATGAAGTTAAAAAGGTATCGTAGTAATGTAAGTAAAATATTTAAAAACTATAAACATGTTTCATTGTTAATGCATAAACATAGTTAGGAAGGATAATGAGTAAATTGCGTAACTTATTGCCTAACGTAGCCAGTTCTAAACTCAAAGTATTGGGTCGTTGTCCGTGTTTTCTATCACCTGTCAAATACAGTAATTACTAAGCCATCATCGATGGGAGACTACATGAAAATTAAAAATTTACCGAAAATATATACGAAAAATTAAAACGTATATTCAAAATAATAAAATTTCAAATAAAATTGAACTTGATTGTAAATAGGGATTCACTGGCTTGCTTTGGTTTTCAAAAGCTTGAAATCAAGTCAAGCTTTCGAAAAATCAGAAACACGCTGTATACTAAGTTACTTCATCACTGGGGATCAAGTCAAGCGGGAACACATTCAAACTTTGCATCGTCTCTTCACTTCAGTTTGAAGTTATGAGGTAACCTATGCTAGCACTTGGGTAATTGTTTATATCGTTTAGATTGTGGCACTGAACTGTAATACGTGAGACGTACGTGTTTCAAGGCCATAAACATCTTTTGTGAAAGAAGCAAGAAAAGTTTAAAAAAGCTTGAAAACTTAGAAAAGCTGGAAAACCAATGCAAGCCTGTATTCACAAACATCAAATCAAGCTTTTATTTTTTAATAACTTTTAAAACAGAAAAGCGAATGGATTAATGTTCAGAAACAAACATTCTGGTACCAAATAAACAATGTATTAGAAAATACTCACGCTAGACACTTGTCTTACTTTATTTTTGCATGGATTGACTACAAAAATCGAAATTATACAGTGCACGCTTATTAGTGTCTCGGTTAACGTGATCAGTTGTGTAATACTATTTTTTAACTAAAGAAGGGCTAGTACATAAAAAACATCGTTTATAGTAATCATGATTTCGGTTTATCTTATCAATTTTTTTTCAGGTTTATTTCTAGACAAACAATAACCTATTTTGCATAATTTTTTTAATCAAAGTTTATTCGGTTAATGTGAATTTAATTAAAGAGAAAAACATTTTTTGTTTATTTATAAGCTCAAGTGATATCAGATGTTTTTTTCTTGTTAATTAATATAGTCTAAGTATGATTATCAGTTATCATTGGTGTGTGTGTCTCGTGGGTTAAGCGACCTATCGGGCGCGTCTCCAGGTGGTGAATAGGAAGATAAATAGGATGTAACGGTACGCAGCTTCATCAGCTGACCCGGGACAACCCTGTTTACCTTGGCAGGTGTTGGTGTCGCGGCCTAAAATCCGTACGTACTACAATACTACCGTCACGCGAACCAGCTTTGCCAGCTCAAGCTGTAGTGTTGTGGCAAGAGCCAACACTGGGATAACGATGCCTGCCGCTGCTTTGCTGACTTTGATCAGCAAGCACGGCAGCCAAACCCAAACCTCTTGCTGCTGTGGACATGCCTCACGAGCAAGCAGTGTTGAGAGGTCTTGGCTTAATTGTCCGGACCAACAGAAGACAACCTCATCAAAAACCTAAATCTAAAGTGGAGAAGACCGACAGATGCGTGACTGGATAGAAGACCAGTCGTCACTGGTTCCAACCTCGGGGCACCAAGCGAACCCCGTTGTATATTGTTGTATGTAGTCTCCCGTCTTCCTCAGCACTCGTGGAAACATATATAGAACCATCGACCCAAAATTTAAATTTAAAAAAAACGGGGACTCTGAGCAGAACCCAAAAATAATGGCTGACGCTGATCCCAAACCCGAAAAGCCCAAAAAGCTTTCGGGGGCGGTAAGACGAAAGCTTAAAAAACAAAGAGAATCGGAAAGGCAGGCAACCGATTCCACTTCAATGGCGGGGACGCGAGAGCGAAACCCACTTATACAAGAAGCAAAAGCGGGCACGTCAGGAACGCAACAGCGACACCAGACGGCGCACGCAACTGTCGGAACAGAGGCGCAAAAACCCAACCTTTCTAGCAGTAGCACACCGCTGTTGCAGAAACGACCGGTAAAGCAAAGTCGAGGGGTCGAAGGAACCCAAAAAAAGACATTCAGAGACACTCTGACGGGAATTGCGCTTGCAATTATACCAAAAGGGTTCTCTGAAAACACCATCATCCTAAAGAATCCGAGGTCATAAAAACCTCTATACTTGGATGGATTGACAAATTGGAGAAGAGACAAGCTTCTCCGCGTTTTCAGGAATGTACCCATAAAGGGGGATTTCTAAAAATAACCTGCGCAGACGAAGCAACTAGAGAGTGACTAACCAGCACGTCAAATATTAACAAACCACTGAGGGAGGATAGGGAACTAGAGATTATTTACCTCAAAGACCTTCCTGCACTCAAGAAGGTTATCACTTGGGTCCCGAGAACAGCACTGAAACCGGCCACCCTATTGAAAAGAATATCGGTACAGAACAACATCAGTACCGAAACGTGGCAGGTGGTTAACTCTAAACCAGATCCTAAAGAAACCCAATACGTCCTGTTTATGGACAAGGGGTCTTGGGAGAAAGTGAAAGCGTCAACTAACCAATTGCGCCTTGGATTTTCTAGGATCACTCTCCGGGCGCTGGCCGACTCCAAAAAGAACAGCAAAGAACGGGATGCTACAAGGGATGTCCACGAGGTAATGGATGTAAATCCATAACCAGAAAGAACTTGCTGACGGCAAATCTAATGCTGAAAGTGGTTCAGATAAACATACATCACTGTAGGGCAGCCTCAGCGGCCCTCAGTGCATATATCGTAACACACGATATTGACATTGCCTTTGTCCAGGAGCCATGGATTCACAAGGGAACAATGAAAGGGCTGAACTGTCCAGGCAGATGGCTGCTTGCGGCCCAGCTTGTGCACAACCCTCGCACATGCATTATTGTAAGAATGCACACTTAATGCCACTGTGGGATTTATGTTCTAGAGACCTAGTGGCAGCTAGAATATCTGTAGTAGAGGAAGGCAACCGGAGGGAGTTCATTATCGGATTCGGTTACTTCCTCTACGACCAGACAGGATCACCGCCGCTGGAGGAAATCCACAGGCTGATTAACAGTGGGGCCAACAAACCGCTGATACTTGGATGCGATGCCAATGCACACCACACCTTGTAGAGGAGCACAAACACAAATCCAAGAGGTAAACAACTTTTAAAATTTATTTTAAAAGGCAATTTAGACATAATAAATAACGGAGATGCGGCCACGTTTATAACCGTGTCGCCCAGTGAAGTTATTGACCTTAAGCTTGCTAGTCCAGAAGCGAGCAAAGTGATAAAAATGTGGCATGTATAAGAAGAACCTTCTTTATCTGATCATAGATACATTCGATTCAACACTGAATCAGACAGGGAACTCGTAATGGAATACAGAAACCCGAGAAAAACCGACTGGGATTTGTTCAACGAAACTTTAGCGGGTCAAATCAGGGACTGTTCTACAGTAGCAATATCAACGCACGAGCTAGAACTAATAATGGATAGTATTGGTAATTCATTAAAATCCGCGTTTGAAGCAAGCTCCCCAAAAATTATCAACCGAACCCCAAACAAGATAACTTGGTAGAACAAGGAGCTTGAGAAAGCAAGGGCACGCACCAGAAGGCTATTTAATACAGCCAGAAAAAGCGGAAACTTGGACAAATAGAAAATCAGCCTCACAACATACAACAATGCCACAAAAAGGCAACAAGAGACTCATGGAGAAGGTACTGTAGAGACGTAGAAAACTAACCTACAAGTTCTCGACTCCAAAAGGCTCTGAGCAAAGGCCGCACTGGAAACATTGGTTCTTTGCTGATCGAAAACGGAAAGTTGACAAACTCGATTGAAGGTACTTTGCAAGAACTAGTGCAAAAACATTTCCCGGGTTCCTGGGACTTAGCGAGAAAAATAATCAATCCTGAAAACCTAGAATGGCGTATCAATACGTTTAAACCCTATCAGTCTCCAGGAGCCGATGGAATTTATCCCATCATGCTACAAAAAGGATTTGCTGCTCTTTGAAAAGCAGTATGCAAAATTCTCAGAGCCAGCTTAGCACTTTTGCACATACTAAACAGCTGGCGGATTGTTAAGGTGGTATTTATACCAAAGCCAGAGAAATCTACGTACGCCCAGGAAAAATCCTACAGACCAATCAGCTTAACTTCTTTTAGTTTAAAACTACTTGAAAAAGTAGTCGACAGGTATATACGAGACGGGGCACTAAAGGCTTTGCCTCTGCACCAAAACCAGTATGCTTACCAATCTGGAAAATCTTACGGAAACGGATGACAAAACTACCTACGATGTACGAAGTTACGCTCTCAATGACAAAAGAAGTCAAATATCTGGGACTTACTCTTGATACTGACTTTCAATGCTCATCTAAAAAAAGTCACAACGAAGGCCATCAGGATTCTTAATACAACCAAACGGATGGTCGGGCACACATGGGGATTGAAACCCACAATGACCAAATGGTTATATACTGTGGTAACAAGACCCATCATCACATACGGCGCGCTTGTATGGGGTGAGAGAACCAACCTGAAAAGCACAGCTGCAAAACTAAGCAAAGTACAGAGAATGGCATGTCTACTGATAACAGGAGCGATGAGAACGACGCCCACAGCGGCCATGTAAACACGACTTTCACTTCCACCATTACACCTCGTTGTAATGATGGAAGCAAGACAAGCAGCATACAGGCTGCACATTAATGAACACGCGTCAATCACTGGGAAAAACAAACCGGGTATATACAACGTGCTGCGTGAAGAAACGATCTTAACTATGAGATCCACAGATTCACAAAAAATTATTACATTTTAAAGAAATTTAAAGTGATAATACTGTCACGGGACGAATGGACAAAAAACATTTACTCGGGCGCGGTTAAAGGAACTATCTTTTACACAACTAAAAATCGCAACGGTACCGGAGCAAGAGTATATGGAGGCAAGCACCATGGGAAGCAATTTTCGCTGACTTTGGGTAAATATGCATCCGCTTTCCAAGCTGAAGTTGTTGCTATTGACTGGTGTGTCAGACATTATCGACTCGAAATCATACACAAATGGGCTGATATCGATCATGTCTGACAGCAGCACTACTGGCGCTAAGATCACCAGTAATAAAGTCCAAACTGATTATGGCATGTATAAACAGTCTGGAAACATTGGCAACTCGTCAACCAGTGCAGCTCATCTGGATACCAAAAAACCAGAAAGTAAAGGGTAACCTATCGGCGGACGTACTAGCAAAAAAGAGCACAGCAGGAATATATATTGAACCTGAACCAGTTTTCGGAATCGCATACGAGACCGGAAAAGAAATAATTCGCAGCAAACTTGCAGCGGAGCATAAAAAATTATGGAAAAACTCTTCAGGGATGAGGCACACAAAACTCTTCCTTACAGAGCCACAATTAAACACTCAAACTGCACTATCAAGCATGAATCGACAAAAATTAAGAAAACTCACGGGACTAATTACAGGGCACTGTGTCCTTAACAAACATGTGCATCAAATGGAACAACTATGTGCTGCTTAAGATTAACATACGTCGAACGTCAACTCACTTACCAAGCACCCCAGACCTCTCCAGGTTCTCAAGAAAAATAGAACTGACGCATAGTAATACAATTAGTTTATTCACAGTAAAAAATAAATCATAATTAAATAATTTACTACACTATGAACAAGACTTTAGCCCCCCTTATCGTAAATGTCAAGTTACGCGCATGGCTGATTTGAATCATTTTTGTTTTAACACTTTCCAATGAATGACGCAATAAAGAAACGTGATCTTAGCCTAAAAGAAAACATTCACGTTTTACAACAATATGAAAATTTAGCCAAAATATGTCAACTGAATGAGTTAGCGCAATTAAAAATTAACTATGTACCAATAATCAGAATAATTAAGAACAGTTTGGATATTTAGCTTTATTTTTGCAGTGTATTATCTTTGAGTGAGGTACTTTGTATTTTTAGTGTACCTGAAACGAATGTGCAGTTCTTAAAATAACAACTATAATAATTTATTTTATAGTACTTAAGGGCGGTCCTGTAATAAATAAATATATAATTACGAGAAGATGGCGGGATGTTAGTTCACTTCAGTTTTTTAAGTTGAGCGATTATTGGAAAATATACAGTTACTTTACTAAGTGTTATTGTTTTTTAAACCTACATATTGTAATAACAACAGTAATGTGTGGCGCCCAACGTGGGGCTTGAAGACAAATAACCAGAAAGTAATACCTATGCTAATACGGGCGATGTGTTCATGAACGTAATAGTGTTGGCAACGAAAGTCGACCTAACTAGCGGTGTGTGTTAATATAAAATTTTGCTAACGAATTAATGAAAGCTTTTTTGTGTAAGGCATTCGTTAATTATTGATAACTATTTGGTTGATTAAAATAATCGTTTTTAAGGCGTTATTTTAGTGAAATTAAATCACCTTTGTGTAATACATTTATTTCGTATACTTAACGTTGTTGTTTAATTTTTTTTGTGTAACACATTTATTAATCGGTTATTAATTGAGAGTTTTGTGTCTGTGAATTTCTGGCAAACTGTAAGTACAAACTTATGTTATTATCGCGTTAAACATTGAATTCAAAGTGCAAAATGGCTCAATTAGTCACGTTGACAGATGAACAGTTTAACCAGCTACTACAAAGGTTAAATGCTAGCAGAAATTTAGCTACGAGTTATGTGCATGCTGGAAATTTATCAAAATGTTCTTCGAGATTCAATCGTAAACCTAATGTAGACGTAAACGCGTTTATCGAAACTATACAAATTTATTAAGAATGCATTAGCATTACTGATGGCGATGAATTAAAGAGATTTCCAATACTATTAGACGCATTTGCTGCAAAGCGGTGGCTTGGGTTCAAGGCTAATGTTGCGATTTAGGAAGATGCTGTAAATGTTCTCCGGAAAACATTTGATCCCACTAAACCGCTTTACCGGGTTTATAAGAAATAGATTTCGGTTAAACAGGATAATAAAACTCCAACTAATGCCTTTGTCTGCAAAAGCCGTGCGTTACTAACTCAATTTCTAACTGGAATTTTGACAGAAACCACTCAATTAGACATGGTCTACAAGGTATATCAAATTGGAGAATTCGTGATAAAATACCCCGGGAAAAATGTTGAAAGTTTCTTAGAGCTTCTACAGGAAGCGTGAATAGTCGAAGGAAACTTTTCCGAAAGAAGTATAAACGTATCGGTAAAGGTTGACATGCTTCAATGTGGATTTTGTATAAAACTTTGGTCATAATAAGGACGAGTGTAAAAAATTAAATATGAACATTGTTGAAAGTAATAATCCTAGTGAGCGGTTTAATAAGCGTAGTGTTATTAAATGTCTTGGGTGCGGTGTTGCAAGACATATCCGCAGTAATTGCCCAAAAGACAAAACGCAAAATACGATAGTGGCAGAACCGAGCGTTCTAGACTTTTGTTCGATTAACTCGCAAGGATCAGAACTATTACCGAGAGCTCGTCCAATTTTAAATATTGTTATTTTAGGTCCTCGCGCCATAGGTCTGATTGATTCTGCTGCAAAACAAAGCGTTGCGGGAAAACATCTTTTTTTTTGAAGAGCAGAGCGTATTAATTCGCCTGGCTGATAGAACGGTTAGAAACGAAAGGCTAAAGTTAACGTTTTTGTAAAAGACAGAGTTGTTTTAACTACGTTTTTAGTTTTGCCTAATACTGAGAATTTTCTACTTGGTGTAGTATAGGCGACGCAAAATTGTTAATTGACGTTTCAAAGGCAAAATGAGACTTCTCGGATATTCCCAAAGAAAAGTATGATATCTCGTACGAAAGTGAAACAAAATCGAAGAGTAAAGTATGGTTAATAGTTTTCCTACTGAATGTCCCAAAGTCATCCCATTTTGGTTCTGTGTACGTCCTAGGGACATTCATGGGACGTTCTTTTGTCACAAGTGTGTGCATCCCTACGATGTCCTTATAGGACATCCTTGCGTATCCCTTTTAGATGGCTGTAGGATATGTACTATATATGTATATTATATTTTTATCAAGAAAAGTACCATTTCCAGTTAAAGTACATCTACTTTGTGGTTTTTTCTATTATTTTTTTTATTCAGTAAGGAAACTTAACGTACTCCTCTGCGACTTGACGTAATGAATCAAAATAATTTTATCAAATAAAATACAAATTATTATTTCATAAAACTATATTTTTAAATAATAATCCAAATTATATTCAATTAAAATAAATTTAGATTATTTCATTTTTTACCTTCTCGATCCCGACGTTCTTTGGTCCTCCTTAGCGAGTTTTTTATATTTTTTTCCCGATTTGTTTAAGTGGCGCCTGAAACAATGCAACTACATAAGAGATGGTAATCATCATGTAGAGTCGATAAAAAAGTTAATACAAAAAGCTTTATTTTGGTATTTCTATGTAATCAGAATTTACATTTTTCTAAGTTAAAGAATTGATAAAGTGATACTTCTTTTGTAGAATTATTGATTGATCTTTATGACGATTCTATTATTGATTAAATCATAAGAGATGATCGATTATAATCAGTTAAAAATTGTTTAAATTTTTATACGTTTCGCATTTACATTTCATCAGAGGAATGTGGTAAAAAAAAATTATTTCTAGACGTATTTTTAACTACCTAACTAATTATTGTGGAAATAGTAATACAATACGAGAAATACGCACAGTAATCATAACTATGAATACCAAGAACGCGATAACGCTATAGTTTCTTAGTTAGATTAGCGATTTTGTGCCTTATCGATCATGTTGACATTTTTGGATGACTTATTGTGAATCGCGACCATAAAAGTCACACTTTTAAACATTTAATACAAAGAAAAATTTTTTAAATAATTTTTTGAGTAAAAAAAATATTTTTTACATAAAATAAATATTTTCAATTCTCCGCATAAGCAAGGGTGTGCAAAATACACCTTGTTAGGTAATTGAAATACAAAATAAAATTACATTAATATTCTGTATTTAAAATACTAGATACAAGATATTGTTATATATGCGTGGTTGCATATTAAATACGTTAGTTAAACAACAATATTATGTTTATTGAGACCAACTAGGTAAATTACATTAATTCCGTTACATCTATGATATACGTCGTTCTAGTTGTATCTCGTGGTCATTACTGCTCACGCATGCTTCCGCTCGTGCGCTGACATCCCCTTCTAGAGTTTCCTTATTAGGCGCGCGTTATATAAATGTTCATACATTACACATTCCCCCCCTTTTATAAAATAAATAATCATAATTAAATACAATACAATCTTAAAACACAATACAAAACTACAATAACACTAAATCTATAATAGATTAGTCATCATACCTAGTGGGTTTTCGTATGTTGCGCCTTGGACGCAGCGTCGACATTGACAGCGAACTTCCATTTGCTGGATCTACATTATTACTACTAAAACGTACCTGGGGTTGAGGAATAGTATTAGTCTTTATAGAGAATTTGGGTATGTTAGTAACTACATTATCTGTATCACCCCCCTGAATTCCCGAAGTAATAATTTGATTACAGTGACGTTTCCACAATTGTCCAGAGAAAAGTTTGCATAAATACATTGCATTACCAATCGGTTTTACTATAACTGCACTTGTCCACGATTTCTTATTAACATTTCGATAATCACGAACTTTGACATTTTCTCCAATGTTAAAATTTCGAAAATTAGTACAATTTTGATTCACATTTAGAGTTGTTCTTTTATTCTGTAACAAATCTAATCGTATTCTTAACTTACGACCAAAAACTGCCTCTGCAGGAGATATTTTAGTACTGCAATGAGGTGTATTTCTATAAATCAGTAAAAATCTAGTAAGCAAAACGTCAATAGAAACATTTGAATTTTTTGGATCTGATAATGATCTCAATAATTTAGATTTGACAGTTTTAACGGAGTTTTCCGCCAAACCATTGCTTTGAGGGTTGTAAGGAGCAATTGTGATATGTCTAATTCCGTTTTTAAAGAAAAACTTTTCAATTTCTTCAGACACAAAGCATGGACCGTTGTCAGATACTACTGTGACTGGCAATCCAAACCGACCTGAAAAATCTCTAAATTTACTGATAACTTCATTTGCGGTTATATTCTTAGTTAAATAAACCTCCAACCATTTAGTATGCGTGTCTACAATAACCAAAAATTGTAAATTACATAACGTAAAGAAATCCATGTGCACTGTGTGAAAAGGTACATTACTCTTAGGCCACGGATAACTTGTTTTTGGTGGATTTGATCTATATTTTAAACAATGATCGCACGACTTGCATATTGATTCTATTTTTTTGTCAATATTTGGAAACCACATATATGATCGTGCTAATGCTTTGCTACGTAAAATTCCTTCGTGTGTGCTGTGCAGCTCTGATAAAACATCAGCCTGCATAGAACTTGGTATAACTATACGATGTGCAAAGAATAAACATTCGTTTATTATTTCCAAATCGTCTTTTCTTATATAATACGGTTTTAATTCGTTAGAAATGACATTTGGCCACTTGTTGCCAATATATTCACGAACCGACATTAAAATTTTGTCCTTTTTGGTTTCATGTTTTATTTTATCATTATTAATAGGCATTTCTACGTTTGAAAAATATATTCTGTTATCATCATCGTAATCCGTTTCATCACTTTTTAAAGGTAATCTACTTAAACAATCTGCAACTACATTCGATTTACCTTTGATGTACTGAACATCAAAATTAAAATTAGAAAGATACAACGCGTAACGTTTAATTCTATTAGCGTATATTTGGTTTATTTCCTTTTTACCGCCAAAAATTGAAATGAGTGCTTTTTGATCTGTACGCAGAGTGAATTTGTGTCCGTAAACATATTCCTGAAATTTATTTACTGCAAAATAACATGCTAGACTTTCCTTATGTATTATAGGATAATTTTGTTCAAATTTGGAATATGTTCGCGAAACGCAAGCGACCATTCGCTCTGTGCCATCCGGCATGATATGCGATAACACTGCGCCGATCCCGTTTTCCGAAGCATCACTAGTAACAATTATTTCTAATTCCGGATTGAAGTAAGTTAACACCTTTTCCGATGTGATTAATTTTTTTATTTCGTTAAATGTTCTGTTATGAACCTCATCCCATTTAAATACTACACCCTTTCTCAACAGATTGTATAATGGTTGCATAATATTGGACATGTTTGGAACAAACTTACTGTAATAATTTGCCATACCGATGAATGAGCGTAATTCCGTAATATTTTTAGGCTTTGGAGCATTCGAAATAGCTTGAAGTTTATCATTACTTTTACTTAGACCGTGCTCAGTCAAGTCATGTCCTAAAAATGAAATTTTATCCTGCAAAAATTTACATTTTGAGATGTTAATAGTAAGACCTGCATCTCTTAAAATTGTGAGAACTTGACGAAGCTTTTGTTTATGATCCTCGCCTGCTTTATGACCAATTAATATGTCATCTTGAAACGTGAAGACATCTTTAACACCTTGAAACAGTTGGTCAATGTATTTTTGAAAATAAAAACTTGCACATTTAATGCCAAAAGGCATGCGTGTTACTTCATATAACCCTTTGTGAGTCGAAATTGTAACTATTTTTCGCGATTCTTCATCTAATTCAAATTGCATATATGCGTCAGACAAGTCAATTTTAGTAAACTTTGAATTACCTGAGAGACTCGCGTAAATTTGATTAATATGCGGAAGAGGATAATATATATCTACTAAATTTTTGTTTAATCCTATGTAACTACCACAAATACGAATTGTGTCATTTTTCCTTAAAACAGGTACTATATATGATGACCACGTTGAGCTAACTATCGGTGTAATAATACCTTGCTGTACTAACCTTGTAAGTTCATATTCGACTTTAGTTTTTAATGCTAGAGGAACTGGTTTAGGTCTGTTGTGAACAGGTACTGCACCCGGCTTTAACTTTAATGAAATTTGGGCATACTTGAATTTACCTAGACGATCCGTACACACATCTGGAAATTCGTTTGTCAATGTCTCCGCCATCGTCCCAGGGTCAATGTTGTACACATCTGCGGAAACAAAGTTTAGATTAAATTTGCTAATAAAATCTCTGCCTAGTAAACATGCGGTAGCACCGTCTATAACATAAAAGGTAATATTTTTCGTATTACTTTGATAACATAAATCTACATCAATACACCCTACAGGTAAAATTTCTTCGCCTGTATAACCTTTAAACGATAGAACAGTCGATTTTAATTGAAATTCGTTCAAATTGCGTTCATAAAAGTCTTTACTTATAGCGCTAATTGCACTTCCACTATCGAGTTGCATTGGATATTGTTTACAATTTATAGTCACCTTCAAATTAATAGGGTTACTACTGTTTTTGACAATATTGCAGATGACATTAGTTTCACCAAAAGTGTCGCTACTACCATGACTACTGTTTGTATTGGTAGTGTTTAAGTTGCGGTTATCGTCTATCTCTGACCTTTGATCGCGTACATTTATCGTATTAACACTAACATGAATCTTTTTCTTTTTACGGCACACGTGTTGTAAATGTCCTAAATTACCACAAAAATTACATTTATAGTTTAAGTACTTACATTTTTCGCGGTGCGCTTTGCCACAACACTTACACTTATCTCGATTTACGTTCCACTGATTACGTGAATGCGTTTGATGCTTATGATTTTGACTTGTGGAATTCCCATTATTTTGCTGGTTGACCTGTGTTGATCTGCGTGCGGTAGATACGACATACACTTCGTTGCGATTAACATTTGTAATCGAATTCGTCATTGCTAATTCTTTTGTTGTAGCAATCTTCAATAAAGCTTCAACTTTTGAGTCTACTTTTTCTTCAACTAACCTGTCCAATACTGGTCCTGATCTCATGCCGCTTATGAATTTGTCAGCTAAAACGTGTTCTAACTGTTTAAACTTACAGTTTAACGCCAACTTTTTTACTCGGGCAAACCATTCAGTAGCTGATTCTTCTGATGCTTGAGTAGCCTTATAAAATTGTATCCGTTCCCTATACTCGTTGATTGGTGCACTGTAATGCTGTTTTAATGTTTTGATTAGCTCGTTGTAGGTTTTTTCTTTTGGAGCAACTGGGAAGCATAGATCTCGTAGGGTTGTATAAACTGTTTCGTCCACATTGCTGAGTAATAACGCCTTTTTTACGATTTCATTATCATTTACTTGATTGGCTATACACACTTGTTCGAACCTTTCTTCGTACGTTGTAAAATCATTATCGGTACCTCTGAATTGAGGGATTATACCCGTATAACCAGCCATTTTGCAGATCTTCAATTTCTAAAGTTTTTTCTTTATCGTTTACCTCGTCGCCATGTGTTATATATGCGTGGTTGCATATTAAATACGTTAGTTAAACAACAATATTATGTTTATTGAGACCAACTAGGTAAATTACATTAATTCCGTTACATCTATGATATACGTCGTTCTAGTTGTATCTCGTGGTCATTACTGCTCACGCATGCTTCCGCTCGTGCGCTGACATCCCCTTCTAGAGTTTCCTTATTAGGCGCGCGTTATATAAATGTTCATACATTACAGATATAAAATACAAAATTTCGAAAATACAAAATATAAAATAGTATTTCAATTACAATTAAAAATACAAATTACTTTGTAACACAAAAGTAACGTGTAAATATAATCTTTCTTTACTTGACAAATTTAACTACTCTTTTTTTAATTAAAAAAAAATATTTTCCTTCAAAAAAACTAATTTTTTAAATTGTTTGTATGATAAACTACGTATAGTTAATGAATGTATAAAATTTGCAAATGAAAATAGACGTTCCACTTGTGCCGAAAAACATACTCTTGTATTGAATTGAATTTTATAAACATTTTTTTACTGTTGGATATGATTTTAAATTAAAAAACGGTTATAACGTATAACATTAACGGTTTACTGATGTACGTTAGTCTCGAGTAATTGATGTAATTGAAATACTCAAAATACATCAAACAATGTATTTGAAATACAAATTACAAAATACTATTTTGCTTTGTATCAAAATACAATTGTATTTTAAATACTAAATTTGAAATACAAGTAATTCGTTACTGCCCAGCACTGCGCATAAGTATGCGCGCGAGATGGAGTTTTAAATCACCATTATTAATAATTGTGATCTTTTAATTTCAATAAACTTTTATTAATTATTAGTAATTCAAAATAATAATTATAAATGATGATTTTTATACATTATAGATAAATACAAGGTACTAAAAACTTACCAAATAAATTTGTTTATGCACTAAAACACCCAAAAAACGTTAGATAATAAAAAGTACAGATAAATAAAGTAGTCAGAACACCAGCAACAACAGATACAGAATGCAAACGGTGCAAACCGAGTGTACCACTTTGATATACCAAAGGAGCGTACGGGTGTTGAGTAGGCACCAGAGAACAAGAAGGAAAGTGGGCACGCGTACTAAGTGTGCATTTGCTTTTTCCCGCATAGGAGATCCCATCGTACGTTCTTCATCGACATCCTGAGGACGTCCAATTAAAGACATCCTATACAGATCCGTTTTAAAGCCCGGGATGTAAAGACATCACTTGGACATAAAACGAACGTCCCTGGGACGTCGTGTGTTTACTGGGATTCTTATCATTTTTCCTTCTAAATTAATCAGATACCTACACGCTATATGTATTTACTTTTTTCTAACCTAAAACATTTTTTTAAATATCGGTTTTTATTATTACTAGGTTATTATCAAAAACCCTAAGTCCTAATGTGGGAGACGATTAGTAATGATTACGTACGTGTTCCTGTAGCATCAATCCCAGGACAACTGCAGGAATGCTCCGCCTATCGAATTCATACTTATTATTAACAATCGTATGTTTAGTTCAAATAAAAATAGTAAACATGTAAAATGAGTTTTTTTTACTAGCTAAGATAAAATTTTAATTTAGATAGTAACGTCAGGAAATATTCTCTTAGAACTACTATAAAATATGAATTAAAAATTGAAACTTATTTCAAAATAGCTTTTTTATGTAGTTACAAGATCTTTTGTTTAATTTTTTTTAATAAATAATTTATTTTTGTTAATACGATAAACTCTAGAAGATTGATTATTGTATTGTACTGCAATGAAGTATATCGAGTGCAATAACAAAATATTAAATTACATTATTTCTTCCGCGGCGATTGTCTGTTGCTAGTTTTTAGACTATAACAGCATCTTAAAAACTAATAGTAAACTAATATAAAGGTAAAGTACTTCATTGTTCCTAATTGACATTCCTGAAAAATATTATAAGAATGATTATTTATCGTATTATAGTAAAGCAGTGTATCGATGACAGGGAAAGTAAATACAATTTTTTTGTTTATCATACCAGTGATAGTGCCTCTCTCGTCTCTAAACGAACGTAACGTGTGGAAATTCAATGACACATTTAGTTTGATTTATTTATTGTTACGAAGATTATACCCGTTTATCTATACACGAAAATATTTTGTATAAAAATAAAAAGCTGCAACTATCTTTTTTGACACAAAATCATTAATAAGTCTTTGTAAATGTGTTAGCAATAATTATTTAAAACATTTATCATAATTGCCTTTCTTTGACATTTTGACCAAAAAGAGATACTTAAAAAACAACTACTTAAAATATGAATCACACCTAAGAGCAGTAGAGTCTTATATCCACAATGTTATTAATGGAACTTTGATTTACACAAGAAAATATTAGTATAAAAATGAAATTCAGTTTACTATTCAAAATCATTCCAAGATAAGAATGTAGTGATTTTTTAGTTTTTGCGTTTCAACGATTCGGCCTTCTGGTATTGTCTGAAATGTTTATTTGTCTAATTTTAATAGCATCGCAAACGGCCATAAATTTTTGCTGATCGCATTCACTAACAGGCTTAGTATTCTAGCTAACCAAGGTGTCTCATTTTTTTTAGTTGGGTGTACATTGAACATTGCTGCGGGTGTATTACCTACTAACATGTAGAAAACCGTAAAGATGTTAGCATTTATGTTAGGTACTCAGCTTGTGGATTTTAAAAATGCAAATTTCATAAAGAAGCTAAAATGTCTAGCTAATAAAGGCGTCTAGCATATTAAACAGTAAAGATGGAACTAAGACGTATAGACAAAAACACACTAGATGGATAATAGCTCCTAAACTTTAGAATGAAACAATTGAAGGGTTTGGTGCAAAAAGGGTACAAGTGATTTTTTTACATTTTTGATTCAAACGCATATATGTCAAGTTAAACCTACCCTCAGTACAAAAAAGATACAAGTGCATTTTGATATTAGCAGTGACATTTTTAGAGAAGTAGCATAACACACTAAAGTAAAACCTCACAATGGTATTTGCGAAAACGATAATAAAGGCACTAACTCAAATTGTCAACTTATACACGTATACCCTTTTTGCACCAAACCCTTCAATTGAGGATGTTTATTAGTAGACCTACCTAAAATGAACCGTTATAGAAGCAAAAATACTACAAAACAATCTCATAAACCTTAGTCTCATATGACAAGGCACAACATGCTTATATCTTCTACTAGTATCATACACAAAACTCTTCTTAAATATTTAAAAGAATCCGCTATAATAAATAAAGGTCAAGACATCATTATAAAATAATGTTTAATACTAGTACGATGCAGATACAATATATTCTCAATTGCCCCCATTTAATAATTTAACAAAATTAAAATTTGTATACAAAATTCATAGTAAAAAATTCTTACAATTCTAATTTTATAGTCTATGGATATAAATACCCAAGTGCAGAATAGAAAGGACAAAACAAACTTTTTATTGTTCATCTTTTTCTTTAGCACCGTGTTTCAAAATACGTGTGAACTCTACATAATCAAACAAACCCCCTTTAATGGGAGCTTCACGATACATTTCATCAACTTCGTCATCAGTAAACCGATCACCCATGGAAGTTAACAATTCCCTAAGACGTTCTTCATTAATAACACCCAAATTTTCTTCGTCAAAACAACCAAATGCATTTTTAATTACATCTTCGGGATCAGTTCCTTGTAACCTCTCACCGAATAATGTTAAAAACATTGTGAAGTTAATAGGGCCTGGAGCCTCATTCATCATTGAATCTAAATAATTATCAGCGGGGTTCTTTCCTATAATGTTCGATATTAAATATGTAAAAAGTGCAAATGGGAACGGTACCTAATGAAGCAAGCATATCATGAAGGTCCTCTTTATCGATGAAACCATCGTGATTTTGATCGATCATATTAAACGCTTCTTTAAACTCGGCAATTTGAGCTTGATCGAACATTGCGAAGACATTAGACGTCGCTCTTTGGGCCCGTTTCTTGGTGGTGCCTCGTCTGCTTACAGTTTTACGTGAAGACATTTCTATAACCGTATAATGATTAGTAAAACTAAAAACCTCTATTCACCAATAAATAATTACAAATTTACTCACTGGAATTTAATTTAATTAAAAAATTGTTCACAAAGCGGTTTTCACCAACGATGATTCAGAATTGTCAACAGTGGCAACCACACCTTCTAATAATAGATAACGACTTTTCCACCAATAAGTTCCACCCGCGAAATTTAAAAAAATCGTTAATTTTATATTGTTTGTATTTTTGATACGATTATTGATCAAAATAAAATGTATAAACAATTGCGTTTACTGGTAAAAAATGAAGTGATTTTCTTAAACATATGCCGTTTCCACTTCTACTTAATCGAAACTGGGACAACGCTTGATTACCTTATTTGGACACAAATTACAATTAAATTGCTTAGTCAATGTTGCTAGAGGACGTTTACATTTTACTTCGGTTTTGGACTGTAATTTACACAACTAATAATTTTTTTAATCTAAATTGAAATTTTATTTTTCAGTTATTTTCCAATTTCGGAAAGTTTTTGCAAAATTAGTTGCTTGGTGTGTATTATACGAGGACTGTTCAATAAAACATAAGACATTCTTTGTTCAACAAATTCATAATAAACTTTTAACAATAAGGCATGAGTTCTATTGGTTAATTAATCTATAAATACATTTTACTTATAAAACAAGTTTCGGTTTCGAAACTTTTCTCTTACAGCAGTCAGCAAATACCTCTGCGTCCGAATTAAATTTCTCCGCTATTAGTCACTACTTTTTAATGAACTAAACACATGGAATCACACTAAAAACGCATTCTTAATTAATAACAAATTTATATTAAAGTCAATTTACTTATTTTTGGAATAAGCAAAATGAAACGTTAGATATTTGCAATTGTAAATTAATAATTAAACAAATGTTAGTATTTTTTGTTTTTGAGTCATTGACCAAATGACCTTATGGACAAGCTGCTACTGTTATTGATACTGACAGGTAAGAGTTTTAAAAGTATTGTTTAGTGTTAATGTTAAGACCATATATACTCTTTAAAATCCATTTTTCAATTCAGTTTATGTTCACTGCAGATATGAATAATTCACTTATCTCTGTGTTATGTACAGGAAATGTTTAATGAGCAATACTATACTCTTGCTAAATGTTCAGACCGACATTTTTTTTACTTTGGAGATTGTGAATGCTTGTACTTCTGTTCCTCAGTAAGCAAGTGTAGAGTCAACTAATAACCAAAACCAAGACTATGAGTTATAGAATAAACAGTTTTCACACTGATACCCGACATTTGAGAATAGTATATTCTGTAACAAGGTTAAAATGAAAATTCGATGCGAGTGGAATGTTTCGAGCGCGAGCTTAAGCGAGCGTGAGAAACTATGAGTATCCAATTTTCATTCCAACCGAGTAACAGACCATACTTTCTCCACGCCCAGAATGAGTTGAATGTAAGATAAAATTTAAGCAAATTGAGTTATTTATATTGACACTTGAACAAAAACATTATTTTTATTACATTGTTTAGCATTTGTATGATAATCCCGTTTGTACAAAATAAACACTATTATATTTTGACTCAATAATATGAGGATATTTACCTATAATACACAAATAAAAGCAACAAATTTAGTTTAGATAAAAATTATAGAACGATATGTAAAATTGATTTTTTTAAAATTTTATAAATTTAAATATTAGAAAATTATACATTTAGGAGTTAGTCTGATAGAAAATTTAAAGGTTTCTAAAATTTACTTGAAAAAACGTAAAAAATTTATAAATGTAAATGCTAGAGTATTATATATTTCCCAGTAAACACACGACGTCCCAGGGACGTTCGTTTTATGTCCAAATGATCTTTACATCCCGGGCTTTAAAACGGACCTGTTTTGGATGTTTTTAATAGGACGTCCTCAGGATGTCAATGAAGAACGTACGATAGGCTGTCCTCTGCGGGAAAACTAATGCAAACTTAGTGCGCGTGCCCACTTTCCTTCTTGTTCTCTGCTGCCTACTCAACACCCGTACGCTCCTTTGATAAAAGTATAATATACATATATAGTAGTAAGTACGAGAGCTCGAGTAACTAATTGCTTAAAAGCGTATAAATTAAACAACAGAAAACGTATCTCGCCCAACACACGTTGCATTAAAAAGTATCGATCGACATATTAGTTGCTATTTCTTTTCTCAATTCTTGTTTTTTACTTAACTGAGTCACACTCGAGCCACAGAGTACAATCTGTGCTCGAGCTCTCGTAATTCCTATATACTTATGCTATATACTATATAAATATTTTTCCAATTCAATATGTAGAAAAGGGGAGGGGTGACTACCTCCTACACATCCTACAGTCATCTAAAAGGGACGTCCCGTTGCGGATGCAATAAGATGTCTTATCAGGACATCGTAGGGATGCACACACTTGTGACAAAAGAACGTCCCATGAATGTCCTTAGGACGTATACAGAACCAAAATGGGATGACTTTGGGACATTCAGTGATTCGCAACATCATATCCCCGGGACGTCCTTGGAACATCCTTGTGTTTGTTGGGTTAGACACATTTGAATTTATAACTTGACAGATTCAGTTAGTTGAAACTAGTACTAATATTAAATTTGTAATGTTTTTAATGTGGTTCTTTTTTAATTTTCTCAGAAATTTTACAAAAGGCAGAAAAAAAATGTTAGTATGTTTTTTTCGTCGAAAGTCTCATAGCGTAACACACTCTCATGAAGGGCTCGACCTGCAGCTTCGCGCCGTATTAACGTTCGGTATCTGATGTCTTCGGCAAACAAATTTTTGTGTTATTGATTTTTTAACAAATTGTTTTTCTTTTATCTTATACTTTATATTAACCCTAATCTGTCGTTTTGCAATGCTAAGTTTTTTTTAAAATATTGATTCATTTATAAGTACATATAACTATTAGAAAATTTACAACTTTTCTAAATTTCAGTTTTTTTTAGTATTTCTGAATATGTATTATATGTACTCCTAAAGATTCAAATCATATTGCATAGATGCATAGTCAGTAGAAAGTATTTAAGGCTTTAAATAACATCAAAAGTTTTTTTAAACGGTAGCAGATCAGTTAAATACGTTTAAACTTAGTAGTATACGAGTAAAATACGATGGCAGCGCCATCTCATAAGCTATAAATTTACTATGCATAAATAATAGTATGTAAATGGCTATAGAGATGGAAACGTTGAAAGCTGATTATATGATTGAATAAACCACTACGTATAACATTGTAAGATAACAATGTCAATGCAAATGTAAAAATGCCACTAAAGTAAATCACTAAACAGCTGGTTCGTCATTTTGGGGCTGATCAGCAGTGCGAGAACACTCTACTGTACTTCCATTTACATACTATTAGTAGAATACGTTTGACAACTATTTCTCAAGCAATCACCCAGTAAACACACGACGTCTCAGGGACGTTCGTTTTATGTCTAAATGATGTCTTTATATCCCGGGCTTTAAAACGGACCTCTTTAGGATGTCTTTAATAGGACGTCCTCAGGATGTCAATAAAGAACGTACGATGGGATGTCCTATTTTTAATCGAATTAAAAAAAATTGAAAAGGAGAATTTTCGTAATACCTAATGTGAATGTTTATTTATAATTACTTATCAAATAAAATTAGAACAGGATTATACATTCATCATATATAAATATAAATTAATCAATGATATAAATGTAGAGCAGTTAAATAAATATTATCCATCAATCAATTTCGGTTAATCTAGTTAATCTTTCTTTTGATATAACAAATATTTTGTAGATGATGTGTGTGATTTTTCCAATTCAATATGTAGAAAAGGGGAGGGATGACTACCTCTTACATATCCTACAGTCATCTAAAAAGGACGTCCCGTTGCGGATGCGCAAGGATGTCCTATAAGGACATCGTAGGGATGCACACTGTTGTGACAAAAGAACGTCCCATGATTGTCCCTAGGACGTACACAGAACCAAAATGGGATGACTTTGGGACATTCAGTGATCCGCAACATCATGTCCCCGGGACGTCCTTGGGACATTTTTGTGTTTGCTGGGCATGAATAAACAAATGTCGTTAAATAAACGTAACTATTATTTTCTTAGAGTAACATTACTAAATTTCTAGCATTTTATTGGCCAATTATCAACTTATATTTTAACTATTTACACGATTATTGATTATTATATATGTAACTAATTTTACTATACTAAAACACAATACAACAACCACTATTACAATTTATAGTTAACTAAATTTAATAAATCAACTTACCAATAGTTTATATATCACTGAAAAACTGAAACTTTAGATGTTCTCAATAAGATAAATTGCACTCATATTTATTTATCTACACTGGCACCCGCGTAAAAACACCGAATAAGCACTTATTTTTTTTAACACCGCACTGCCTTCTTTTTAAAACTCACTCCAATTTCACCGTTCACATATTTACATTTTCTGATAATTCTATAACAGTTTTAAAGAAAATAAATTTACAAAATTGTTTACTAGGGGCAAGAGATTTTATTTAATGCTATTTTAAGAATTTAAATCGTTTATTAAAGAAATTAATTTGACTTTAAAATTATAAGTTAAGTATTTGAAGTTCGTGCTTAACTAAATATGAGTTTTAACGAATTAAATATATTTTAGATATAATCAACGCTTAAAGTAATAATTTTGGTAAATTTGGCATAAAAAAATTACGCTATCTATTTATTTCTGTCTTATAAATCACAATTACAAATTACGTCAAATTAAACTAATAACAACTTTCACAATCACTTAATTTTTAATTTGAAATTAACATCTCAAGTTTTAAATTTGATCAAGTAACAGGTAAAAAGGTTGTAATCATTCTGGCAGCAGAAAAAAATGTATATAGACCACGCTTGAGAAGATGATTATCAGTGTTGTAAATAGATAATTTTTAAATTATATAGATATAGATAAATGTTTTTTCTTTCAAAAATTATCTAATATTAGATAATAGATAAAATATTTTAACTTTATATAGATAACAGATAATAGATGAAATAAGCTAGGCAGTAATAACTATAGACGGAGTTTATTTGATGAACTAGGTACTATAGAATGCGGGAAATTACTAAAGAAAAACATGCATATTGTAACTGGAATTTTACTAGACACTGGATTTTTTATAAATATTATTTAAATGATTTAAGTAAAAAATTATATATATACAGATACATATAACTTATATATTTTTTGATTGTATCTAGATACATATAAATAGATAAACAATATGTATCTAGATTAATTTATCTATATGAATTTATATAGATAATTTACAACACTGATGATTATAACCTGCGCTTCTCGTCTCGCGATATAACCCGTCCATTAGGTTATAACATATACTTCTGAACTTTGGTATATAATGTATCATTATTTGCCGACGTTGAAGTTTCATTCTCAAACTTGTTATAAAGAAAGTAGTCGTGGCTATGTGGGATACATTAGAAAAGTATTATAATAACGTAAAAGTGATGTAATAAAAACGCGATGTTCGGCTGGGTTTATATTTTTTTCTTAGGTTTACAACATTGTGATAATTTTTAAAATTAAGTCTAATTTGAAAGTAGTAAACGTAATTGAAACAATGTTAATGTATATTGAAAAACCGCTAACACCGCGCGCATCATACACAAGTTCATTGTTCATAACCAAAACAAGAATAGTTAGTAGTCAAGCGTACACTATTCTATTCGAATCTTATAGAGGAGGTTTTATTTTTCTTGTTTAAAAATTTAGAGTTTTTAATACCGTTGTCTTTAACTTGTCAATAGTTTTTAGATTAGCTGATATGCCACTATCTAAAGAAATAATTGGACACTTCTAAGAGCGCCGAAAAGATCAAAATGTTGAGTACGCACAGTGTTTTACTTGTTGTACACTTGCAAAAAGTAAACTAAATGTAAAATTATTATGTTTTAAAGTAAAACCATTGAGTAATAATTTAAGAAGAGGCGCAACTAGTGTGTTAAAAATCGTACTGTAGTTTTATCTCTCTTGTTTCTCTTTTTTTTACCCGTCTGTACCCCCTCTTTTCATAAACTAATAGACTAAGACCTGCTGCCATCTGCAAAATCGTGGTTTCTATTTTGCGAACTTACTTATTTCTTATAAAGTACCAGTTAAAACCTTTTGTTATATTTGTGTTTACTTTACCGTTTACCTGTTCAAAACAGGTTAATATCATAAACAATAGCTTGTATTGTTACGACACAAGTCAATGTCAAATAAACTTAAACAATATCATGCTTTATATTTAAGAAAACAAAAAAATATGTATATTCAAATATTTATTTATTTTTGTAAAATATAAATCGAAAACATAGAAATAACTAAAACAATGGAAATTAAATTAAAAGAAAATTGTTATGGGGATTTATTGTTATTATTCGTCAATTTTTAAAATTATTCAAATTACCAGTCCACCAATAATAAATTATAAAACTTATAAAAAGTTAAGATTACAAAAAGTTTTTTAACTTACATTTTTTCGAACAATCTCAAATCTAAAAATTTGTAACTAGATATGTAATTAAAAAAATGTAAGTTTTACAAAATGTTAAACGTTAATTATTTTAAAAAAGGAAGATGGTGCAATTTAGAAACAAATATAAAAAAATTTAAGTTTAAAATCGTAATTGAAATTGGTTTGCTAGTTCAACAAAAAATTATTTGATATTTTAATATAAATAAACTCTAGTAATTGAAGAATTTCCCAGTGAGCAAATTGCAGCTAAAACCGGCTTTTTTATAACTGCTTTAGCTTTTAAAGTTACTCTTTAGAACACTTTTAAGTGGTTTGTGAAAAAACTAAAACCTCCATGAAGCGTTTAAGTAGCTAAAAATTCCTGTTATGTTGCTGTTAGGTAGCTCCTGTAATGCATTAAAATCGGGCTTATACAGCTCTTTGTGGTACTAGCAAAGTTTTAAAGAAGCTCTAAAGGAACTGTAAACCACCTTTCAGAAACAACTATACAGCTTAAATAGCTTTATTTTTACTACCTTTAAGTAGCTTAAAAATTAAATAAATATTTCATTAGAAAAAGAAATCTTGAAATCGTTACCTTTATTTAATTTCTTAAAAAAATGAGAAAAGTGATAAAGGACAAGCCATTGAAAGACCTAGATTTTGTTTAAAAAATTGATTATCAAATTTATCACTTATTTTTACTGAAATCTTCTTAAACAATTTAGAAAGTAAATATATTTCTGAACACCAAATTTTCTTACAAAAAATAATATTTTGGAAAAGATATGACATTTTTTGTATTTAAAAAAGTTGTAAACATTTTTTGTAGATTTTCTGAAGATGAGCATCATTATTTTAAAGCTCGAAACATATGTAAACGAATTTGTTATTAGTGGACTGGTAATTTAAATAATTTTAAATTAAAATTAATGTTAAATTTCTGAAAGAATAATTGACCAATTAATCGTTTAAAAGGATTTTTGACGGAGAATCCATTTGTATCACTATGTTGCGTAGTTTAGTCAAAACTTAACGGCTTGACGAATTTGAGAACCCACTGTGGTCGTTCCGATTACTTTAAAATATTATAGGACGTATCTTCAACTATAAAACATATATTAAAAAAATTACGTATTATTGCTTGTCTACTTATACCTTCGTTTAGTGAACTGGAGCTGTAGAAAGAATAAATTTATTCGTCTTCACGATCGTCATCAATAAATAACAATCGACGTTTTCTTCCATATGTTTGAGAAACTACTACATTTGAGTATCTTAGGTTGATGTTCATATCAACAATTACAGCTTCTGTAAAAAATTATACTAAATAAGCCCAAAAAGTAAAAAAAAATTAAGTTGTTAGTATTTTAAAAATAAAGTTTTGAAAATGCAATTAGTATTAGTATTTTCAAAATTTTTGCGATTTTTTTTTAAACAATTGTAAAAATATTTTATGTACTGTTGGATTTGTATTGAAGTGCTTTCAGCATGCTAAAATAAACATAAAAGAATTTTGTTTATAATTTTTTTTATTTTTTAAAAAACTAAGTATTTATTAGACAAGGTGCTACAGAAATGCGGCCCAAACATTTACAAAAACGATATTTTTATTCGACATGCCAACATCAACAAAAAACATTTAAAGCAATGGCCAGAGCGATTATGCAATTACGATGAATCGATCATTATGCAAAATAATGATCGCGATATCGAGCGTCTGTACAATAACGATCGCAACCATTGATTGCTTATAAAATAACAATTGCGGTTGTGGAAAAGAAATTAATACTTTTAATTGTCGCATAAACAAATAAGACTAATATAACACTATAATATTTACTTTAATAAATGTATAATAAACTTTAAGTATGCAGGTAGTTCACGGAAAATCGTAAAATTTTGTAGGTAAATAACCCCTTTGCTCTTTTCCTCGTAAGAATTTTAAACCACATACAGATTTTTAATAAAAAAGTAACATGAATTTAAACATTGAATTATATTTTTTTTGTTTACAGAAATTTAACAATGCATTCTTTTCAAAGAGAATTAGAAAACTCTTCTAGGAAAGAACGTTTGTAAAATTTGTGTCACACATTCAGCATTTAGGGAAAAACCTAGCTTTATATAAACACCAAGGTAAATCATAAAAACACAGGAAGTTAAAAACAATAAGCATTAACTACAAATGACAATACGTATTTGAAAAGAATTGCAAATTTATTTTTAATTCATAAATCTTATGTTTGAGACAAATATCAACACGAGTTATGACTAATTACTCAACAATCTTTTCAGGGTCAATTTCAAATAGAAACATTTAATTTACGAAAGAACGACACTTATTTTTAATATGTTGTTTATTAATGCTTTAAACTATTTGTTCGTAAGTTTGCATCAGAATTCAAATAGCACGTCATGTCGAAAAAACATCACAGTAGTATCTATTTTCTGTGAATTTTTGTAAATATGTATTTTTTAATCTAAATATGAATAAATTTTAATTAATTTATTGTTTAGAAACAATATTAAAAAATACTTAGATATGTTGATTTTCAATACTCCAAACGTTATTGTATCCCGGAAAACGAAAATCGAATGTTTATGGCTAGATTTATGACTAACTTTACACGAGCGACTTTTTAGCAACAGTCGATTACTAATTAATTCTAAATACCATGATTGCGATCATTGATCGTAGAAAATAATAGCGATCTCAGCTACTGATTTACAGTAATTATTTTAAGTTATTGTACAATTAAGTGCAACAAGAAGAAGAAGAATCCGGACAAGGAGATTCTCCGATGCTAATTTAAACCATTTTTAAACGTTTGGTAGAAAAAATTTAAAAATATTTACCTGATTGAAGGTGTAGAACAAGAACTGCAGTGTGTTTAAAATTTCCTTTTGTTGTTATACATTATCTACGAAGATGCTTCTCACAAATCTTCTTTTGTTTTAAATCTTCCAAGTCCATTGTGGCAATGTTTATATTTCCACAGTTTTTCTAACATTCTTTAGCACGCACTTTATCACTAATATAAAACTTAAGAAAACTAGTACCTTTGTTTTCGGTATTATTATTTTAACAATTAATATAAACACAACCGTGATCTGTAACTTTTCCCATTTTAAAAATAAATCAATAATATATTTACACTTAAACTAAACAAAAGTTCAAACAAACATTACTACTACCAGAATTTCAAAAATCGTATCGCAATGTTAACCCAAGAAAAACTTTCAATTCAATTCCGAAGTTTACAAGTCGACAGACACGCAAGAACTGAAAAATCTCGATCCAATACGAACGTGGCGACCTCTATATCTCGATCCAAGCAGTCGATACGATATCGCCCCTTAAGTTGCATTTCTTCTTACATTTATTATTCAATGGTAAAACTTCTTCAAGACCGACTTGAAAGTAACTCACATTTTTTCTGGCGAAAGTAACGCTGACGTAGTTTCCACTGTTTAAAAACGCAAGCATTTTTACTTTACTATAAGAAAAGTATAGCGATCGCAATTTTTTTTCAAAAAAATAATTTTACGTTTTCCTGAATCAGAAAAATGTATTTAAAAAAAAAAAATTAGGTGTCTGTGTATGTGTATGTGTTTGTCTGTGTGTCACGATGTACCTACGATAACTCTCGAACCAAAAGTCCTAGTAACTTGAAGTTTGGTATAAAGCTCGCTTTTCATATTCTCTCGATTCTATCAAAAGATGGGTCCGATAAAGAAACCGAAAATAGGTGTATCAGCCATTTTTAACAGTTTTTCTTATATAATTTTGTACGTATGTAAATTATTCGAATTATTTTTACAGTTTCTTATAAAGATAATTCTTCCTAACAATTTATTCAAATAAGAAAAATTACACATTAACATTAACAGTTTATTAGATATTTAATTTGTAATTTAAAATGAATTCACAAATATAACATAGTTTTGAATCTTACCTGCGACTATTTTTTTTTACTGTTTTATTAAAAAGGTAAGTAATATCGAGGCGCACAAATATAAGGGTTAGTCGATATGATCTTAATGAAATCGAGAAGAACAATTTCAAAAAATTATAGCATGCTAGAAGATCAATACAAACGTGTACATATCACTTCAAAATGGTTTTATGACAACATAACTTTAGAAAAATATGTAGACATTCCTTCATCATTCCTTTTAGGAAAGTCGTGTGGTGACCACACCAGTTTTTGTATCTACATTTTTGATGTGTATATTTACGTGAGCTATTCTAACCTTTTAATTTCTTTGTGACTATCCAGTGACTATACACGTGTTCCTGAAGCCTTGTTTTAATTTAAAAAAATTCATTTAATTAATCTTTCAAAAATAATTATAAATAAAAGAGAAATCAACAACTTGAAATTATATTTATTTTAATTTAAATATAATGTATTCAGCAATATTTATTACAAACACCAAAGAAGTTTTACTTCAATCGCGCATAAAGATTACATTCACTTAAATTTTTTATTATTTTAGAGCAAGAAAAAAGCAGATTAAATTTATCTTGGAAAATAATAAAGTTGCAATAAAACTCATAACATCTAGATTAGAAAAAATTACAAAGAATATTTGGTTGAAAGTAAAAAATAGTGTAATCAAAGAATATTCTTTGGTGTAATAATAAACATAACGATGGCAACGTTGGCCAATCTATTAATCGGCAACGACGGCAACATTGCATTTCCAAATAAACATGAACACTGCCAATAATAGTTTACCATTTATGAATAATTTTCGGCTTTTATCTTAGATAATAAAGTAAAATGCATTGAAGATTTGTGAAAATTTACCTGAATGTGCCCGACGTACGACAGAGTGCTTTTTACAATGATTTATTACGCTATTAAATAATTCTTAATTACACAATGTTGGTTTTTGCAAGAACTGTTCGGACCTTAAATCAAAACATTCCATTTTCTTTAGTAAGTAGAACGTACTTATAAGGAAGAATTGAATAATGGAGGAGTAAGTGTTACTTTCTTGTTTTTATAATTAGTAACCGATCTCTTGCAGGGAGTCGTCTGAATTAACCATGAGTGGCAACGAACCTACAGATACTCACCAAAAAGCGGGTGATACTCAACAACCACCTAGTCCTAATGCTCTAAAAGTGGCAGCAACCGAATGTTTAAATAGTTGGATATATTACTTACAAGTACGTCTTTACTTGTTTTTTTGAAAAATATAGATATTTGGTTTTAGATGTTAAACAGTTTGTGCTCAGCAGGTGCAAAATTATCACACTCTTTATATAATTTAGCCCAATGTCAAAATGTTCCTTTAGCAACACAGTGCCAAGCTAGTTGGGAAGAATTAACGAAAACAACTACTTTTGCGAGTCACACAGTTAAAGCTCATATTGCTGCAGCTATGCAAGACATGATGATAGGTGAAACTTTTACTGATATTGATGCCCAACGACAGCAAGAGCATAATCAACAAATAATAGCGGAAAATTTACTCACATTTATTAACTTACAATACCAATTTTCTATAGCCAGTTGTGAGTGTATGGGACCAATGGCCATGTGCCCTTCCTGTCAGACAACACCAGGAGGTCAACATGACCCTGAATGCAGCATGGCTGCATTACAACAATGTTTTTCTCAATTTAACGAACCACGTTCACTTATGTCTAGTCCACATTTTGTGGATAGTCCTAAAGACGTTAAACACTCAGATGTTCGTCAACATAGTCCTATAAATGTAGGGGCCGAACCTCGAGGCTCATCTCCATATAACGAACCTTATAGAGGATCGAGTCCCATTCATACTTTCATAGGACATTCCGAAATTATACGAGGTCCTTTTCCAAACCCTGGTCAGCTACATACAATGAAATCACCTTTTCCTGGTCGTGGATCGAGATCTCCTTTGCATTTTCCTTTGTTTCCTTTAGCTGGGCAAAGAAGGTGGTCTGAAGCAGCTGCAGGTGATGTTAGCAGTGAAAGTAGTGATAGTACTATGAGGCGCTGGTCTATGCCATGGGATTGTGGACGAGTTGAAGCTGCTCCTTGGCAACAACGATATTTTCCTACGAAGTTGGCAGTACCAGGTACTAGTGATCGAAGCAGAAGCACTACTCCAGGTAAACAAATTTTCTATAAATTTTGTAAACAACGTATAATATTAATTCTAAGTTTCACCCTTTAATGTCTGTATAGTTATTACTTCCCTGAATATGGTGATGCAACTCTTGTGTGTGGGTGCTTGGTTGCGACGAAATTAATTACTAGAGTTTTGTGAAGGTAAACGGTTCCCGCTTTTAAAGCTTTCCGTTTTTGCCTTTATAATTCCGAGAGTGTATGACGGATAACGATAATTGGATTTTTATTACAACATAGGTCTTACATGTCAGGTTACTCATTGACTAGATAACCGATAGTAACATGTCGTTAGATAGCAGACTTCGACTATATGTAACATTCCGAGCGCCTTTAAACAACGTTACGTTTCACAATTACCATCTGATCCCTAACAATAGCAGTTCAAAAGTTAATAATTGTAACTGGTATAGATATCCAAAAACCACTGCAAATTTTGACCATTTCTACTTTACTCATCTACTTATCGTATTGTAAATTATCTACACTTGTTTGCAGAAGCCGTAGCGCCTCAAGCAGGTACTATAACCAGTGGAGAAGGATTAGCTGAGGCAATACAATTACTTTCGTGTAGACCAATGCGTTGTGCTATTCCACACGGACCGCTATCTACGCAGTTTATGCAACAATATGGTGCTACTTCTTGGGGAGAAGGTCACGAAGAACGCATGCCTAGGCGTATGTACCCCGGTCCTTTACAAAGGTATTAATAAATTGTAACAAAAACAGTAAATAATGAAAAGTATTTAAGAGGTATTTGGCAATCTATCGATGTACCACCTACTAGCGGTATGTCAGTAACGGAACATTACGATATATTTCCTCCAGTAAATCCATTGACTTCGCGCAAAAGCAGTTCTTCCACAGACTCTTCTTCTTGTTTATCAATTCATAGTAGATCAACTACGAGTTCGTCCGAACGTGGTTCAGATGCAGGAGGTGTAAGTATTTTTTGCAGTAGACTTCCCTTAATAACGCCTGTTTAGGAGGCTGTTCGTTTGCACACCAATTTGTATTCTATTTGGAGTGGTAGTGATCACTTACCATTCATTCGACTACCCGAATCGCAAGAACCTCAAGACGACAGTGATACCGAGGATACCCCTACAGACCAGGTTGGTCAACCATTGTTTCCAAAACCTTTATAAATATCAGTATTTTAATGATTTGCAATGATTTTTCTACTTTTTATTGTTGTATTAAGTTTTGATTGGAACTGAAACTTTTTATTTTTCTTACGTTTCTGTAGGAGAGCGTCGAATTTATAATTTATGTGAAAATTAGCAAACCCCAAAAGAATTCGGAAGAAGTATAATCAGTATATTGAATATAGGGGCCACTTATTTGATTAATGTTCTACGTCATTTGTAAGCAATACTAATGCTTAATGTATTAATGTTTGAGGTATTGTAGCTTCATGTACTCAAGGATGATACTGAGTAGATTCGGATTTATCGGGCGGCGGAATTAACGACACTTTCGCAGCCAGAGTTAATTAATTTATTTGTTATAGAACCGGTTAATATATTTTCAGAATTTATTTTGAAAAACACGTTAATGTTAATTGCGTAAGGTTTTTTAAAAAAATATTAGAAAATAGGCCTTAGAATCTTATAGCCCAAATTTTTAATTTTCATCAGTTTTCGTCTTTTCGATTATTTTGTTACAGGAGCTAAGCGTTATTTTGTAACGTTTTATTAGGTTTTGTAAGTTAAGTCTTCTTATACAATAAATAACAGGTGGCTAAGGTTCCTAATTACAAGGAGTAGATAATTGACTATGTCTAAAATGATGCCTAAAGCTTGTGTATATAGCATTACTCGTTCAAGATATTAGAACTAATAGTATTTATCATTACGTCTTCTGATAAAATCTAACTGCCATTTTCATAAATTACTGTACAAAATATATTAGTTCTTTTTTAAATTTAAATAGTCTTCAGGTTTTTTGGTAAATCTCGCCGATTCTGAGGTATTCAGTAATTGGTAACTATCAACATATCAAAACATGCATTGTAACGGTTGAAAACATTTTTGCGACAATCTCACGAAATAATTTTTAGCTTAAATGTTTTTAGGTAATTGTAAAGACGTACGTTATTAGAATGAATTGTTGACGCTCTTGTATTCTAGTCAAATAGCTTAACGTTTTTATATTACGTTTGTCTGGTACAAACGTATTTACACATTTTATACCTTTTTAATGCATAGATGTCTATCTTTGTTGTAAACTTAATGTAACATTTTATTAGGATAATATACAAATAAATGTCGTAAATCTAATACTGACTGTCCCCTTGTTCTTAAATTAAAAGAAAAAAAAACTGGTAATTACATATTTACAACCAAATTATTTCAACACTTATTCCTAAACACTCTCATCATTGGCCTCATCCTCGTCCATGTCCATCTCTTCGGCGTAATCTAAGTCTTCGTCTGATAATGCGTAATCGTCAGATATCTCGTCTTTTAACGAACACTTTCTGCACCTGCACATAATAATTGTTATATAATCATTGTAAAATATATGGAAAAAACGGAACATTGATATGTGCAAGAAAGCTATTGTTATTTAATTTTGCGACAGTGAAAGTTATTACGAGCAATTTGGTTTGAATTTAAAAAATATTGATACATTTAAAAATGCCGTTAAAATCGTCAGACATACAACAATAAAGAAAATAATTTTTTAGTTGTAATGTATACGGTTAAATCCCGTTTACACAACTACTTGTTTGTACTTAGAAGCAACTAGAGTCCCGTTTTTTCTTTTCTGAAGTGTACATTATAAAATACTTTGTACCAAAAGTAAGTTCTACCTGCTGTCATTAATTCCATAATTAATGCAAGTATCTCCGACGCATTCGCAACATCCATCATGAAACCATCTATAGCTAGAAGCACCCATGGATTGACAACTACTTCTGCACTTGGTCCAACTCATGCATTGAGACATAAACGCTACAGTGCAGTTTAGACTAGTTACATTAGGTTTGACGGGCACGACTTCTTGCTCTACACTTTCTACAATAAACTAATATTTCAGAAATTACTTTATGTTGTAAAAGAAACATACGCATATGCAACTTCATCTCTTTTTTCGGAGCAAAGAGAGTCGCGTCCAAATCTATCGCATAAGTAAAACTCGTCCATCGATTTTGTGGATCAGGATCTTCAGTTAACACTTGAAATAAACCAGAAACTTTTTCGGCAAATTCTTCGACGTGCGATTTTGTGCTCAAGGAAGAGCCACCGACGTCGACCGGTTTCGGACACATATCTATAAACGATAAATTGAATTTGCAATGTGCTATTAATATACGTACCAACACAAGAACAGCATTCGCTATATAGTTGTCCAAGGCAACTGTAGCACTCCTTACAGCACGTGCAGTTTTTCAGATCACATCTGCACGATTGTGTTAGTAAACATTTGCTTACGACGCTGCCGCATACGGCTTCGTTGCAAGACTCGACAGAAACGGATAAAAGAAATAACGTTAGTACGGTAAAACTAATCCACCGATTCATCTTGTTTCTGAAAAATAAATTATGTGTAGCGGCGATGATTATTTAATCCGTACAGATTCACAAGTATAGAGTAACATTATTATAAACGCTTAATATCATTAATGCAAGTCATAAAAATACATACTGTTTGCCATTATTCTCCAAAAAGGATGAGTTGAAGTTGGGATAGTCAACTATTTATAGCGTGTTTGAGACGTCATGCAGATCAGAACGTTACAACTACGTTTGTGAAAATTAATTATGTTAAAACTACTTTTGCTCAGAAGGTAATGCAGGTTACGAATAGAGCACTTACCAGAAAGAAAGTTTGCTATACACACTACAATCATACTATCGTATATCTAAAAAACTCATCTACACTTAGAACTGAGCGATATGCTCAATAAAAAATTAGTAATGTTAGCAAGAAATAGACTGAATATGAATGCCTATATAGAAAACAATAAAAAACTCTAAGAATACAAGAAAGCAACCTGAATTTGATACAAACAAAACCGAAAACTACAATTGCTAAAAGAGAAAATATACAAAATTTTGTTATTGCACTGTGATTCTGAAAAAAATAATTACGAAGGTAGAATACGCTATACGAGACCAACCCTTAGAGGAAACTAAAAATATACTCGTAACTTGTCAAGTCTGAAAACCAAACTAGAGAAGCATAAGAAGAGATACAATAAAAGCTTTGAAAGAAACAAAAATGAACAAAACCGTAAACGTAACACGGCGCTGTTGAAGATAAAGCAATGGTCGCAAAGGAAACTAAAACAGCAAGACACGCACATTACTCAAAGAATTATAAACGGAGATCTAATTGCGAATATTGAACGTAAAAGTTATGAAAAAGAAGCACAAACACGACTACTGCCATCAAAAGCATTACTAGCTATTCTCCATGACCGATTGTCAGTACTTCTAAATTGCCTATCTATGAATTGATACTCCAAAGTAACTAATCACCAAACACGCACGTGGCAATATCTATTGGCTCAACCACCTTTGGTTTTGACCACTTTGGCGTTGATATACATATGTATATAGTGTGTGACAAATCTGGGCCTGATGCGGACGTTAAAGGTTCTAAAGTCAGAAAATGACCAGGTCGAGAATTGAGGCCTACTTCTATTTGCACGGTAAGTGTGTTCAACCTCTCATAAATGAGAATTGATTCCCAATCACCCGGAAAAATGGGTTTTAACATATTTGATTCCGCTATCCCACAAACCACCGAAATCTGAAGCGGAAGGAGGGTTGAAATTCCACTGAATGACTTCAGTTTCCACTGTAAATTTGAATTTGACGAAGTTGGTGCCACAATCACTAAAGATATGATTTCAGCGACCGCGGCTACATAGCACAGCGAGAAAAGTCTCGCTTCTTAAATCTGAAGCTATTTTAAGATGCAGAGCTTTGATAAAGTTCTCGCAATTTAACTTTCGATGCACGTCATTAATGACGTAAAATTCATACCACCCTATTTATAGCAAAAAATAAATAAATACCGAATTGTCTTATGGATTTTTTTTTGTCGCGTTGTTGGTGTGCTTACTAAAGTTGCAGCGTTGTTGGCATCTGTCAAATTTAATTTGTGTTTCTTACGTCAAAGTAATATGTCAAAGTGCTCATTGTTTTTTATAATTATTTTTGATACAAAACTGTACTATTTTGAGCTTGAACGAGATAATGGTGGTCCATTGATATCAGTAAATGCTGGGCGAGAGGTACCCTTTTACATAATATTTAAATTGTGGTAATACATACATATATTCTACAGTTATTTCTGTATGTACAGCGGTTGCTAACAACGAGGTTCTTAGATCTCCTCAAAACGTAAGCGTAGTACACTTATTACGAATGTAGAAACATTTAATGAAAACGTAATTCGCAATGTAATATTAAGAATGTACGAAAAGAGTAAGTTTACATGATAATACCGACAACATGGTTCAATAACTACGTCACTGACGTTAATGACGTGCATCGAAAGTAAAATTGCGAGGACTATAGCAAAGTACACAAATAAACTTGGGCGTGTATAGAACCGCGTCGTTTCGAAATACGTATTGGAAAAGGCCCGCCATAATCTACTCCAAAACAACTAAATGCCTTTACTTGATTCACACGAAGTGCGGGCAATTTTGACATTGGGGGGGCACGAGTGGAGTCCTAAAGCACCATTGACAATGTGATAACCAACGACAAATTACTCGGCGAGCCGATATGATCTAAAATTATTGTTGTACCAAATACAAAGTTGTATTTATACCTGAGTGTTTATTTTTGAAATGAGTACTCTCCACAATCAAAATTGTCAGACGATCGTTAATAGGCAATATAGCGGGGTATTTTGTGCGGTATGGTAGTGATGATTAAGTTAAACGACCGCCAACACCATCATTATATATAAAAAGTGATAATTTTTGAAGATACTTGTAGCAACAACGTTCCTTACAATCTGCAATAATTCTTTAAATTTTTTGCAATGCCGAATAACAATCCAGTAAAATGAAAACCTCATTACGAACTATTTGTACTGCAAATACCACGTGCGTTAACTCAGGTGGTTTCTCGGGGCGACAAAACAACTATATCTTTCGGTCAGAATTCTCTCTGCTGATGAAGCCAATGTGATCCAGCTTACCCTAAACAGCATGCAACTAGCTCTCCTGACATAAGACCACGCAAAGCCGGATCGGTTGTCACAAGAACGAACGTGGTACGCCAACACCTAGTAGGAACAATTTCTTGGATGTGTGAGACGCGGTTAGCTATAAAGGTTTTCCAACGATGTGACAAAATTCTTATCCAAGCCAATGCTACTTGCGACTCACTCCAAGCGATTATTTATTTTATGGCTATGTCTCTTTATAACGAATGCAACAACGTTAGACAATAACACTGCTGCCAACAATTCTAAACAAGAGATGGATAACTTTTTAAATGGCATTTGGCATTATGAACGAAAAGAAAATATGATTATCCTGATCCACAAACCGAAGATAAAGTACACAAGCGTAGCCTAACTCCGACGCATATCGCAGAATGCATGGAACGAGCATTCAACGAAAGACGAAGGCTTTATACAATGAGGAATTTCGAGATTCGACAAAGTGACGAGTGATTTATACTTTTTCCACTGATTGTGAACGTCAGGGGGCTCCCAATCTAAACCTATAAGCTACAGATGCTGTATTAATCGTTTTGCGAAAAATGTAAGTGGACAGAAAAACCCGAAAGGGTCACAAATCTTTGCGACTTCTGACAAAATGGTTCTCTTAGTGCAGAGCGAACCTATTAGTTTAATTCTGAATAAAAACAAATCCATAAAAGCGTGTCACTGTAGACCTAAAATTTTTGAAATGACTTCAGCCTCTGTGTCAAACAAGAATGGGCTAGAAATTCATCCTTGTCTTCCTGAGTCAATTGCCACAACGTGTGAATGGCTAGAAAAAGACAAGATGCAACACCATAAGTTACTGTGTTTAATTGATACGTTTGCATGAACTTTGTATGTGAGAAACGCCAAAGAATCAACTGAAACTTTCTATGCAAAGGCGAAACTACCATTTGACGTACATCACAAGTGAAGATGAAATGGTACCAACGAAAGCGAAGTAAAATCAAAATAATATCATTTTGGAGCTTCCGTCCAGCAAGAAGTGTATCATTGAGTGAACCCCCTTTATGATCGTTGACTGATGCATCGAACTACTCGAACTTTAGATGATCATATTATTTTGTTTAAATGTTCAATGGTGTGGGATATAATAACCTTGCAAACTATTAAATTCCACAATCAAGAAAGTCAACTAGATGTGTTTCAGTCGAGATAATCCTTCATTAACTCATTTTATTTTTCCAGTATAAAAGGGTTTAACGATAAGCGACATTCAAATGATAAAAGACGAAAATGTCCCATTTCTCGCATGCTTTCAAAGTCGGACATCGATTTTATGTCCTTAAACGGCGATAAAACTACGAACCGATCCGAATGATTTCTAGTATGTGTGCTAATAATGAATTTTCTGCCTGCTGTCCCTCCATTGGAGAGAGGCATTTGTTGGGGACGTCTTCGACGTGCCAAAACGATTTCAACGAGTCATCACGACTAGGTTCTGATGAAACAAAAAACAAATGTAGTTGTGTAACAGCATTAGCAACCACAGGACCCATAAGGGCAAAACCAGATATTGTATTCATGGCGGGTGAATCATCGATTTAGCCATCTTCGTTTTCATAACGCAAGAGACCACTACAAACGAAACGTGAAAATACATAAACACTTAAAAGGAAATCGATATTCCCGAGGACGTTCCAGTCGGGGTCTGCCAAGTTCATGTCCATAAACCGAGGTTGTTCAGGAATTTCTACATTTGGAAGGTTCGAACAAATACTACGAATAATTGTGACTGGAGTGTGCAAAGTAGGTTCTGAAGACCCTACCGGTCGAATGTTACAACGTCCACGGGCGAACCTAATGGTTGTGTCGCGCAGATAGAGGATTGCTCTTGATGAATGACTATACGAGATACCATGACAATTACGAGAATTCTCTGTGATTTGACTGCCTGGGTCACAAACGGCTCTAAAGATTTGAAACTATCCCCAACGATCTTGAACTTCAAGACGAACAGTTGCTAGAAGCGTAATTGTGGGATTATTATGTGTGGACATCCTACTTGAGGTCAAAACTACAGAAGTGTCCGCCGAATTTGTCGCCCAATGCGAAGATTCTTGGAAGCGGCGAGATTCAGAAGTATTCCGAAAATGTAACAACAAATGGTGTGCAGCTGCGCAATGCCGACAAGTAGCTTTCGAATTGCAATATTTAACCTGATGTGTGGGATTTAAACACTTCAAACAAAAACCATGCGGATTTAACAGCGACATAACGATCATACGGTTTTAGATCAGCGAAACTACTATAACGATAAATGGAATGCGATTGTTTTTTACAGTACGAACAGAGAGACTGCAACGATTGGTCGGTCGTGGCAGCAAACACAATTGTGGCTTGCGTCTTTCCGCGTCGCCACTAAATTTTGAATGACCCTGAAGCTACTACGAGGTTTTATTACTAAATTTGATGAACTACTAAACGAATTTGTTTCCAAAGCGCGACATTGATCGCTAAGGAACTGTCTGTCTAAGCACTTCAAAAGTTGGAATCATAATTTGAGAATGATTCAATTCGAATCGTTGACGAGTGTCAGAATCCAATTTCTAAAGCAATCAATTAAACAAGGCAAAATCCCAACGATCATTTTGATCAAGGGCTGCCTAATTTTCTAAAAATGTTCAACAGATTTCGTAGTGCTTGAGGTGATTACAAACTAACTTTGGGTGCGTTTGCTATATTCTGCCAATACTTTAAATGCAATTTTATAATTGTCTGCCGTTAGAGACAAAGTTTTTACTAAAGTCAAGAGTTCTTTTGACAAGGTAGTAATACCTAATGGTATTGAAATTTCTCTGTTTGATAAAGAATTATTGTCGCGTATCAACGTGTTGAACAACTCTTGATAAGTAGGACAATTTTTTAAAGAACCACCAAATTTTGGAAATTCGATACGGGCAAATGTACATTTGTACAACTATTTGTCTCCAGACGTACTCCTGACCCAACGGAGCTTGCTGGTGACCAAGGACGACTTTCAAATTTGGTATTCAACAATGTATGAATAACTTCTAATGACTATAGAAGACACCATCGACCTGTGTAACGACATTTCAAAGATCTTTCCAATTGTCTGCCAGTTAATCTAAGAATGTGTCTGCATTTACATGTTGCAAATCACTATACAGACTTTGTGCATATTTGAATACTGCCATAAACTTCAATTTTAACGAACTATCTATTTAAGCACTTGCAGTTAAAGCTAATGTTTGGTTTAAACGTAATAAGGTTTTATTTGCTAAAGCTAGTCTTTTCTATAGTGTAAATCATGATAATAAATTAACGAACGAACAAGGCTGCAATGGCAATCTATACAAAAATCCAATCAAATGTAAATACGAAATGCACGAAATTGGTACTTGAACCAACTATTATTTCAATTATCAAGACTTGAACAACAAACGCAATGTTACAAAATGTAAGCAAAAACAAATTCAATACAATTTTCCATTCTGGATAATTCCCGTGTTGTCCTTACACAAACTAAGCATTCGTCACACCTCACAGTGGACATCTTCAGAGCCGGAAACAAACAGTTTGTTGTTATAAACTTGACACGTTTACTCCCAACCAATGATGATGCTTCTTTTCTATTTGTATTGCACATACCACTAAGTGCAAAAGCGTTTGGGGGTGGAAAGGATGCCACAGAGTGAGATTGGTAGAAAAGTTTAATAACCAACTTGCACTTACCGGAGAGCTAGATTTAAGTGTTCAGCTCTATGCGCTCCGTGCTCTGGCAAAACTTGCCACAACGTCGTAATAATTCTAATGATGATAAAGACAATCCTCCGGTTTTCGACTGGCAACTCAAAACGTACAAAATAGCTGACCAACTTCTTTCAGTCTCAGAATACTATCTTGATTAACTAGGACCCTCAAAAAACTAAACACTGAGCATTTTCATACATCGATTTAATGTAGATGACCAACAGCGTAAGATGATGAAGTGCTGTTTCTAAACCTAGGCTAAATGTAAATCAAAACTTTAGAGTGCTGTCATCTATGGTCACCAATGAATATAAAAACATATGTTTTTGATTTTGTACACTTTGTGCGTGTGTTGAATCACAAATTAGGAAGTATAAGTAACGCAAATACAAATAAAAAATTTTGTTGCTAGTTGTAATAGAATATACGCCACTGCTTTTGTGATAATTCTTTTTTGTCTCTTAGTTGTTCTGATTCAGGTCAAAACCATTTTCCTAACGCATTGGGGTCAGAAGGCAAATTAGACATCTTGCTCTTTTGGTTTTTATCTTACTAAAACACAAAATTTAGACGTTTTCTTTAAAAAGACATTTTTTGCAATTTTCAGAATACTAAGATTGGTCAGAAAATGTTCTAATAGCGGCAGTTTACTAAGTACAATAAGGAAAATTTTGTAACAGAACAGCTACATTATATGCTATACCAAAAGCAGCACGTCGAAGATACGTGAAGAAACTTAAAAATGAAAAATAAAAAAACATTGTGGAAGCTTTAAACAGAACATTTGATAACGCTCAAACCAAAGAGTTTGTTAAATATATAACTGAAATATATCAAAGATGATTTGGATTAACTGCAATGCAATTAAGAAAATTAAAATTTAAATTAAAAAAATCAAATGCAGCAGAGATTTAACACAAAGAAAAAACTGGCAGGATATGATTGGCTGCAGGCCTTAATCCAAACCAACCGTATAAGTCTAAGAGCACCTCTGAGTTAATTTCCATAGGCAGATTGACGGGATTTAACAAAGTTTTTGTTAAAACGTTTAAAAATGTTTAGGGAAAATATAAGTTTGCTGCAGATAAAATTGTCAACGTAGTCGAATTCTGGACTGTGAACCGTCCCACAGCAAATTGCAAAAAATACTAACTTCTAAAGGAAGTCGGAGAGTAGCAAAAGTTGTCTCTACCGAAACAGCTATATAAACCTGTATCTTATTTTCAAACGTATCAAAATTAAAAGCAAATTTCTAATAGTACCCCATCAGGTTCTAATGCGAGTTGTCAAAAAAAATGGTTGAGTTGACCAGTGGCGGCTGGTGGTTAATCATACAAGAGGGTCATTTAAAAAAAAACGCAATGATCGCAAAAAGGCTAAAAAACATTCTTACAGTAACGTGATTTATATTTAAGATCAATTATGTTTAAAATTTAAGATATTCGTCTATAATTACAATTACCAAAATAATCAATAGCAAGCTCATTAAAATTTACAATGATTTTTCAATGCTTAGCATAGAAATGCACATCTTTCTTGTCTCATAGTATTGCCAATTGCGTAGAAATGTTTGAATTTTTAACATAGAGAAATATCGCTCTCTTTCCACTGTATAGTCATATGTAAAGTCAATGAATTGTTTTATTTAATATATGTATCTATTTTTAGTTTTTACAAACTTTTTGATTATAGTCTTTAATTGACTTCACAACTGATTTTTACTTTTTCTTTTAAATGCTATAAATCCGTAACATTATTTTTACAACATAATGATTAATGCATCATCTGAAAACAGTAAATATAAAACACTAAAATCTATTATTTATTTCAATTCCACAAATCCAATCTAACGAATCATACACAGACTCCTTGAATTACTGTAAACTTCTTTATTTTTATGTTTACTGGTTGGTCGAATTTGAAGTAAAGGCTGAGGACGAGCATTAAATATAAATTCTAGATGTGTAAACAATTATTAGCTATTCATTTTTTAACGTCTTGTACCACAGTTATTATGAAATAAAAACTACTGTCATATGTGATAAGAAATCTGTATTTAACACACACGTGCTGCGAAGATAACGATAGATGACGTAAGTCACGTAAGCAATGATAGCATTGCACTCAAAGATAACTGCACTGAGTATTAGCCTTGGTATTAGGTATTAGCTTTGGCGTAGGCGGCCGGCTGAAAACCTAGCGAACGAATTTTAACATTTACTTATCTTCTTTTCTAACTCGCATAAAATTGTATTATGCGTGTCTCACTCTTGATTAGAATAACTATCATCGTAATATAATGTAAGTGCAGGCAAAAATTCGTGTCAGCCTCGGGTAAATTCGCAAGCTTTCGTATCTGTTGCGTTTAAATTGACAATTATTTAAACGCAAGAAATTTAAACGCTGATAATTTGATTTAAACGCAAATTTTCTGTAATTTTAAAGCAAATAAAATACCTTTCTTATTCATTTTTGGAGTGTCATTGACCAAATGACCTAATATAGAAGCCGCCACTGGAGTTGACAACATACCTTTTTGTAAAATATATTTTTTTATATTTTATTTGTTCACAGCCCAGGCAAAACTATAACTGATAAGAATTTTAAACATTTGTCTGCTCTAGCTTAGCTTATCCAACGTTTCAATCCTTTTGTATTTGATGATGATAATCTTACGCAGGCCGAGACAACAAACAGAGAATTTGTGCTTACACAAACAGTTCGATTCTAGAAAGAAAATAATTCTCAATTAGATTTTCCAAGTGAAGACTCCAATGACAACGTGCCATTAGCAAATTACAGTAAAATTAATGAATTGAATCAAATCCATGTACCAGTCATACCAGTTATTCAGTTTTTTTACCCTATTTGTTTTTGTTTAACTATATTACTCTTCAATTACTTGATACATATTGTCAAGTTTGTGTTCTTTATAGCTGTTTATGCACCAAGGGCGTAATCGTCCAGTAACGCCAGTGGTGCATACAAGATTTTATTTTTCACTTTATATCAAATAAAAACTAAAAACGGAGTAGTTTAGAAGAATAAATAGTTTGGCGTTTAACAATCACAATGAATCTGCAAGAATGCTCAAACATGCTAAAAAATGCACAAAATGAAATAGAAAACTTGCTACCATCTAAACAAAAATATGAAAAGAAATACCATTATTGAGTACGTGATAAGAGGGCATTATAAATCCATAACGTCTTCTCATAAGACTCTGGTTGTTTATTTCGTATCATAGGCAGTATGAGATTATGAAATTATATTGAAGTGAAATATAAAACAAATTAAACTATTGTACAAATCAATTTTTTTCTTAACACAGTTACTCCAGAGGTTCTTTTTTTTAATAAAATATTTTTCAATTTTAAACGTGATGACAAACTGTTATTTTTTCAGAAATCTCAAATTTTTGTTTTTTACGATTCCAAGAGAATTAATAAATGTATAAATTTCGCAGTGTGCTTAAATGGAGAGCAATATAGTACAATTTCATTTTGTCATGACTGTTCTTGTAGAATGAACGGTTATGTCAATATTTAACCTGACACAAAAACAAAACTTAAAATTTTCAAGTTTTGTAAAAAATAACCAATTTTTGAAATGATATGCCCTTTCAAAAATAAACTTTAAAAAAGGTAATAACATAACGATTAATATCGCATAACGCATAATTTAGGAGTTTATTTTCTTAACTTGTATTACTGAAATTTATTTATTCTATGATGGAGTCCACTGTTTGTAGAGTAATCGTATAAACGCGTTAAATATAAAATCAATTTTAGCGACTACCCGGTATCAGCGTTGACTTATTAGTTCAGTCAACGGAATCAGTTGCACAAATAAACGCGATTGATACATTAACATAATAGTAATTTATACCTAAAATAGTTTTGATATAAAATGAATTATGAAAAAAATATTTGAAGTAGGTACAGGATTCCTTTTCTTTAATTGAATCACTTTATAAAAACCAGTATAATATTTATTGAAATTGTTCATTTTATCCTCTATCAAAGAATATCAGAACTCGAGTTTGTGTCTATAAAATTGGTGTTTCATTCTTATATACAAGTATAGGTAATTGTAGAATAAATGCAGATAATTTAGTATTTGGTACTGAGTAAGTTAAAAAGAAGCATTGTAAAACGCAAGAAATAAACGCGTCCGACAAAATTTATTGATTTATTTAAACCCTTGTTTATAAGTAGACTTTAACTTAACTTACCCTTAGGTTAAATTAAACGTTGCTAAAACACTTAATTCAAACACAAAATATCAAAAAAATGTATATAGGAAAGTGAATAAATTAATTATGCGGCGCTGGAAGCGTGCAGTCTACTGTTATTGTTTACAATTGTATGGACCAATGGTATCACTCATTCTTTAAGTGGTTTAGTTTTAATTACACGGACAAAATTCCGAAAAATTACTCGACTCATTTTTTCTAAAAATTCAAAAGCGATTACGTTAGTCGGTCAATTAAATTAGAATGACATTTAGTTGGAAAAAAATATTCAGCAAAACGTTAAAGCCGCGTAATTAATTAATTAACTAGCCTAAGGACATTTCTAAATAGCCCTGAACCAGCTTAATTAATCAGGTGATTGAAAGCGTACGAAATTTAACTTACCAAATTTTGAAACTAACTAAACAATAACTGGAGAAAAATACTTTTAGGAAACGTATATAGAAGCAATAATTATTTGTTGAAACACAGCACGCACACCATCGTGTTCATTCTTCGCTCAAAAACGAGTTTTCTTACTTATCCCCACCGTTACTTAATTTTCCCGCCAGTTTATAATTTCAATTAGCGCTAGCTATAGAATTTACTCAAATTACTCAAAAATTGATCTGTGATATTTGTAATTACTTTAATGAAATGTGTTCTTTGGATTACTACGTGTTTACCAAAAAAATGTACTAAAACATCATTGATAATGGTATTGCAGGTAGAAGGGTCTAACAATAAAATGACTGGAATGTCTTAACTGCAACCACCTACTACGGTCTTTCTTAGAATGCTTTATCTTTTCAGGCAGGTGTCTTAAATACCTTTAAAATGAGTCATCTAATTATGTATATTTTTTAAGACTTTTGTCATAGTTCATTATTTATTGATAAGAACATATTAGTATTTACATTTATTTTATGTGTACAGAACAACGTTGTTGCGACTGTCGTTGATGACGCCCCGGGGCATATATCAAATTTGCATCCTCTAAATATTCTTATAATTAACTTTGACAAAGTTGGCCAATCAATTCTGAAATGTAAGAATGTGTTCTGAGTGGAACTGAAATTTTAAGACAATCGACATTACCAATTAAATAAATTATTACAACTTTTTCTAGTTAAAATTAAATTCCAGCACAAATATTAAACAAACAAAAATGCTTGAATAAATCGAATTTCTTGTGCTTCGTTTTTTCCAGTTTAGCTATACAGAGTGTACCCAACAAAGTGGTCTATTAGACGTTTACAGAAAACTAATCGTACCTACTTAAATGCATTTTCGGGTATACCAAAAGTTGACTAATATTTATGACATTTTTGAATGTTACGAATTATTTAACTCTTAGGTTTAGCTATTTTTAAAATTATTTTTATATTATACAGGGAGTCGCAAAAGCCCTAAAAGTATCAAAATTGTGTTTTTTAAATGAAATTTTCTGTGTATTATTACATTTTTGGATTTTCCGATTCAAATAAATGTGTGTTTTAATTATGTTTTAATAACGTTTATTTGCCAAAAGAGACCTAATTTAAGTTATGTAAGCGAAATTTACAGTAAAGTCTATCAATAGAACATATTTTATACTCGAATTATAATAACATCTACATCTTATACAGGCTATTCAAAAAGTTAAACTTATCAATTAAGAGCTTAAAATATTTATAACTTTACTAATTTAAATAGAACGCCATATTTTTGAATTTGCAAGGAAAAGTACTTTTTAATTACCTATCGAATGGTATTAGAACGTTCTATAGCTAAGTCTTGCCGTTTTTACACAATAAGGTAAAAATATAATAGTTGACATAAAATCAGTGACGGATTAAAAAAGACAGATAATAAAAATATGGCGCCCCATAGAATGGGGCAAGTGTGTATACGCCTGGCATCTCATATTAATTTACACAGTAAGCATACTGGGCAAGTGTGTGGCAATAAACATAGTTTTTTTATACAGGATACTGTTTGCAGATCTCAAATAATTTTTTTTAGAAGCAAGTAGTAAACTTTTTAATAAAGTTAAACATGGTGACAAATTCCTAACTACTGTGAAAACAACGCGGTAAGTGTAATTATATAAACTTCGGAAAACTTAAATCTATTGATACTAAAAATTCGAAGTCTATTATTCAACGTTATAACCGATGAAAATGACATCGAACCGCAGTAAACCTTGTCTGCCACATATAGAGGGCGCAGGGAGTAATACGATAACGGTCTTCAGGATTAGCCTAGGCAAATGTCGATGGGGATGACAGATTCAACGAAGGTTCCATGCATACTTTACCTCAAGTTCATCCAGCTCGTTAATGCCTATTATCTGTCCGACGCAGTACCATACCGTTTCAATTCTTTTGTGGCCAAAAGTACTAATACCCAATCGTTTATGGAAGCATCTGTTTTAGTTTTTTGCAGGTGTTCTACATATTCGTTTAACGACTGATATTCAACATCCTCATCCCCAAAATCTTCATCACAGCTGTCATTACATATTTCGTCTATAGTCGTTTCATCTTCATCTTCGGAAACTTGACGGGGTCTTTTATCCGGTATTCTTACCTTTTTAGCTGATAAAGTTTTAGCATTCTTTTCTTTTAGGCGATCTAGCATTTCTTCTGCAGTGATAACTTCGGCACCAGTAGCGACTTTTCTCTTTGGTTTTTGTAGTTCTACGGGTTTCACTTGCTTCACAGTTTTAATCAATAGTTCTGCAAAACTACATGACGGATCGGGAAGACAGTCTTGTTGGTCTGTGGATGAACCAGGAAGAGAGTCTTGTTGGTCTGTGGACGGATCTGATAGATGTTCGCAACTAGATCGGTGATGTTTTTCTCATTTTGATAGGCCAGGGGATCATACTGTTCTTTTGTAATCACGTCTTTGTTAAACGGGAATATTCCACTTTTTTTCAAGCCACTGCAAATCGTTTCAAGCTTCAAATCTTTGAAAATTTGGCTGACCAATTTGCTAAATATCTTTTTTGGGGTCTTCTAGCTTTCATGAGTTTTCTGCCATAGTGTGAGGTTATAGTCCTACTTGGTTTACATTGGCTTAAATACATTCAAGTCTAGTGGTTGCAATAGATGCGACGAGTGTGGGGGCAATTTGAGAATTGTAGCTTCGTGTTCAATGGCCGAAGTAATCAGTCTGGTGTCTATGTGAGACACGTGCCCATCGTATACCAATATAACTAGTCTTCTAGGTCCAAATGCTTCTAACAATGCTTTTTCAAAATACTTCTGCCCATTGTTATGCTTTTTGTACCATAAAGACCTCTACGATGGTAATTGATTGTCATCTGAGGTATATTATATTTTTTGGAGGCAGCATAAGCCGTTATGACACCATTTTTGACGTCTTCGACCGCTTGTTTTAAAATGCTTTTAGTATAAGACGTAGCTCGGTCTGATTTATGTTTGTAAACTCAAACCATTGTTCCTAGAAATGAAACAAAATGGAAGTGTTGGAAAAAGTGAATCTTACCCCGAATGTTTACTACACACTTGCCTCGATGCTTATTTGAACGGGGCAAGTGTTTAGTAGGTATCTGGAATTTGTTTTGTTAAACATTCAATTAAAACACATACGAAATTATTGACTTCTTTACCTGTACCATTGCCTGTACTATACTTTCTTCGATTCATATAGTTTTGATTCTAATTTTCCACTTGGATAACACTGGATTTAAAAAAACCTTCTGCACTGCTATTCCTGCGCTTACACGACCACGAAGTAAACAATGTAGATGGCAACGCCATAAAGCCCACGAGCAGATTTTTTTTGGTTAGGTGACAAGCGGGAGGTTACTATTAACGTGTGTACATAGATGGCGCAAAGTCAACTAATTTAAAATAAATTTTACAGCCTACATACACACCCCAGATACACACTTACCCTACTCGATCTTACGCCAAAGAATCGTTTTTTGTTAATTTTGTTTTTTGAATAAAAGTTTTAATAAATCTTATTGTCTATTGTGTTTAGAAATATTAGATAATTCATTTATCAGTCAGTTTAACTTGCAATGTCTACTTATTGTTATTTTTAGAATTGTGGAAGTTTGAATGTTATTATTTGAATATTGCTGTAGTGCTTAGTTAAAACGAAAATTTACAAAAAAGAAGAGAATATTAATATGATTTTTATCCTAGGAAAACATCATAAAAATTGTATTTTGTTTTCTCGAGTTTATGCTTAGATTTTCTAAAAGAAATCATCGTTTTTAGAAAACTTTTAAACCAGTTTCAGGAAAGTGAAAGTGTCACTTATAGAAAACCCATTATAAGAAAACCTGTCACTGAAGATGAAAAAAATGTTTTTACCGTAGTTCAGTTATCAAAAATCTCAATATTAGTCAAAATCAGATATCTGCAAATACTAACATGTCAGACAAGTATTTCAAGAATTCTAAAAAACATTGATTTTATACTTATAAAATCCAGCTTTGCCAAGAACTTATAGAAATGATTTTGCCAAGTGAATTGAATTTTGCACGTAAGTGTTAGATAAAGTAGTAGAAAATGAAAACTTTTTTGATATTATGTTATTTAGTGACGAATGTAATTTTCATAATAATGGTCTTGTAAATAGACACAACTTTCATTATTGTTCTGATTCGAATCCGCATGAATACAGAATTATAAAAAATTAGAATAGGTCCGTTAATGTGTGGGATAGAATACTGGACCCATATGTAATTGAATTTTCTGAAGGGCCTTTAAATGGTAATGATGTTTTTAGATTTTGCTTTACACCAACTTTCGGTATTATGAGAAGTCTTTTTAAACATCAGAACAACTATGTGGCTGCAATTGAATAGAGCTCCGCCTCATTATCATTGCGAGGTTTGTCAATATTTATTTGTCAACTTTTAAAACTGGTGGATTGGAAGAAATGGATTCAAAAATTGGCTTTTGAAAGTCATGTATTTTAGCCACAATATTTCGAGCCGTATACCGTGAATAATCCTGTATATATTATAAACAATTTTTTTAAATGAATACCGTACTGTATTTTTCTTTTATTCGTTAATATACACTTTAATTCTGTTTTGGTTAATGCATATAAACAAGTTGGTTAAATTTTAAAATTTCGTACCATATTGGTTAGCATAAAACTAACAACTAAACTGCAACAGTATTTTAAAATTAAACCAAGTTCAGTTAAAGCCAAGCTTAAACCCTAATTGTAAAACCGGCTTTAAAAATCTGAGATAGTCAAATATTGTGCGTGCTGAGTGTTCGCTATGTTACATTTTTATCTGTCGTGACTATAAACTACAAATCTACAATTTAAATTCGAACAACAAAACGTTTTAAAATTAAATTAGCTAACAGGGTTATGCCAGTATTCAGTTTTGCAATGGCCAGATTAGCTCAGACATTTTTATCCATTACAAGTGCATAGACTAGTATATCCTATAATGATATACTGGGTGTCCAGATAAAGGTACGGAGCGGCTGTATTTTGACAGTGGTAAATCTTAAAGGTTTGGAAAAAAATACTTATAAATAAAGTGGTCAAGAGATATGGCTGGAATTTATTTTGAAGTTCATAAATCCACCGTTAAACAAAGTTTACATTATCTCGGAAAGTTGGGCGATAGCTTGAATAATACGATATCATTTTGCTTATATATCTGTATGTATCTGTCATAATAAGGGAGAGGCAGGCTAATGCATTTGTCAATATTTACATTTCAACATCTCATGAACTTATTTGAATATTTTGTTTGAAAGAACATTTTATGGTCTTATTTTGGCAGAAGTTTGTTTGAACTGGTTAACTTAACTTAAAATATATAAACTAGAGGGCGTTTACTAATTTTTGTGATTTTTTGAAAAATTTAAATAGAGAGGAACCATTTTTGTAATAAACTTTTGACCGTTATAAAATTACCTAAATTTTAGCGAAAACCGCATCACGATATCTTCATTCGTTCGCGATATATAAGAGAGAATGTTAAAAATTCGAGTCAAGTTACTTTATCATGAAAACCGAACACTCGAATGTTAACTGCTAAAGTGAAAACATTACGGATTTGTCAACTGACAAAAGTTAGTTCTGATGGTTTCTATAGTTTAGATTTCTTTTTTAATCCATTTTTTGAACCTAGGATTCATAGACTTGGCTTGGTTTTCATAAGCTTAACTTAAAATCAAGCCAAACTTTCGAAAATCAAGCGAAGCTTTTACAAATCATGATTTCAAGCTTTTACTAAGCTTTCAAGTTCTTGCAAATAATATTATCTTAACATAAAATTTATACCCTAAAACAAAGTTTATCAAAGACAATTTACACAAATCACTTCAGCAAAGAGCGTCAGTTGAAGAAATCAAAACAGAAATTAAGCAAGTTGTCGAAGTGAGTTCTAAGAATGCTAAATTTGGAATTTATACTTTTGTTAATTTAACTGAAGTCTTGTTTTGGTTGCAACCGCAAATAAACGTAATCGAGTACACTTTGTTAAGTTAGGTCAGTGCCAATACGAAGAAATAAAGATTGGTATCTGCCGTAATTGTTTTACTACCAATTCATTTTGTAGATGACAGAAAATTAAAGACAACAATAATTAACGCAATACGCGAAGACGTTTTAAAATACGGATCTCACAGCATTTAACACAATAGCTACAATCAAGTCAATCTTCACTTATTTAAATAGACAAAAACAGCTTCAAACCTAATTGTAAATACAGTGCATGTGTCTTATTAGAATCACGGATAATAATATTAAAGAACGAATCGGACGTATGCTACTACATAGAAAAAACGAATCCGTTTATAGTAATCATAATTTTGGTTTATGTTATCAATTTTCTTCTTGGGTTTGCTTCTGTATACAGGGTGTAAATTACGTACCAGTAGTCTCCTAAGGTTGTTGACACCACAAATAAAAACAAACTGTTCTAAGAAGTGCAAATTTCTTCTCAAAAATAAAAATAAATACAAAATAATGTTATCAGATACCGCGTAGTTAAATGACTGTGATTAAATGAATTTATTATTCTACACATTCTTTTCAAATACACTAGATAGTACTTTCTCGATTGGATAAAACACAAACGTTTAAACGTCGCATAAAATTGCTCGTTACTCGCGTAAATAATTGCACATTCTGTCTAATTGCATTTATTGCTGCAACAAATCGATTTTGCAGCGTTTGTCTATTATTTACGGAGGTTTGGTATACTTCATCTTTCACATAGCTTCAGAAAAAAATCTAAAAAATTAATATCTGGCCTACAGACTGACCAGCGCAGCGTCTAGTGCCGTTTCTTCCAATCCAACGACCCGTAAAAATTATATTTAAGAAATCTCAAATAGGGCGACTTACATGCGGAGGAGCTCTATCGTGCAGTCATTAAATTCTTGCGCAAAAGTTTCTTGTAAAAGTACAAGCCGCCTGTAAGTCTTTCTGGTAAAATAAACGGTTCAATTAAACTCTTTTTTAAAATAACCCCCTAAATATTAATAGACCGCCACTGAATGTTACTTTTTTGAATTTCAAGAGGCTTTCTTTATTCCAAACATGCGTGTTGAGAAAATTCGGCACTCTATTTCGTATAAAACAACAACCATCCGAAAATAATATTGTGGCACTAAAATCAAGGTCAAAACCTTTTTGTTTCTGCAACCACTCACAAAACGGTTCAACATCAATGTCGTTTAACTGTCGGACACGTTGAACATGGTAAAGGCACAAAGAATAATTCCTTAAAACACGAGGTAGCGTGTTATGGGATACGTTATAGCTGAACGGCTTATTTCTCTAGTGCTACTTCGTGACCGATCTTTTACAATTTACAATATCTGCACATACATTGAAGAAAAACAGATATTAAAGTTTTGATTTCATTGAAAATATTTGTTCTTCTTCCGTTGCTAATAATTTCTTTCTTTCTTGACTACGGCCTTCGTAGGTAGGAAGAACACCTCCAGTTTCTCTAAGTCTTTACACACACTCCAAAATAAAGTATATTAAAGGCAATTGTCTATGAGGATATTGCTAAACCCACAATCTACGTGTGTTGTGAAGGTTATAATTACACTCACTGCACATTAAAACAGTATCGCGGTTGTACATAATAAAGAAAATTTAATGTAAATATTATGAAGTACGAGTACGTTTATACGAATTACTAAATCAACTAAGAAACTCCGTTAAAAAAAACAGAAATAAACCAAATTCTCGAACTCAGTTGTAAAAAAGCTGTATTTGGCATTTAATTATCTGAAGTCTTGTCTTGGTTACAACCAAAGATAAACGTAATCGTATACACAAAGTACATTTTGTTAAGCGACGCCCAAAGATCTATCGTTATTGAGTTAAAACGACTTTGTTTTGATAAAAAAAAAATTCTTTATGATTTGTAGTTCAAAAAAACACATAAACTATTTTATTGCATTACGTAAAATCAAATATAATGTTCTTCTTTTACACTAATATATGCGTGACGCCGGATTCATTGGCTTGCTTTGGATTGTTTGTAAGAACCAATGTTGATAAGACTTTTAAATTTGTGGGTCTTGCTATACGGCGTTGGAGTATTTTACATTTATTTTTCAAGTATTATATGTTCCTAACACTTCAACGTAACGTAAATGTTGATTACGAAAAATACTTGTACATAATAATACAGGTCTGGAAGTAAAAGCTGCATAAGATTTTGATACATTTTCGTATAGATTTCAACTTGTTAAAAAATATCAAAAAAATTACTTCTCGTTATTTTGTTTGCTACAGTTAAGTTTTTCTTTGTATTTACCGTTAAATGCCTAATAACTTAAAATTTTGTATTCTGTTTTTTATTTAATAAGTGGTCTTAAAACTAAGCCTGCTCAGATTAATTCTATCAATTATAACTAAACTTGACAATAACTGACTGCCTGGGTTTTTTTCGCACACGGCAATAATATTCTCCAACGATTTTGCCGATTTTGCGTTTCTTTGACGCACAGACACTGCTTCTTCGATTACCGATCCGATTGTCTCAAATTTATTAATGAAACGGAGGTTTGTGAACTCTGCAGGACGGTCATGAATGCCATAAATTGGAAACAACGCACGGAACGTTAGGCGAACAGAGCACTGATTTTCATAATAAATTTTAATAATTTTTACGTGTTATTGAAGCGTGTAGCGTTCCATGGTAAATTAGCCGATTAAATATGTATTTTCACCAAAGTTCTAGCGTCTCTAGTGAATAACCCTATATATGAAAAAATAGTGGCGAAAATAATTACTTTAAATACTTGTGTGTCTCTTCATCAATTCGGCTTTACCCAGTCCACAGCTAGGGTCCACAGTTAACGGAACGAGCAGTGTCTGGGAAATTGCCTCCACTGAAAAAAATAAAAAACCCTGGGCCAGAAATTTAGTGTGTATTATTACCATCAACATCGAAAATGCATTTAACACCATCAGATAGTCAAACATCATTAATAATGTTAAACCTCGAAAACTAAATAGCAATGTCTTTAATATTTTAATAAATTACCTAAGATATAGAACAGTAACTTTTGATAATGGAGTTACATACATATAAGCTGAGCAAGGGCGTACTTACCTAATCAACAAGGAAACGTTTTTTTAATATTTTTTTTTACGTTTTGAAAAGATTTATTTACACTTTTAAAAACATTGCAAAAACGTCTTAATGGCCAAATTTACGTTGCAAGTGCAAAAACGTTATTTAAATATTAAAAAAATGTTTTATAAAATATGTTTAAAATGTATATAAAATATTGTAGTATCAATGAATAGATAAAATATTTTTAAAACGTAACAAACACATTTTTCTAAAAAACATTTTGTATTTCAACTATTTTAAAACGTTGTAAACGTTTTTAAAACACGAAAAAAACGTTTCCTTGCTGATTGCCTGGGAATCGATGCTCGGGCTGCTTTTGTGGAATCTTGTATTTGATGAGGTATTACAACAAAAATACCCACCGGAAATTAAACTTATTGCACACGCAGATGATTTAGCCGTGATTGCGACGGCCCTTAATGAATACAACTTTTTGGATGTTTGTAACCAAGCTCATGCATTATTTCTAATTAGGTACATACAAAACACCTAAAAATAGCAGCTAGCAGAACGAAAGCGTGTATCCTGAGTGCTATGAAGAAGTGGAGTAACATAGTTTTCTCATGCGACGGATATGATATATATATCCTAGTGACCAAATAAAATGCTTGGGTATAATTCTTGATAATAAACTTACATTTGGCATGTAATAGCGAAGGCTTCCACGGCCGGAGTCTATACTAAGATAAGAACGTCTTGGACATTGACACGGTCCAAACCCGAAAGACGTTCTTATCTTAGTGTTTACATTTGGCATCATCCGAGAATTTTTTGGAGCAAGACTAACTCCTATATATGCCAACTTGCCAGGATTCTTCCGAGATCGGTAGAAATTACAGACGCTTGCAGAAAAGTTATTGCACTGGTTGCCAAAGCAAAGTTTCTCTACGCTTGCCAAATATGGGGTCTCACAGCACTCAAAAAGTCTACCTATAAAAAGTTGATCACGCAAATTGATAGGAAAGTTCTACTGCTTACATCAACAGCCTACATAATAGTCAGGACGGAAGCGTTCGTGGTAGTATGTAGACCTCCGACTCTCAAAATAATGCCAAGAACAGAAACGGTTGGTGCCCCGCATAAAGACGCTGCTTTAACGCGATCTAAGCAATTTGAGATCTTTCAGGGCATATGGAATAATATATTGAGGTAACCAAAGAGTAGCTGTTTACGAAATTTTGCAAGCTTTGGCAACGTACAACACGATTCGGCAACAAGTGGCAACATCGCTCTTGCGACATTTTTTGCGCGGGATGCATCTTTTTCGACTGGAAAGGATCATCTTTGTTCGTACCTTGGAAGTGTTCACATCATATATTTTTGTTTTAAGTATTCTTGTTTTATTGCTCTTTGTGTGTAATATTACCACGTGTTTTATTTCAAGGTAGTACTGTTTTTATTTTAATGCATATCTGATTTAGCTAACTATTTAATTCATTCATAATTTGTTTATTTTTAAAATATGTTGTACAGGCAATTTCTTTCTACGGTGTAACATTTGTTACCTGCTTTTGTTTGATCGCGTTAATATTGTGACTTATTTACTGTAGATCTGTCGATTTGCGATCTGCTTTAATTTTAAATTGGGTATTGAATTGGGCATTTCTAACAATGAACAAAGTGTGAACTGACCTGTTATGTTTTGTACTAACATTTTCCGCCTTGAAGACTACCTTTCAATACGGTGGTAACTATCCAAATATACTTAATTAAAGTCCGTATTGCTTGGTAGCAAATCATCTCTAGCCCACGTTCGCACAAGATCGTGTTATTGGTACCTATGCGGGGGGCCGTATTAAGACTAATACTACTTCTGTTTTAATTTTATATGTTTTGAGATGTTAAATGTGTGTTAATTGCTAGAAATGCCAGATATCAACCCTTTGTGTTCATTGTTTTACTTTGGTTTTACGGGCCAAATAGGCAGACCTATGGTTTAGTATAACGATTCATGATCGACAATTATTTTTCCATCCCTTCTGCCTAAGCAGGTAACAAGTGTCTACCTTTGCAACTTTGTGGTTCTTTTTGTTTGCGTTTATAACATTATAACTGTACAACATGTTTTATGTATCTATTTCGTGATTTTATGTCTGTTTTGGATTTAATTTGTGTTGCCAATTGCTATTTCATCACTTGACATGTTTTATTCGCGTAATTATTTGTGTTTTTGGATATTTTGATCAAATCAGGGGTACATGTTTTGTTTGGGTTCTTTGTTTATGTAAGTTTTGGTATCGTCATTTAAACATGTGTATTTTCAACGACAGGCTTCGAGATTGATCGAAGTCCTGTTCAAATTTTCTTGTCTTATGTTAAATGTGCATATTTTTCAACAGTTTTGTGTGATTTGTATACTTAAATTTGTTCAGCGTAATTAATGTGTATTTAAGCGAGTAGTTTTTCTTGGGAGTTCTTTTCTGCTCGCAAATCGTCGTTGAACTGCCCATTTTCCTTTTTGGCCTTGTGTTGCTAATTAATAAATTAATAATTACAAAATTTTAGGAAGCTTTTAAATAAATATCTTTTTGTTTACTGTGTGTTTTGATCTTTTCTTCCGATTACAGTTCTCTGCAAGTGTATTCGTGTCTCCTTAAGACAACAGAGGGCCTTACTAGACGATCACGTTTGTGTGGGTTTTGCCGGGTAATTTTAAACTTTACCGCGTTTTCTAAATTTGGGGCGGGTTTGTTTTGGCGGGAAAGTTGGTTTTAGCAGCCATTTGTAAGTTTTTCCGCTTTGATTTGAATTTTAGTAACTGTAATGTGAAGTTAGCGTAGAATCTGGGGTTAGAACATTACAATATCTGAGACGAATTGGACAAATATTTTAATTTTCAACTCTAAGGAGTGCTATCGCAGGAGATAAGAGGACTTAAATTACTACTCGGTGCAATCTCGAAAGATAGTTTATGCTTAATGTGCAGACAGGACGTGGACACTGCCGAACATACGCTTTTCGATTGTGATAGATTTTATTTTGTTTGTTTATAGCTTTTAAATTGCTCTTGCACCCAAGTGTCTTACCTTTTGTATTTTAACGTTGTAGTGGAAGCTAGTTTTGACTTGTGTATGCTTCTGTGAAGTAACTTTAATTTAACGTTAGTTTTCTTCTTGTACATTTACTCATGTTGTTAAGATTTATTGTTTTTAAGGTGCTTTTTCACATAAGTGTTTTTTTATCTGTTGTCTTTGTAATGATGTTGGTTTTAACTGCTTTTGTGTTTCCAGATAAACTATTTTGATTTAATATTAAGTTTTGTACTTGCAGTAGTGGTCACTGGTGGGCGAGTGCGAAGAATACTTGATGGCGATCCCGCACAAACCCGCTTTAGGTCACTATCACATAGTTTGTTATGTTTTGTTGTTTTTCTTTTCTATAACCTTAGTTTCTTTTGTTTTTTTTGTATGTGCTTTTGTTTAATAAAGGTATTAATACTTAAAAAAACACTTCAACCGCCAGAGGGACAAGTCTTTGTTTCTATACATGACTTGAAAGAACTCGGCCGTTGTGCAAGTAAACCTACAAGTAGGGGAAAATAGTGCACAGTGAGACATCTTTAATTTTTCGCAGTTTTTACCTTGGTAAATCAGAATCTGCTTCATTCGGTTCTTCCGACCGATGATGATAACCACAATGGCGGAGAATTTTAAGAACGCAGCGGTCGTTATAAACGTTGGTAGGTGTGTCGACTTACTTCCAGTCAGTGTTGTGAGGTATCTAGTTACATATCTAGATACACTGGACAAAATGTAACTGTATCTGTATGTAAATACATTTTTCGTAGTATTTGAGTGGTTTAGATACTTACAGACTTTTTCTTGCTCAAGTTATAAATTATACAAGTTTTTACTAAACACCGCGGTAGTTTATTCTGTCAGTTCATCCTGTACATTACAATTTGAATTTGAAATTCGGTGTTGTGTGCGATTCTTTCAGCGTCGTCAATTCTAGTGGAATTCTACCAAATTTAGAGATTTTATGTACTAGCCGGTATTTTGTGGGTATTATAAACTGTTGTGGAATTTTGGGGAAAACCGTGTATGAACCTACAGTTAATATAATCTAGTATTACTTGAGAAATGTGACGTGTTAGTATTTATGCCATCAAACCAAATTCATACTTAAAAAAAAAGAAAACAAATTTTAACTTTGTAGAGCTATGAGTACAATTGTGGTCATATGGAACTTTTATAGTTTATGCAGGGAATCGCGACAAAGTCAATTGGCAACACTGAATTTCTTCATCAGCTCAAATACAGCAAAGAAGTGAAGAAACTTTTTAGTGTTAGTAGTTTACTATTAACTCTACGTCGAAATATAATGACGAGACATTTAACAAGCTATTAATTTTAAAACAAAACAAGCTTTATTTGTAAATTTGTATTTTTTTATGCGGTTAAGGTTGATTAGGTAATGTCTTGCTTAATACCCAGGCAGCACACTGACGTCATATGACGACACTGACACGTCTTAATGAAGTCTTGTAATTTTGACGTCAATGAGACGTAATGTGCTGCCTGGGATACAGTTATTGTGTTTTTAGCTGAACCGAATAGACACTTTCTTTAAATTTTATTTCAAGATTTTGTTAAAAATTTATCTGACATGTATCTAGATACTCTCTTAAAGTATCTGTAACTGTATCTAGATACTTTTTTTGAAAACGTATCTTATCTGTATCTAGATACAATTTATGAAAAGTATCTGTATCTGTATATATCTAGATACTAGAAAAAAAGTATCTGTTACAACACTGCTTCCAGTGTAATTATTTTATCTTGTTTAAATTTGCGGTTATGATAATCTTGCCTAGGATAGTTTTTGGTTATTTTTCAAATAATCTTGGTATCATGCGCTTAGTTCACAGTGGCACACACCACTCCGGGACGTATCACCGTGTATACCATACTGCTGTCCGACTGAATATATGTATTGAATTTTGCCGTCTCTTTAGATGTCACGGAAGGCAAAGGATAGGAAAATCGTCAATTTTACAGTAGAGTAAATGAAGAGAGCTGTCACTTTTGTTTCCAAAAGCGGGTCAATTTAGAAAACCGGGGTCAAATTTCAAATCCACATTACAACGATATGTTGCCAAACACAGAACGTATGGCCCAGATTTATACTCAATTAATAGTGTGTTCTCCAAAGCAGAAGAAGCATCATTGACGGAATATATATTATGTCGTGCGAGGTTGGCATACGATCTAACTTCAAACTTAGTCAAAGAGCTAACTCCAACTAGCAATTGCAAATAACAAGAAAGTTCAAGACTCATGGAGTGTCTCAAAAGCTGCAGGGGGAAACTTGTTCAATTATCCATTCGCCAACCGGAAGGATGCAGCCTTTCATTAAGCAGGTATGCTCTTACATTAGGGCAGAACGAGGCACCCTCCTGGAAGTTTAAACTTAACCATTGAGAGTGGCTGGATGTCTTCAGAGCAATTTCCGCAAGTGGTAGATAACTTCGTTACCCATTCACACAGCTCCAATGAGAATCCATCCTTATTGATATTTGATAATCTGGAGGCTCACCTTTCAATTCAAAGTACTGGAGAAAGCGCGCACAGTAGGTGTCACCATTGTGACATTACCACATCACTGTAGCCATAAGCTGCAGCCGCTAGATATGGCTGTCTTCTCCTCGTTCAAAGCAGCATAAAACGCTACTTGTGACATCTGGTTGCTGAATATAATCTAGGAATACCTTTAACAATTGTTCAATTTGGTAGACTAGTAAACGCAGCATTCACTTGAAGAAGAAGAAGAAGAAGAAGAAGAAGAAGAAGAAGAAGAAGAAGAAGAATATAAAGTCTGAATTTTCTAGAACAGGTATTTACCCTTTAAATGAGAACATGTTTACAGATGCCAATTTTATAGAATCATCCGTGACAGATAGACCTACGCCAATCCAAATCCCCATCCAAGAAGAAGCTGGAGAACTAACCGTAGCCGCAAATAATAAGAATGCCGAAATCCAACCTATCAAACCAACGCTAAACCAGTCTGGAATCTGGTGTGTTCTTTTTCCCGAGAAACTTCGAGGTTATCTAAAAGCTCCTGAAATGAAAACCCAGCGTAAGGAGACTCAAAAGAAAAATCGACCATCATCACAAGCACGCCTGTAAAAGAGGATTTGAAAAAGAAAAATTAAGACAAAGAGACAAAAAAAAGAAAGTGGCTAAGAAAAAACTCTTTGTTGATCCGGATTTAGAAACCTATATGGAAGAGGAGGAGATTGTGCTTGATAAAGGAAAATATCAGGTTTTAAATTAGAGGATGCAGATGTGGATGGTTGTATTCGACGCAAATCCTATTCCAACGCTTCACTCACGGCTTTTGGTGGAGTTTAAGGGTAAGAAGAACAAGCTTTTTTATGCAGGACAACTAGTAGAACAAAATAAAGATAAGGTAGTCATTAGCTTCTTAAAGAAGTCTAAGGAGCAATATGTTTTTTCCGTGGTGAAGGATGAGACAACTGTTACAATCAAAGTAAGAAAAATTTTGCCACGAATCCGTAGGGGTTACTATTGTTTTAAACTACAATATCCAGCATCTTTGAACTTGGTGTAAGTCACTAAAGTATGTTAATGTTACTGAATTTTACTAATACAAGAATTACTTTGTCATATTTGCATTTTTATTTGAGAAACTCATGGGTATTCCACTACTAAAACTTACTGTCCCAGGGTTGACCACCCCTATGTCGCCGGTACACAGTACAAAGTAGAAATAATGTGAGTGTTTTTTATATGTCTAATGGATCATTATATAGTAACAAAAACAAAAACCTTACACAAAAATAACATGTTGGGAGAAATTGATAATTTAGTGTTTTTCACGTGTACTCTTCCCTACGAGTTGTAACAAAACGAAATGTAAATCTGAAGATTCGCAAACTCTTGTGGTGAGATGGCGGAATGCAGTTTTTGTAAACAGACCTGTTAAAAAAAATATTAAAAATTGTTTTATTATTAATTTTCAATTGGAGATATGTAACGTTTAAATTCTCAATAAATGCGCAACACATTCGAAAACTAACGAACTTGTTGGAGGGTCATATATTAAAAGTAACAATGCGTTTTTAAAGTTTTAATTGTTGAAATGACCTTCCCGCAGCATTGACCATCAGCCGCCACTGCAAAAAACTAACGGATTTATTTTGTTTATCGTAAAGCAGCCTGGTCGTCCAGATTTTGCCATGTATATAAATTCTGGTTAATCTCCATATTCTCGGATATATGTGTAAACGCCAAAAATGAAATTGACATTCGGTGTAAGAAGCAGTCACATTGTATCGTGCATTAAAAGCTTAATATTTAGATGTACCCAATGCCATCCCAGGTCTCAAAACCAAAAACGTTATGGTAATCAGAAGATCTGAATTCTTCTGCTGTATGACTAGAATAATGTCAAACGGTTTCAGATTGAAATAAATCAAATAACTTTGAAAAACGCTATTACCCTTCTGGAAGTTCGTCAATACGCCGTCGATGTAATGGACCTTATTTTTTCCTTGTCTTGCGCCTTTCTTAAATTTAAAAGTATCTGTTTTTGGTGATACTCTTGTGGCAATTAATTATAATGTAACTCATTAATCGTAGTAACATAGTATTGGCATTGTATTGGGTATATATCGCTTTATATCGGTATCCTCATTGTACATATATTGTCTTGTTTGAAGTCTCTAAAGATCGCTTACAATGCAATGTTGTCTTTACTTATTTTTTTCTATAAATTCGTTTTTTTGTAGACCGGGTAATTTTAATAAGTGTATGGAATACTATCTGAATACGAAGTATATATAATCAATGATATTACTAAGAAACATAGACGTGCTATATTCGAATTCTCTTGCAAGCATTTTCAATCAGTATAGAAAACTGCAACACAATATAAAAAACTCTATGGTGGCAACATCAAGAGGTAAGAAAATTTAGCTTGCAATTTAAGCTAATAATTTAACTCGCTGGAAAAGACTTCTGATTGCTTAATACAAAATCTTAAGATGCATACGTAACATACGGATCAGTCACATACAAGTTTACTTCTTCTATATACCTACTTACATATATAATTAAATTTTGACTTTTATTAAAACAAAACTATACAACTGTACAAACTACAATATATCAAAATCAACTAAAATATTGCATGTCATATTTTTTGACCAGTCGAATTATTTTCATTATTCAAATTCTTTGTTGTTGAATCATCTACGTGTCCTACAGATTCATCAAACTCCGCTGGTTCTATCAATTTTTTTCTTCCAAACGGTGGAGGTCCAATCAAGTCTTCGACGTCTTCGTAATTTAGAGTTTCTTTTTTAAGAAGCGCTTGGGCTAACTAAAATTACAAATTAAAAACAAATACTAACAAATTCGACACTTACAATTTCTAATTTATCTTTATGTTTCGATAATACTTCTTCAGTCTGTTTATAAACTTGACCAATTAATTTTCGCGCTTCTTCATCAATGATACCTGAGAGTCGTTTACTAAATGGTCTTCGTCCTTTATCCTTACTTTCTTCTTCAGGAAACGATATTAACCCAACGGTTTCGTTCATACCAAATTCCTTTATTTGTGCATAAGCCATTTTAGTTACCTTTTCCAAGTCGTTTTGTGCACCCGTTGTAATTTTATTAAACGTAAGCGATTCTGCTACTCTTCCACCTAACGCCATGCACATTCGCTCAAATAACTGAAAAATAATGATGTGACTTTCATTACAAACCCAAATTAATAATCACCTCCTCTTTTGTGTATAATTTTTGATCCTTTGGTATATATTGAGCAAAACCTAATGCCATGTTCGTTCTGGGTACAATAGTCACTTTTAGAAACGCATCAGTGTGCTCTAGCATCCAACCGACTAGAGCGTGGCCAGATTCGTGATAAGCGACTACCATTTTCTCATGAGCGGACATAGCATGACTCCTTTTCTCAGTACCACCTATGATTACAAATTTATAAACTAGTTAAACACGGATTGAAGTTAATACCAACTAAGCGTTCTACAGCATATTCTAAATCAAGTTTAGTTACTTCGTGCTTTTTTTCACGGGCAGCGTGTAAAGCCGCTTCGTTACACACATTAGCAATATCTGCACCAGTAAATCCTGGAGTCAAAAACGACAAACGTCTGGAATATACATCTGGAGGTTTCTCTAAACGAATTCCTTTTAAATGTTGCTCGAAAATTTGTCCTCTCTCTGTCAAATCTGGTAGATCAATCAAGATATGGCGATCAAAGCGTCCTGGACGAAGCAACGCCTTCGGGAAGTATTATTTAGAAACAAAACAATGCCGAAAAAATCGGTTACCTTATCTAAGATATCGGGTCGATTTGTGGACGCTAACATAATAATACCTTGCTTAGTAGCCATACCATCCATTTCCACTAATAACTGATTCAAAGTTTGCTCACTTTCCCCACTAGTACCCGACGCACTCAACTGACTACTGCGTTTCCGCCCTACTGCATCAATTTCATCAATGTAAATAATGCAAGGATTGCGTTTCCGAGCCTCTTTAAATAGATCTCTAAACGTAAGAATTAAAATTCTACCTGTTAATCAATTAAGACAGTACCGAACTCGAGCTGCTCCTAAACCACCAATCATTTCAATAAACTCCGATCCATTCATTGATAAGAAAGGCACATTAGCTTCAGTCGCTACAGCTTTTGCAAGTAAAGTTTTACCGCAACCTGGTGGTCCCAATAATAAAGCACCTTTAGGAACTTTAGCACCTAAGCTTTTGTAATGTTCAGGTCTTTTTAGATAATCAACAAATTCCATAACTTCTTGTTTAGCTTCTCGCAAACCAGCAACGTCTGAAAATCGTACTCCCTTGCCTGAACCCAATAGAGGATCCACTAAAGTGAATTTAGCGCGGCCTAGTTGTGTCTAAAATTGACACGTTATTTGTGTTAGTATTAGTGTAGGTCTTACAAATGTGTCCATGCTGATTGGAGGCCTTATGCTGCGACTTCTTGCAAGTATAGACATAATTATGCCTACGAGTAGTAACGATAACAACAGTTTACCAGCAGCATCTCCTCCGCGTTCGTAAACGACCGGCACTCCTTCTTTAATACCCAATCTACGCTCCGCTTCCCGTAATTTGTCTTCAAATTTATGTATATCGATGACGTTCATATGGTACGTTTTGTGGTCCACCTAAGGCAAATTTCAAGTTGGTATACAAAGTGTAAGATAAACAGAAACAGTATAGAAATATCGCCGATAATTTGATTGAACGGGAAAAAATTGAGTAATTAAAGAACTTTACTAAAGTGTTCCTATTATTTTGACAAAAAAGTTAAAAAAAAACACAAAGAAGAACATAATATAAAGATAAATAAATCGTCATTAAAATAACAAAAAAACCTGACGATTTTCATAAGAACCAATGCCAAAAGAGACGAACTCATCAAGTTTAAGAAAAGTAAAAGTTACAACGAAATTCTAGAGAAAATCAAAGACACTGTCAATGGCACCAAAAACAGTTCCAAGATAAGGTCTTTGGTTATTTTCGTTTCTTTATTGGCTATTTCTCACTCTCTTATGTTTAATTTTTAGTTCTGTGATACACTCCTTTCCATCCAGTCTTTTCTTTTTGTGATTCTTTATTAACCAAACATAGGTGTGTTGCTGCACTTCTAATAAAGGGTAATCTCCACCTTTCAAAACCGATCAAATCTTTGTCTTCTGTTTTCCTTTCCTATAAGGTCAGACAGTACAACGATGCAATAAACAAAATATTTACATCATCAGTAATGCCCAAAAAAAGTAAAAAAAGATATAATTAAATACCCAGTTAGTCCTTTAGGTACAAAACTTTTTCACATTTGCCTAAATATATATTGTTAACTATTAATAAAATCCCTCCTTAACTTAGACAAATTATAAACAATATTTTATAAATTATGAATGCTTACTTTTCTACCTTTGACAACAGCACCATCGTGTAAAATAATAGTCACAATTTCAATGTCGGGCCGAACTATTATTTCTTCGACTTCGCCTTTAGCCAACATTTGGTATAAAAATTCATTCCAGGAAACGTACCTTACTACCTACAAGTACAAATTCAAACCACAATTGTTTTAGAATTGTTACTTACATCAGGTTGATTACTGCTAGGAAACATTAACGAAATCATTGCAATGACCATATAAGCAGTTAACATCCACAGAAACGCTTTAGCCAACAATGACGAGACTTTATCCTTATCTTCGTCATCATCTTTCTTTGGACCTTTGTTTTCATCTGGTTTTTTAATAGGCGGATCTGGAGGAAGAGTACTCGAGTATCGATTACTTAGATAAAATGGAAGCTTTTCAATATTTCTTAACCCAGATCGATTTATTAACAACCGCACTGCCGTGTATTCCTTGCTAAAGATTTTTAGCCTCTGAAATTATTATATAATTACATTGTATAAATGAACAACTTCATTTACCTGTGGATTTACATTTTTACTAAAAGAGAATGGTCGTGTAAAAACATTAAAATCGCTTAGAATGGTTTTCATTAAATTGTTTCTAATTAATGCCGACATTTCGTTTATTTAATTACAGTCTTATTATAAATAAAATATAAAATTTGAAACATTTTAATTTTGCATAATTTTAGGTTATGTTTTTGACATTTCAGTTTCTAATGATGTTGGTATCTCGCTCTAACGCATTTGAATATTCTATTAGATATTAGTTTATCTTTGTTTAACATTATTTTTTTAAATTGTGGTTAATCTATCACAACCGTGAACTAAGCGTCAACTTGACTTTAATGTTATGTTCCGTGTGTAAATCTGCAACCAACAAATAATCAAATAAAACAATTAAAGATAAAAAAATTATATATTAAACACGTTTAAAATAAAAAAATCAATAAATTTAGATATTTCTTTGTTTTTTTAAGCAATCTATTACATATAAAATCTTAAGCTATCACGGTTATTTTGTTTATGATTATAAGCGACTTTCGGCTTGGGCCGCGTCGTAGTTAAACACCCAGATTTTTTAAGCTTGGTCCTAGTCTTTCCTTGAAAGCTAAAACAAGCAGTAAAACTTGGGCTTTGCCGTATTGTCGTTCGTGAACCCAAATAAACTGACGTTTCGCAATACATTGCAGTTTGCATCTTCAGAGTGGTAAATGTCACTGAAGGAAAAAGTGTAAATGACAAAATTTATATGATTAGCGATTAGCGTAATTAACGAACCTTCTCTATCCGTTACCGGTTTGTTTCTGTCCTTTCTAGGAAGGTTGTTGGATTTGTTGCCGCAAAAAATCGATTTTGCAGTTCTTGTCTATTCTTTACGAAGCTTTTGTATACTTCACTTTTCACATAACTGCAGAAAGAAGTGTAAAAAGTTAATATCTGGCCTAGGGACTGACCAGCGTCTACTGCCGTTTTTTCCAATCCAACGACTCGTAAAAATATATTTAAGCAATTTTGTGACTAAGTGAAGCAAGCCTGATGAGTGTTCATCTCGAACACGAAACGTCGCAATAACTAAATTCGTTGCTTCCATTTTTCTCTTATAAGAAAAAATCATTAATTTGATCCTAAGAATTTGCAAACCATTCTATCACGAACTATTATTTTCTCAAACTCGAACAATGACATTGACTTATCAGATACTAACTGATAAAATATTGGTAAACAGCACTCACTACCATTTTGTATCTCTATTCTGTAGTTTCTACCGACTAGTGGTGCAAATCAACCCCGCTCAGGATTTGTTAAAATTATTTCAAATTTTTTGGTAACTGAGCATAGACTCTCTTTTTGACTACTGATGATCAGAGTTAGACTCTACCAATTGGATCCAATGTGTCAATGAAACGGTATTATTGTTTTGCCATTTGATGAAAAGAAAAGAGGAGTTATACTGTCATAAAAGTGTTTAAAGTAACTTCTCACTTTTTTCTTTGAATAATTTTACATTTGTAATTGAACATTTTTATGTCAGATTTTTCCTTGTTGTTTCAGTAGCACAAAAGCCTTGATCTTTTAGCGTTTTTAGTAAAGCATGAGTATTGAAATATTTGTCAAAATATTATACGGGGTCAGAAAGCACTACCATAACTTTTAGTAGGTCAAGAACTGCCTAAAATTCTAGAGGTAGTTTAGTACCTTCAGATGCTTGAGTATTATTTTGGCACTGCAGTATGTGTCAAAATCATAACAGTATCCCATGGAGTTGCATATCATCCAGTTTTTGTAGCCAAAACGCATTGGTTTGTGTTTTATGTACTGTTTACTGGATTTTTTTTATCAGCCAAATCAATGTACTTTTAGATGTTCTGGAATCTTTTTGCCATAGTTCTTGAGACAACAAGCACTCCCAGGTCTTCATCAAAACTCCAATTGCGCTCGCTTGGTAGTTTATGATTTCTCGTGATAAGTAAAATTTCCAAAAAATCAGCGCTTGACTCAATTTATATTGGGCTGTTAAGATTATATAAATAAATAAATTTTCTAGCAAAACTGATAGTGGCAAATTGTCATCATCGTCACTTGTTCCTTCATCGCTGCTGTTTATGTGTTGAAGCTCAATTTCACTGACTACATCATTAGAGAACAAAATTTTCTTCTATACTGTTTTTGTTCAAGTCTTCTTGATCTGTCTGCGAATCGGCATCAAGTGGTGTAATTACAATATCAACTTCATTTTGAGCACTTGTGGTGGCAACGTGTTCTAAAGCTGATTGTAAATGACGATAATTTCTTCCATACATGTAATAAGCAACATCACAACCAGAACAACAAGTTTCAGTATTACAATCATTGTTATGAATTGAATTGTAATATTGTCAATAACTGCACCGCTGTAATAACTACTCGTGTGACCTTGTTTACATTTTGCAACCCTTTGTTGCTATGCAAGAGTGTACAGACTTCTGTGTCGCAAATGGAAGAGAAAATACTATAAAATGACAATGACAATAAATGGTAAATTTCACCTACTATGTAAGGGATGCCACCACACTGCTGTTTTATTTGTTGTCTCCATATGAAGACAATGGGAGATAATAGGTTAAGATTTAAAAAAAATTGTCATTATTTTTAATGCAAGAGTTTGCAATTGTTTTCTCATTTTTCGTGGATGTTTTTTATTGGTTGGTAGCTACTTTTTTCTTTATTTGTCTTTAGGAAAAAACCCAAATATGCAAATAAATTATACAGGGTGTCCAAAACTTGATAGTATACCATTACCATCTCAGAAACGGTTATAGATGAAATAGGGTATCAAATGTTTCAAAGTTGCGTAGTTACATGGCTTTTAATATGACATTCGAAGATTGGCAAAAAAATCAGTTAAAAATTTGTCAAAATTAAAAATCGTTGTAACTTTTTTATCTAAAGGAACTTTAAAAACTAAAAGGTTCACATGAAAACATACACAATTACCTACAATTTTTCCCATTCTGTGTATTTTTACGTTTACTAGATTTTGAGATACCGTTACTATCTTTTGGCCGCCATATTGGATTTTTACATAAAAAAATTGGAAAAAATCAACGGATTCAACCATGTATCCTACATGGTACTTTAGGAAAAAATAAACCTTTAAAATCAACTTTTTATTATTAACACACTAACTGTCAAGTTGCAATGGAAAGAAACAATTAACTATCCAATCTAATCTAAATGACGTTTACGCTTGTCAACACGGTGTTGCATTATTTCCATAAAGTGTATGAAAATGAAGTATTCTAATAAAGAAAAAGTCGATATATTTTTTGAGTACGCAAGATTAATGCAACAAATGCTGCGGAAAGATATGCGGATTTGTGTACCAAAAGTTTCTGATACCAGAATATTTGCTCGGTTAGAAAAAAATTTACGGGACTGCGAACGTTTGAAAAACCAAGAAAAATTAACTGTTACAGCAGGTGAAGAGAAAACTAATGTCTTGGGTAATATTTTATAAATATTTTTTTTATAATGTATGTTATAATTTTTTAAGCTACGTGCATTTTAAATGTTTAATCATAGTAAGGTACCTTTGAAATCGCAAAGAAAAAAAAATTGGAAAGACATAAATACAGACATTACCGCTACAGAACACAACATTTGAGGCCATTGGACTACAATAAAGAAAGCATATATTTTACCGGTGGTTATTGAGAAAAAAAAGACAGGATTCAAATTTTCTCAAAAATATTCTGTAAAGCAACGAAAGCAGATTCTGCAATAACGGCTGGTTTAACAGAAACATCTACTATCGTTGGACCTAAAAGTTAACATTTACTCCGAGAAATTGCATTTCAGGAAGGTTTGGTGTAAATGTTTTTATAGGTGTATTAGACTCAAGGTAATTGGATATGCTAAGAAACACTTTACAAGATGTCTTGGATGACCTTCCCTTAAGTGTTTTAAACAATTTCATATACTTCCAACACGATGGTGCACCAGCACATAGGGATGGGCGTGTGACAGCATTTTTAAACACTTTTAAACCCAATTGTTGGATTGGTAATAATATAAATTAGCAGGCCAGGTCTCCAAATATTACCTTTATGGATTTTTCATTATGGAGAATTATTAAACGTAATGTTATACCCCAACCATTTTAAAAAATGTAAATGGCAGCACACAGATGTGTACTAAACTATGGTGGTCATTTTGAACATTTGTTGTAGTTAATTCGTTGTTTTGTTTTCGTTAATTGTTTTTGTTGTTTTTTATAATTTTTGTAGTTTATTATTTATTGTTTCTTTTCATGGCAACTTGACAGTTAGTGTGTTAATAATAAAAAGTTAATTTTAAGGGTTTATTTTTACCTAAAGTACCATGTATAATACATGGTTGAATTTGTTGATTTTTTTCAATTTTTCCATGCAAAAATTCAATTTAGCGGTCATTAAAAAAATGAAATGTAGTAGCCGTATCTTGAAATCTAGTAGGCGTAAAAGTACACAGATTGGATGAAAATGTAGGTAATTGTGAATGTTTTTATGTGAACTTTTTTAAATTCCTTTAAATAAATAAGTTATAACTATTTTTTATTTTGACCAATTTTCAGTTTTTCTCAAATATTTTGAGAACCGCTGATTTTTTTGGCAATTTTAAAATGTCATATTAAAAGCCATGTAATTACGCAACTTTTGAACATTTGATGCCCTAATCCATCTATAACCGTTTCTGAGATAGCGATGGTATACTATCACATTTTAGATACCATGTATATATACTAAGATTCTGGCCGTGGAAGCCTTCGCTATTACACCATGTATAAATTTTTTTCTATTGTTTATTATTGTTTAAAGCTTTAAGATGTAGATATATATTGTTTTGTTACTTTTGCTGTTTTTTAATATAGGTCTCTTGTTTTTTTCTTATTCAAAAATGTTAGGTACATTTAAAAAAAATAGTTTTACTGTTTATGCTATTTTTTGTTATAACTTAATTTAATAGAGAGACGAAATATTCAACATTCAACTGTGAGTCAAATATTACAATTAAATTCAGGTTGATTAAAAATATTGCTCGGCTCACTTTAAGACGCTTTAAAAACCTTATGTCAGGTTGCATAAAGCAAAGTTAACCATAATGTTGGTTGACGCCGTTGTTAACTAAATCGTAGCTATTGATTTGAAAATATCGTCAGTAGAACAATTAATTTTGTACCAATGACCACGCTTAACAACACGTAGTTAACTACAACGTCAATATTGACAATGCTTTATGCAACCGAGTCTTAATGCGTATACCTTGAGGATACCATTTATAACAATTGCTAGCGTTAATAACTATTGATACATGAAATCAATGGCGGCTTCCCTATTAGGTAATTTGGTCAATGACCCTCCAAAAAAATACTAAAAATGGGTTTATTATTAATTTACAATTAGTAATATGTAACGTTTTATTTTGCTTATTGTAAAGATATATAGATTGACTTTAAATACAAATGTTTATTAAGTAATAATGCGTTTTTAAAGTTTTAATATTGAAATGACCGTCTTGCAGCATTGACCATCAGTTGTTAATTGATCCGTGATCCATACCATGACTGTACTTTCACAAAGATTGTCGTACGAGTTGAATTATTAACCAAAGTTGTGTTAATACAAATATACCCTTAACTATATACCTTGTGTCCCACGCTAGGGGTACCCCATGGGATTTAACATGAGAAAATTGAAATCATTTTTTTTGCGCATGCGATTTAGATCGGCTATCTTTGGTTTTTAAAGTAATATGGATGCTAAACTTAAATTGTAGCCCGTCAAATCAACATTATGCAACTTTATTTTTGAGGAAATGGAAATTTGAAGAACAAAGACTAGAAAAATTACATTTGAAAATTTTCTGTAGCAGACTAGAAAAAAAAATTAATCAAACATAAATTTACATTTACATAGGTATCTACGAACACTCATCGTGGTACCAATAGGTCGAACGCAGGAAGATTGCTCGAATAATCGTCGTGCAGAAAAATTCATTTCAATTGAGAATTTGTGGCCCTGTAAAGGGCCTTTTTAACATTGTCGATCCGTTGCTTGGCGGAACAACCACGGCGAATCACCTATTTGGGTATGAGGTGTTCAAAAATGCCTCCTGCTTGAACTGTACAATAAGTTAGCCGTTCAACAAATCTTTTTCGTGTTTTGGCTAATTTACGAATGGTAATAGCTCGGCATATCACTTGAATTTGGTCTTTTAGTGCGTCCCTATTTTCATACCGTTTTCCTCCTTTGAATAATTTTTCTTTAATGTAACTCCACAAAAAAAATCGCACGGGTTTAAATCAGGTGACCTAGCAGGCTATGTAATGCGACCATTCTTGCCTATCCATTGATTTGGAAATGCTTCCTTCAGAAGCCCAGTGTTTAGTCTAGCAGTATAGGCTGGAGCACCATCCTGCATAAAACAAACTTTTAACTTTTAACATATTTTATGGAAGTAAGTGTACCTTCAATGAAAAAAGGATCAATAACATGACTTCCCAGCAAGCCCATCCAAACATTGACAGTTTGTCGCCATTGACTTGGTCCATTTACTAATTTATGTAGATTTTCGAGAGACCATGTACGATTATTTTGTCGATTTGGTCTTTCATCAAGTCCAAATGAACATTCATCCGAAAAACAAATGTTTTTTACAAAATCGCGATTGGTATTGTTCATTTCGGTGATTATTTCACAAAATCTCATACGAGCATAATAATCGTGTGGTAATCATTCTTGATGGCATTGCCAACGGTAACTTTTAAAGCCCTCCTTTTTGAGGTACCTAAATGCTGACGACCGAGGAACACCTACATTAATTTAATTTTTCGCAAATTAACATCAAGATCTTGGTCTACAGCTGCAAGAACTAGCAACTTCTGAGGGTTGTCTTCATGATCGTGTAAGGGTGGTGGACGCTGACATTTACATGGTGGATTTACGGAGCCAGTGGTCTCAAATAATTGTATCGTTTTTTTGATACTCTTTAAAGAAGGTATTGGTCTATCTGTGAAAAAAACAGCAACGTCTTCTCGAATTTGGACCTTTGAAACACCTCGAAAATATTGTTTTACCACAAAATTTTTTTATAAAACAATTCTATCAAAACTGTCAACACTTTAACATTTTACTTTACTTTACTTTAAAAACCGAAGATAGCCGATCTGAATCGCATGCGTGAAAAACCTTCAAACTTTCGAATTTCAAATGCCTGTAATCAATTTATTAATTATCAAATTATAATCAAAAAATTGTTTTTAAAAACGTTTTAAGTGCCACTTTAAATCTGCGTCAAAATTTTTGCGATTTTTTAATTTGGGAAGCAGGAAAAAAATAATTTCAATTTTCCGATGTTAAATCCCATGGGGTACCCCTAGCGTGGGACACAAAGTATAACCAACGGTATAACTATAATGATAATGTCAATTGTGAATATATGAACTTTGTTTTCCCAGTAAGCTTTAGGATAACCGCAAGATTAATCTTTAGGTATGGTATAAGTAAGATTAATGTTACAAATAATCTGATTCTGATATTTATATAATAGTAATAATAAGCCACAATTTAGAACATTTAATAAGTTACATTTAAAGAAAGCATATAAGATTTTAAAGTAAACTATACAGAATAGTTATACCAAGAGTTATATATTATTATATTATATACAGGGTGTCCCACGACAAACGCCGTCGATTGATATACGAAAAAGTAGCCGAGCGGGTATAAATGAATTTCTAGTCTATCGTGGTGTCTATTATTTGTCTTTGAAATTTTTAATAATTAGTAGTACGCTTAAGCTTCTATTTTGCTTCAGTATTTGATTACTTAGCTACATCAATTGTGACTCTAAGAATTTTGAATTATAGCAGTGTTGATTTGCTGTCACATCTTCATAGCTCGATGCCATAAAAATTTTATTCTATAGTGAATGCTGAGAATTTTTTTTCAGCACCAGTGTAACCAAACAAGTATTTTTTATATACATTTTTTTAAATAAGTTTTGACACTGTAGCAGATTCTAAGATATATTGCATTTCTTGATACCGAAAGTTGTACGTTATTTGTTCGTTTTTTTTTGTATTTTGTAAAAGGAATTTTGGTGTTGCAATGATTTCTGAAAGGCTCAGTTATTGTGGCAAGTGCTAAAGTTAAACTACATAGGTTTCTTTTTATTGGAAAAATTATTTTTTTAAATTTTTTATGTGCAAAGTGAAAAAATGAAAAATGTTTTAGTTTACTATATTATGTTATTTAGAGTAGGTAATTAAACATTTTTGTTGAGTTATTAACTGGTCTCTAAATACTATTACTAACGAAAATCTTTATAGTTTTAGAATTTAGAATGCAAAAATATAAAGACAATTTTGGGGTTAGTCGTTTTTTATTATTTGCAATCGCATATTATTGTAAATTGTAAATATTTTTGTAGTAAATTTGTTATAAGTTAATACTCCTTTATCAGCAAGCATCTGTAACAAGCAGTTTAGTAGGTAGAATAAAATTTCATTCGAAAAAAGCATTATTTTATAAACTGACTGATTTGTTTTGATTTTACTTTATTTCTCTCAGATTTTTGTATACCATATTGCATTTGAAAATTAATATAACTGTTTAAATAATTAAATATTTGAGTACGAAGAGGTTACACTAATTTAGTATAGGTATCACTTAAGTAACTTTAGAAAATAATTATTACCGCTATGCCAAATTTAAAACCTATTTATGCATACATTGGTTAGTAAATATCTGTACATACATAGATGTTTACAAATACGTTAACTGCATTAATAGTTAATAATAATTATAGTATACGCACGTACGCGCGTTAAAGAACTCTTGATTTGTTTATTCTTTTACAAGAATGTATTAAATGATTACATAAATCAGTTACGTACTAAAACCATAAATTAAATAAGCGAATCAACTAATTGCAACGTTAGAAAAATATAGATTAATGAGTTGACAGCTCTTACTTCATCTAATAACAACAATGTCCTTTCAATAATCTACAATCGTTCTTTTTTTATTATAACGTTAGAACGAGAAAGATTTTATAGTAAATGGATTTTCTAAATTGGTTAGCATTAAATGGACAATAGCATTGTGTTGAAATGGGCGAGGGGCGCTAAAATAATATTGATGCAAGCTGCCGCGTGAAGTAGAACTACAATTCCCCATATATATTCAGACAATGTTTCAGCTTTGTTACGATTGGTTACCTTCGCCATGTTGGAAATTCTTTTTTGTTGTCATCTTAATGTCCAACTGCATAGCAAACCTGTAATAAAATATTCAAAACGTCATGTCAGTTTTAATGAACGTACCTACATTAGAGTTACGTATTGACGATAAAATGGTGGGCACTAATCACGTTAATAATGATGTAATAGGTTTCTAAACATACATTTAAATGCTAAAAAAAAGTGTAATGAATTTTTTTAATAAATCAGATTTATGAACACCGTCTTGCCAAAACATTTTAGTATATGCGCGTCAGATTTTAATTGAGTTTCGTGGTATCATATAAGATTGAGATTAAAACTTTGAAGAAACAGCATCGATTGTAACACGATAATTACCAACATAAACTAATACGGTACTGAAAAATACGTTCTTTAAAAATTTACTGAGTAGGTAGGTACTACATTAATCAAAATCAAATCAGAATAAAAATATGTTCTTACCAGTGACCTATTTTAAATTAGGTCAAACTGATCATAATATATACATAAATATAAAATACAAAAACAAACATCAGACATTTTTGTTAAATACCTACCTACAGGATGAATCAGTCAAACTTTACGATTCTACTAAATTATTTTGTTTTAAAGGTTTTTATTTTGACTTTCTGGTATTTATCAATTTTCTTATATTTTTAATCTGGTAGCGTTTTATTCAAGACAACATCTAGGTAGAATTAATTAATTTTGAGATATCGTAATATTCAGTTACGTTAATCAGTTATTAATCAAGAAACATTTTACTAAATTGTCACAAGCACGGTTTAAAAATTAATTGAATTAAATTCGTATATGTCGTCATAAATTTGGTAAACATTTTTTATAGTTGAGAAGAATACTAGTGTCGAAATACTTTTTTATGAAAATAGTAAAATATCGGATAGTATCTGTATTGTAACACAATAGTATTGAACTTTTTTAATTACGTTCTGTTACAACTTTTTTGTTATAATAATTAAACTAAATAGGTATTTTACCGATAAGTTGCCATTCTTGGAATTGCAACATACATTTTTAGTTTTATGTTTGAGTGCAAGGGGTTAACAACTAAACGCCGTCTGTACAGTAACATCTAAAGGATTACAGTATTGTCTGCGGTTTCTTAGTGAAAGAAAAATTGACCAAAATTATAAACAAATATTATTTGGACAGATGAGTGCAAATTTACAAATTTCGAATTATTTAATCGGCACAATGAACACTGCTGGGCAAAAAAAAACCATTTGCATACGCCTGTAAGAGTTCAGTACTAGTTTGGTTTTAACATTTGAGTGAGTATGTTGTGAAATCGCATCGTTGAACCTTTTATCTTTGATGGGGCACTAACGGCTTAACGGTGTTTGAATTTTTGAACCATCGAGTACTAAATTATGTTGATAAACTTCCTCTTCAACAATTACATATTTTGCGGTGGCAGCAGAACAGGCCCGCGCCTAGCACTTTTGGCGCCCTTGTGCAAATTTAAAATAACGTCCCAAATTTGTAGAGATCATTTCACGACTAAAGAACCGTGAGGTGCGCGTCAGATAAATACGGAATTTGACGATCATGCGAAATAAATTCTGACTAAAAATATCTGCTGTAAACAATGTGTCAACTTAATGTAATGGTTAATCTTTAATTCAATAATGTGCACACCTTAAACGCCCAATGAAAAGTGCAAACGTTTTCAAGTTGGATATTCGAAACAAAATTGGTTTTTGCGCAGCGGTTCTTTAGTCTTGAAATGAACTCTATTACGTTCATATGTGAGTACAGACTACAGACGCGGGTTAAGTTTGATATTATTATCTACTATTTAAAAATAATTAATAGATCATTAAAACCTTTATCAGAACGATAATTTAAAAAAAAATTATTCAAATTATTTAAATGATTACAACACTGAGCAACATCAAAGTTCGGTTTTTGAATAATTTTACTAACATTATACCACAGTATAATAATGCAAATGAACTCAAAATTTTCCAATTTATTGGCCAACGATGCAGCCAAATTCTTTAGGTTATTTTTAAAGTTTCCTTTGCTTATTTCAAACAGAGCATCATAAACCTCCCCAAGTTGATACCTTAAAGAAGTTATTGCATCTATTCTACTAGACCAGGCGCGGGCAAATACTTTTAAGCGCGGGCCAAAATAAAATTTTCAAAATGTCTCACGGGCCGGAGGAATATTGTTGAGTTCTACAAAATCGCATAAAAGAGATTAAAAAATTGCGGGATTTTTCAACGGGCCAGATAAAGTAAGCAAAGGGGCCGGATGCGGCCCGCGGGCCGGCTTTTGCCCACCCCTGTACTAGACCATCGAGTATCCGATAAAGGTTTTAAAGTTAAATTTGTTGCATTAGATAAATTAAATTTCAGAATTGACCAGCGTTTAGTAAAAGCTAAAAAAATACAAACAGTTCTAAGAAATTGATGCTCAAAGTATTAGGTTTTGAGGCATCATTGACGACTAAATTTAAGGTATGCAACAAGGAACAAAGAAAGCTCACGGATTGAAATCCAAAATTGCTTTTTGTAGACCATTATGCTTACCACGCATATTTGTCCCATTGTCATAACCCTGACCCCGCAAATCGTTGATATCTAAGCCTTCTTTCTCTAACGCCGACAAAACAAATTTTGTCAAGCTAATATTTTGCTTTTTTAGTTAGTTCTAAAATTTTGGATTTGATATTTTCACCATATAAGTTAATTACTTTATTTTGTATTTTATCCCCGAGATATATTTTGTAATGTTTTATTTGAGAGCGTTTTGTATGTTCTGACATAATCGGGTCGAATTTGGAAATCATTTCTATGCATTTTAAAAAGTTACCATATTATTCCAGCTAAATTTTGATGACCTAAAAACTGAATCACATAGAAAATTCTTTCTATAGCAGTTTGCCAGTATTTAGTTTCTCTATTTATTACATTTTGAATTTCAGAATCAATTATTTCATTTTTATTAAAACGATTAGAAGGATCTAGTAATTTTAAAACATTTTCGATATGTAACTTGCTCTTTTTATGAATTTTTAAATGTTCACTTAAATGCTGCCAGTCATTGTAATCAGATTCATCACTACAGCAAACAGATTTCAAATCGCTGTCATTAAAAATTTTGGAACAGAAGCATTAAAGTAAATTTTTTGTTTTGGAATACAACAACCAAAAACGCTCAATTTTTTCTTTGTTCGGTAAAATTCAAAAGAAGTAACTATTGGAAAACTTACGCCCCGACTCCAAACTATCTCTCGGATAAATATCCTAATGTTTTGAGAATGAGCAGGGTGAAGCTCTACTAATTCTTGAATATTATTAAGATGTTGTTTTGTTGACCATAGTGCAGCATCTTTTGAAAGTTGACTCATATTTTCCGTTCTGGTAATTTTTGAAGGTGTTGATTTCTCATTATCAGCGGAACTTGAAGATGTTGATGAATTGCGTTCTAGAAGATCAGTTTCTTGTCTCAAATACAAGTTCAGAATATTGTGATTCCGCTGTATTATTGTTGTTATTAATATTTGGCAAAGTAGACTCAGGTTTTAAAAAACAATGCGTAATTTTGATATGGTTTTCCAGTTCTTCTTCTTTTTTATCTTTTATTCAGCAAATTTTGGTATCTATACAATTTCTTCTTTTTTTCTGACATCTTGTATACTGTAAAGAAATTAATACGTAAGTAAACAAATTGACAAAGTATTCATGAAAAATGGAAATGTTTCGACGTCTCAAACTGAAACTCGAAAGTATTTTCTCAACATTACTTATTTCAAGTTATTTCAAAATTTATAAATTTTTATAAATAATAATATTAGTGCTTAACAATTATTCTGTTTAAATTTATTTCAATTAACAATGATGTTTAAATAAACAACTATAAAAGGATTTTTGAGATGCAAGTTTTTGGCTTTTTTTAATAAATCTAAATTTTTAAAAAAAGTCTAGTTGAACTCACCTTAATTTACAACACAAAACACATCACTATAAAGTTTGTAAAAGTACAAAAAACAAAAGTTTCAAAAGCTGATATCTTTTACCCCATGCACCTTTTCACTATGCTAAGTTAATTATCAATCGGGTATCAGGTAACAAATGAAATCCCGACAGATGCAGCGCTTAAATATATAAATTTTTCTACATTGCAAGCTCAGACAAGAAAAAAACGCTTGTTCGCTCGTTGGCTCGTTGTAAGCCAAATTTCAAGCTCAAATATGAATAAAATCAGATTTGTTTGAGTTTAGACAATTCATGTTATCATGTTATGTATTCGATCGAATAAATGCTATTATTGCGTACGCTCATTTAAAAAATATATTATAATTTAGATATAATTAAGTTCCCTCGTGGAACATGGAAGGGGGAACTTTGTGGGGAACTTTAATAAAGATGAAACAGTATTTTGTTATGGTGATGATTTTTAAATTATTTTACAATTTATATTATAACATTTTCATATGTTTGAGATAAACGATAATATCATCAAATTAGATTACTTTACAGAAAAAGTAGAAAATTATCATTGAACAATTTGTTTACTTTGTGACCTTTTTTTATGCAAAAAGTAATTATTGTGTTGTTTTATAGTATGAAACAAAAGCACAAAACTAATAAAGTACAATAAAACGATTAAATACAATTTCTCAAATCATGAAATGATAAAAAACCTATTAAACTATAAAAGAAAAGTGTAAAGTGTACATTAAGTTTTAGTTTTCAGAAAAAAATTTGTAACAGCACAAAAACAAGAAGTATAAACAGTACCGTAATAAAGGTAATTATAATTTTTATCATCGCAACAGTAGTTCGCTAGTTACCGCTTGACGCGCATGAATCTTAAATTGAACCGCCTATACTACTAATGTCTTAATGTATCTTAATTTTTTTTAAAAATATTTTTACTACATATTTCTATTTGATGGTAAGAGTGAGTGTATTTCGAGATCATTTTTTACTCTTGTATCCATTACTTTACTGTCATTTTAATTTACACTTAGACACAAACCAATTAAAGCGTTCTAATACATAACTTTATTTTTATAAACACTATTAATTTAAAAAACGCGCAAAACATAAAGTAAAAGGAATGAAGTTTATCGAAACGTCATTATTATGAAATAACAAAAGTTCAATGGTTATATTGAAATCTGAAATGAGTATTATTTGACCAATTTCGATTAATGCATAAAAAGTCAACAAGTGTTGAAATTATTTTGATTAACAAATAAATATGTAATAGTTTTTTTTTATTGATTTAGAATAATGAATAATAAGCAATTGTTAGTAGTCTTCTAAATTTGAAATAAAAAATATTTTTTTATTATTCAAATCATTTTAAACGATTTGACACTATATACATTTGAGTAAGAATTAAATTTTTATTCGTTACTGAAGATTATTGAAATGACAATTCATTTTTTATTCGTTTGAGTATAATGTTCATTTATATTCACCATTCATAATTCTTAAATGATTTGTTTATTTATTATTCAAATTTGTTAAATTAACGATTGAATTACTGTTTTGTAAACTTTAAATAAAAAAGTTACCCCTTTTTGATTAAAATTACGTCAAATTTACACCAGTAAATAATTAAAAAATTTAAAAACAATTCAATAATACTTTCTTTAAAATTGACATAAAATCAAATGATTGTGGCCAATCACAATAAATTTAAAAATAAAAAACATTTAAATTAAACCTTTTAGTAATCAGAACTATTTCAATGTTTCTAAATTTTGAGTTCAAAGTTAAAATACTTTACCTAAATAAAAATAAATTTTATCTATCAAGGCTCGAATGGTTTTGCTGGTTTTTTTATAGCAATAGTATTTGAAACAATCGATAAAATCAAACTACATTTTTTAGTCAAATATAATATTTGAATTTTAAAAAAAATAAAATTGTTTATGAAAGTTGAAAATACAAAGTCTACTATTTCAAATTTATATTTTATTTAAAATGTTTTTAACAATTGATAACAGACTTGACTTGTAATATTATTTATAATCTCAAATTTCAATTTGTTTAAAAGCAGTCATATTTTAATCAACTAAGTGCGCATTACAGGTCATAAAATATCGTCGGTATACGCGTAAAACCAAATATTATTTAGTATATAGATGACTCGTTCAATGTAATTTTTTTGGTTCCAAGTGCAATTTTGAATGCATCCCTAATTATTTGATGTTAAAGCTTTGTTTTTTTTTGTTTTGCTACTTATATCCCTATTTTTATGATTTTAAACAATCTTAATCAAAGGTTAGTCCCGTTATCAATGCTAATATATTACTTGAATAAAATAATTCAACATGGGTATTTTTCTACATATTCTAAGCGACTTTCGGCTTAGACCGCGTCGTAGTTAAAGACCCAGACTTAGGCTTGGTCTTAGTCTTTCCTTGAGAGCCAAAACAAGAAGTAGAACTTGGCTTTTGCCGTATTGTCGTTCGTGAACCCAAACAAACTGACGTTTCGCAAGACATTGCAGCTTGTATCTTCAGAGTGGTAAATGTCACTGAAGGAGAAAGTGTAAGTGACGATATTTATACCAATAGTGATTAACGTTAATCCGTTGTTAATCGCTATTGGTATCAATATCTTCACTTACACTTTTTCCGATTAAAACTTTTTTTCTTAATAATTAAGTAGATAATTACCTATCGCTGTTGGGAAAATTTCAATATAAACAGTCAATCAAAATGTGAAACTATTTGATTGACAGAAGTCGAATTGTGAAACAATCTAATTCCTGGCGTAAGATATTGATTGATAGTACGATTTTTTTTATATTAGGCGAGATATTAGGTGACAACCGACTTTTGTATTCGAATAGATATGTTACAATTAAATTTTAGTTCGTAGCTGTGTTACAAGCTTTAGGTGGTTTTACGAACCTTCACGGCCAACTCTCAATAGTCGGAGAGAGGGGTAGGTTTTCTAGAAGTATATAAAAGATAATTAAGGGCGCCAGAGTCTATCCAAAGTCACGTCTGTCTGCTCACAACAGACCAGGATGCTTGTAACACGATGTTAGGTTCGTAATTCCTCTACTCAGCTGTTCGAGTAGTCAGAAGCAACTAGTTAATACGATAGTCATAGGAAATAGGTATGTTGTTATAAAAGAAGAACTAACCACGATAACAATTTTAATGTAGAAACGCTGAGGATTATCACAGACTATAATGAACTCTAAATACAGAAATGCCAGTAGCATAGGCAACACACCGTACATAAGTAAACTACAATAAAAATATATAGCGAAGAATAGGTGGTAGTAACTATCGGTTACATAATTAGTAGAATGGCATTACTGACAATCAAATACAGAAGTAAGCAAGTACTACGCTAATGTTAAATTATCCTAACACAGCGTGTAAAATTAATATTGCATTAACGTTAATCAATCGGTAGTACACAGCATGCACAACTTGACCTAAATGAAATTTATTACCTAGCTCGTAAACAACAATAGCGATAATTATAGAATTAATAACAAAAGTTTCGTGAGTGACCCGTTTGACTACGCAATAAAACATATAAAATCACTTACCATAAATACAGGAGGTTTCTTTGGTGTGAAGAACGTACGTTCCCCCGACACATAACCCTGTAAACAATTTGAATCGCAAACCGTGTCAAGCTAATGTCTCACGAAATCACATCTACAACAATTATTACTTAAGATACAAGAAAGTATAAATAATATAAACCGGTTGTTATATGCTGTGGTACCCCTTTTGTCGTTAATTTAATTAGTTATAGCCATAAGTCTTATAAAGAAAAGTTAATATCGTCCCATCTGAATATTTGTCGAGGTTCATTCCTCCATAAATTGATAGCGAATACAGAATAGCGCTGGAACACAAATAGGTGGTGAACACGAACACGGCGTGTCAGTCACGTGTAGTTTAAGTTTGCCCAGGACGCCTCCGTAAGACCCCAATTGCGCGGCTTGAAATCGCCTTCTGCTAGCGCTCGAGTCCGGCAACGTGATGCCTTAGTTACTAATAGTTACGATATCCATTTATCGAGAATATAACAGTTGTAACATGAAGGGACGCAAAATGGCTGTCAAAAGGAAAACGAATTACAAACGAGTTTATATTAAAAGATGACTTTAGCTTACCCTGTAACGTCTTAACGAAACTAGAAAATTAAATAATTATAAATGGTTTTCCATTATTTCCCCGATGGTAACGGATATATTAATATTCACTCGTTACAGACCATTTACATCATCCACATGTGTCGATTTTCTACCAAATGACATCTCATGCGCAAAAGGATCGTTAGCGGGTGTCAAAACCCGAATCTAATTTCACGTCGACAACACATAGGCGTACCTAATGAAGATTTCAACCGTAACAACAAAGGCGTACGTAATGAAAATTACCGTAACAGCTGTTTTTTAAAACTGAGAAAATTAATCATTTAATTTGTTTTAACTCACTAATTTTAACAATTTTTATTGCGTTTACATAAATCACAATCTTGTAAAAAAATAGACCTGTATGTAAAGTACCAGTCGATCTCTGAAAGTACCGATATTGTCACCTCAAATAAGTTACCTTATTCACATTTTGAATAAATATTTTGAAACTCTACCTAAACAGTTTATGTAAATTGAAATGAATCCTAATACATACTAACTTTAACATAAGTAAATTTTATACGTAACAATTTTCTCAACATTTGAGTTGTTATTAAGTTAACCTCACTTTTTGATACACAATCAGCTAGAGTTTTAAAATTACGTTGTAAGTAATGTGCATGTGCATTTTCGAAACAAAAGTTTCTATAATATGTTTAGTCTTTCTACTACTCTATAGTCTTTGGTAAAACCTAACATACAATAAAGCAATTAATTAAATACTAATTTTTTTTTGTTTGTGTTTGTCTAGAATGATGTATTTTGCTTTACAAATTAATTAAAATAATATTAATCATCTACTCAACTTTTTTATTAGACCAAACGTTTAATCAGTGCTTTTGCTTAATAGTTTCATCGTTTGAATCGATATAAAATAAGGGTTGACAACGAACAGTAAGTAATCAATATGAACGATTCTTGAAAGTGAACAAATTTAAATGATTTGTTTTATACAAGTAAACAATTTATTTTTCACTAATAAGCAAATAAAAAAAAGTTTAACCATAACTCTTTTCTTATTTAGAAAACAATTATAATATAATTTTTGCATAATAAATTTCACAGAAAATGCAAAAAATCTTTTATATACGAAAAAGTTAAAAATACAAACAAAAATCTAATTTTTAATAGTTAAAGTCCTAAATTGTGCCGAGTCATAAAGTATTAAAAAAATTAAATCAATTATAATCGATTTTATCTAATACGCCATAGATGAAATGGTAATTTTTTTTCTTCTGTAATATGCAAATAGTAATTTCAATTGTTTACATAGGAGAAACAAAACAAAACATAATATAATGAAGAATTGAAAATTGTTAATATAAGGAATATTTTATATTAAAAAAATTATTCTGCAAAATTCTTAGTTTAAATTGTTTAGATGGAAGATGAAACGTTTTAGTTGAGAGTCTCTGTTTATAATTGTACTGGATAGCGTATACAAAACAAATACTATTAGTTTTTGCAGGGTACATGTATTTAGTGTTTTTATTAGAATATCTTAGATTTAGTCTTCTGTGGTATCGATTGAGTTACATTCAGACAGTTTCTGCATTGAGTAGTAGACTCAAGACGAATTGCTAAAGATGCTTGCCTCAGTTGCAGACGAAACGTCCATTGAATCTTAATTTATAATTTAGAAAAGTTGACTGTAAAATTGTATTTTTTCTGATTCGGTTAAAACAATAAATCTAAAAATCCAGGTATTTGTGTATTCTAATTTAGCATTTTACTACTAAGAAATTGATAAAATTTTAGCAATATTAAAATTATCTATCTGTTATGGATAATTAAAACAAAGATTGTTACTACGATCTACCCTTATGTAGAATTAGCATAATCCTTTGCCTTTCAATTGTAAATACACAAACAATAACTTATAAGCCCTATGATGCGGGTATCAGTATAATACAATACAATCTTTGTCAACATACAGAGACTTCAGCGACATATTGCGAGAATTAAATTTGGTGCATTTTTCTAGTACATAATCAAAACTTAATAACGAAGTGTCTAATATAAAAGAAATCCGGCAATGAATTTTTACAAAAACTATTAAATAGAAGTTTTAACTTTTAAGGTATAATTATTAATAAATTTATAAAAAAGAACGTAACGTAAACATCAAAAGGACTGTGCAACGTAGGACTAGGGCATTCATTGACATAACATGATAGAAATGTAACTTATCTTTGTTTATAGTGCTTAGAGCTGGGCAGTATTTTAACTACATGCATTGCAAATACAAATTTCAGATACATTTTTACGTGTATTTTGCATATTGTATTTCGTATTTCAAATACGTTTTTTTAAGTATTTTGCAGCACTGGCACCTTTACTTTTCTTTCGTTTTTTCTGGTCTGTTTTTTTATTATTATTGGTATCATGGTAGCAATCCGGATCTTATATTTACAGTGAGAATAGTATGTACCCGTTTTAAATATTTTGGTAATTCAAATACGATGTGATAAGGGTATTTTGTATTTTGTATTTACTACTACCATTGTATAATGCTACTACATATATAGACAGCTAAATAAAAATTGTGTCGAAAGTAATTTGATTATGGTAGTAATTTTTTATGATAAAACTCTACGTGCAAAATTACATTTAATGTAATTAAAAAAATGTAAAAGAATAAAAAATATTACATACGTTTGTATATTTTGTACTAATAGCCTAATTACTCGATAATTTTTTGGCACCTATTTTAAGTAGGAGTATTACTTTAGTCGAAACGACAGGTGTATTGAATCGTTCCCAGACTGAAGTCATATTTAAGAAAGTAACCAAACCTTTTAAACTTTGATAGAAAAGCTGTATGAGCAAAGTAATTTTTGTACGAATTAAAAACATTTGATAGATTAGTTTTGTTGATGTTTGACAACGATTGAAAGAAAAAGACAGTATATCAATAAAATCTGCATCTTTTTATAGTTCTCTTTTACGAAAAACTTTGAATTAGCATAAACAAAAAAACAACATAAAAAGAAAAAAAATAGTGAATTTTTTTGTTGGATATTAAAATAAAATAAATTAAATAATTAACATAAATTTTAAATATTTGAATAAATCATTAATAAAAAAATAATAATTTCATATAGTTAAAAATTTAAGAGTTTGGTCATTTTCTCATGGATCCCATCATCAAAACTTATAAGCCACTGGAAACGTTGAAAATGAACATCGCTCAACATAATTTCATGTCGATGTAAATTTGAGAGTTTGTTCATTTTCCCACCACCAAAAAACTTTACCAAATTGAAATGAAATTACGCATGTACCCTTTTTTTTTAAAAAAGAATTATTAAAATCGGTCTGCGTGGTAAAAAATTATCCCTGAACATACACTAAAAAAAATATTCCGTCGAATTGAGAACCACCTCGTTTTTTAAGAGGACCGACTTCAAAAAAATACATCAAATGAGATGCACTAAAAAGTATATAATAATAATTTAATCTAGTTACAATTTGCATAAAATTACTTTTTGAAGTCGATGCCATGTATGACATTGACGTAAGATTACACTTAATTCTTAATATTAAATTAAATTAAACAATTATTTTTTACTTTTTAGTGTATTTTATTTTTTGAAGTCGGTTTTTTTATTAAAAATTATTTTTTTATCTTTTCTTTTTGATGATAACAATAGTTGTTATAGAAAAACCTTGAAAATGCACATCGTTTAAGAGAATTTCATGTTGAGAAGTTGATCATTTTCTTACCATCAGAATTTAACCAAATTAAAATAGGATCATTCCTAAAGTACCCTCTTCCTAATAAAAAATTGAGCTATCAAATAATCGTAAAATGTTCTTATAACTGTTGTAGCTTCTTCGTCATTTACCAGTACAGCTTTTGACCAACGAGTAAATCGATTCACCGTAATAAAATAGTATCTGTATCTTTCTGATGGTAGCATAACGTCGATATTCAAGTAGTTGTGCTCGAACTTTCTTTGATGAGTTGCAAAACGAAAAACAAGCGCACGCTTAGTGTTTACAGTTTAATTTTATCGACGGTCACACATTTAGTAACGAGCTATCGCGTTAGTTCCAAAATAGATAGGCAATGTATTTTATCGAAAACAACTTTGTGGAAAACCTTGGTGATGTAAGAACAACTTGTTGTGGTAGGTATGCGGACCGACAACCATATTGTTTTGTCCGGAAATGTGTCAAATGTCGGTGATAAATTAGAGTATAAAATACAAATGGTTGAGTTAATCGACCTTTCAGCATGAGTGTAAAGTATTTAACCGTAAGGTAAATAGCAATTCTCGATAATTAATAACATACTTTCGTTCTAAGCAGCTCGGCTTCTATGAAAAGAAATTCTCACATTACTAGCAAATTGTTTAATAGCAACACAAATTGAAAAATTTGAAGCGTCAGTAAAAATAGCTACTGAGACGTTGACTTTAGGGTAAACCAGTATAGTTGTTTGTGCGAGGCTCTCCTTTGTAGTTTCAAATGCTTGAATACCTTTTAGAGTCTATTTGACAGACGTTCGAACTTCTACTGCTTTGAGTAGGAATCGCCAAAAGAAATTTGCTATACCCAAAAACTGTCAAAGCTTTTTACCGTAACTTGGAAAATCACGGATAACGCTAGTTTTTTTTAGCAGAGAGTAAATACCGGAGGCGGCCACAAAATAGCCAAAGAATTTACCACTGAACTGTCAAGAGGTTGGAACTAAGTATCTAAGCGTAGCATATGTGCTCTTCTACAGTCAATGACGCAATAAGAATATCGTCATACATTGACGATAATAGAAATCCATGCGCTGAAGAACTTTGTCGATAAATTTTTGAAGTGTTTAGGTAATTTTGTAATTCAAATGTCATGAAGAAGAATAAAGGAAAAAGTGTCGTGATCACGGTTTTTAAATATCTTCTTCGGCCACTGGGATTAGGTACAAACAAAATCAATAGTAGAAAAGATTCAGTTGCCGCACAATGATTGACTAAAATCTTTAACTAATGTGTGACTTGTTTTATGTGATTGCTAGTTCCTTAAAGATACTTTCCAACAGTAGTAACCTGTTACGTTAAAAAAAGTTGGTAGGTTAAAATTTTTTGAGTATATAAAAATTGTCCACGACACACCCATCTTTCGTTGGCGCTGTCAAATTCTATAAGCGCATTTTATTCACTTTCCGGTAAGGTTTGGTGCATTACAGACCTCTACGCTTAACGAGGCTTTTACCCCTTAAGTTATTTCACGCGATTCCGCGTGAATCTGCAAATTAATCTTGTGGCTATTTAGTGGAAGCTTAGTCGGGCGGATTTCCATACCCCCCACACGTCTCCTTTATCGGTGAAGATAACAAACAGGTGAAAAAAATTTCATGACATCACGTTACTATAACTTAACTATTCACACGGTCAAAGGCTTGGAAACCTTCAAAATTGCGATTTCTTTTGAGAGGAGCTGCTACCATTAATTGCTATGTTAAGTCGAAGGGAAACGCTGCGCATTCGTTATCTCAAATGATTGTATGCTTTGAAAACGAAATTTACTTGTGTTAACGCCGTATGTACGTTTTGTGTTAGATTTAATATTAAGTTTTAGGCAACACAGGTACGGAATTAGCTAATCCCCTACTGGATAAAACCTAACTGTGTGTATTACAATTTCTAATTTTACGATTAGTACTTCGTTGGTCTTGTCAATTGTTAACCGTACTTGCATGTTAGGTTAGCACAATTAATAATAAGATCAATTTGTGCGTCACTTCACAAAGTCGTATGCAGTGCGCGTTGAGTCTCTAAGGCTTCAATTGGTTTTGTTATACACTTTTGCGATTTTAAATTTGCGAATATAGTCATTTCTTCTTCGAATGCAAAAGTTTAGACCGACTAGATCAGTTTATTGTACGACGTGTTGCCACGTTTGGAAAATTTACGTAAATTAATTTATTCTGTGTTATTACTTCTGTCGTGTTATTTGTTCTTTTCCAGCTACGGGTAGAGTTAAACGATATCTCCCTAATTTAATCTTTCATCGTTTTGGCGCCTTTTTAGATTTAATTTATAACTTCGCATCACAAAGCCTACGACTCCCTCTCCGGGTACAACCGTGTTAGCCGTTGCTTATTTTTTTGTTACACGAAAACCAGTGTAACAAATTTGGCTCCCAACTGTCTGAGCTCGATTTTTGTGCGTGCGATTATAATTCCTTCTTATTTTAGTAATTCTTTTATCTTTTTCTTTGTCTTTAGTGGGTTCAATTTACTCGAAGTTTTACTTCGCTTCTTTAGTTGTTGTTGCAAGACTTAACGTTAGAGTTACTTCATAACCTTTTACTTCTTTGATTTTAGTGCTTCAGTTTGAGTTTATATTAGTAATTTACTTACTTTAATTTTATTTGGGTATCTAAGCAGACACTTGGTGGATTTCTACTTTGATTGTTGAATTAACTCAACTACGTCGGTTATGGCTTATTAGATTAGTTACATATTAGTGATACTACTTGTGCTTTGCTTTGAGTTTTAGTCAGACATGTGTTAGCAGATTTCTGCTTTTGATTTACTATTTTGATTAGTCCACTGTTTAGGTTTTATTGTGATTTTAGTGTATTAGCTAAGTATTTTTCAGATGAAGAACCACCACTTCTTACTTCTTCGGACTCTGATTCAGAAACGAACTTAGGAAATTGGAACGTAACGTTTTATGGTAAAGATCCTTCTTTATTTATAGAATTTCTTATTCGTATTGACGAGTTGTGTTTGTCTCGTGGTGTTTCACAGCATCAACTTTTTCTTTCAGCTTTTAAAGTTTTATCTGGCCTTCTTGTTTTTAAGACAAATCAAAGTTCGTTAGGTTCGTGGAATGAAGTTGCTGCTTTGTTGAAGTCTGAGTTTTTGCCTGTAAATTACGACGATCGTCTAATGGTGACTATTCGCAAACGTATTATGGGTCCTAACGAATCCATTGGTACTTACGTTACCACCATGCAATACCTCTTCCTTTAGTTAGCAGAACGCCGTTCTATCAATTTCCTTTAGTGTTGATTGAAATCACATCTATCGCTCAATTAATATCTTTAGGCAAGCGTTTGGAGTCTAACATCAATTCTCGTGATTCTTTCAACTGCTCAACAACAGAGATTGGTGACAAAGTTCAAGAGTCATCTGTAGTTTTTGCTAGTAAGACTTCTACTTCTGTCTCTTCTGATATTCTCTTAATACTTCTACACTTTCTTCTTTTGTATCTACTTCTACTTCGAATTATTGTGTTCGTTGTCTTTCTCAAGGTGATAAGCCTTTACGTACTGTTCGTTCTCTTGTTTCTAATGTTTTCAGTTTTTAGATTATTAAGCCTACAACTGATCCTTGGTATTTAGGTATGATATCTAAAGTTAATGTTTTTCCTCGTCGTTTATCTCGTTGGAGTGTTGTAAAAAATCTTTTATGTAAACGTGTACGTCTTTCCTCTTCTGAACTTTGTGTTTAGAAGTTAATTGTACCCTCGGACCAGCGCAAGCAACTTATACAGGATCACCACATTACATATGGTTGCGATCACCACAGTGTTAAGCGCACTTTAAAAGCTCTTCGCGTTCACTTCTACTTGCCTCATATGAGATCTAAGGTTGCTGAGTTTATACGTCTACATAGGGATCGTGTTGTTTCTCGTGATGTAAAAGCCACTACTCTTAAATCCACTTTGTCAATAATTTCTGTTTATTCTTTGCTGTCTCCTTCTTCTAATCGTTCTCTTTTTCATCGGCGTCGCAAGCGCTAGTTCACTTTTTGGGCTTTCGGCTTTCGACCTTTGCTGTTCTTTTGGTTCTTCTCTTTTGGTTTTGGTGGTTCCATTCTTTGAATACGTTATTGGTATCTTGTCTATTGTGGTTCGGATGCTATCTATTTGCTTTTACCCATTTTGCTGTCACCGATCTTCTTTTTTTTCCTGGTTAAGTTTCTGCTAAAATTCTTTTGATTTTTTTCTTCTCCGTCTTACTTCAGGACAGACTACCTTTCCGTCTGTGTATATTTATACTCGCTTAGTTGGCCTTTATGGATTGGTACGTCATCTATAGGATTCACTCTTCTGTTTTTCAATTTGGTTTTTCTTTTTTTGAATTTTCAACCCCGCTTGCCGGCATTAAAGTCTCGAAGTATACTTTTCAATTTGGGACATCAATTGGTACGCTTTCATTCTATAAGAAACTGGGATGTTTTCTTTTCTTTGTTTTGTTCTTTATATTAGAGCGGTTAGTTGGGCATCGTAGGGTGGTTTCTGTTTTCGTCCTTTTACGTGGTGAAGAACGAATCAGGCATTAATAACTAGCCTTATCTTTCTTCGTCTTTTTTTTATCTCTTCTCTTTTCTACTTTTCATTTTTTTCTTCTTGGAACCTATCGAACTTTTTTATGTGCCAATCATTATTCTTTTTTTTTATTCTGTTTATGGTCACTTTCTTTCGTTTCTTCTACAAAGAGAAAAACGAATCAGATACTTACATCTAGTCTTATCTTTCTCCGTCTGTCTCTTTTCTTCCTATCTTGTCTTTCTTACTTCTCATTTTTTCTTTTTCTTTTGCTTTTGAAGGTTTGCCTTTAAGGCAATTATCTCTTTTGTTTTTTCTCTTATCTTGGTTTGTTGCTTGAACCCTTTCTTTCTTTTTTTCTTGTACTCTGTATTTCCGTTTAACTGGCATTTTTTATGTTGTCAGTCACCGTTAGAATATTTCTTTTCTTTGGGTTTCTTTTGCTCTTGGATCATTCTAATCCATACTTTGCATTCTATTGTGACATTCTAACACAACGAGCACTGACTCACGACGTTCGATTAGCAAGTTAAGCTTCTTATTCTTTCTTATTTTGTCTTACTTGTTTTTTTTTCCTTTCTTTTGGGTTACACGGTTTTGATTTTTCTTGTATTGGCACACTTTAGTGTTTAGCTTTTTTAAACTTTGTGGTTGTGACTTTTGGGTTACTGAACTAAACTCTGCCTTTTTGGTAGTCCGACTTGTGTCGACTTTTAATCAGATTTTTTTTATTTTAGATTCCTTCGTTGATTTTCTTTAATACATCTTTTGGGTCTGTTTGGTTTTTTTGGTAGAAAAATCTCATATCGTCTGTTGACGACTTTTTGGGTGCAATTGTCTTAGTTTTTCCTTTTGACTTTTCTTCTTTTAAATCCGCATATCACAATTCAAAATCTGCTAGATAATTGGTTTTTCTTTTTACTTATTGAGTTTAGGGGACCTTATTCTAATGCTTCATTACTATTGGTTGGAGTTTTTGGTTTTTGAAGTATCATTCCGCTTCATGTGACTTTTGGACAATTTGATTGGTGAACCTTTGCAAATTGAGAAAACCTTTTTCCTTTACGTTTCTTCTTGTGCTCAGTGTTATTGTGTTTGGGTCGGTTTTGGATTTCAGGGTTCTGTCCTTATCGTGTGAATATAGTCATTCTTTCTTCGAATGTAAAAGTTTAGAGTGACCGGGTCAGTTTATTGTACAACGTGTTGCCCAGTACAAGGCGCAACTTATATTTGGTCCGACCTATGTATTAGCGTATGGAAAATTTACGTAATTATATTTATGTAGCTTCTTCGTCCTCTTTGAAACCATTGTTTGTGATAAAATAAAGATATATTGTGTTATTATTTCTGTCGTGTTGTTTGTTGTTTTTCAGCTACGGGTAGAGTTAAATGATATCTCTCTAATTTAATCTTTCATGGTTTTGGCGCTTTTTTAGATTTAATTTATAATTTTGCATCACAAAGCCTGCGAGTCTTTCTCCGGGGACAACTGTGTTAGCCGTTGCTTTTTTTTGGTTACACGAAAACCAGTGTAACAAACTATAGCTGAGAATCTGATGCAAAAATAGTCACACGATCGATTTATACTGAACCGATATCTTACGAATTCATGAACGACGAACAAATAAAACTAGGAACACCTATTACTAACATTTAAAAAATTCACCAAAACGTACTTATCAATTACATAAAGTAATTGTTTTTTAAAGAATTAATGAACTTACTGTGTACAAGTAATCACGTCGAGATCATCAATTTGTGATGTTCGTTATAAAAATTACTAAATAAAAAGCATCAATTATTTAATCTTTGACAAATCATAAAAATTGTATTATTTTTTTAATTAAATAATAATTTTATTTTATTTTAATTGTATGTAAAATGTTTTTCAAAATAAAAAAGCATTTTTTTTTAAATACCTTTTTTCACTTTAGATATATTTTTATCCAGTTTTTATTTTTATTGCTTAAACAAAACGTTTGGGTATATTTTCACTGGTTGCAGTTGTTTTTATTCGATATGAATAAGAATATGGAAATATGTACTTCTGGAGACTAGACCACCACGCATTTTTTTAAGAAAATAAAAAAAGCAACCATTTATTTGCGAACCAATTTCTCAGCGGTACACTGTATTTCATAAGCTATTAGCTTAGTAACATATAGAGTATAGTCTATAATAAAGCAGGCCACTTAGATTTAAAACCGAAAGAACATAATATAGAATAACATCGGCTGTGTAATAATTCGAAAAGTTTTATCAACTTACGTTTAACACAAACGAAACACATTTCAGTAGAGAAAGTGAATTGGAGTGAACTGAATCGCACGGTTCAGCTTTTCTAGTTAATTGTAATTTCTATAGAGCAAATTGCATTGCAAATACGGAGTGGCATTAACGTTCAGTGTTTATGTAAGAGAAGCCGCAAGGGGCTGTTGTTTATTCAGAGCCCCAGGAATTAACCATCCAACCGCCGATCTCTCATTCGATCCGACGACTCGCAAATAAAACCTCTTAATTCTCATCTCCCTCGTTTATGTATTCCCCTTTTCTTGCTTTAATTCTCTACTTTTATATTACACCACTTTTCCTCTTTCATTTTCTAATTTAATGCTTAAAATTATCTTCGAAAAGCAGTCGTTGAAACTCATGGCATCGAACCGTTTTCTAGTTGACAATCCTCCCCACCGTTAATATTTTTTTTTCGGTTGTTAACGGCATACATTAATTACCTCAATTCGTGTGAAAGGAAATGCGGATGTGAGTATTTTTATAATTTTCGTTTAGACGAAGATGGATTCGATAGAAGCAGTTTGTAACGTGCGCTGACGTTTAACATAAACAAAAATAATGACATGTTCCCACAGATTTGAAATGCTCTAATTTGCGACGCATTTTAACTTCAAAGAAGGCACTACAAAGGAACAGTTCATCTTAATATTAGATTTCAATCACACTTCAAAGCTAAAACCGTAATAAAAGTTTTAACATTTTTTTATTGTAACGTTGATTTTGTACAAACCGCTAAAACCATATAGTTAATAAATACTCTTCAATAAGAGCTTTTCAAACAAAATAATAAAAACTTTACTACATGTTTTATTTGGTGTAAATTAATCCTTAAATGTTAGTTGCATTTTAAGCAACAATAACAGATTATTAAACTTCTGTTTCCTTTTCTGTTTATTTTTTCACGTATTTTCTTGGCTGTATATGGTCGAAATGCATTTTTAAATTTGTTACTAAAAAAAGTTTCTTCATTGGAACCAACAAATTCATCACTAAAACAAATATAGTTTTTTTATGTTATTATTATATTTTATTTGAATATAAATTGAGATTGAAGGCAATTTTTTTGTAAGATTATATAAATGTTTTGTTTAAAAAAGTTTAGACTTGATGAAGCATTAAATTTTATTGTGTCGGTCAAAAATTCTGCATGCATGTTATGTTTTGTCGTTACTAAGTTGAGTTCTTTTTGTGCGATAAATGTTGGGTTTAACATGTTTTGGTGCTTCTTCTGTCATCTCAAAATGTATATCATTCTGTGATGTTAGTCAATATTGGATTTTGGAACTTTAGTTCACAGGATAATGTAAATCTGTTCATTCTTGTATTAGTGTTTTTGAATGTCTTTGTATAAGTTAAGTTGTAGAATATTTAGCGTACCTATTATTATATCTTTTTTTTTGTTATGTATTAACACACGTTAAATTATTTTAGTATTATACAGGATTTTAAAGTAGATGTGTGTAGTAATATAGTAGTTTATTTAACGAGTTTCTGTGTAAATTGGACGCTTTTTTCCCAAGAGGGCCTCGAGGGAAGAAAACTTGCAATTTAGACAGGAACGAGTTGAATACAACACTTTATTGCTCGAACAAAAACTAGGAGGCTTCCAAAGTCTCAAAATCTATGAAAAATAATTTGACGTTTATGTTGACAAGTGCGCAAAATCTGTCAAAGACGGTTTACAATAGCGAAAAATTAAAATTTATGACAGTTAAGAACAATAAACAATTTTTACTTTCTTATAAGGAAAGTATAGCGATCGCAATCTTTTTGCAAACAATTTTTTTTGCAGAATTTTACGTTTCAAGGTCTCTTGTCAGAAGAATGCATTTTTGACAAACAAATTTTAGGTGCCTGTGCGTCGCAGCGAAGTAACTAGGGTATTTGCCACCCGGGACAAGAAGTCACTTTGGTGCCCTCCCCTCTCTAGATCCAACTTACAGCAATAAACCAAAAACCTTCTCAAACAATACCTCTGATATTTTTACCATTTATTACACTTTTTACCTTGAAAACTGTTTAATCCCAATAGGTAGTAAATAATTGTTCAAAAACAGTTGTATATAAGTTACTTTATTTACACAATTTGCATATACATTTCACAGTTTACACAATCTAAAAATTGTGACAGATTATATACAAACGAAAACTTAATTTTACGAGATTTTTTAGCCGCAAATGTGTTTACAATTTTTTCAAAAGATAGTTTAGAGGCTGTTTGGTGCTTTATGGAAATGATGCTTAGGTTGGTTAGTCGTTGTCCTGTCAGGTTTCTGGTACAGTTTTTTATTATTTTTAATTTACTAAAACTTCTTTCGTTTCAGGCAACTGATACCAGTATTGTAAGAAAAATTCTTAATGCTGTAGTTATGTTGGGGTTGGCACCTTCAAGTCCGTTTTGGTATATTAACGACAGAAGATCCGATGAAGTAACCGTTTTCATATTAGAACCTAAATCTAAAACGTGATATTTAAAACTCCCCACTTCTAATGACAGTTTGTTCTTGTCTAAGTCTTCTTTATATGTAGTTGGTAACTCAATTGCCCCATTTTTAAATTTTCTTTTCATTGATGCACACCCAGCTCCATTGAGAAAACCAAATAATCTATTTATGTTTTCTAGGAATTGAATTGTCTCAGTTTATTTAGAATCCGATCTATTATTTGTATCAACAACAATCTTAACTTTTTTTCCTCTGAAAAGTAATGGATTTCATCTTCACCCTTCACTCGTCAAACATGCGCTTCTTTTCCCTTCTTCTTACTTCCTTAAAATGAGGATCTAGATTAAGCTTTGTAGCTATTTCTTTCGCTTCGTTCACTGCATTAGCTGAACAGTTTGACCTTTCCTCTTCAAACTCGGAGATTAGTCGGCTAATATGTTCTGCTGAACTGTCGATAGTGATATCTCCTCTTTGTAAGAGCTTGTTTACAATATCTATACGGCTTAATTGCTTATACCAAAAACATAAGAGGACAATAAATTCAAACGTTTTGACAGAGAAGTTGCATGTGTTTTTGTTTCAGCAGTTGTTATTTAGTTGGTCATAAGGTCATTTAGAGCACCTTAAATTTTTTCCAGATGTCTATATATTACTTTTACAGCCTCTCTCTTAGTAGACCATCTGGTATTGTCTTGCAGTTTAAGAGACAGGGAAACATGTTTTACTAGAACCTTCCATCTATTAGTGGAGGAAGCAAGAAAATTATAGAAACAATTAAGTATGCTAAAGTACGACTCTGCTTCTTTTGGCAAGCTAGCGGCATTTGCACCAATTAAGTTTAAGGAATGTGCTGCACATGGCACAAAATACATCAAACTGTTTGCTTTAAGAATTTGGGATTGAACGCCTTTGTACATGCCAGCCAAATTTGAACCATTGTCATAGCGTTGTCCTCTGCAGTTCATTATGTCTAAACCATCATTTTTAATTTTTTTTTAATTTTTTTTAGTAAGTGCTTATCCAGTTTTCTCAGTAACTGCCACAAAATCAATGGAGCTTTGGACTATCTCTGGATCATTGTCGACAACCTTTGCACAACGAATAACTTGAGACATTTATAAATGACTTACATCAGGCGTGCAGTCAAACATAATAGAAAAATATTCTGAAGTTTTGATGTCAAAAAGTATGTGTTCTCTTATTTTTCCAGCAATGATATCTCAAAATTCGTTTTGTATAGAAGGAGAGAAATCGCTTACTTGGCCCTTTCTATGGCAAAAAATATGTTTTTTTAATTGGGGGTGGTAATGAGACACTAGGTCGATAGTATTTAAAAACTTACCACATCTTGGGTCATCAAAATCTAAGTTTTCATTAGAGCTTCGTAATGGACTACCCTGTTTTACTAAGCGTATAATCACATCAATGATAACATACAAACTCCCTCTCCAGTGCGCTTCCTTAAGTGCTATCTTGTGTTGAAGTTCTCTATCAACACCAGTACCGTTATTTACAGATAACTTCAATGTTTCCCAAGAGCAAAAACACTTTTTGTGGTTCAGTAAATTTTCGTGCTCAGGAATTCGTTCACTCAACTTTTTCCATTGAGTGAAACCTTCTTTCTTGGCCAAAACAGAAACTTTTTTCCAAGAGACACAAAACAAGACATTCTTTGATTGGCTGTATACCAGCCACGTTCGGTGCAACTTTAAGCCACCAAGCAATTTTTTTGTAAACCAATCTTTGGTTAAGTTTCTCCCATTTCTTAAGGTGTTACTTAGATCAGGTTCTATCTTTCTTTCGTCTAATAATCTTGACACTATAAAGCATTTTTTTGTATCCAAAAGTGCTGCAGCCCACTAGGGAAGTAGCCTGCAGCACTTTTGATCTCTAAGATCGAAATAAATAGTGGATTCGTCCTCTGCTAAATCCATTGTCGCAATTGTTGAACTCTGATTAGATACTGCTTAAAACCCCTCTTCGTCATCATTAGTGCCATACGTTGATAGAACCTGAGATTCTTCCTGCTTGCTTATTTCTCTCTCAAAATTCGTTGTAAGAATTACGCTTATAAATTTTGTTGAAATTTGCACCCGACGTTTTTTTTAATTACCTACTAACAAGCATCGTAAGTATAAGTAAATGTATTATAATTTGAAGCATAAGTACGAACATACAATTTGTTTCATTATATTAAATAATTTTTCTACGCGTATGTAAATATGTATATGTATACGTTTTTAATTGAAAAAAAAGTAAAAGGAATCGAAATTATTAGTAAAAACATTGATTACAGATACCATAATCAATGGTAAAAATCAATTCAAAGTCGACTCGACGGCGTGTATCCACTTTGTCTAGTATCTTTGATTTCTGCTACGGTACTCACTTTGTTAGTTCAGAATGCAATAATACGAATTGGTTAAAATTACTCTTACGTTTTGTGTTACTACATTTGCGTTTTCTTTCTCTCGTTTATTATTATGTTTAGTATCCACTAGTATCTATAGAAATAAAGCGCCCATGCACCCCTAAAAACTGGCGCTCAAAGAACATGCCCCGTCAGCCCCCCCCCCATAGAAACGTCGCTGTGTGTGTGTTTGTGTGTCTGTGTGTGTAACGATGTACTCACGATAACTCTGCAACCAAAAGTCCTAGTAACTTAAAATTTAGTATGGAGCTGGTTTTTCATATTCTCTCGGTTCTATTAAAAGATGGGTCTGATAAAAAAAACCGGAAGTAGGTGTATCCGCCATTTTTAACAGTTTTTCTTATATAATTTTGTACGTATGTAAATTATTCGAATTATTTTTACAGTTTCTTATAAAGATAATTCTTCCTAACAATCTATTCAAAAAAAAATCTAACATTAACAGTTTATTGGATATTTGATTAATAATTTAAAATGAATTCCATATATAATCTAGGTTTGAACCTTGCTTTGCTGAACAGTTTTTTCTAGAAAAAAATTACATATCTTAAATGGAAAGCAAAATACGTAAAAATTACAATTTTTACTGATTTACTAAAGGGGGAAACAATATCGAGGCACACAAATATAAGGATTAGTCGATGTGACAACATAACTTCAATTTGCCGTATTTCGGTTATATCTTAATGATAATGATAAATAATGAAATCGAGAAGAAAAATTCCAAAAAAATTATAGCATACTACGAAGTCAATAACAACGTTTACATATCATTTCAAAGTGGTTTTATGACAACATAACCTTAAAAAAATATGTAGAAATTCGTTATAATAAGAAAGTCGTGTGGTAACCACACCCGGTTTTTTTTATTTTTGGCAACGTATCGCAGGCCAACGTGTCTGCTTTATCGGGCCTTATTATCTGGGAACAAATAATTTTTTGATTCCAGAAAAATACGATCGTAAATCATTGAAAACAACCTATTCTGAATAGGTTGTTTTCAATAATGTAAGGCTGTATTCATTGATTTCTCTGTCTTTTGACAACATTCAATAATGACGTACTATAATATAAACAGTATCTGTGATTTTTAAACTTAAAAATTATTGTTTATTAGTTTACAGTTTTTTGACTCCTTGCCATCGCAATTTTTTGCAATTTTTATTGAAGAATATTTACTATTTAATTTTTGCTGTAGTCGCAAATCTCGCTAATTGATAAGTGATGGTTTGGAATAAATAAATAAAAAATTCTGTATTTGTTTTAGAACTTAAATAACATCTTTAACAATTACTTAAATTAAGTAATTTAACAAAACAAGTTAAAAATTTAGAAGTGTAGTATCGTTCAAAACATTCCGGTAAATGTAAAGCTATTTGGCAGATTTTACAAAGCTACTAACTCTCACTTCCATTATTTTGTTTGTAACAGATATGACTTCTCTTAGTTAGATTAGCTTTATTGTTGGTTGCTGAATTTTTTCCCGTAAAATGAGCCCATACTTACCTTTATCACGCAGAGACATTTCAGAAGATGAAGATCGACCGTAATTTTTGTAGTTAGGAAGATTTACAATTTGCAGTAATTTGCCAGCAAAATCTAACCTAAAGTCTACTAAAATTTTTTATGTGCTGCTGAAGTTTTTAGAATATAGTACGAACGCATTATACAAAGAAACATCAAACATATAATAAAATCATTTTTTATATGTTTTTCCGCATTTTATCATCAGCTCCGTTCATTCCTTTATTGTATTTAAGTAGGCAAGCTGGTTTTATAACATCTACTTTACCTTTTTTTTTTCATATTTTTTCTGTATTCGTCATAACTGCGGTTGAATGTTCAGTGGAAATGAGGTACACATCATTCTTGTCATGCCATTTTACAGCCAGAATACCATTACTCAATAGAATTTTTCTTCTTTTCTCTTCAATTTATAGCGTCCTATTTTTTTCATTGTTCCGATAACATTTGTATTCGTTTCAAGCAATTTTACAAATAATTCAAGACATGAATACCAAATTTCAATGAATAAAGTATAACCCTTTTCAAAAATGGATTGACATAAGATAGTCGTTCCTTGAATTTCATAAGGGATTTGTCAATACCGACATCTTTTTCTGGTGTGTAAAGGTAAATAAATTTTTGATTCCAGTAATCAACAACACTACGAACCTTGTTCAATTATTTATAGTGCAAAAAATGTAAAATTGCAATAAATATCTTTCGCGGCATTGTTTGAGAAAATATCGGAATGATTATTATTGCTCTTTTAGACAAAAGCATTTGAATTCTTTACTTGGGGCATAATAATACGTAACGCAAAAATTTTTATCTCATCAACATTTACAGAACCAATCTACCCATTGTCTTATTTTAATTTTCTTCACTTTTTACTACTTGTATTGCATAACGATTTGTTTTAGTTGTTATCATATTCCAAAAGTCGACATTTAAAATTTAATCAAAAATAAGCAAAAGTCTACACGTGTTATTCATTTTTCGTAGACGTAAAAGATTTACTCCTGAAAGTTCAGTAAATAACTTGATCTGTGATCTTTATTACTCAGAAGTTCTTGATATATGGCTTAAAGCACTTTTCTTCTGTTGAACTTGACAACCGTTTAACACATTTTTGTTTTATTGGTACAATTTTAGAATCGTCCCTTAAACTGTTCAATTTGTCATCTGAGTCATAGGAAGAATTGAAAGATGCGTTTGGCTCTTCCATTTCAGAATCTGAATCAGATTGGCTTAGGAAATCGCTTTCGCTCAAAAAGTTGTTCATTGAAGAAATTTTAGAAAAATTATAATTTTGACAATTGAGATTATGTTATCAGATATATGTCGTTTAGTGTGCATGCGCGACAAAACGATCGCATTATACTAAAATAATCCAAATATAGGACAATATTTTTGTTTTGTTGAAAACTCATGATGGGTACAAAATCTATTTTAGCATTGAACCTACAAGACGTTTATCAAAAGATGGCAAAAGGTTCAATAAGAAATTATACCACGGTCGTAGCTGTGGGAAATTGCCTTGAGCGATTTAATTTTAAGGTCGACATTTTTGCTCTACTGATGCTTAGAGAACCGAGCCTAATGAACCTAAATTAAATTTAAAAATTTTTAGAATTCAAACAGATTCCAAAAAAATATAAAATCGAATCCGTTATACATAATGTAACATTTTGTACTGTGATCTGTTGTAGCCATTCAAAAAATATTCTTTCAAAATAAATTTTTAAAAATAGTTAAACATTTATTGGAAAAACATTCTGTATTTTTTAATTCGTAATAATTTTTTTTTATGCGAATGATAAACAGAGTGCTAGAAATAATAATTTTTTTAGTTGGTTTATATATTCAGAAAAATGGTATTGTACTCTTAAAATAAAGCTCTTCTAATTATCACATATATTGCTAAGGTGTAGTCTTTGACAAAGAAGAATATTAATAAATTAATCAAAAATGAGCAATGTAGCAAATTGCTCTAAGAAAAAAAATGTAAATGTAATAAAATCCTAAGCATATACGTAGATGAAAAACACGGATTTAAAACTAAAAATTATAATTTTATGAAAAACGGCATTAAGAAACGCGAGAAAAAACCTACACAAAACAAAAAACAGTAGTAGAAAAAAGCTAAAAAAGAACAACATATTTAAAAAAAATTAACAACTTTGTACTTTTATTTTATCATTAAGTCGCCGTTAACTAGAAGTTGTGCTTAAAAATATTTAAAAAATGCACTCGTGAGACAAAAGTTTTTAGATTTACCAACTTTCCTAAGAGATTTTATTAAAGTAAAAATAATCAAAAATCTACACGAAAATTTGACATAGCTGCAAAATCTACTTATATACTTTGTGTTCTCTTTCATCACCACTTTGGGTAAAAGTAATCATCTACACTGATATTCGCAAACATTAGAATATTTTTGCTTTAAATTCTAATAAGGGATTAGCACTTAGGAAAACGACAAGCGTAATTTCTCTGTTTTTTTTTGTTTTCCTAAGACAAAGTATTAACTCTTATTTTAACATGTATTATTTTTTCTGTTAGTGTAGTTTAGTCTACATTGGAAAACTAATTTTTCAAACATAATTTTTGTATTTAAGAAAAGCATGATAAGATATTAAACTTTAAGATCAGAATTTGCTTAAAGCAATTTTGAAAAGCTTTTGATTAAATAGAATAAAAATACTAAAAATGAAATTAAAACTAATACAAAACGCAGAATTTTGTATAATATTCATAGGACAATTTAAAAGTAAAATACAAAAAAAACCTTAAAAAAGTAACAACTTGCGAGTAAGTTTTTACGAATGAATGTCTAGCCAAGTTAATATAAAACACGCTCAAAATTTAAAAACAATATAAAAGTTAATGATTTACTATATTATACATGGTGTGTATAATTTGAGAAAAAATCTGCACATTGTGCTATTCTTCGTTCAATTCTGAATCGAAAATATTAATAGTAAATTGTTGCATCATGCTTCACACGTTTTCACGAAGTTCTCGAAGACTTTTGGTCTATAAATAAGTGTTAGTTTTGATACCTGTTGCTGGAGCGATTAAAAATAATAAAGAAATTTTGATACTTTTGTTTCGTTAACGATTTTTTACTTCAAAGTTTGTTTTCAACATTTCTTTATTAACATATTTTTATAGATTAAATACAGATTTCAATCATTGACATTTATGTATCCAATTTTACTTTCTTGTTTAATTTTTGTATAACCTTTGCTTTTTTTGTGATTTTTTGTGTACTTTTGATTAGTTCTTTGTTTTTTGCCTTCTTTGTTACTGTTTTGTTTACTCATATTGGTTTTTACATTCAATAAATATGCCGATATGTACCTGATGTACGGTTTTTGTAACAGATATGGTAACGCGGACGCAAACAAATATGGCATACGTTTTCCAAATCGAAGACAACCTAAAGGAATATATTTTGAAAACTGGATCAACAACTTCCAGAAATTTGTTCGTTTATAACGATAAATGCTGGTCGAACAAGACAAAATAACTAGAAGAACAAATTCTAGACGCTGTACACGAAAATGCTTCGCTTAGTACCCGACAGTTAGCTTAAACATTGAATATCCCCAGTAATAAAACCGTTTACTTATTTCTATAAGAAAACCTGCTTCATCCATATTGCGTTTCTAAAGTTCAGTTCCTTTATGATAACGACAACATATTACGATTAAATTTTTGTAACATCTGTAATCGTAAATTCGATTGAATAAGATGGCGATTTTTTCCAGGGTATTATTTTAAGCGACAATCTCTGGTAAACATAGATTATGTTTACCAGAGATTGTTTATTTAATACTCAGAATCTACATCATTGAGTAGATAAAAATCCGCATGAATTTATAGAATATGGTCACCAAAAAAAGTTTTCCATTATGCTGGGCATAATAAACAACAGGGTCGTTGGGCCAATTTATTTACCAAATCGTTTATGTATTAGAATAAGTTATTTACGAGATGTCATTGAACATAAACCATAACATAATTTAGATGCACGATGAAGCTTCTGCTCACTTTGCTCGTATTGTAAGAGAGTGATTGGATGAACTTGCGGGATCTCCCGATACCAATCCTCTAGACTTTTTGGTTTGGGGTTTCATTGAAGAGAAAACGTATGCAACGCCTCTTCAAGACGCTGATCAAGTTACAGAAAAAATTAACGTAGCGGTATTAGAAATTACATCAGAAAGACGTGAACGAGAGATCCAGAGGATACCTCGAAGGTTGCAACTATGCCTAGAAACAGATAGATTTCAATTCCAACTATTTTGTAGGGGTTAGTATAATTTACTTACTATCAGATTAAATAAAATTAATTATTAATTCTATGTACCTAGGTGTTATTCTAACAATAAATAAATTGAAGAGCAAATACCTTGGTAATGTGTAGAATTTTAACGTATTACCAATTACGAGTAAAATGTTTTTGCAAAAAAAGTTGTATTTTATTATTGACACCTTTTCTTGATGAAATAGGATTAATAAGAGTTGGAGGTCGCACTAAATATTCAGACTTTTCTTATGATAAACGTCATCCTGTCCTATTGCCTATAGCTAATCATTTAACTAAATTAATGATTCTAATGAACATGAAAGGCTTTTATATGCTGGACCAACAGCAATGTTAAATGCAATTCGAGAAAGATTTTGGCCTGTAGGAGGTAGAAACATCAGTAAATTTATAGTTCGAAAATGCATAAAATGTTTTAAATTTAACCCAAAAAACACTATACCGATAATGGGTAATTTACCCAATTTAAGGGTGCGCCCTATGCTACCATTTTAAACCACTGGCGTTGATTATGCGGGTCCAATATTAATCAAGGACAAAATCGGCAGAAGATGTAAGTTATCTAAATGTTACATTAGCGTTTATGTATGCTTTTCTACAAAGGCTATCCATCTTGAACCAATCAGAAGTTTGTCTACAGATACATTTTTAGCAGGTTTTAGACGATTTATTTCAAGGCGTAGCAAACCCTCTCACATCTATTGTGATAATGGCACACATTTTCATAGCGCGAATAAAGAAATTAATAAATTATACGATTGGTTGCAATCAGTAAATTCAAATATTATTGAAAAAATTAATAATGTTGGTGTCGAATGGCATTTTATTCCACCACACACCCCACATTTTGGCGGCCTTTGGGAAGCGGGAGTTAAAAGCACAAAACACCACTTTAAAAGAGTTCTAGGCGATGTCCGATAACCCTTGAAGATTTGTATACTGTCCTATCACAAATCAAATCCATATTAAATTCTCGACCTTTATCTCCCCTCACTTCCGATCCCAATGACTTACAAGCACTGACGCCCGCGCATTTTTTAATTGGACGATTATATACCGCACTACCAGATCCTAATGTGCAAGATGTAAAAATGAACCGACTCGATAGGTATCAATTAATGCAACTTTTAACACAACATTTTTGGAGCCGTTCATGTAAGGAATATATCTCCCAACTACAGCAGCGGCATAAGTAGAAGAAAAATGCAAACAACCAAATCCAAATTGGGTCGTTGGTATTGATTAAAAAAGATCACATGCCACCAGCACGATGGCAACTTGGTCGTATTGTTCAGTTACACCCAGGAAAGGACCAAGTAGTTCGGGTTGTTAGTGTAAAGTGCGCAAATGGTGTGTTTAAAAAATCCATGGTGAAATTATTTGTTTTGCCTATAAGTGATGACTAAACAACCGGTTAGTTTTACATACATTGGTTCACATAATGTGCACATATTTTAATTAGTTAGATAAATTATTTTTATTTGTTGTGTATTTGAAAGCTCGATACCTTTCAAGGTGGGCGGCATGTTAGATTTTGTATGCACGATTTATTTACGAAAGCGTCCGAGTGTGTAAGGGCAGTTCTACAAATTCTTTTGGTAATTTTAGATATTATGGTCAGTTAGTAAAATATATTGCTTAAAGTGTACACGTGTTTACTTATCATAATTCCCATACTGGTACACGCTAATCTACAGTTAACTCGAATATTTTAAATAAGCAATATCACAAGAAGGCTTATCGCCAGGTATGATACACCTGTTAATGTTAGATCATTAAGGACCTCAATGAATCTACGATAATTGCACCAAGAAAAATACAGATCGTCAAAGATTTAATAAATGCAGAAAATACACCGTCTATGTAGCTGCTGAACAACTACACGCACTTTCTCGTAAACGTTTTCGTACGCGTTTCATTAATAATACAAGGTTTAATATAAAAATTATATTTGCAAACACCACTAATACTACATATATTTTTCCAATTATTATTCTAACTTACCGTCTTAGACCGGGAGTTGGAAGTTGTTATTACATTGGAAGCAAAAATAGAACTGATAATTTAAATTAAAATACTTTTAGGTTGCATTCAACCTTCCATTTCCCTTAATTACAGGGGCGATTCTTATTGGTCGATAATAAGAAAATAAAAAAACTGTCCGTTATATACGAAACAGATTAAACAAAGAAGCTTTAACCAAAAAAACCAAGCTTTGAGGCGGTGGGAATATTATTGGTACCGACAAAATTATCTATTATACCATTCTTCATACAAGGGTTATTATTAAGAGAAAACAACTGTACAATAGACAAACATCCTTATTAACTAATAACTAATACTATAATAAAAACTACAATAATTTCTTTGAGGCACGAACACTTAGAAATCGTTGAACATTTTAGTAGTTTCAGTATTGTAATCGCGGTTTCAACTTATTCCTAGCTTGGTTACCATTCCGAATTAAGATTTTTCTTAATCTACATATGTGAATACTACTTGCTTATAAGTCACTTCTCTGAGGTTCAAAATTTAGCTTGATTAACACATTAATTATTTAATTTATTATAGGTTGATGGTTAGGTTTTCGGTTATTTGTGTTAAATTTTTATTTTTTCTTAATTTAGTTAAGCCTCTGGCAAAAGTGGGCAAAACCTTAGTTACAACAATGATACGATGTAATCCTAAAAAACGTTTTAATTTTGTAGCTTAAGCTGTAACCGCAAAAGCTTCTTATTTTATAAACCTTTCGGTAAAGTTGTAAAATTTTGTGCACTAAATATAACGTTTTTTAGACGTTGTTGTGTTTCCTTTCCTAGAACTAAGTTTTAAAAATTTTAAATTATCGTGAATAAGACAAACTCTTAAAACGTTTTAATTTATTACTTGAAATCACAACTTTAAATCCTTCTGATTTTGAAACTACCTCGCGGTCTATACAGACTTCTACATTCCTAAACACGGTATACCATTTTGACTTTTTGATGTTAGTAAAATTTTCGTCAATATTTTTATCAAATTTACAGTTAAAAAATGTTTATGTGTTCTCTTTATTGCAAACATTAATATTCGTTTGTTTGTGTAGTTACGTAATAATGCAAAAACTCTAGAACTGCAAACTAATAAAACAAAATCTACGCTAAACTTTATTTTCAAGTTTTCTTTTTTCTTTAATAAACAATCTTAGAAAGCATAGAAGTCATCAAACTTCTAATTAGTTCTATTTTAAATCTAAAAAATGTTGACCGTCTAACATTTTTTCGGATTCAAGTTCCTCAATTCCTTCCTAGCTTTATTGGAATGAAGGATAGAACCTGGTCAAGTAGATTACCTAAATCTTTAAAACTTTCTGGTTAGATTTTTGTTGTTTAAATTCATCAATTTTTTTTCTTACTTAATAAAATCGTTAAACTCAGAGTAGGTTAGAGAAGCTTGATTGTGTGTAATAATACTAAGTAAAAGAAAAAATATCTCTAGCTATAGTGGAAAAATTACAAAAAATAATTTTTGTATTACTATAATCTGTACATTTGTTTGTTATTAATTTCAAAAATCTTTAAAAAAAAAGTTGCTCGTGTAATAAATACCACTGTGTTTATCAAATTATATTTTGTTTTCAACATCATTCAACAACGATTCTCAAAAGTATGAGGTTAATTATGTGTACCATTATTACAAAAACATTTAATTAAGAGAACCTGCAAACTTTTAACTAATAATTAGTCAATAAATTATAGCATTAGCTAATTAAGATTAGACTTAAGGAAACTCAAAACATATCTAATCAAATACTTTTGATTTGTAAGTAATAGCAAAATAATACCTTCAACCTAATCATTATTCATGACACGTTCAATCACAAGTAACAATTAAATTATAACGTTTAATTATTTGTCAAATGTGATTAAACGTTTAATGTAAACAATGACTAAACTCATTTATCAACTTTCTACAACTAATGTCAGTACTCACATTAAAGCACAATTACGACTCATTCAGAAATAATATTGAATTTTTTTGATGAGTAGTTTTGATTTTTGTATTGCGATTTTTTAGTCTGGATTTAATTTTTACGCATTTTCAGCTGCATATCTTCACTCTATGGCATCGTCCAAATCTAATTCGAGTTTTGAAAATCGCTATGACATCACCAACTTAATCTTTTAAAATAAAAAATTAGTCATATAGTTTGATTTCTCTTCAAATTGCAATCGTGAGACATAAGGAACGATTAAGAAAGAAAAAGTATGTTTATTAATTAATTATGATTATCGTATCTAACTACCTATAAATAAATTGTGTTCATTTTAAATCTGTAGATAGATAAGAAATTGGCGTTTATCTGATAATAACCAAATTTTATGTTGTAAACGAATATAATTTTGCAAAGAGGTTTCTGTATAAAACAATTTAGTTTAGGATTTTGTTATTTCATTTCTTTTTTGTTTTTGTTGTTTACTCGCTTACTTTTGTAATACGGTGTTTTTGCTTTATTTTCCAACATCCAAATTGTAAACGTGCGTACATAGTAATTCCAAAATAATGCCAAGCACCTTAACATATCTTTTCTACTGACGCATTTCCTTGTTTTTGTAAGCTCATAACGAATATTTTTTGTGTATAAAGTATCACAAGAGTATACATTTTTACAGTAGCAGGATTATAACAGTCGCTAAAATTATACCTGAAAAAGGGCGTTATAAATGGTATACGATAATGAAAGAACCACGGAAATGATTTGCAGATCCACACCCTATAAACATCAGGAAACGGAAAATTGTATGTTTTGGGCGTGGATTAGCTAATGTAGGGGGATGACAAATACATAGGGTCGATAACTAACAAATATTTGTTTATTGTACACATTTGTTCTCAATTAATTTGAATAAGAAGATGAAACTTTATTTATAAACCTAATATATTGTAATACAAGTTTAAAAATAAAATCTAAAGTTCGAAAATAGAACCATTGTGTTTTTAATTTTAGGTCTGCTTAAGCTGAAACAACAAAGGTTCATATCTGAAAAATTCTTGTTTATGTTTATTTTTTTTTTGTTTAAATGCTGAAAACGCACGTACCGCCCATTCATTAAACTACCTTTAACAGATACAAAATCTAAATTACATAAGTTGTTTTCTTCTAAAAAAAATCGTAAGAATTCAGAGGAGCTTTTAAATTTTATTACTAATTGAATTGCAGATACGTTTTAACAATTTGTAATAATAATGTTTTGCTTTAAAATACTTATAATTAAAACGTTGTATCCAAATTTCTGTTGCTTTAGAATGTTTGAAAGTATGTATTCGTTACAGTATAAGCAATGGCACTTATTTTCATCTTTTAACGTTTTTTTCCTTTTTAGAACATAGTTTTTTAGAGCACAATGTGTCAATACAAAAATCGACTTAGTAGAACAGTGTTATGAGTTAATAAGAAGTACAGCAGAAGCTCGATAGTCTAGCACCTCTAATAATTTGGCCTTCTTGTCAAAATAGAAGTAAGAATTTTACAGCTCTATAGTCCGGCGTCTTTACATACATGTGCGCCCTAGAATCTGGGATTTTTTGAGGCGCGTGTATTTTTGCTCGCGTACACGGCGCTTTGCATTCCGGCATTTTAACCTAGTCAAGAGTGGTCACTTCGTTGTTTATCGTTTTCTCATTTCGTAGTTTAGACGTGCGCCCACATTTATTATTATAAACAATCCGAAAACAGAAAACTTTGTAAAGACGACAGAGTTAGGATGTGTGTAAAAGACAAACTACGAAAACTGAGAACTATAAGAAAATAAAGAATGCTTTCTATTTAAGATTTTTACAAGACCGACAAAGAAACATACCTATAACGAAAAACGTTTTTGTCAAAAAGCTTGTTTTTCTACAGGAAGAATTATATTAAAAGTAATTTTTGGTGGAGTCGCGGTTGATTTTAGAAATTCAAAACAAGGTACGCTTACTGGCGAAAAGCTTTCTAGTGACATAAGAGTAGTTGCTTTATTTGTTACAGTTTTTAAGAAGATAGTGAAAGATCTCGATTTGACGGCCAATCAAGTTTACAACGCCAATGAAAGAGGTGTTCTGCTAAACAAGACGTAGAATAGAAACCGAAGCTCTCGGCAGAGAAGTTTTCAAAGCTCGAGTAACTTTTGTACCCTGCTCAAATGTTATTAGTTATTGGAAAATTGTACAAACTACGCCATTTCCTCAAATCAAAAAATTTCAATCAGAAAGTATTAGATAATGCATCAGAACACGGTTCAGTCGACAAGCTAATCTCAAAATACAAGTCTTCTTCAAGCCGCCTAACTGTTTCTCTTCATCAAGCCATAAAGACTAATTACAAAAAAATCTTGCTGAATACGATTAATCCAGAAGCCGATATTGCACAAACTTGAAAAGGAATGACACTGAAAGATATATTGTGTTTACAATAACGGAAGTATGAAATTCCGAAAAACAACCTAATTTTTATAGAAAAAAATATGACCTTTTATGAAGGACGCAAAAAGAAAATTACTGCCATAAAACGACTTAGCAAAACTAGTAGAAATGCTGTTTCTAAATAGCGGCTCTAAACTAGCAGGGCAAGATAGTATTAATGGCTGGTTTGTAAAAAGTATTGATCTATGTGAAAAGGCGATGAAGATAGACTTTCTCTTCCAATAACACGATGTGAATATTGCTCGTCTAAATCCTGTCGCACATTTCGGCTCAAATGCGCCACAACCATCAAGCTAGATCCACATGTTTCTTCTTGTATTTAAAAAGACGTTTTTTAAAAATGGTGGAAGAAAAACTTCAAAAATTTCCAAAATCTTTTCTCTGTTAAGGGTTTAGTCAAAAAGTGTGGGCCTATAATTTTTTATTCCACGATTTTACACCATACGTTCAAACACCAGCAATTTTGATGTTCTATTTTCTTACGCTGTTTTCCTCGTAACTAAAAGAAAAAGTGCGACGACTAACTCAGTTGCTCCAGCAATACGGTCGTCAGCTTCGTAGTGTTAGATTATTAACTGAATCTAAAAAACCCAAAACGGTTAAAGATTAGGAGTACTAGACACCGTTTAAATCTACCCGCGGAATAGGAAACTCAAAAAAAGAAAAACCATATCCAAAAGTCTTATAGATGACATACCAATCCAAAAAGGCCGACTGAGCGAATATAAATATATACAGACGACGGAAACGTAGACTGTCCTGAAGCAAGATGGAGAAAAAAGGAACCAAAAAAAATGTACTAGAAACTTTACCAAAGAAAAGAATATCGGTGACAGCAAAATAGAAGAAGACAAATAGACAACATCCGAACCACAACCAACAAGATACCAAAGACGTATACCAACACTCGAGCCACCAAAACCTAAGCCTAAATAGTGAACTAGCATTTATGACGCTTGCGATGCCGATAAACGAGAAAAGAACGATTAGAAGGATACAACAAAGAATAATTAGAAGTGATGAATAAAGTAAACGTTTTTACATCTGAAGTGACAGCACGATCCCTAGATAGACGTGTGGCCACACCAGTGTTGTAAAGCTTTGTCCTACTTGGCAAAACGTGACTTGACCTAATTGGGTTGCTTCCTTGTAAGTTCGAACAAGAACAATAAGGTATCAACTCAGCAACTTTATGTTTTATATGAAGCTAGTAAAAATAACACCAACGAGCTTCCAACGTATTCCTAACACTGCGGTACTCACGTTCAGATGGAAGGTGGTGATCATAGTTTGCGTTGGTCTTAAGGAACAACTAATTTCCACACGCAAAGACCCAAAGAAAAAACACGTACACGTTTACATAAAAGACCTTTCACAACACACCAACAAGATAAACGATGAGGAAAAGCAAAAACTTTGGAAATTAGACCTAAATACCACGGATCGGTAGTACGTCGAATAATCCTAGAAATTGAAGAAACATTTAGAGGAAAGGAAGCTAAATGACGACGTACAAGTTTCTTAGTACACACAAGTATTAGACTCAAGAGTAGTTATAGAAGAAACAAGTGAAAAAGTATCACGAGAACCAGCAACGGCATTATCAGAAGCGGCCAAAGTAGCAGTCTTTGTCGTAGAAGTCAAACATGGTTCTAGAAGTATGTCACTCATATCAGATGTTGAAAAGTTAAAACAACTGCTAGAGTTAAGGTTCGACTCCAAACGTTTGCATAAAGAGACTAATTGGGAAAAAGACGTAATATCCACAAGTGCGAAATGAGATTGATACAACGGAATCAAATTACGATGAATGATTTTAAGCTGTGTCTGCTCTGAGGTCGGTTCTAACAACATAAAAAGGTATCGCATAGCAGCAACGTATATCCCAATCGATTCGGTACGCTTGGAATGGTCTCCATCAGAGGATCGTCGTAATCTAAAAGCATAAACTTTGATTTTTAAGATTGCAGCAACATCCTGCCAAGAACGTAAAGTATGTCGTCTGGTTCTAAAAACAAGTAGAGCTTTCCCCGATAGCACTTCAGAAGCTGAAAAAAAAGAAAAAGTTAATGTTGTGAAACTCCACGAGACAAACACAATTTGTCAATCCTAGTTAAAAACTCCATAAATAAATTAAGATCTTAACTAGAAAACGTAACATTCCAATCTCCTAAGTTCGTTTCTGAATCAAAATGCAAAGAAGTGAAAAATGGTAGTTCTTCATCTGAAGAATATATAGCTAAAACACTAAAAGACACAATAAAACTTAAAACAGTAGACTAATCAAAATATAAGAAACTAGAAGCAGAATCGGCTAACACATGTCTGACCTAAACTCAAATCAAAACAACAGTAAGTACAAGTACTATCACTAATAACTAACCTAATAAGCAGAAAGAGTTAACCAACGTTGTCGAGTTAATCCAAAAACCAAAGCAGAAGTCCAACGACACGTGCCTGACTATAAATTCAATTAAAATAAAAGTAAGTCAATAAGTAATGTAAAATCAAGCGAATGTACTAAAAACAAAAAAGTAAAAGTTATTGAAGTAACTCCGAAGTCAAGTCTTGCAACAACACCAAAAGAAGCAAAGTAAAACTTCGAGTAAATCGAACCCACTAAAGAATCAATAAAACTAAAAAGAATTATAATCGCATATCCGAAATCAAGCCCAGACAGTTGGAGCCAAATTTGTTACGCCGTTTTTCTCGTAACTAAAGAAAAAAGCGGCGACTAACTCAGATGTTCCGGCGATAGGGTCGTAAAGTTTGTAGTGTTAGATTATAAACCGAATTTAAAAAGGCGCCAAAACGATGAAAGTTTAGGGTTGGTAGACACCGTTCAAATCGATCCCCAGCTGAAATCTAACAAATAACAAGACGGAAGTAGTTATACAATATTTATTTTATCATAGACAGTAGTTCACGTTGCACAAAAGAAAAAAATGTACATAAGTATATTAATATAAATTTTTCTAAACGCTAGCACGTAGGTCGGTATCACAGACAAAATATAAGTTACGCCCACGACTGGGCAACACGTCCTACAGTAAAGTGACCTAGTCAGTCTAACTTATATTCAGCAAAAGAATGACTTTACATTCGTAAATTAGAACAAACCTACACAAATCGAAGATTAATAGAATCAAAGCGCACCGTATAATAATATGTGACACAACAAAAAGATTTTAACATTAATTGTGACTTTAACCTAGCATGTACGCGCACGGTTGAGTGACTACCAAAATATTAAGAATTAAAGTAAAAATGTTATATTTACAATTAGTTACCTCCAGGTATGGACTAGCTAGTACATTCATTCAGATCGTTTCAATATTCGATTGCAATTCACATGGAGGTGTGTGAAATACTTAACAGTAAAAGTCTTGTTGGGCGTATACAACGCTAGACAAAGTCTGCGACTGTCGAACTTTACTGGAAGAAACATGAGTTTGTGTTTTAACAGTTTGACAGCTTTGTCCCTACTCTACCAACGGAAAGTGGGCGTATCGAAAATAAATTTTATATTAGAGCATTTTTAACATAACAAATTGCTGCAGTCATTGTGGGTTTTGCTCGGGTTAATAAAGCAAATTATGCATATTTACACCTGTTGCGCTACTAAAAGTTGCTTCATCCGTTCATAATATTAGTGACAAAAAATTTCTCCGAATCATATTTAACAGCTATATTTTAATGTTTGATGTAAAACAATGTGGTAGGGATGCATATAATTCTTTAGAAGAACTTTGTGGCCAATTGTTATAGAAATTAGCAGGTTATTAAAAATGTTTCTGATGTTGCTGTGATACTGATGCACGTAAGCCAAAATGTTAATAATTACTTGAAGGTGCTGCACGTTGCCAGTCTCCCGTAATCGTCTAGCCAACCTCGATTTAAAAAATCTTATATATAAAAATACAAAAACGGCAAACAAATTTATATTATTCTCTTCGCTAGACAACAGGTTGCAATGAACGCGGTTTACAAACATTTGCTGCTGCTGTAACCAGTTGAGTCAATGTACTAAATGGTAATTCTTTATACTAAGATAAAAATGTCTTCTGAGTTTAGATCGTGTCAATGTTATAACTGAACTTGCCAACGTTTTGCCCAAAATTTGTAAAAGGCTTCATCACGGCGTAGAAATCAAAGAATTTGTTACGAGAAAATCAGGCTCCTAAAGTTTTGTGGCCAACTTTGTTACACTGGTTTTCGAGTAACCACAAAAGCAACGGCCAACACAGTTTTCTCGGAGAGGGTGTCGCAGGCTTTATGATGCTAAATTATAAATTAAACTTAAAAAAAAGCTCCAAGACGATGAAAGATTAAATTAGGGAGATATCGTCTAACTTTACCTGTAGCTGGAAAAAAACAAATAACACGACAGAAGTAATAACACAGAATATATATTTATTTTATTACAGCCAATAATTCCAAAAAAAACGAAGAAGGTACATAAATATAAATTTTACAAACGTTAATACATGGGTCGAACCAATTATAAGTTGCGCCCTATACTGGGCAACACGCCAAACAATAAACTGACCTTGTTTTGACTAACGTTTTACAAAATTTATAAAAGGCTTCATCAGGGCGTAAAAATCAAAGAATTTGTTACGAGAAAAACAGACCCCTAAAGTTTTTTTTTTTTAAATCGTTGCAGGCAGGATTCGAACCTAGATTATATAATGAAATTCACTTTAAATTGTTAATTAAATATCTAATAAACTGTTCATGATAGAAAAAAAAAATTATTTGAATGAATTGTTAGGAAGTATTGTCTCGATAAGAAACTATAAAAATAATTCGAATAATTTACAGTCGTACAAAATTATATAAGAAAAACCGGTTTCTTTATCAGACCCATCTTTTAATAGAACCGAGAACCGACACACACAGACATTCAAAATTTTTTTGTCAAAAATAGGTTTTTTTTTGATTCAGGAGACCTTGAAACGTAAAATTCTTCAAAAAAAAATTTTTGAAAAAAAATTGCGATCGCTATACTTCCCTTGTAGGAAAGTAAAAAAAGCGCCAAGACGATGAAAGATTAAATTAGGGAGATATCGTCTAACTCTACCTGTAGCTGGAAAAGAACAAATAACACGACAGAAGTAATAATTTAATAATTCCAAAGAGGACGAAAAAAGTACATAAATATAAATTTTACAAACGTTAATACATGGGTCGAACCAATTATAAGTTGCACCCTATACTGGGCAACACGCCATACAATAAACTGACCTTTTCGGTCTAACTTTTACATACGAAGAAAGAATATTTATATTCGCAAATTTAAGCCTTAGAGACACAACGCGCAGTGTAGTACATACGACTTTGTAAAGCACAAAATGATATTATTACTAAATGTGTTAACCTAACCTACACGTACGGTCAACAATCGACATAACCCCCGAATTGCAAATCGTAAAATTAGAAATTGTCATACTTACAGTTAGGTTTTATCTAGTAGGGGATTAACTAATTCCGCACTTTTATTACCTAAAACGTAATATGAAATCTACCACAAAACTTACATACGGCTAGCACAAGTAAATTTAGTTTTCAAAGCATATAATCATTTGAGATAGCAAATGCGCAGCGTTTCCCTTCGACTTAACGTAATAATTTATGGTAGCAACAGTACAATTTGGAAGGTTTCCAACCCTTTGGCGGTGTGAATAGTTGAGTTATAGTAACGTGACGTCATGGAAATTTTTCCAAATATTCCACCTGTTTGTTATCTTTACTGATAACGGAGAACGTGTGGTGGGTACGAAAATCTGCTATAAATCTGCTCCAATACAGAATATCTAACAACTTACCCCCTTCCACTAAGTAGCCACAAAATTCATTCGCATATTTGCGTGAAATAACCTAATAGTGAAAGCCTCGTTGGGCGTAGAAATACGGAGCTCGTCTGTATTGCACCAAATCTTACAGGTAGTGAATAAAATACGCTCTTATAAAAATTGACATCGCCGACGAAGAGGTGGGGTGTACCGAGGGACAAATTTTATACTTGAAAATTAATCTACCAACTTTTTAACATAACAAATTTAAACAAGCAAACAAAATCTAACTAAAAACCTACCTACTTAGATAATCAACTTGTGAACCAAGCCATATTCTAAACTTCTAAAAAGGTAAAAATAAACTGATAAACTTGCAGAAGCAAACGACAATCTAATAAGAAACTTAAAAATTAAGCATAATTGTTACTAGCTATAATATATCGAAACTTGCTGCTATACTTATTTTAAAACTATTATCAACAAAACAAAATATAAACTAAAGTTAAATAGAAAAACTATCTTGCATAAAAAGTTAGTGTTACAAATATTTTTTGTAATGCTCGTACATTGCTTAACAGGCTCGTTGAGGTCGACTTTCGCCCCATTCGGTCGACCCGTTCTAGTTTTCCGGACGCTCTTCTGGTCTTCTTTTGGGCTTAGTACAACGGCGTCGTACGTGGCCCACTTCTCCGCAGTTCCAGCACGTCAGTTCTCTTCCTCGAGCTTCTCGTTCCCGAAGTACCCGTCGCACTATGTCTTCAATGCTTTCTTCTGTGTGCGAGGATACTTCTGCAGCACAACGGAGCTTATGGCTGCCTCGGTGCGACGCTTGTTTCGCCGCCTCGAACTCCAAAGCATGGGTTAATGCGTCATCCAACGTCTTCGGTCGAGCTAACCGGAGAGTCTGCTGTGTTTCGCTGTCTCGGAGGCCATCTACAAACGTTTGAATAGCTAACTGCTCCAGGAAGGTATCTGGTGCTGTAGGATACGCAAGCCGTGTTAATCTAGCGATGTCAGCCTCGAACTCTTGAAGACTTTCGGCAGCTTTCTGAACCCGACTTTTAATTTGAGCTTGATAGACTTATTGAAGATGGGCATCTCCGTATCTCATTTCTAATCGTGATATTAAGAGTTCGTAATTTTCTTGCAGATGGTCCGGAACAGTTTGTAAAATTCCAAGCGCTTCTCCACGTAAGGACACTATTAAAGACGTCGCTTTCTGCTTGTTGCTCCAACCATTAGCTGTAGCTGCGGCTTCAAACTGCTTGTGGTAGGTTGACCATGGAACTTTACCATCAAAATTCGGTGGTACAACTTTGAACTTGTGGGTGGTTTCTTCCCGACGGTCCATTATTAAATCTTCACTCGTGACACTTCCTTCACCATGGTAATTCATTTGGTTCATTCTTTCTTCGAGCAGTTTCATTCTGTCTTCTATGGTTCTTGAATTTTCTTTTAACTTCTCTTCCAGTTTGTCTTGTACTTCTTCTATTATGTCATTCATAGAATCGCAAATTTCTTCTTTTAAATTTAACATGTCTGCTTGGGTTTCCTCTTGAACAACTTTAATTTGATTTTCTATGCTCGTTCGTATTTCTTCTTTTAAACTTCTAGAATTTTCCAACAACTTTTCTTCTATTTTTCTAGAATTTTCTTCCATTTTCTGAGAATGTTCGGAGAGTTTTTCTTCCATTTTTCTAGAATTTTCGGACAGTTTTGCTTCGATTTTCTGAGAATTTTCGCCCATTTTCCTATTATTTTCTTCCATACTCTTATTCATCGATTCGAGAATTTTAAATATTTTTGAATCCATTTTCTCTTTTTGCAAACGCGTCACCGGCATAAATTTAAATACAACACGAATATAAAGTTTAAATACACTACTTTTTAAAATGCAGTTTTCGTATAACACAAAATTTTAATAACGATCCACTTGTTAATATTAAACCACGAAAACGAATTTAAATAATATCGCGATCACGCACTTGTTAAAAGAAAAAGTTTAATAAACACTATATTAACTTTATAAATAAACACGCTTATCGCGAATCTTAACAGATATTTACGCAATGAATGTTTTTATTACGGAAGCGTATTTACACTAAAAAAAATCGCGAACCCCACACCTGACACCAAATGTTACGTCTTTATTTATTAAAAACTAATTTATTTAAACGATTAAAACTACGTTTACTTATTCTAGAAATATATACACTTTTAAATTAACCGAACTAATTAAATCTAATAATAATATTTAATAAAAACACTTACACTATAATTTATATCACTTAAGATAAGATAACGTTCTCGGATTTCACACTTGTTTACACTAATTATCACATACACGATTATTCTCGATTTATTTATGTAGACAACACGTGCTAACGATTTATTTTCACTTGATAATCTTCTTAATACAGCTGCATTCGCGTTTCGACAATAACTGACCTACGATCTGTCTCGTCGCTATATAAAGACATACGGAAATCCTTCTGGATCGTTCCTCACTTTTCGCTATAACTTCTAGAAGATAGATAACAGCCTTCTAGAAGGCTCTTGCGTTTGCAAGTAATTTCTCGACCGTTTCACTACTATTCATTAAGAAGCAAAGAAAATGATATCTAGCGCAAGTAAACTGTGGATATTGAATAACAGAGAAAAACGATTAGAGAGTTAAAATAAATAAAAAATAATATTAGAAGGATAATAAAAACGCACAAAAACGATATGATAAGTAGTATAAGAAAAGGAAAACCATCAAAGACCATCAAAGAACCAGATACATGCGGTGGATAAAGATTTGCAAATGATGAACTGACGACGATTGTAAGCGATCAAAAAAGATGGAAGGGTATTATTTATGTTATTATGTACTAAAACTTTACTAGCTTGAATAGTTTTCAGTTAAAATTAATTAGTTTTTGCTACGTTTTTTGACCTTTCTATGAAACTTAATATTAAAAAATCGTTTGTAATTTGATAATATTTTGGATAATTTGAGGTAACCTTCGATGAAATCGAAAAATGATTAAATTTAAATATATCAAAAGTACGACTAGAATATCTGATTTGATTGTGCTATAAATATCTGTGTCAAATATTTAATTTTACTGTAATTTTTGTGTTTATAATGATACCGTTAGCAAAACTACAAGTTTACAGATTATTACGTTAACCGACAAAGTTGCTGGAATTAAAGTGACTAAAAACAACAAACCTAAAAGTTTAAATAACCAAAAACAACGAAGTAAAAACTAAAGATTGTTAAAAAAACCGACAATTTGAAAGTGGTTATGTGTCTACTTTAAAAAACTGGCAAAATCAGAAAATTATTTTCTTCGTTGATAACTGCAGTGTGTAACTATGTCGGTTACTTAAAAACATGACGTTTGTTATTTAACTATTTTGTTAGACAATTCAAAAGACAATAGGTCAAATGAAAACTGATGTATTGGAAGTTTTGAAGATGTACAAAAAGTGACGAAAGCAAGTAATCTCTGAAAAAATTAAAAATTGTTTTAAGAAAGTCTGTTTTCTTGTAGAAGAAAATAAAGAAAACCAAAATGATGCATTTGGTATCCGTGTCATATGAAGAATTTGTTTGATATGAGTGTAGTTGTGGTTGTGTGTGGCAAGCAGATCGATTTAATCAAATTAATCAATAGTCAAAAATTACAATTAAAATGTTTCAATTGTTTAATGAACTTGAAATGTTCATTATGACTAAATACTAGACAGCTTTTTTAATCAGAATTAGTTAAATTCAAATTATTTAATCACTGGAACAAAATTAAGACTTAGTTCTTAATAATACAAAAATGTAGAAATAAAGAAAAAAATATAAAATAAAGAAAGTGTAATTTTTTAGCGACTACTAGACCGAAATATGGAACAAATCGATGAATATAGTTACCTACTTGAAAGTCATAGTAAACAGTAAAAAAAAATAAACAACGAAATAAAAGCTACTTAACCGAATCATAATTACTGTAAAAACAAATAGAAAAAAACTAAAAATAAAAATTTTAAAAAGCTGTTATTTTACTATTAACATAACTAACAATTTATAGAGTACTAAGACAAACCGAATCTAAAGTAGAATCTAAAACATTCAAATTTAAATTTAATGTAATTATAAGCAAAATCAACTTTGTAAAAAATCAACATTAGTTTTTAATGTTTTGGTTTAAGCCGCTACTAAAATTTGTTTTGTATTGTTAAGAAAATATCTTTAGGTTGAGTTTTTGTTATCTACGTTTTAATAAATTTTATATATTCATTTAATAGTTAATCTACGTACAATTTCTTTGCGAAAATAATATATTTGAAAGAGTTACAATTTAGAAAATAATGAGATTTAAAACATTTAAATTATGGGTTAATGTAACTTGAAAATAACCTATATGGACTTATCAAAATTTAAAATTTTTGAAGGGATCCATGTTATTGGTGTGACAATTCAAATATGAAGTAAAGTAAAGGTCAAATAACTAATAATTAAAACTTCTAATTAACGTTTAATATTAAAGCGTGGGACATGTTTCGGCCGAAACAATCAAAATTGAGACCATCTTCAGGCAATAAATTACACTAAAAATAATAATTAAAATTAGTGTTAGATAGGTATAAAATTGACAAATTCAAAATTATTTTTAACAATCGATAGACCGATAACATAAATATAAAAATTATAAATTAAAAAAAAAATTTTTTTTTAAAAAAGTTTATCTAAAATTTTAATTCTTATATTCATGTTATCGGTCTATCGATTGTTAAAAATAATTTTAAATTTGTCAATTTTATACCTATCTAACACTAATTTTAATTATTATTTTTAGTATAATTTATTGCCTGAAGATGGCCTCAATTTTGATTGTTTCGGCCGAAACATGTCGCACTCTTTAATATTAAACGTTAATTAGAAGTTTTAATTATTGGTTATTTGACCTTTACTTCACTCCATACTTGAATTATCAAAATTTGTTTGTATAATGTTATTAATTATTACAAACTATGTAAAACATTATGTCTATCCGAAAATGTAAAAAAAATATTTGTTTTTTTGGAAAAAATATGCAAGAGAAAAAAAATACGAACAAAAAACAATTTTATATGATCTATCGATTGGCAGAAGTTAGCTTGGTTATATAACGACTCAAAACAAAAGGTCTAAAAGTTATTCAAGGGCGACGAAAGGTAAAAATACACATCCTCTGTATATATATAAAGTTTTCAACCACTTATTAGATTTTATTGCCTCATCATGTACAAATAATTTATAAATATTTGAAATGAAATAAATTTTCAGCGTTTAATACTGCGAATTTGCGTCATGTAGATTTAGTGGGAACGTTTAAAGAGACTAATACGCTAAATAAATATAATTATCAAAGAAAAGATGACATTGTCTTAGACAAATTTATTAAGTGACAAGTTAAAATTTTAACCCATTTATTTCTCTCACTCAAAGCCATTTAGTAACAGTTAGTTTAAATATAAATCTTAAGTTAGTTACCGTTTTAAATAAAGAGAAATTTTAAAGCCGCAGAGTGACGTTCGTGCGGAATGGATTTATCCTTCGGCACTGAATGTTTATTCAGCCGCAACGATGCAGCCACAGCGTCTCTGAAAAGAGCTTTTTGAAATATATGGACGTAAAGGATCACTGATGTCTCAATCTCCTCTAATTTCGTATTTATACAGTGAAATATTGTCGACGCTATATATATAATTTTTTTTTGAGAACGCAAAAAGAATAATTAACTTTTACAAAATTAAACACGAATTTAAACAATAACGTTGCTTCTGTACATTAAAAAATTAAAACTAAACAATTTTTTTAATTCAACTAATTTAATGCTACCGTTTCTAAATTTGTATTTATTTAACTTTTAGGGCACAATTCTCAAATTAAAAAAATTAAACAATTTTTAACTTGTTCCTAACAAAACTGCGAGTATTAATATTACATTGTTGAGTTGGACATTATGATTTTGAACTGAATATTTTATAAATTTTATTGACTTTATGAGAAACTCAATTCAGGAATAAAACTATTCTTGAGAAAACATAACCCATATGTTTATCGAACAGTCGCTGGTTTTCTTATGCAAACAATAAAATCTACAATGTCCTCTGATCTATTTTAGGTACCTTTCTGACGTACGTCATGTCTATCAGCTTCGAATATTATTAAATCGAAATGTCAGCGAAGTTTCATTTTTGCATAATATATTAAAAAATGCGTAAATTTGTATAGCCAAACTTTCTTACAAATTGCATAAATATTTAACTGTCGATGAAAACTTTTTTTTACTAAAAAAAGTAAAAAAACTGTTTTGTAACGTGTTGTTAATGTGATCTTATGTTTTGATACGCTCGTAAGTAAAACAAAAATTAAACAAGATTTATTTAGTGTTAAACTCAAAAATGTAAGATAACAATTGTGTATTCAAAGCGATAAGTTATGTACATTTACATGTCGCGTCTAGTTGTCCCATTACGGTGGACAAACGCGTATAAAAGAAACTGAAAAAAACCTAAGAACTTAAAAAAAACATACAAATTGTAGTCATTTTTAACATCCTTCCCAGTCAACAGTTGCAGAACTCATAAAAACGAATTATCCAAACTGATTGAAACGTTTTTGAATAATATGTAAATGGTTATAAAGATGGAAACGTTAAAAGCTGATTTTATACCCGCGTAATTCAAATAAGCTTTGAATAACCCTTTGGCTAAAACCACAAACGTTGTACGGTAAAGATTGTCAATGCAAATGTAAAAATGTCACCAGAGTGACACTTTTGGGGCTCTTCAACAGTGAGGGAACACTCGACTGTACTTTCACAAATTTATTGACATATAAGTCTTTAGATTAATAAATGATATTAATAACATGAGTTAAATTAACATTTCACTCATGTTGTATTTACAGTTTACATTTGTAATTGATTTTTTAAAACGGGAACGATTTACAATAACGGCAAAACTTGCGCCATTTCATAAATTTGTACAAAGTGTACAAAAGTCTCACGAAACGTGAGGAAAAGTTTGCAAACTCAAAAAAATGAAAGAACGATATAACAATTCTGCTCCATTTTTACATGCGTTTGAAGAAATTCAATCGAAAACAGAAACACAATGTAATGCATTACATCCGGAAATACCTGCACTGACAGAATTTGAAGATTTTTATTAAGACATACGGGATAAAGCTCGATCAATGATTAATGCGTTTACTCATTTACTGTAACTAAATCTCCAAAAGTCTATCAAACAAAAGTACTAATGAGATTAAATTATCTACAATTTCCATATTTAAATATATTTGTATTTGCAATCCTCCTTACATGGAGTCGCAGCACAAAAAATAAAATCAATTAAATTTTCATCGTGTAATCGCGAAAACTTTTACAGCCGGAGTCTGCTATGATTAGAACGTCTTCCAGGTTTAGACCGTGTTGATGTTGTAACCAAAGTTGCTAACGTTTCGCCCACTTACGTAAGATGCTTTACCAGAGCGGGAAAGAAATCGAAAACTTAAAGAAGCAAACGATAATCTACCAAAGGATCACGACAGAGTTAGGTAATAAACTTCTTCGCCGTCAGATGAGTACAACTCTGATTGGGTTATGTTTAAAAAGGGACGTGTTTTCGATAAACCAGTAACAACCGGGAACCAAAAATAAGATAGTTCAATAACCGAGACGTTATCAAAATTTTTAGTGTGACCTATAGTAAAATAATGTTCAGCAACAAAAGATTTAGAAATATAACTTTTCTTTATACAACGATTTTCTAAAATACGTGTGATGACGAAACGACCAGTTTCATCGATATAGACCAAACCACACGAAAAAGGAATTTAGTAAACATCTTAAGATAAAAGTCTTTTTAAGAAGACAGAAACTGAGAAAGAGTTTTTTCGATTTTCTTAGTAAATTTGATATTGGGGTGTTGGTTGTTTAGATGATCAAGAATCCATCAACATGTCTAAATCAGAATTTAGGTTTAATATTAATGATTTCAAAGTTACCGTTTCAAAAAATTCCATAAAAATGTTAGCTACAACAGGAGATAACGGAAAACCAATAACAGCGCCCAAAACTCGTTTGTAAAACTTGTTATCAAATTCAAAATAAGTGGATTTCAGAGTTTAGGTTATGGCTTGTTTCACAAGTGGATAACCTAACTTTTGAGAAGTTTTTAGTTAGATTTCGATTGCTTGTTTGAGTTTTGCGATTTATCTCACGCCCTGATGAAGCCCCTTACGAAAGTGGGCGAAACGTTGGCAGCTTCGGTTGCAACAACTATGACATGGTCCAATCCCGGAAAACATTCTAATGTTAGTATAGATTCCGGCCGTGGAAGCTTCGCTATTACAGCATATACAATGTCTTCTTTAGGAATGCGTTTAGAATCAACAGCAAAATTCAAACTTTTGGATAGCACCGATTCTTGTTCTGAAGTAAGTGTCAAACTAGATAGGTTGACAACCGTTTTCACAAACTCAATAGTTGAAGAAACTTTCTAATTTTTGTATTCCAACAATTGAAAGTTTCTTAAATGAATTTCAATGGTTAACCGTAAAGTGGTATTAGACTATTAGTGAGTAATTTCTCAAAGAAATTCCAATCATCCAGAAATATAGTGTTGACCAACTCAAAATGAATATAAAAGAGTTGTTTAGAAGTTGTGTCTAACTCACGTTTGGTTTGCTTAATCCGTTCGCGTATCAACACTAGACTATAGCACGGCAAAGAATGTTTTTAGACGAACGTGCCTGAATGTGAAATTTAATTTTGAAAAATTGAGGAATAATGTTGTGATTATCAAAACGACTAAAAAAAGTTACAGTGCACAAAAGTTTGACGAGTTTGTAACGGAATTTAGAACACATGGAAGTTTTAAAAGATATATTCTTTCCGTAGAGATTTTTAATGTAATCGCAAAGGCTTCCACGGTTAGCGTCTATTCTAACATTAGAAAGTCTTTTGGGTTTGAACCGTGTTGATGTTGAAACCAATCATAGCGTTAAAAAAATTTAGAGAAGTAAACCATAATCTAAGAAGGGTTAGGTAATCAACTTGTTAACCATGCCAGATTTTAAAGTCCATAGAAGTGACGTAACAAGAAGTTGTGTTCGTATTTATAGAAGAAGTATCGTTGCGGTAGAATGAGCTTGACTTTGATTGCGTTACGTTCGAAAAGAATCGTATCTTTAATGAATCAGTAACAACCGGAAACCAGAAAGGGGATAGCGCAAAACCGTTGTCACGATTGAAGTTATTTGGGTGTTTGATGATTTATATGCGTTGTCGGACTTTCCTATTAAAAACGAATAGAAATTTCACAATAAACTAAGCATTATCAAAATATATATTGTGGCCTGTAGTAACATAATGTTCAGCAATGGCAGATTTAAAAATATGTCTTCTTTTTACCATGATTATATTCTAAAATACATGTGAGGACGGAAACCCCAGTTTAGCTGATATAGAGCAAACCACATGAACAAAGCATTTGGTATACATCTTGAGATTAAAGTGTAGAAAATTTGTCTTTGGGGAGAAGAAATAATTTAGAAGATTTTACGTGTCTAGTTGAATATGGGATTTTAGTAACAAGTTTTGGGCGCCGCTATGAGTTCTTTGTTATTTCCTGTTGTAACTAACATTTTTATGGAATAATGCCAAAATATATGCCACTGCAAAGCCGCAATCATTTTCAAATCACTCTTCTTGTTCTTTTTGCAAATGTGAATAAATCTTTTGTAAATGTCTGCGCAAAGAGCATTTCTCGCCACTTTGTAGTTCAAAATTTAGCTGAAGTATTGTAAAAGAGAACTCCATTTTGACGCATTTGTCTCACAATGGGGATTTTCGTCTTCTCTTGTAGAGACACCTAATTATCTAATGCAATTTGGTATTGTTCTCTACTGTGCGAGTAAAAATTATAGATGGGCATGGTGTTTCGCATGTATGTCGTGCTCTTCTTGTCAAAAGCTATGACTGCCTACATCGCCAGTGAATATTACTGCCTCGGGGGTAGGAAAAGTAGCGTCACAAACAACGATACTTTGCAACATCTAAATGCTATCAGTGATTTTTTGTTCACAACACAGTTGTCTTATTTAGTATTAGACAACTTAAGAAGTTGTATGCTTAGTCTTTACATTGATAAAAATTTGCTTATCGGTGCATCTATCTTTTAGGATTTAATGAGTATTGGACGAGTACACCTTGGTCAAAATCTTTCAGTACTTAGTTGGGTCATTTCTAGAAACTCGTTTTTTTTTCACCAATCCTGTGTAATGTCATTTTATAAACATAATCTATATACATGCCAAATTGATACACATGTAGGTAATTGATCAACTTTCGATCTAAAAAGCTCTTACGTATAAGTAAACAATTGTGAACTTGAATTTTTAAAGGCACCAAGCATGCAGACGATGGTTAAATGACAGTAATAATTCCGTTTGACAAATCTATTGATCTTTTTGGCAAATTACGAAATACTGCAGAAATCCATTTATTATCTGTTAAAAATACGTTTTAATGCCAGTGAAACATACCGTCAGAAATACATTGTATTTATGAAAACTCATCAACATCTTGGTCATATGTCTATTATTTAACGTGATCCTTTTCAAACTTTGTATTATCTCCCATGGCGTGGAAAAAAAAGACAGCACAACTAGTAAACTTTGTGTGGTAGTTGACGAGTCCTTTCCAACGTTGTTACAAGTTTTAGCTTGTTACGAACCTGCACGGCCAACTCTCAACAGTCGGAGAGAGGGTAGGGTTGCTAGAGGTAAATAAAAGATAATTAAGGGCGCCAGAGCCTATCCAAAGTAAGTTCCTGCTTGCTCACCACAGGAATGGTAATAAACTTGTAACTATGATGTTAAATTCGTAACGGCTGAAAGAAACGACTAAAATGGAAAAGAAACTCGATCATTAACAACAATGGTACTTTAATTCCTCTATAAAAATAAATGTATTAACAACTAAATAGTCAAATGTACACCGGTACTGTATAGAATATAAAGAAACGAGAATAGCAGTAGGATCGGCAACTTACACTACACGTCGACCAAAAGTGCAGCCACCAAAACATATATAAAATTTATCAATAACTAACATGAATAATAATACTTTACGATGGATATAAGCAGCGAGCGATAAGTCATTTACTTAACTTAACTTAGTAACAATCATAAGCAACACGTAAATTTGCACGTACAGGTAATAATTATAGTAAGTCGTGAATATACCGTAGCGACACGAATAAATAAGAACAAGAAAAAGTGACTTACCAAAAATTCCAGGGCGCTCTTCAGAAAAACGTTTTTCCTACGGGCTACCTGCAATTTAACTTCCTGAAAAATAATCGTGTCTACCTGGCGACTCACAAACTACAAATAAAGACACATTTAAAGGACAGTAATCGAACCGACACTTATCGTCTGCTGTTACATTAATGTTACGCCTCTGGTGGTATTAAGTAATTGCCTTCGAGTAGAATTTAATCGGCCCAGTAATTAAGATCTTCCGAACAATGTGATAGTTATTAAGGTTAGGATATTGCCTCCGAATAGAATTCAAACGTATCCAGTAATTAAGATCTTCTGCTTTCGCTTAGAATTTCCCTTGAGGATTTTATGTAACGATACAAATATCCGTAGTCATGAAGGTGGCACATGGTGCTAACCAAAAGACATAGAAATTACGTTTAAGTAAAGAAATAATAAAAACACTTACTCTGCGGGTATGAAATCAATTATTTAAGAGAAACTACTAATTTCCATCGTGTCCCAGCACGTGGATGATTCTTGAAAACGATATTCAATTCACGCAGACATAGATATTAACAGGTACGAAGGTAAAGTGCAAATGTCGGTCTGACACCGGATGCCGTCTGTCAATACAAAGTGACCAACGAACCCGATAGATGGCGTCAAGAAATATCAAAAGCAATTTTAATTAAATTGATGTACAGGGTGATGCATTATTTAAATTTATGCACGTAACAGAATTCCCCCCCCAGCAAGATAAAAGCGTGGAGCGGAGATAACGAAACAAAAGCTAAAATGAAGACAGAAATTTAGGCATACGCCAAGGATAGAACCCTTAAATCCAAAACCAACCCAATTCCAAGAAACCCAACCCCGTGTAATCTCATCAGATTACCACAAATACAGAAGAGACAGAGGTTTTCCAGAATCTTAAGAATGCCGACGACCAAAACTGTAACAGAAGCGCACGAAGCGAAAGGTATCTCCAAGAAACCAAGAGTAATTTGATCTAAAAGCAAAGAAGAATACCAACATGGTTTACTAATTTCCGAAGCGCATAAAGCGATACCAAAAAGTAAGGTACAAACAATCAGTAACCCAATACAGTAAGGACGTAAGTATCAAAAGAATTCCAGAGAAAAGAAAAGAATATAGGAAAGGTAGAAGTTTGGACAAGCGTCCAGGACTAAGTAGCCCTAAAATCCCATTAAGCCCCAACCCTTAAGTACAAATATCAAAATAAGTAACCCAAAATCCCAAGTACTAATAATCCCCAGAACTAGAACTCGAAGAAAAGAAAGAAGAGGAGAGAAAAGACCGTAAGAAACTATCAGTTGCTAAGCGAACCCTTGTCAATTATCGGTCACTGTGTTGGACTGTAACAATGAAACTTACAAGCCGATAAACGGAATAGAATATCCCAAGAAAACCAAAGAGAACAGTAGCAAAAGAGATATCCCAAGAATGACTAACAACATCCAGAAAAGCCGAGCAAGCGGAAGTACATAAAGTACAGAAAACGGAGTTGTAGTCTGTTTCAAGTTTCAGACTTACACAGCAAAACGAATAACCTACTAAGCCCAATGTAGCAAAAGAAAGAATTAGCAAAAGGAAAATAAAGGAAAAGAATATGGTTGCAGAGGATCCAAGAAAATAAAGAAAGACTAAGCTTAAGCAGAGAGAAGAACTTTCAAAGCAAACCCAGAAGAACAAAAGAAAAAGTATGAGTCAATAAAGAACAGAAAACTTCACTTGCCAATTGAGCGTCGTGAGTTAGTGCTCGTTGCGTTGGGATGTCACAAGGAACCTAAATGCCGAAGAACGGATTAGAATATTCCAGGAGCAAAAGAAACCCAACGAAGAGAAATATCCTAACGGTGACTGACAACATCAGAAAATGCCGACTAAGCGGAAGTACAAAGTACAAGAAGCGACGTTGCAGTCTATTCCAAGTTTCAACCCAAAACCAACAAAACAAAAACCCCCTAACCCCAATAAAGCGAGAGAAGTAACCGAGAAAGAAAAGCAAAAGAACCGAACCATAGTTGCGTGAATACTAAAGAAAGAAGTTATTAAAAGAAAATACCCAGAAAGTATTCAAGCAACAAATCCAGATAAAAGAAAAAGCAAAAGAGATAATTGCCCTAAGACAAATCCCAAAAAGCAAAAGAAAAAAATCAAAAGTAAGAAAGACAAGAAAGGATAAAAAGAGACAGACGGAGAAAGATAAGACAAGGTGTAAATGTCTGATTCGTTCTTCTCTCCGTAGAAGAAACGAAAGGGAGTGACCAGCCCTTCAATGCCCAACCAACCGCCCATGGAATAGAAAAAAAACAAGGTATGAGAAAATGTATCACTATTAGTTATAGAACGAATGCGTACCAATTGCTGTCCCAAATTGGAAAGTATACTTCACGACTTTAATGCCGACGAGCGGAATAGAAAACTCAAGAAAAGAAAAACCAAATCCAAAAGCAGAAAAGAGAATTCTATATATGACGTACCGATCCAAAAATGCCGACTAAGCGGATATAAATATATACAGACGGAAAGGTAGTCTGTCCTGAAGTAAGATGGAGAAGAAAAAACCAAAACAAAAGTACTAGAAACTTAAGCAAAGAAAAGAGAATCGGTGACAGCAATATGAGAGGAACAATTGGGTAGCACCAAGCTACAACCAACAAGATATCGACGACGTATCTAAAGACTTGAACCACTAAAACCGAAAGAAAAGAACCAAAAGAATAGCAAAGGTCGAAAGTCGAAAGCCCCAAAAAGTGAACTAGCACTTACGACGCTTGCGACGCCGATGAAAGCGAAGAGAACGATTAGCAGAGGGAGACAACAAAGAATAATTAGAACCGACTGAAGAAGGAGATGTAAAAGCAATAGCAGCGGCTTTTACATCCGGAGAAATAGCACGATCCGTATGTAGACGCGTAGACCTTGTAGCAACACTAGTGTTGGAAAGCTTCGTTCTACTTGTCAAAATGTGACGTGACCTAAAAGGATTGCTACGCTGTGCGTTCGAACAAGAACAGTGACGTACGAACTCAGCAACCTTGGGTCTCATATGAGGCCAGTAGAAGTGATAGCGAAGAGCTTCCAACGTACTCCTAACACTGCGGTGTTCACGCTCAGATGGACGATGGTGATCGTGGATTAATTGTTTGCGTTGTTCCGAAGGAACAACTAATTTCCACACGCAAGAGTCAGACGAAGATATGCGTACACGTTTACATAGAAGACCTTTCACAAGACACCAACGAGAGAAACGACGAGGACAAGCAGAAACTCTAGAAACCAAACCTAAGTACCAAGGATCGTTAGTAGGCCTAATAATCCTAGAAACTGAAGAAAAATTTGGAGGAAGAGAAGCTAAAGAACGAACAGGACGTACAAGTTTCTCAGTTTTGGAACGACAGTGTATACACGTATTAGACTCAGTAGTTATAGAAGAAGGAAGGGGAGGAGTAGTAAGAGAATCAGCAACCGTATTAACCGAAACTGCGGTAGTAGCAGTATTAATCACAGATGATTCTAGAAGTAAGTCATTCCTTTCTGATGTTATTAGACTACGAGAATTGCTCCGATTAAAGTTCAACTCCAAACGTTTGCCTAAAGAAATCAATTGAGAAAAGGATGTAATATCCACCAGTGCAAAATGAGATTGATACAAAGGAGCCAAGTTGCGGCGTACGATTTTAAGCTGCGTCTTCTCCGAGACTGGTTCTAACAATTGCATAAAAAGATATTGCATAGTAGCAACGTACATCACAATAGGTTCCTTAGGTTCCATCACTCGATTACGAATAGTATCCATTAACCTTTCATCATAATCTACAGGCAGAAATTCAGCTTTCAGCATCGCAGTAACCTCTTTCCAAGAACGTAAAGTATGTCGTCTACTTCTAAACACAAGAAGAGCTTTACCCGATAACACATCAGAAGCTGAAAGAAAAAGTTGGTGCTGAGAAACTTCACGAGACAAACACAACTCATCAATACGAATAAGAAACTCCATTAGTACAAACGGATCTTCACCAGAGAAAGTAATATTCCAATTAGCCAAGTCCATTTCCGAATCAGAGTCTGATGAAGTAAGAAGTGGTGGTTCTTTACCTGAAGAATACATAGCTACAACAATAACAAGTAAACAAGAAACTAACCAGAGCAGTTAACTACGACGGAAATCCGTCACCATGTGCCTGACAAAATTCAAAATAACAGTAAGTACCAGCCGTATTACTATCCAGTAAGTAATCCAATAAGAAAACAAATTAATCGACGTAGTCGAGTCAATCCAAAAATCAAAACGAAGGTCCGATTAAAAGAAACGTAAGCAAAGTGCTAATCTACAGTCAAACTGCAGCACTAAAGAAAAATACAGAAAAAGTAAAAGTTAATGAAGTAACTCAGACGTCCAGTCCAGTAGCAATAACTAAGTAAAGAAAGCAAAGTAAAATCGAACCCACGTAAGACTAAGAAAAGAATCAATAAAGCTAGAAGAACTTATGATCGCCCACACTAAATCGATAGCAAGTAAACAATAACATAAACTACCTATTCCTGTTAGTAATTCTACACTAATTAGAGAAAAAGAAAAAAAAAAATCTAAACAGCAGAAAGAATTATATCGAATGAGAAATTCAAAAGAAAAAGAATCGAAAAGTCAGGTAGCCAATTTGCTACACCCTAAGTCTAGAGAAATTCAACAGTATAAGTTACCTATGAGTACCAGTAATCCTACGCTAATCACAATTAAAGAAAATAGCTAAAAGAAATGTAGTGAAATGAGAAATTCGAGGCCCCAAACGGTTGGGCTGCCAATTTGTTACAAGTTTTAGCTTGTTACGAACCTGCACGGCCAACTCTCAACAGTCGGAGAGAGGGTAGGGTTGCTAGAGGTAAATAAAAGATAATTAAGGGCGCCAGAGCCTATCCAAAGTAAGTTCCTGCTTGCTCACCACAGGAATGGTAATAAACTTGTAACTATGATGTTAAATTCGTAACGGCTGAAAGAAACGACTAAAATGGAAAAGAAACTCGATCATTAACAACAATGGTACTTTAATTCCTCTATAAAAATAAATGTATTAACAACTAAATAGTCAAATGTACACCGGTACTGTATAGAATATAAAGAAACGAGAATAGCAGTAGGATCGGCAACTTACACTACACGTCGACCAAAAGTGCAGCCACCAAAACATATATAAAATTTATCAATAACTAACATGAATAATAATACTTTACGATGGATATAAGCAGCGAGCGATAAGTCATTTACTTAACTTAACTTAGTAACAATCATAAGCAACACGTAAATTTGCACGTACAGGTAATAATTATAGTAAGTCGTGAATATACCGTAGCGACACGAATAAATAAGAACAAGAAAAAGTGACTTACCAAAAATTCCAGGGCGCTCTTCAGAAAAACGTTTTTCCTACGGGCTACCTGCAATTTAACTTCCTGAAAAATAATCGTGTCTACCTGGCGACTCACAAACTACAAATAAAGACACATTTAAAGGACAGTAATCGAACCGACACTTATCGTCTGCTGTTACATTAATGTTACGCCTCTGGTGGTATTAAGTAATTGCCTTCGAGTAGAATTTAATCGGCCCAGTAATTAAGATCTTCCGAACAATGTGATAGTTATTAAGGTTAGGATATTGCCTCCGAATAGAATTCAAACGTATCCAGTAATTAAGATCTTCTGCTTTCGCTTAGAATTTCCCCCTTGAGGATTTTATGTAACGATACAAATATCCGTAGTCATGAAGGTGGCACATGGTGCTAACCAAAAGACATAGAAATTACGTTTAAGTAAAGAAATAATAAAAACACTTACTCTGCGGGTATGAAATCAATTATTTAAGAGAAACTACTAATTTCCATCGTGTCCCAGCACGTGGATGATTCTTGAAAACGATATTCAATTCACGCAGACATAGATATTAACAGGTACGAAGGTAAAGTGCAAATGTCGGTCTGACACCGGATGCCGTCTGTCAATACAAAGTGACCAACGAACCCGATAGATGGCGTCAAGAAATATCAAAAGCAATTTTTAATTAAATTGATGTACAGGGTGATGCATTATTTAAATTTATGCACGTAACAACGTCGTCAAGACACTTAAGATTTGGTACCAATTATAATTTGTTAACGGCAACATTATGTCACTATTTTTGCTGATGTGGAAATGATGTACCGTCGAGTTCTTGTGAATCCAAGGCAATGAGCTTTACAAAGGTTTTGTAAATAGAATCCGCTTTAATACCTCTTCAAACAAAGTCACATACGGTACTACTAGTGCTTCTTTTTGATTATACGTTGGGTACTACAAATGGGTAGGGATTGCAAGAAGATTTTACGTCAACGACGTACTAACCGATAAAAGTTTTATTTTTCAGCAAGCTTAAGCTGCGCAAATAGACTTGCAATCGCAAAATTTCCAATGGCATTCACAAATTGGATATTTACTCTAATGTTATGTCGTTAGGCGCAAATAAAAGTACAAAATCCTTAAGTTTATTGTAGTCCTGTTCATCAGATGAGCTCATTTTTTGATATCTACACTCACAGAGAACAAAATTATTAAACGCGTTATTTTATCTAAAAGTTTGCTAATCTTTGATCTTTTGAGATTTTTAAGTCATCTGGCTAGAAAAACTTTCTTGGTACGAAACTATTTCGAATGACTTAAAATTTAAATTGATCTTGTTTTGTAAATAACTACTTGTTTTAAACGCACTTAAAATGTTACCAATATATATCCTTTTGGGTAGCTACATTGATGTCCAGATTTACGGTTTCTGTGACGTTTTAACGCGAACATATGGTGCGTGTATATATTTACGTTGTATTGACCTCAACGGTCATGATTGTGACAAACTTTTCTTTGCAATTACAGTGTTGTTTAAGAGTGTCACCGACATTAACTTAATTTTTTCTAATCTTTGATGGCATGTCTCAGAATAGTTAACAACAGAACAATTTTTGTGGCCTATAAACGAGGAAACTTTACCCTTATTTTTCAAAATGAAAAACATTGTTCATTGTTTTTTTAATTTAAAATGTTTTTAAACATTATCTTTCTTGGAAAAGTAATTGCTTATTGCTTACGATTTATCTCGAATTCTGGTATCTGGTATTATTAGATTACTTTAGAGCGTAATTTGGTTAACCGTACAATTTGAACCTGCGTTACTTGTTTTTGGTCAAATCCCAAACCACTAATTCCGCTGATGGAAAAACTTCTTGCTAGAGATTATTTCACGACTAAAGAACCGTGAGGTGCGCGTCGGATAAATTCGGAATTTGACGATCATGCGAACAACTTGTGGAATAAATATGGACACCTCAAACGCCGTATGCAAAGTGGAAACGTTTTTTGGTTAGCTAGTGTACTGACATTGGGAACAAAATTGGTTTCTGCACAGCGCTTCTTTAGTCTTAAAATGAAGTCTACTAGATTGCGCTTCTCATACCTTTTTAAAACAACTGGTGAGTACTATGTCGGTCTGTTGTTATCAAGAAGTCGCGCAGTCGCAAATCTGAATTCATAAAAGCATACATTTCTCATCTTTGTTTGCTTTGCAACAAAAGCGTTACACCTCTAATTGGTCATACAACTATCTACCGAATATATTGTTAGTTCTGCGACGTTTCATAGCACGTTGGCGTACAATGGTACAAATTTTGTGGGGGCTAAACTCAAGTTATACGAATTATTATTTTTGAAGGAAATTACAGTATTATGTCTTAAGCAAACATACGGCACCAAATTAATTGACATTTTATACAGGCAAACTCGTTTGATTTTGATAAATTGCAGAAAGCTGACTTAAAAAGCGTAAAGCATCACCTTGGTTGGATTGCATCGAGTGCACACCTAAGAATTTACTACCCTACTTTACAAACTGAGTCTATATGCAATTTACGTCCTCTGTCTCCTATGTGTTCCAATTTTCCGAATCTGTATTCTCTGACGTCAGACCAGTTTTTTGTTGGTCATCTACTTGTGATAATGAATGAAGCAAATGTCATTTAGATACCAAAAACACGTGTGTCACTGTATGAACGAATTCAAGTTCTACTACAACATTTCTGGTTTTGCTGAAACCATAAATCGATATCTCTTCAAGAGAGAATCAATTGGAAAAAACACCAAGCCTAACAATAAAGTAATTAATTGTCATCAAAGATGATAACTTTCTACCACTATGCTAGAAACTTGGATGAGTCGTTGATCTACATCGTGGTCGCCATAATTAGGCATAATGTGAGTTTAATTGGTCTTTCCATAAATTGTAGAAGAATTAAAAAATTATAGTTTCTAATCAATACAATAACATGTACTTAAATTAAGAAAATAGAAAATCTTGGCCAAATAGATGTAATTGCGCGAGATTAGTGTTATTGTTTTTGAAAAAAACTACGTTGAATATGATTTCTTTTTTCTGCTACATTTTTGTCTACATTTTGCCACAATTCAGGTGGCAATGAACATTGTTGCTCCAGAAATTATCTTTTTAAATTTTTTTGAAGTATCTGTATTTCTTCTAGAAGAAAATGTTTCCGCAAGAATTTTATTACCGATATCGCAAAAACAAATTGTTAATTTTTATCTTGTTTTTGAAACAATGATAATTTATTTTGCGTACTATATTTTTAATAACTTTTGTTCAGCCGTTGCCTTAGTAAGAATTTATCGGTGTGAAGTTAGCCATAGATTTCAACCATAATAATGAATTTCCAGTTTTTCGTTTTATTAACGAATTAGAACTATTTCAAAGTGATATATTTTTCAATATTGTTACTAAATGATAAAAACAATCAATACTTGTCAACATTTAAAAAAAAAGTTTTTTTAACAATCCTCATAGTTAAAACCACTTTCTGCATCAACGCTTGTTTTTCGTAATGACGTGCATTTCTGATTTTTCTGCAAATTGACATACGTGTAGAATAAACATTAATAAAAAAAATTAAGATATGGTTATTTCTATAATTAAAAACAATTTGATTCAAAGTTGGGGTAGCGCGTTAAGATGCTGTATGCTGACAGCCCTTAATTAAAGTCGTTTTTTCGAAATGACGTACTATACTGATATTTTTGCAAATTGACATACGTATAGAATAGGCATTAGTAAACAACATATCAATATCATGCCATCATCACACTTTCAGTGCTTCCAGACAGAATCATATGTTTACTCAATAAGACTTACACGGCTGCCTTTTCTGACAAATGAAAAGGAATTTCTTCGCTGTCGATCTTCAAGACATCGTTCTTCATATCCAAATGGAACCCATCATTTGGATATGATATATTTATCGTCGTCCATTCTCAGGATAACTTCTTCCGTAATGTCGGCTACCAGTTTTTGATAGTTGAGTACTCCATGTCCCAAAGCAATGGTTACTTGTCCGTGAGTAGGTGTTTTTTTGCCCGTCGCCATTCGAAGTCGTACTGTTTCTGGCGATATCTTCTCATTTTCCCGTAATATGTCCGGGCGACTGATGGTTTTTGTCGCTCCCATGTCAACCAGTAACTGAACACTTTGTCCATTAATCTTGCCATGGAGATAAATGCTATGGAATTGCTTCCTAGGCAATTCGATTAGAATGGTAATCTCCGATACATGACTAGATGAGATAAGCTTTTGTCTCTTTTGGTCAATTCGTTCCAAACTTTTGAGTGCTCTTCTTGTCTTTTTTTAGGTTTAGTACGATGTCGTCTTACGTGTTTATGACCATCTCGTTGGAATGCTTGTTTTGTTGCTTCAAACTCCAAGGCATACACTAAAGCGTCGTACGGTGTCTTAGGTCGAGCTAACCGTAGAGTTTGCTGAATTTTGTTGTTTCGGAGGTTGTCTACAAAGGTTTGAATAGCCAATTGCTCTAGGAAAATATCTGGGGCCGTAAGATACGCAAGCCTTATTAGTCTGGTGATGTCAGCCTCAAACTCTTGAAGACTCTCCACAACTTTTTAAACCCGACTCTTTATTTGGACTTGGTACACCTGTTGAGGAGGATCTCCATATCTCATTTCTAAACGTGAAATTAAGAATTTGTAATTTTTTTACAAGTGACCAGGAACAGTCTAAAAAATTCCAAGCGCTTTTCCACGTAAAACCACTATTAAAGACGCCGCTTTCTGCTTGTTGCTCCAACTATTAACTGTGGCTGCGGCTTCAAACTGTTTGTAGTATGTTAACCAAAGGATTTTTCCATCAAAATTTGGTGGTGCAATCTTAAACTTGTAAGTGGTTTCTTTTCGATAATCTATTAGTAAGTCCTCGCTTGTGACGGTACCTTCGCCGGGACAATTCATTCGATTTATTTTTTCTTAAAACAGTTTCATGTTTCTAATTTGTCTTCTAATACTTCTATTTTCTCATTCATGGATTGGTTCCCGTTTTCTAGAAATAATTCTGCTCTTAAATTTAACATATCTGCTGCTTGCGCTTCCTCTTGAACAATTTTGATTTGATTTTCTACACCAACTCGTATTTGTTCCTGAATAGTTTTTATTTGATTTTCCATCCTTGCTCGTATTTCTTATTTTAAACTTCTAAAATTTTCCTTCTTTTTCTGAGAATGTTCGGAAAGTTTTTCTTTCATTGTTCTAAAATTTTCTTCTATTTTCTGAGAGTTTGTGAACAATTTATTTCCATACTTTTAGAATTTTCTTTCATTTTTGTAGCATTTTTTTCCATATTATTATTAATCGATTCTTGACCATTTTTTATTAATTTGAGAAATTCAAATAATTTTGAATCCATTTTAACTGTTTGCAAAAGCGCCACCGGCGTAAATTAAAACAGGAATAAAAAATTTAGTAAAGCAAGTTTTAATAACGCTAAGTTCTTTATTATTAAATATACTACTTTACCGAACTAGAACATTATATAAACAAACACACGCGATCAAGTATTATTTACACAATGTTTCTATTACGGGAGCGATATTAAGTTACTGATATGTACACTAAAACCGCTACCCCACACCTGACACCACTGTAACAAATTTTAAAACTAAATATTTACACGCAGAACTACACGTAACTAATTAAATCTAAAGATATTTACGAAAAACACTTACATTGATTTATGTATTACTATCACTAGTCCGCATTTTTTAATTTTATCTAAAACTGATAATTGTTTATGTACGCGACGTATTAATGTTTCACTACCACCGATACTCTATTTATTAATCTTAGCACACACGTTAATCACTTATTTATTTTAAACCGACAGTCTTCTTAACTTAAGTAACAACATTCTAATAATTTGATATGTCGTTTATCAATGCTTATTCTATACGTATGTCAATTTGCAGAAAAATCAGAATAGCACGTTATTGCGAAAAAACGAAATTAATTAGTTACCTTTGACATGCAGCATCGTGGCTCGTAAGCCCAACTTTGAATCAAATTATTCTTAATTATAGAAATAATCACATCTTAATTTTTTTATATGTTTTTTATCAATGTTTATTCTACACGTAGGTCAATTTGCAGAAAAATCAGAAATGCACGTCACTGCGAAAAAACGACTTTAATTAGGAGCTGTCAGCATGCAGCATCGTAATGCGCTAGCCCAAGTTTGAATCAAATTATTTTTAATTATAGATATAACCACATCCTAATTTTTTAATATGTTTTTTATTAATGTTTATTCTACACGTAGGTCAATTTGCAGAAAAATCAGAAATGCACGTCACTGCAAAAAATAAGCATTGGTGCAGAAAATGGTTTTAACTATGAGGATTGTTAAATTTTTTTTTAAATATTGACAAATATTGATTGTTTTTATCATTCAGTAACAATATTGAAAGATATATCACTTTAAAATAGTTCTAATTCGTTATTAAGATAAAAAACTGGAAATTAATTTCTATGGCTGAAATTTGTGGCTAACTTCACACCGGTTAAGAATTTTGCTAATTTAGCACAACTATGGCATTCACGATTCACGTTTGTATTTCGTAATTGCTAGATTTTTTCACGCACAAATATTTATGCTTTGTTCTATGTTTTGATCGCAAATATTATAATTTTATGTTTAATAATTGTAGTCTTTTTACTATGTCAAGCTATGCATTACGTTTTTATGACTTTTATGACTGAAGCAAAGTTTAACTGTTAGTTGTGTTAAGACGTTTTAATTTATTTAAACAAAATGTTTGTATTAATTATGAGATATTAATAACGGTTCGGCAGTGTAATTTTGCATATTTCGTTTTTCTTGATTTTTAGTTAATAGTAGTTTGTGATTTTTTATTTTAATTTTGTAATTGGATAATTTTAATACACAGATTAGCTTGATAAAGTCTGCACAACAAAACGTTGCCAACAAAGTTAAGTTCGATCAGTGCTCACCCTCCATATCAAAGAAATTTATTTTCTAATAGGATAACATTTTGAAATTAGTATAAATTAAGTGAATTCGTATTTACTAATCTAACCCAAGGCTAATAATTGAAAAAAACTTTTTTTAATATCCGCCGGCAATCAAATTCGATTAGACCAATCAACAAAAGCTTTCAAAATATTATTTCAAGTATCACCTAAAAATTCGATAAAAGTAACGAATAATCCGGAAATTGGAAATAGTTGTTAGCAATAGTCACATTGTACTATAGTGCGTATCTATTAAAATGTATTTATTCAGGCAGTGACAGTAGGTCCGATGTCCATACACAATTATTCACTTGAAACTTAAATAAACATTTTCGACGTAGTACGAAAGGACAGTCCGGTCAGAAATGCGGTTCGTTTCTAGCAGTTTAGGGTAAACTGAGAAAAGGATCAAAAATAAACATATGTGACTGCATAAGCTGCTTCAAGTATTTTCAAGTACTTAAGGAATGTAAGTGACGACGACCACCTGTGTTAGTACAAGGTGTGAAATATTTTCGTTTTCAATATTCTTTAATTTACAAAATTTACTTTTTTATCTTATAATCGTTTCATAACAAGCTTCGATTGTTTACTTACAATTTATACGATTTTTGTTCGTATCTTTTTTTGAATAACCGCACTCTTAACTAAATGAATGTTACTACTTTTTTCTTGAGCTAATGTTAAAGAGTTGTTTAATGTAAAGAAGTGTTTTTGTAGTTATGTACACGCAGTCGCGACAGCAAATCGAATGCCACCTTCATTATTTGCGTAAATTTTTTTTCTTATTTTGAATTCACTAAGCAAAGACTGTTGCGTACTGAATTGTACTCAAGTTTAAAATTATTTTGCAATCGTTCGATTTAATATAATACTGAGCAAAATGTCTAAAACATATATCGATTTCAGAAATATTAGAGATTGTGTGAAAACTTTCCGTATTTTAGGCGAATTTTAAGATAATGAAAAACAATTTTAGAAGGTCTTTTTTTTAAGATTAGAAAATGTGAAATGTTCATGCGCCAACAAAATTTAAAAATCTAAGAAAGTCAAAGAAGAGTTGATAAAAATCAACAAAAGCGCAATTAAAAAAATGCAGCATACAAAACGAAGTAAAATAGAAGAATTAGCATAAAAAAGTTTTGCGGCAGAACAAAAAAGTGAAAATATTAAGAGACAGAGACATAACAAGAATAAAAAGTTAAAGAAATATATGAATCTGAATTTCATTCTTTCATAGTATTTTTTCCCTATTCCAATTTTTTGTTCTTTACTTTCTTGTTGTGATAAGAATTGCTTTTTTTTGCAATTTTTAATTTTTATTTTTAAAGTATTATACAGTACAAGCCCAAATTAGCAATCTGTCCAGATTAATGTATTTACTTGTAAGAACGTTTATTTAGAGGATGTAAGGTATTTGCAAAACGAAATAACACAACATAACTCTGAATACCTACATACGTATTAGTGAAACTTATTCTAAATCACAACGCAAGAAAAAATTGGTCTTTGTTGTTTTTTTACACCTATTTTTGCTTTGCACGCTTTGGGGCGAAGGTCCTGCAGCGAGAGCACTTGATGTGATGATATGCTATTTTCTGACGCCCACATAAGGCAGGTATTAAGGCAAAGATGGCTTCTCTGTGCATAATGGAACGTAAAACTTCATCTTTACTTGAAGAACTAAATGCTCCGTTTTGACTAGAATCAGTCAAGAAAAGAAAACTTCAGTTTCATTACCTTAGGTAACCCATTCATCAATTTCCTTGATTGTAAGTTTACTATCTTTCATGATTTTATCCCTCAAATCCTTTACCTCATTTATCTTATCTTGGAAACTTAAATTTCTTTTTCTTTCAAAAGTATGTTGACCAGAAGTAACAACGACGCATTGTAAATGTTTGATAATAATAGTTTTTATGAGTTTTTTTATCAATTCATTACTTACACGTTACCATGCTTTATCTACAAAATATACCACATCTTTTAAGTTGATTTTTGCAGTGTTGTAATAATATCTGCAAACATTTTTTTTATTTACACTGATAGTTTTTCTTTAGTTTTTACCGCATCAGTATTACTGGAAATTTTTTTTCAGAAATACTCAACTGCCTAATTCTGTTTTAAAATTTTTGAAGTCGTCCAAAGCTTTCTTTAAAATCACTAGATTGAGTAAGGTAGTTGTAAAAAGAATTGTCCTTCTCGCATAGTATTTTACCAAGCAACGGAGTTCCTGTAAAAAAATTATCTTCTATATATATACAAAAGAAGGCCGAGTCAGTTTCACCATTTATAACGAACAAGAACGGCTGTACCCATTTTTATGTTCTTTGATTTGGTAAATTTGTCTCCGCCTCAAATAGCAGAATAATTATTAAAGCATGCAAAAAAATTAACCAAAAAAATCCATTTTTCAGTAAATTTTATATAGAACAGCTTTAAAGATATCTCGAGAACGGATTGACAGATTTCGATGAATTTTTTTAGTTCGACCGCGAATTAAAAAAAAAACAAGAAAAAGAATAATAAAAATTAATTTCTGATACATGACAGAAGCGAGAACAAACATGGCGTTTTACGCTAGTTCCAGTAATGCCATTAAATGACGTTGTGTGCATTATTATTTGACAGCTGATTTCTAGTTGTGCAAACGTGCGTTGCAATGTCACAAAACGCAGGATATGGCGGTTTTTGACGTTCAAACTCCAAATACCAACGATGAAATTACGCACTATCAAGTTGGTCGATATGCGAGCCAAAATGGGGCGATTTGGCGTATATTTTAATTCCCTATTCATGAACGTCATTTTACTGTTGTATATATTTGGCAGTGCATTTAGAGAATAGACAACGAGTTTTCCTCCTCCTGATTATCCGGGTGTGCGTTCTACTGATGCTCTTGGTCGTATTTACACAGTTCATCTAAAGAATGACGAATCCTTCTACTTGCGGTTGTTGTTGGTGAACTTTCGTGGGCCAATATCATTTGAATCAATTTAAACTGTCAATGGTGTAGTGTGCACAACATTTTCTGCTGCATGTCAACAGCTCGATTTGTTTGAAAACGATACTTACTGGGACATGACAATCGCTGAAACAATTGTTTCTGCACCTCCAAGTCACATTATTTGTTATCATTATTTTGACATGCTTTCTATTGAATCAACGTAAACTGTGGAATAAGTACAAAGATGACAAGTCAGCAGACGTTTTACACCAAATTCGTCAGTTCAGGAAATTCCAATCCCGAGGTGAATGAGGAGATACATAACCAAACTTTGCTTTTGACCGAAGACATGTGTTATCTTATATACGACAGTTTGTTAATGAAGTTAAGAATGTCAACGCCGTATCGTGAAATGAATGATGCTTTAAATCGAGAATTGGAACGTAAACGTGAATACAATAAAAATGCATTCAACCAATCAGTTCAAACGAACGTGTCATTGTTAAATCCCCAACAGAATGAAGTGTACGAAAAGTTAGTGAAAGCAATTGACAATGAAAATTATAGATTATTTTTCGTCGATGCGTCTGGTGGAACTGGGAAGACATTCTTCATTTCATTGATTTTGGCCACTGTTCGTGAGAGATCCAAAACTCCTGTAGCAGTTGCTTCTACTAGGATAGCGGCCACGTTACTAAAAGGATGCCGGACGGCTCATTCAGCTGCCGTTAAACTTTCATACGACAAAAAACCGCCATGCAACATTGCAAAACACTTAACAATGGTCAAAGGTTTGGTAGCAAGTAAAATTAGCATTTGGGATAAATGCACAATGGCGCACAAACACGCATTAGAAGCACTCGATCAAACTATGAAAGATTTGCGCAATAACACAATCAGGCGCAATAATTCTACTGACTGGCGATTTCCGCCAAACTTTACCGGTCATTCTAAAATCGACCGCTACCGATGAAATAAACGCTTTCCTCAAATCGTCGAGTCTGTGACGCTATGTAAAAAAACTACAGCTGATGACAAACATGCGAGTTGCATTACTAAACGATCCGTCTGTCGAAAATTTCTCCAAGTAATTGTTGACTATTGGTAATGTCCGTGTTTCTGTCAATGAATTGAACGGATTGATCTCGTTTTCGTCAAATATTTGCAACTTCGTTTCAACGAAAGACGAGCTCGTCAACAAAGTATTCCCAAACATCATTGTTAACTACAAAAATAACAATTGTTTGAGTGAACGAGCAATTCTTGCGGCGAAGAACAAATATATGTATCACTTAAACTTCATAATTCAGAATCAAATCGTTGGTCCACTGCATTCCTTTAAATCTATCGACTTCATAACAAACAAAAACTAAGTAAATTTGTAAACTCATCCTTCGAAATCTGAACCAGCTAAAAACTATGTAACAGAAAGTTTGGTGGTGATAAAACTCATGTGATTTACACGAAGATACTTAAAAGAATGTTCGCAGGTGAGGAAGTTTTGATTCATAGAATTCCTATGATTTTAACTGATATTCCATTAGAGGTTAAAAACATTCAATTTCCGATTCGTCTTGCATTTGCCATGACGATCAAAAAACCGCAAGGCCAATCCTTGAGTATTTGTAGCCGAAACCTAGAAAATGTTTTTCTCTCACGGTCAATTGTACGTAGCATGTTCACGTGTCGGCAAACCATCCACCTTGTTCGTTCTCGCACCTGACAACAAAACTAAAAATGTCGTATATCCCAATGTGCTTCAATGAAGGAAATCGACCCGAGTGCAATCCATCTAGCAAATAGTTCAATAGAACGTAGAGCAACAATGCTACGAAAATCATTTCGATTCAGTTTAATAAAACAAATATTTTGCTGTTACGTAAATTAGATTCTTTTCAATATAATTAAAATACATTTCATTTTGATTTTTGTACATTTATTGAACTTAATTTATTTTATCACAATTAAAAACTGAAGTTAATTTAGCTAATAAATTAACGCAACATTTATTGATTCTGCGGCGGTACGAAGTTTACCTTGTCAGCTAGTTTAGATATGAAAATGTTCAGTATTGTTCCTAACTTTAGCTCGTTTGCTATTTCTGGATATGCACTTAATTTCAGAGTTTCTGTTTCGTGTGCCTGAATCCGAAGAGGCAACATGGTCCAATAATTTATTTTTATTTTTTCTTGATACCAGCAACCGTTGATTTCCCAACATCATAGCTGTCGATAATGGAGCGAACACTTTGTCCCGATTGAATAAGGTTTAATATTTCAGCAATCTTTTTAAAATTATGAGTAGTGTGCTTTCTTTTTGACATGTTTAATTAGATTGTCTTGAGGAAGTCAAACTAGCGAAGTCTAAGTGAAAGCGACATTTTGTTACAGCGCGTGGGGTTGCCAAGTCTGTGCACGCAATGTCCGGATTACCGAGAAGCGTACGAATTAAGATTCGTGCGATTTGAGTGTCCGGATTAACGTATGTCCGAATGAAAGGGGTCGTACTGTATATGTTGCAAACAAGCTTTAGTATTAATAGATTCATTTTTTTCTCATTTTGTCTTAGTTGTTTTTTTCCTCAATTTTTTTTTAAATTATTTTAAAGGCGTTTAATGTTGCATGTAACATAAACAATCAAATACTATATTCCTTTAAGAAGTAATAACTTTAAACTAAAAAGAACATGGTTTTTGTAATCAGATTAAAGTTAAAAATGGAAAAAATTGTCATAAGCCTTGTAATCTATTTTTTGACAAAGTAGAAATTATAAATTGAAAATCTATGGCTACGAAGGAAACCCAAAATAATCGTAATAATAATCTAATTGAAAAACATTTTGTTTCCAAGCGCACGTCGTAAACATTTCGTGATTTGACGATTGAATTACTTGAAGACTCTTTTGTTCACCACATCTGTTAGTCTTAGATAAAAAGCTTTTAAAAATCGTATAGTACTTTTTTGAACTAAGAAATTATTTCTCTATAATTTTTTAATAATGTAGAAGCCTTACATGCTACAACTGTAATAAAAAATATTGGAGATAATATAAACGTAGTATTATTTAGAAAATTGTTGTGAAAAATTCACACGCTTATTTTATGTGTGAGATTCTTTGGACCGTGTTATTTTGTCGGTGTTACCAAAAACTGATAATGAGTTCAAAAGTTGTGCATAGTCTAAATTTAACTAATTCGCAATTAAATTATAAATAAAATGATCAAATTACTCGTTTTAAATGTAAAGCCTGACTGTCAACGGGAGGTCTTGAAGATGTCCAGCTTTGACGTTAACATCAAACATCTGTTAGATATCTCGGGAGTTTTTAAAACAGCGGGATATCCGGGAGTCCTTAATTTGTACATCGAATTAGCTTCCTTATATTATAAAAGTTTATTTACTTTTAATTTAAATAATTGACATTTATAAATAGTCTAATTGATAAATCTCGTGTTAAAAAAGACGAAATATAGTAATTTATTGAAAAGAAAAAACAAAGGGAGGTTTTTTTGAGTTTCGTAACGTTAGCGTTGTTTGATAAATAAATAAAAGGTTATATGATATATTTATGAAAGATATTTTGGTATTTGTTTAAGTGAAGATCCTCGTCACCATTTGGGCTACGTCGGCTGCCTGCCAAATAGCAACGGGTTTGTTGCTGCTAGACTTTGTACAAATACACATGCTGTCAAGAAATCACTATTATAATCATCCACATTGTTTTCAAATCTGTAGGATACAACTTGAATTTAAGAACTCGTGCTGATGTCGATTTGAAAGCCTTCTATTAACAAAAAATCACTATGCGCTTTATGCTACTAATTTTAATCGATTATTTACTAGCATGCTGTAATTACTACTACTTAATATTAACGTAGTACTATTTACTTGTTAATTGTCAGTGGTCAGTAAGTAAATACAACTTCTGAAATAACCGGTGGCACAAGTTTCCAAAACTGAAATATACATATACATACTACATTCATATGATGTTCGATAAGTTTTGACACTTAAAAGGTCTGGTTGTGCACTACAAGTTTGTATGGAGCTATAGAAAAAAATTAGAGTAACGGTTTATACTATTAAAAGCGCATTAAATCATATTAACAATATGTTACACCTTTGTGGATAAATGTTTACAAAATATTAAATATATAAAATTGATAAAACTAAAAGTTGCAACTTAAGAATTCTTAAACAAATATATTTGATGCCCAAAGTATACGGATGACGAATTATCAAGAAAACAACATTGGTAGTAGCCAAGTATAGTGGCTACTTTCCCACATCAATCTGTCTTTGCAAAAAAAGGAAATCGAAGACGAAATGTCAAATGTAGAGTGTAAAGTGATAACAAATATAAGATAAAGTTGGGATTTGATTATCACAGTTAGGTACATTTCTAATTTATTTTTGTACACGTCTTTTGGTTAGAATATGTTAATTTATTGGAAAAATTTATAAAGAATTAGTTGGTTATTAGCTTTATTTGTAATATAAGTGTTTTGTAAAGATTAACGCTACAGAAGCTCGTTTAGTGCTATTCAAGTAAGTAAGTAAGAATTTATTTAGTAAAGATATATTAATGTAAGATAAATCGTAACATATTTTTATTAATAATAATTTTTGCTTAAAAATTATTCTTAACATAATCACGCAGACCCCTTTTACATTTATAAATATTTTGCTCGTGCTTAATTTCATCTGGTAAGTCATTATATAATTTCAGACCTTTGTACAGAAGAGAATTTTGTGACTTTGATTGAGAAAATTTTGACAATCTGAAAGCACATCGACTTCTTCTGTTTCTGTTTATATCATAGTTACGTATGACTAATTTTGACATGTAGTTTGGAAGCAAATCATTAATTATTTTGTATACCAACATTAATGAATGAAATATATCCGCTGTTTCACACTTAACCATTGTAAACAATCTAACATTACTGTGATTTTGGTATATTTTGAACAATGTAATATAATCCTCATTATTTTGTTGTTTCTCTAACCGTTTTAAGTCGACTTCGTAACACATTAAAAATATACTACTGCAAAAATCAAAATATGGTGCAATCATTGTTTTATAAGCAGTAATTATGGCATTAATCATCAATTTATTAGATATTCTTTCTAATAGGCTAATCTTATTTGCTACTGTTTTTTTACATAATTCATATGACTTCTAAAATTTACATTCTGATCTATAACTACTCCTAAATATTTAATTTGTTCAACCTGTTCTAATTCTATATTTTCAATTTTTATTTTTGTTGTTTCGACATTATTATTACCATTGTCTTACTTTTTAGCACATTTAATTTTAATTTATTTGATTGTAACCAATTTGCAATAATTTCTAATTCTGAGTTTAGCTTTATAATAGCTGAATGTACATTTTTATCAGTAATTGATAGAAGGGTATCGTCTTTAAACAAATTAATATTACAGCACTTAAGATAAAGTTCTAAATCATTAATATAAATTAAGAAAAGCAATGGCACTAAAACTGATCCTTGAGGTACACCTAGATTATTCCTAAGTGGAATAGAATCGTAATTTTGGTACGTAGTAGTCTTTCGAACGATTGAAGTTTGGTGCTTCTTATTCCATATTGGTAAAATTTATTTATAAGCCTTTCTCTGTCGATAGTTTCATAGGCTCTTTTATAGTCTAAAAACACTGCTACTACACTATTACCTACGTTGATTTCAGATTTCCATTTTGCCAGCACGAGATTTAATGCTATTTCACACGAGTGTTTAGTTCGAAAACACGATTGATTTTCACTGATTATATTATTTTGTTCCAGAAAGCACTGTAATTGTTTCTTAAGAACTGATTCTAGTACTTGCTCGTACACTGGTAATATATTGATAGGTCGAAATTTTTCGCATCTTTTTGTATTTTTAATTTTAGGCATTAGTATGATTTATGATTGTTTCCAACAGTAAGGAACTTTTCCACTTATTAAAGATTTGTTTATTTGGTCTACCATTGCATTACCAATTTCTGGCAATGCATCTGTAATAACTTGTTTTGTAATGTGATCCGTCCTTCCTTTTCGCTTAATATTACTTAAGATTTTCTTCAGCTCTGATAAATTAACTTGCTTCAATTTAAAATTAAAGATTGGTTTTAATATTGGAGCCGCTTTGAAGTTTGCTGGGGGCTGGTTTATACTATTATTTACGCGCATGATGCTGTTTACAAAATATTCGTTAAATTTATTTGATATTGTCTCTAAGTTACTAATTTCTACTTCGTCAAATATTATACTTTTTAGTTCATTCTTTTGTTCATTGATTAAATGTTTAATAATTTTCCACATATTTTGAGGTTGTCTGCTATTTTGCTGTAGTTTATTTACGTAATATTTATTTTTGTTTATCATAATTCTGTTACTAAATTTATTTCTTGTGTTTTGTAAAGCATCTAGTCATTTTCATTTCCTGTTAATTTAGCAATTTTATAAATTGTGTCCCTTTCCTTTTGGAGATTACGTAAGTCCATTGTAAACCAGGTGTTACTTGTTCGTGTTTTTATAGTTTTCTTTATAATTAGGTCATTTACTGCATAACAAAACGTTTGAACTATGTCATTTGCTATTTGAACCATCTGTCGATTTTGCATATTCCAATTGTGATGACAGAGTAGATTAAGTAGATTTTGTTGTAAATATTTTTCATAGCAATTTATTGTTTTTATTGGGTAATCCATCTATTTATGTAATATACCTAAATTTATTTCTATATCATGATTTCTTTATTGATTTACGTTTGTACGTATTACGAGGTCAACTTATTGTACGGCTATTTTCTGTTGTACGCGTAAATTCGTCAACAATTTGTTTCATCCCTAGGCTTCTAATAACTTGTATTAATTTCGACCCATAAAAACTTTGCTTGGCTACATCTATATTAAAATCCCTTATAATTATATGTCAACTGTTATCCGGAATTGTATCTTCACACCACTTTTCAAAATTTTTTATGAAAATAGCATCACTTGCACTTGGTGAATGATACAGCACTGTATAGTATCCTGTTTAGAATCCTCCTATTATTTTGATGCATATTTACCAGTTTCAGCTAATTTTTCAACTTAATTTAATTACTACTTTTAGAGCACACATAAACACGTCCGCAAAAACATTTTAATTTAGTCGTCACTTTCTATGGATCGATTGTTCATAAATTATAGACTTACACCAAAAGAAATACAAAGTCAGTGCTTTAAATTTAAACATTTTACGTACAACACCAAAATTAAATTGGCCGGTCTTGATTGGTAACAAAAGTCATCCAATTTAAGAAAACTGACGTTGCTCCCGTTTTGTTATTTTGTGTTATTCACAGTTTTTTAAAACCATTATTTGCGATTCTACAGGTTAGTGAGGCAGGTGTCTATGTATCAGTTTCGATTAAAGAAACACATGTCTTTGAATCAGTAAAAGATTTTGTACAACATACAACGATTTTCGTAAAAACTTTGAACTATTATAAAAAAAATATAGTATTTCTATTATTTTCTTCTTCACAATGTTATTTGAAAGTACAATTACCAGATAGAAGTATCTATTAGTAAGAAATTATCCAAGTCAGGTTATATCAATATAACGAGTGTCAGAGCAGACATGTAACAGCCCATATTTTTTTTTTACTTTTTAGAATAAATCCAAAACTAGTAATTTCGTTATTTTTTTAATTTTACTGACATTTTATTTAATTTTTTGTGTAACAGAAACTCCACTAAGCTCACTATGCCTTTCCATTTAATATTTTAAAGAAAATCGAAAAAATCTGCGAGTCTTCACTAAAATGCGTCAGCAATTTAACAAAAAAAATCAAGAAAAGTGCCACATAATGTTTCTAATGTAGAATCTTTCTTACTATACAACAGTTATAAAACTAATTGAAATAAAACATTTGAATCGACGATACGTTCATTTTTGTCTATAAACGTTATGTCTTTGCCTTACAGTTTAGCATGGAGATTTAGAAATTCCGTAATACGAGTAGACAATTTTAATGTTGAATTAGATAAGCTTCTGAACTAGGTAGGTTAATAAATATTTTTACATTTAAAATCATTAAGAAAATTACGATCTTTTGTAACCATCCCCTGATTGCTCCTCCCCCAAAGCGTTTACAGTGAACTTCCTATATGTGATTTAGTCTATGACTTTTTTTCCCGTATTGCTAGACCAAATAGCTGTTGAGATAAATTCAAGGGTCGCGCTTATGGACTCATGTATGATATACACAAAATGTTCCAAAAAATAAAAAAAAATAATATACTGTTACTTGTCTGCTGTGTCACCTGGTAAATGTAATTGCAATTACAGTAATGTATTGTTTACACGTCATGGCGATTGCCAAAAGATTTAAATATATTAATAATGTCTAATTCTTCATTGCACCGTATTTTTTTAAGTTATGTTTAGTGTTAAGTAACAAACAATTGGTGTTTCTATAGTAATTAACCGTTACTCAGTCTTCTTCTTGAACCTGTTATGTCGTCCACTTAATTTATTATTATTATCACTTTTAATCTCAATACGCTCTTAGTCTGACTTTCTCTGACTCGACCACCAATTCTTCTATCATGTTTTGTAGTTCTATTATTTCATTTGTAATAAAAACTACATCATCCACATATGTTAAACTGTTGAGCTTTTTGCCGTGTATATTAAATCCTCGATTATCTTTTTGTAGTATTTTAAATATTTTAAAAACATTTTTTGTTGCGTTGAATTCCGTCAACCTCGATCCAAGAATTGGATTCAGCCTCAGCTTGTCACAAGCCAGAGCAAAGAGTAAGTCTTAGGGAAGTAACACTTCTTAAAAAAAACGAAGTTTAGCTGGCCCGGCTAATAGCATTCTGTAAAGGCTCCATCTTAAGGTTACGAGTGAAAAACGGCTCAGATTGCGGACTAAGGTATGATACGTCAACGGAATAGAAAACAGAACCACCAAGAAAACGGAAACACCAAAAAAACCTTAAGGTATTAGTTGGTTGATAGAACCGATTAAGATTGTTCTCTCTCTTCGTGGTTGATCAGAATAGCATGGCATACTCAATCTTATTCACTGGATTACTACTTACATCATCAACATGCAGAGTTAACAAGTTGTGTTAAATAAACAAATAGCAAATTTGATCCTAGCTAACAAGAAAACTCATTTTAGATGTTTACTGTTTTTACGAACAACTTAACCCCAAACGTGTTCTATGATATTGAAAGGGCTTTTGCTAGCCATTCAGGTTATTTTGCTGAACCCAATTTTGCACCAACCTGGATGTATGTATGACATTATCTTTAAAGAATAAACAAAATAACAATAACAGTTGAAAAACTTATAACTAGCCTATATTCTGAGTAACTGTAAGATTATTGTTTGACGTGCATATTGTAACATTGAAGAAATTAAGATAACTTTGAGTATTAAGAAAGTTTACCTGTTGAAATATGTCATCGTTCTGTGAATATAAAATTTGAATAAAAGGTAGCATAACGTTGTTTAAAATACCTAAATTGCTTTCTGTATTAAGACGACCTTGAATCACCCAACAAACGCTTTGGCCATGAGAATTAATCCAACCCCATACATTTACTAAAAAATATCGCTAAAAACAACACCATTTCAAAAATGCAGCGGTTTATTGACGTAACGTCTTGGAAATTCCATACATCTTTTTTTATTGTCATCGCTAAAAAAAAATTTTATAGCTGCTTGTATCAATACTTCAACGTCGAATAGAAAGTTTCGGAAAGTTGTAAAAAGGTTATGAGTAAGATATGTTACTAACGCCGAGTTCTGGGCTACCGTAGATACTCTTCGTTTGTTACTCCCAATGGCCCTGTTTTGTCGTGTGCTGGAAATACCCACTTAATTCGGATAATTTTGGCAGTAGTTCGTGAAATCATAAACATTCTGGCAATCGCTCAAACACTAAGACCTCGTGTTCACTCAATGATTTAAGCCTTCAAATCAAATTGCTTTCTAGAGAAACTTACTAACTTGATGCTATATTTCTATTAAATCATAAATTAAACCAAAACTACAATTACTCTTACAATAATTAAAGGTAGCGGTAATTCACATTCACAATTCACATACAATAAATAATAAATCAACCAATTAAAATTTTGAGACTAGAACAGCGACTTAAAAACTAAACTTAGTAGAAGAATACAATTAATTGACATTCCTGAAAAATACAATAAGAACGATTATTCATTGTATTATAGTAAAGCAAAATATGGTGACAGGAGAAATACGAATTTTTTGTTTATCATACTAGTAATGGTGTTTCCTCTGCCTCTAAAAAAAGTAACGTAAAAATACAATGACACATTAAGTTTCATCTATTTATTCTTACGAAGATTATACGCATTTCAATCCATTCATATTAACAACGTTTAAATAAATGTCTTATTTTTCTATTAGTGTTGCAAAAAGAAAATTGATTGCATTAACGTTATCTGCAAAAAAATGTTAAACTAAAAAACGCAGAAAAAGGCATAAATAGTTCAGCGTTGCAATTAATTTTATTTTTATACGTACACGAAAATATTTTGTATAAAAATAAAATGCAGCAAATATCTTTTGTGACACTGTTAATAAATGTTTGTGAGTGTGTTAGCAATTATTTAAGACATTTCTTATAATTACCTTTCTTTGACATTTCGACTAAAAAGACAAATTAAAAGAACAACTATTTAAAATGCAATTAAACCTTAAGTGTAATAGCTTATATTGACAAATTTATTAATAGGTTGTTACATGAGTGTAATATAAAATGTGTTCAAAAATAGCCTTAATAAAGTTTATAATGCAATGTTTGAAAATGGAACTGTTATTTACATACAAAAATAGTTCGTATAAAAGTAAAATGCAGTTTACTGTTCCAAATCATTCAAAAATAAGAATATATTAATTTTTTAGTTTTTGCAGATAAACAATTTGAGCTTGTGGTATTGTCAATGTTTATTATTTGTCTAATTTAAATTTTTTGAATTGCATCGGGAATGGTCACGAATGATCGCATTCGCTAAGAAGTCTAGTCTACACTGCTAAGTACATATTTCATTCGAGCTAACTAAGATGTCTCGTTTTTTGTTTAGTCGAGTGTACCTATCTTCTCGACCTTGATTTTTAATCTCTGTTTCTAAAAAACTGAACTAAACGGAACGGCTTTTATCTAATTTTTATTGATAAACGATTATTGTAATTACTTTTTAAATATGGCCTATCATTTACATTTTTTATTGACAGTGAAGTACTTTGGCACAATTCGAGTTAGCTACAAGTACTTTTCAGTTAAACGAATGTATTCTCTTAACGCGTATTAAAAAGATGCAAATATTTTACTCATTGTTTTAGTGCAACTTTTAATAACACTATCTTGATGATTAATACTTTTTAAGATACTTTGATGCCAAAACAATTTTTAAATGCAATTAATAATTTCCTTTTTAACATATGACAACAATGCGTTACAAATGTTAAAACAAAAAGCACGGCAAAATAACCAATTTTTTTCATATTTATAAATTTAGATATGTGTAAATAGTAACATACAAGAAAGTTCACGATGTCTGAAAAGCAAAAGTAGTCAGTATTTTACGTAATCCTAACTTTAATACTACAGAGAATTAAAAAAAAAATTTTGCAAATCGCACAAGTATTGATTGTAACTTATATTAAAAAGGTATCGTATAAGAAAGTTGATCGTAATTATAAATCTGTAAAATTGTTTTTGTTGTTTGAAATTTCATTAATTCAATTCGTTTTCTTTCTTTTGTATGTACCTACTTTATTCAAGGAAACTTGAAATGTTATTTCCTCTAACAAACTTTTGTTTAACTCTTTCCAGGAACAAGAAGGTTTAGAAATAAATTTGTGATATAATTTTTTATTTGTTTTGATGATAAATCTCTTTGGTTTTATTGACTTTTGCAGTTACAGTGGAAACACAAGTTCTGCGATAAGCGTAGTGTTTGATGGGCAATGACTAACAACACAAAAACTCTCAACAAAATTTTACCTTATGGTCGCTGTCTTAAAAAAATATATATTTACCATTCTACTATTTTTTATATAGTTTAAAATTTTTTTTTGTGCTTCCGTCCGTTTTGATATGTTTTAAAGGTATTTTAATCGACCGGAAATTTTACTTTTCCGACCTAGGCCGGTAAAGTGTAGTAAAATTTTATAACTAGAAGTTGGCACTAATAATCATTAATTAATTAAACGTCATTTGTCAATCCGTCAGATTTATTAACATACACCATTATCTGTGTTATTGTTTAGAATAACATTAACAACATTTTTTTAAACAAATATAACAAATTTGCTTATATCTAACAATTGTTCAAAACAACAGTAGTTTTACTAGAACACAGGTTTCCACGCATTGCATTATCAATACAATTTTCCATTCTGGATAATTCCCGTGTTGTTGTTCTTACACAAGCTAAGCTTTCGTCACACGTCAAAGTGGACATTTTCAAAGCCCGGAACAAAACAGTTTGAATGGTTTTTCTAGCCACCATGGCTAACTAACTTGACCTCTTTTTACTACTTTATACAGGAATAATGGTATATCTTAATGCAAAGTAAATGCTTTAAATCAAAAATTACAATTGTTTCTAAAAGATCCAAAAAAAACAATTATTGTCGTTAAAGGAAAGCAGAATTTCCACAAACGCCAATGACTTTCTATTTAATATCCGCTCTATGCTTTCATATTTTAAGACTTTTGACGTTAACAGGTTTATTCTTCCATAATAATTTGAATATTTCATTTTTGCACTTGAACTTGCCAAATGAAACATTTTGACTTATTTTTCAGAAGTTGTAATACTTTTAAGTGTTTGGTTCTACGATATAGAGAAACAGACAGAATTTTTTCAGAACCACAATAACAGTCAGAGAAGTTTTATTTTTTGACTGAAAAGTTCCATTGGTTTCTTAATAACAATTATTTTTTAGTATTTCGATGACTGACTTTTCGTTAAAATCTTTAAACGTAAATAACTTTGTCAAAACTTATTATTAACTTACAAATTATTAAAAAGAAAAAACAAATAATTTTTATTAATCAAAAACGTCGCTAAAAACAAAATTTTGTGGAAAGTTTAACATAGCATCTTGTTAAAAACAGCAATAGATTGAGAACTTACAGTACCTATGTATATACTGAATGATAAAATCTGTTTATTGTATAAAAAATGAGAATGTTGAGAGTGATACAAGAGAGTTAAATTGTTTGTGCGTACCGGTGAGATATTCTGCACTGTCTATTTGCCGTCTAATTGTTTTGATAAACTGCAAAAAATCGAGAAAAACAAATGAAGAATTAAGGGAAATGACGATAAAACAATAACAACGAAAATTTAAAAAAAAGTAGCTGGCATACTGATAAATCAGAACAGATTAGCAAAGAAAGTAATAGAAATAGACAGAGTAGGTAAAAAAAGAGTAGGAAAAGTTAGAGCTATAGAAAAATTTTTAACGCAAAGAATGCTATAGCACTAGACCTCAACGGGATGAAAAAAATGGTTTAACAAACCAGAAGAAATGTAATCTGATACACTTAAGGGCATAAGAAAAATAAAAAAAAAATAATAAATAAACTGCAATAAAAATTCAATTTTTGTAGTATTTGGCAGGTCGTTGAATAAAAATCTAAATGATATAAATTAAAACTAGATATATACTGCAGCGCTTAAACTTTTAGGTTTTTGACTTTGTGACTGTCTTGTGATTGTAAAGACAAAATGTACAAAATATTATTTCCAAGCAAATTTAAAAATTAATGAATCTTAGAAATTCTACTAATTTTAAATACAACAAACAATCTGGTTAACAGTATAAGAGAAAATGAAAGATCAAAGAATATTTAAAAAAATTAAATAGTTTTTTACTGAAATATGTAGCAATGGAATCTCAAAAAGAACAAGCTGCAACACTATCTTGATGCAGAAAGTAAACTTCTTCAAGTGAAGAAGCCAAAAATACAGAATCTTAAAACGATAGTAAAAGATACAAACGTAAAACAATACCAAGAACCAACTACTGATGACTGCCTAACGAATCCAAGACAATATAACAAACAGAGTAATTAAATATTAAATTGAAACTGAACCTGTGCAGATCAAAGTGTATCAGTTTCATTCTAATTTGACCAAATTAATGACCCCTTCTTTTAGGAGGTTGGACAGAAGCAACTACTTCAGTATTTTTGCGACGTTTTGTGCTCAGGATGAACACTTCATCAGGTTCGCTCGACTGAGTCAAGTAAATTTACGATATAAATAATACATTTAATTAAAACTCATGATTTTACGTAACATTTCGTGCACTTGAAGAAACTACGTTCAACCTCCTAAAAGAAGGGGTCATTAATTTGGCCAAATTAGAATATAACCATTACCAGGAGGCGAACCGTTCTGTATCAGTCATGCATTTTAACAACCGTACATTAAAAGATGACGAAAAAAATTTCTGTCAATGGTTAGTGTTAGTGTTAGCACAAGCACGTAGTACGTACTTACAGTATACATACATCAAAGTACATATGTATGTAAGTACAACGTATGTATTTATACGAGCAATGTAAGCCCATTGTACGTACGTAGTCTATCCAAACGACACTGCTTTGTACGCTACCTCAAAAAGTAATTGGATACTTTTACGCGCGACCTGCAAGGTAGGCAACCAAACTTACGTTACAACAAAACGCTTAGTTAAATTTGACAACATTGGCATTGTAGACATTACTTGAAGCGTAACGGTAGTCCGATGTTTTTCGAGAAAACAGGTATGGGTAGAACCTTAAAAACTCGCTCAAGAAATAATGCTTGATTTAGCAAACGGAAATAAATATGTAAATCAATGAATAAATCAATGAATACATTACTTGCAGCGATATTACTAGGTTACTTACTATTCTTTATAAGCACTGCGTCAAACGTTCAAAGAACATGTTTCTTACCTGCAAATATTTAACTAAATTATACCCTAAAGTTTTAAATTCTTCTTCGACAAGTTTTCTATTTATTTATGTTCTTTGATTAAGTAATTAAAAAAATTTAATTGTTATTTATGATTAAATAAGTTCTATCTATAGCTCGAATAATGATAAACTGTATGCCCAAATATGAAACTACTGTAGTAATTAGCCTAAAAGTCTTAATATATCTGGATTAAATTAAAGTTAACATTTTGATTTTCTTTGCAAAGGAAGTATTATCACCATTAAAACGTAATTAGTGGTCGAACAAATGAAGTATAAATTCCCATTACTCCTTTTAAATTATTCGTACTAAAAATTATACTTAATCAAAATTAATTTGAATTACTTGAAGAAAGAGTAAAAATAAGAAAAGCTAATATTTTGCGTAAGGTAATGCTTTAAGAACACAGGACGCTCAAATACAACTGTAAAACACAATTAAATACGGTCCCATGAGCTGTGAAGAAGGTTTAAAGTTAACTTCGCCCTGCGGTTCATAGGCTGTGACGAAAGTTTAGCCGCGGGGCTAAACGTGTTAAGTATCCCACGATGTGACATTTTTAGGTTAATCGTTACTTATAATTATCAGATTTTCGAAGTATTGGGTATTTAAAAAAAATATTTTCTCTTTAAACCAAGGTTGAGGCTTAATGTTTATATTAGTAATTTAGAAATAAACGTTGTTGATGATTTTGTACAAAAAAAAGAGACTGATTTTTTCAACATTTGGTGATATATTTCCATTACTTAGTTTTAGCAAAAACCTGCAAGAATTCTGTTTTAATTTATAGGTAACGAAAGTCAAATTAATTTTGATTTCCAGTTCAGTTATTAATTTTCTCGCCACTTGTTCATTTTGTTATAATATAAGTAAGATTTCACGAAAGGCGCCTAAAAATAAAACTCTACAGGCACAGATAAGTAAATTTGAGTTATTCATACCTTCTGTCTAATACTTGTACTAGTAGGTTCGATATGATCCATAAATTGGGTTAAATCAGCAAAGTTGAAGCATTTTTTTTTGTATTACGACAGTGTAATCAAAAAAACAATTGAACATCGGATTTTACCTATATTCATATAAATCCATTTTCTATGAAAAAATGCAAACTACGAATAAATGTTATAAGAATTTGTAATAGGAATTAAGATTACAATTGTTCAACCACTCATTACGTTCAAATGATGATAATACTTCCTTAACAGAAGGGCTACAAGAAAAATACTGGAGATGGGTTTTGGGACTGGACAGAGATACACCGGGGTATATTGTGAGAGAGGAGGTACAGGTAGCAAAAATAAGAGTAGAGACAGGAAAAAGGACCATAAAATACGAGGAAGAACTGAGGGAAAGAACAGAATGCAAAATACTGCAAGAATGTTGGAAAGAGATAAAGCGAGGAAAAGTGAAGTACAGGCAGGAGGGCAGAGAAGAGTATTACAAAAGAAACGGGTACGCGAAAGAAGAAGTGGAGAAATTAAGAGAAGAAGGAGTAGGGGTAAGGGAAGAAATAATAAGGAGAGATAGGGACATCGAAAAACAAGAAAGATGGACAAAGATAAAAGAGAGCAGATATAATAGGAATTATAGAGATATCAAGGGTGAAGGGGTGCCAAAATATTTAAAGAATATAGAGAATAAAAGCAGCAAAAAGAAAAAAATGATAGCACGGTTCAGATGTGGCAACGAGGAGTTAGGGAACAAATATTGGAAAAAAGAAGAAGAAAAGATGTGCAGACTATGTGGAGAAGAGACGGAGGACCTTAACCACATGAGAGAGAAATGCAGCGAACTAAGAGAAGAGGTTATGAAAATAGAGGAAATCTTAGACGAGAACAGAAAAGGGTTGGAGTGGATGGAAAAAGTATGGAAAAGGAGGAAAAAGTTAAGAGGAGAGGAGGGATAATGTAAAAATGTAAATAGAATGTAATGTAGTAATTGTAAATAGGGAAAACACAAACCAATTTGTAAACTTCTAACCAATCAAATAAAGTTAAACTACACGCATACTTCCTTAACAAAGAAAATCGGAATGTTGACTTTAATTTAATCCGGATATGTTAAAAATTTTAAGCTAATTAAAACATCAATTTCATATTTGGGAATGCAGTTTAAATTTATTCGAGCTATTAATAGAACTTTTTTTAATTTGTTTTAATTATAAATCAAACTATAAATGACTTATAACTTTGTTAATTAAGGACTATAGCATTCATTTAAAACTTGAGCAGAAAACATAAATACCTAAATAGAAAATTCGGCAAAAAAAATTAAATCTTTATGGTACAATTTAGATACATATTTGCAGCAAAAAAACTGTTCTTTGAACGATTGAGACGGTGCTTATGAAGAATGGTTAGTAACCTCGTATTATCGCTGCAAGTAATGTCTATAATGCTAATGCTGTCAAATTTAACTAGCCGTTCTGTTATAACGTAAGTTTAGTTTTCTACCTGGCAGGTCGCGCTTAAAAGTGTCCTATTACTTTTTTGAGGCAGTGTACATAATATGTACTTGAACAAAAACAAAATTTTACCCTTAATTTTACATTTTATAACCACAATTAAGATTGAAAGATGGTTAAAACGCCACTGCCATCGCAATGTTTCTAATCAAAATTTTTGCACAATAAGGCGTACATTAACTTGCTACTTGTAATTAAAAAAAAAAGAGTACAAAAAATTGATACATTTAAAAAGTGTGTTAAATAAAAAAAACTATCAACAAGAAGACTCAGCAGAGGTTACTGGCATCTGAAAATAAACGTTGCGCCTTATAAGCAGTGATACAATATTAATCAAAACTAGGCTTTTGTGGATCATCTAATCGGTTATACGATTCTGAAACGAACATTTGTTTAAGACAATAGAAGTAATCCCACAATTTTACAATGCCACGTTAAACTGTACATTATATAACATGGAATATTATGGAATTATACATTATTTAAGAGACAAAATACAAAACAAATTTATAAATACCTTAGCGGTTGACACAAGAATTATTTTTTGTATTTTTCACTTTGTTATAATTTACTTGGGATACGAGATAATTAAAAGTATACATAAGAACCGAGGCGTTCTGGATTCATAACGCCTTCTTATTACGTACTCAAAAGTGATATTTCTTTAATTTTTTCATATTTTTGTTTAGATTTAGATGGTAACAAGTTTTCTATTACTTTTTGTTTAATTTTTTTTCAACATTTGAACAATTCTTGCACATTCATTGTAATTGACAAGTAAAAAATTAAACGTCAAACTATTTATTGTTCTAAATTACTAGATATACTTGTAATAGAAACTAAAGTAATTGTTTATTTTTAGTTATTTTATACAAAGTAAAAAATACAATCTTGTATGCACCACTGGCGTTACTAGATAATTACGCCTATTGTGTATAGTAGCTATTTATGCACTAAGGGCGTTATTACGACGATGACGCCTGGAGAGCATTGTATATAGTCCGAGGGATGTATGTTGCTCGATGGTGGATACAAGATTTTATTTTTCACTTTATATAATGTGGAAACTAAAAAGGAGCTTTGTTTTTAGTTTCTACTTTATTAAGTCTACAAATATATCTAATATTCTATAACAATAAATAATTTGACGTTTAATCATTTATTTTTCAGAATTTATTATTATTATGATTATTAATTAAACAATCATTTCTAATTCCTAAATATACTAAAAATAATGCACAAGATGAAAAAGAAAAATCCATATCATCTAAATCTAAACAAAAATATGTAATAAAATATCTCAATTTTTGAAGGCGTAATGAATTCGTAACGCGCAGGTTAGTAGAGTAAACTACAACGAAGTAAAAAACAAATAGCCATTGTGGTGTTATACGAATGACAAAAACAATATCTAAAGGGGCGTATACGATTTGCTGTAATTTAATTTTTTTTATACATAAATAAATTTGTAAATGTTAAATACTTGACACGTTATGTTTAAAAAAAGTGTAAGAAATTATTTATTAAATTTTCTAAAAAACTAAATATTTATGTAGCACAGAATCTACAAAAGAAACCTTACCTACCAATTTTTTTTATAACTTAGTGATTTAGACCATTCAGAATAATCTATGTGACGCTATTGTTATTGTTATACTATTTTAAGCAACACTTTTTATAGTAGTAACACGATATCAATTTTATATTACATTTTTAATCAATTAAAATATGATTCTAAGAACAGAAAACGATAATGATTTAGATTTAGTACCGAAATAAACTTATAAGAAACGGAAAACTAACTAATTTTCGTTTTAGAAAATTGTAAAAACAATTTTCTACGTTTTTTTATAAATTTTGAAAACCGAAATAAAAAATTTAAAGCATCACATTATAACATCTGATATCGACTATACTAGAGAAACTTTTAATTTTCTAAAATTTTTTGAAAGTTCCATCTTGTCAACGAATTTAAAAAGAAATGAATTATGGATGACATTTTTCTAATACAATCTAGGCAAGTACTGTTTTTATAAAGCTTATTATCATTTTCGAGTCATAAACCAAGCTTTACTTTGATCTTTGCAGTAGGTTATATAAACCAAATTTTTAGTAAAATTACGATTTCAAACTAAAACTTTAGATTTGTGTTTTGTCTTTTTAATCAAACCAAACACAATATTTGATATGAACACCAAATACAAAATTTGTATTTGAAAGGTTGATTCCAAATCTGTACATTGAAAAGGATTTTCCGATGAAGAAAATCTGGTGTATTGATATATACCAACTAAAATAAGGATTATTAAATCACGGTTTTTTGAAAATTTGCATAAATCATTTTTACTTGAAGTATTAAATAGTTATCTACTCTTGAAAATTAGGTTTACACTTATTATTTATTTATTACTTACATTCTTTTTGATTGATTTTATATGTAAATTAATTAACTTAACCAGAAAATGCATCTGAACACAAAATTAATATAAAAGCAGTAAATATTTATGCACTAGTTAAACACTGTGATTATAAAAAGTTACCTCATTGAATACTTTATGAAACGAATTAAAAATATTTTTTATTAAAAAATAAATTATTTGAACTTCTTTTAATTGAACAATGAGTTTTAAAACTATTTAATTTGTTATGTAAGAATTTATGAAGAAAAATGCTGACATCTTCCCACCTATAAAAACTGAACAAAGTAATTCTCACAACAAAATACACACACATGCAAAAAAATGAAATAATTGAGATGTATGCATACACAAATTAATTATTATTGGACAACAATTATTACAAATAAAACTACGCGATTACTTACTTCATCAGCAAAATACGAGTTTGATGATTGTTTTTATACAGTTATTTATAACTTGACTGTTTTAGTGAACATGAAAACAAAAACTTTATCTCCAATATCAGCATTTTTTGTAACAGAAACTAGAGCTCAAAACGTCGCATTTCTTATTATAAAATTTACAAAAACACTATTCAAAGAAGAATAACAATTAAAGTTTTCGTGGAATTGTAAATTTGTCTGTGAATATTTGATAAAAATGATGTCTAAAAAAATGATAGTTTTTTAGAGAGCATAGGTAAATGCTTGAACTCACGATCGGTTCAAATTTACACAAACTGGTAAGTACACTTTTCTAACGTGTAGATCATGATGTTTTTTCAGGTATTAAAAAAATAACGATATATAAGTTTGTCGAACAAAAATAGTAATATGCTATCAACGTTCGTGCAAGCCTATGTTCTCTAGACATCTCAGAAAAAGGCATGCAAATAATCGCTCCTGTTAGTTCTTTTCAGTGGAAACGCACCTTTTCACATGGCACAAAAAACAAAGAACAACGAGTCTTTACAATTACATCGAAACATGGAGTAAACGGAATTGAGCTTTACAAAAAGTATTTAAATTTGAGACCAAAAAATGTGAAGCATTTTAGACTATTTATGTTTTATTGAAAGTGCACTAAGCAACCAATTGTTATAAGGGTGAATATTTGAAAACTGTCGATTTTCAGATGCGTTTTTGTTTACGCACGAAACAGTGGCAACCGTAGAAATTTTGCATATTTCAAGCTTTTCAGAAAATTGACGAATTTAAAATAAAAATACAAAATTTGCTACAAAACGTATATTAAACTGTATTAAAATACAACAACAAACAAAATACAACTTTTAATGGTGGCATACATAAAAAAATAATACTAATATTCTTCTTTCGCTGTAGATTCGAAATTAAAAGTAATCAGCCTTCTGCATCAAAATGAAGCTTCATATTATGGCAATATAAATTCATCATATTTTAGGCACGTTTAAAAACATCGGTAATGTTGTTGTAGTATAGTTTCCTTTAATCACTGAAGAAGGTTCAGGAAGGATTTCCAAAATGTGGGCACTTGCGATGTATGTTTAAAAACATTACTTTTACTTCATTGTCTTCTTCTCTATTTGACTGTCAAACAGCGACCGACGTATCTGTACTCTTGAGTGGTCTTCTTGCTAGATCTTTTTTTATTGTGTTCTCCTATTTGAACTTATACATAAGATCCGGGTTATATTTGTGACGCTCATGAGGTTTGCTTGTACTTGGTTTTGAAATAAACTGCGTTTCTGCTTCATCAGCGGTTTTATTTGAGCATTGTATGCATCAGTATAGCTTAATTTAATAGCCTTCTTCCGATTGTTTTCAAGCTGACCAATGTCAGATTTGTCCATTGTGGTGCTTTCAACGTATCCAATATAAAAATGTGTGTGTTTGTTGCACTGGGTAGAATATACAATCTGATGCATCTTCATAGTTCCCGGAAATGTCTTCATGTTTTGTTTCATAACCTCAGAGAAATAGTTGAACTGCTTTTCAATGACCTCCAAAAACTCAACATCAGGACAGTTTCTCCGAAGATTATCCATAAGTTTCTTAAAATCAAAGACATCTGTGCCTTGGGCTACAACACGATCTGCAGTTCTCTTACAGACGCCTCCGATGCGATCTGGTGCCCCTTTCCCGCGAACTGCTTAATCGTAGGTCTATGTTACATTCTCAATTTTTTTTAATTCGTCTTTAAAATTATTAAGAATAAACAAAAACATAATTTTATTCCTATATTGTCTAAATAGAGAGTCACTGAAGAAATGAACTGTTGTCACGGCACTCTTCTGATTCAGTACTTGCGTTTTAGCAAAAGATGGGTCCATATAACTAGTAGATTATGTAAAAATTCAGAGAGTGTAAAAAAAACAGGAAGTCTCCAACGGCCCTTCTGTTCTAGAATAAACGAAAACGGTGTGCAACGTTATTTGCTGCCTTGACCCTGCGACGTGTTAGGACTGCACCTCTTCTGCAAATTCTAAATTATAATTCTCGCTGAAATCACAATGCACCAATATGTCATATTTACTCAACTTTTCTTTCAGCTTTGCAATTGTGTTGTACTGATTATTTATTCGTCCTTCGTGACCCAAAAAGTCTCTGAACTTCTTTTCAAAATATTTCACCAAGTTGAATAAAAATGCACGCAATCCTTGTTTTGAAATTTGTTTTTGCGATTTTAGTTGTCTTTTTTTTGTCATAATACTGTTGTTCTTTACTACCCCATTAAAAATATGTAATATCTCTATTGTCAAAATGATTCGAATTGGCATCAATCCTTAAAAAAGCATGTTTCATTATGGAAATAAGTCATTTATTAAACCAGAAGATGTCTTTCTGTCAATAATGTCGTTTTCATGAAAGCAGGAAATCATCAACTCTATGTTTGCATGTGTTATGCACTTAAAGGTTTCTCTGTCTATCACTCTCATAGCCTTAACCCAAGAAAACCGCTGTTTACAAAAGAAAGTGTAGCTAACTTTCAAGGAGAGGTACTTCTTCAAAAAATCTGAGTGCAGCGTTTTCATTGTCTTTGTTAAAAAACGTTTCTCTTTCGTAACTTTACTTTTGGTCACATATTCTTTTTTTCCGGAACAACATCTATTATTTAAATCATTTTTCAAAAACGTCTGTATCTTTTTTCTTGTCTTTTCAAGTTCAACTGTTTTATTTTGTTAGCGTAGTAGTGGATTGTTAGTATCCAACATGCATTTAAAATTTTAATACTTAAACAGTTTTTCGCAGTGCGTTTGTAAATAGTACTTTCTAATTAAGTTGCATGTGATTATTTGTTTGAAAACCTGTTTTGAGCGGTCTGATTTTAAGGTCTGATAAGTTTCAAAAAGCCGGTCTTTTATTACTTCTCCAAAGAGTAGTTTTTTTTCACAATTTCAACTTTTGTTTCGTTGAATCTATAACTATCCATTCATTGATTAACGCGTGTATTTGGTTTTGTATCAGCTGAACTATTTGGTTCATCAGTCTTCGAATTTTCCTTCATTCGCTTTCGTCTGCAACGAACTCTGTATTTGTTAACTTTCTTTCTCAAGTATTCTATTTCTTCAAGCAGCTGTTTCTTTTTACGACAACGATCGGTTTGGTAGCATTTCTTCTTCTTATGATGTGACCACGCCTGCTAGATGGAACTTCATCTTAAGATAGGGGCGGAGTGTTGTTATCAATAAAACGTTCAACTATACGTGTACGAGCTCGTTTTTTTTTTGATCGCGGTACTTCTTCGAATTATCCTTCAATTTTCTCTCTTTCTGAAATATTTTCTGTCGTGGAATTAATTCCGAAATTGACTTCACTATCTTTTTGTTTTATAAATTTTTAATGATTTTTTGTTTTTGCTCTTCGCGTTTTACTGGATCCTCTTTAATTGCTTGCGTTTTTTTCGCATCTTTCTGCAATGGCTAAATTGCGTTGTTTGACCATTTTTGATAATTTTTCACTGCAATGTAATATTTTCTCTCACTGTTAAATCAAAATACGTCATTGTCATGTACAGATCGTCGTTTGCGTGCACGAACACGACAATGACGAGCACGGTAATGACGATGTTTAGGTTATAGTACCACAAAATTCTTATTTAGAAATTTAATTGAACTTTCAACAGTGGCGGATCACCGCACAGGTGCAAGAAGCGCTCGCTTGGGGCCTCATAATCTCGGGGGCTTCAAAAATCAAACTTAACTTTTTAAAAATTCCCGCTCTACTCGTAATTCTACTTTCTCAACACTGTAATAAAATCCCGTAAACATATAGCCTACGACCGTATAAAAATAGGTTCCCTGTCACTGGTCATCTTTTAAAAACTCAGCACACATATAGCTCTTGAATAGCTCTCAATCTCAATACAAACCGTTGTGTGTTGTTTCCTTCGAGGCTGTACGTATCGTCATTTTGGACTTGGAGTGATTATTATTATAAGTCTTGCTTGCTTAGCAATTCATTTGAACGGTAAGTGTGTTTCTTATTAAAATTAAATATACTTATCTGAATTCATTAGATAACAGATATTTCTTTACTGAATTATTAAGATGTGATCGCGAATGTCGCCGTTGTGTTTGACTTGGTCAATTCGCCACAAATCTCGAAATAAAGTTATTTGTTAAGTGACTTTCATTTTAATGTTATGTGTAATGTGCATACTTTTGGTATGTTTTATTGTTTTGAGAAATCAGGAAGCTTTGAGAATGAGATAAAACTTTTAGCAGTAAGTTGTGCTTAGTAAACTCGCTATACTTATTCGTTAAGTGACGTTTCCTTAAATTTAATACATACAGTGAATTTTGAATTCGATATCGTCGTTAATTTGAAGATTTCTTTTGCTCCCCTGAACTTTGTATACTAATTATTATAATTTTTTTTTGGATAATTCGAAGTTGAACTTCCTTAATTCGAAGTTTTTGTAACAAAATATGTCACTACTCATTAGCAGTATTGTAAATAGATAATTTTTAAATTATATAGATATAGATAAATTTTTTTTCTTACAAAAATTATCTAGTACTAGATAATAGATAAACTATTCGAACTTTATATAGATAACAGATAATAGATGAAACAATCTAGGTAGTAATAACGATAGATGGAGTTCATTTGAAGAACTACTATGGAATGCGGAAAATTACTGAAAAAAAATATACATATTGTAACTGGAATTTTACGGGACACTGGATTTTTTATAAATATTATTTAAATAATTTAAATAAAAAATTATATATATACAGATACATATAACTTATATATTTTTTGATTCTATCTAGATACATATAAATAGATAAAAAATATGAATCTAGATTAATTTATCTAGATGAATTTATATAGATAATTTACAACACTGCTCATTAGTATGTCTAAATAGTAAATACATAAATTTTCAGAGTAAAAACTAAACAAGCTTGCAGATTTTGCTAACTTTAAATAATAAATTTTACAATTTTTGTTACTACTACCTGTATTGATTTATTGAAAGTAGGCGATCATAAATTTTGTTTACATACATAGATGTCCTATGATATTGTTAATGTTATATTATATTATATGTATCTATATAGGTATTTATTGAAATTTATTTTATTTAGCTATCAATATGAAGAGAAGGTTTCAGAGCGGAGCTGAGAAACGTAAAAAGAAGAAAGAAAACGAAACTTCTACACTACAGCAAAGAAATTCCTTGGCTAAATTCATAATTATAAATGAATCAGTATCAGAAGAAGGATCCGAAAAAGGCAAAGAAATAAAAATACAAACTGAAGAATCAGCAACATGTGCAATAGATGACGAACGAAGTAACAATGAAGACGCAACAGAAAAATCTGAAGAACGAACAATTTGTGCTACAGATGTTAAAAATAATAAACGAAACAACAATGAAGAGGAATCCGAACGACAATACGAATTTGAATTAGACAATACTTCAGCAGACTGTGGTAAAAATGAAAATGATTCTGTTTTTCCTAATGATATCGCATTGTGGCCATTGCATTTATGTCTGACAAAATGATACAATACTATTTAATAAATAAACCATGCAATACTGGAAATATTACTACTCTTAAAGTAGAATATACAGATAGGAACCGAACGTACTACAGAAATATTTCTGAATTACATTTTTATAGTGTAAAAGCAAATGGTACAAAAGAATTTCGTCAATGGTTAGTTTTTTCAGGAACAAGTAAATGTGTTTATTCTTATGTGTGCAGACTATTTTCCCAATCACAAACAAAATTTTCAACAGTATTCAACGATTGGAGAAATTTAGCTCGAAGCTTAAAGGAACACGAATCTTCCCAAAATCATTTCAAGTCAATCCTAACTCTCCAAAAACGATTATCAATTGCTCAACGTATCGATACGCACTTGGAAATGAAAATTGATTCAGAACAAAAGTATTGGCGAGCCGTTTTGAAACGAATTATTGCCACTGTGAAATTATTGGCGAGTTTGGGTATAGCATTTCGTCGTCATAGAGAAAATACAGATCCAAATCGAAAAGGAAATTTTTTAAGTTGTATTCAGTATCTTGCTGAATTCGATAGTTTTTTGAAAACTCATTTGGAAAAATACACGAATCCAGGTAGAGGCAATGTTAATTATTTATAGCACACCGTATGTGATGAGTTCATATGTTTAATAGGTAGTGAAGTCAAGAAATATTTGATATCTGAAGTACAAGATGCAATTTATTTCTCTATTATTATAGACTCTACTCCCGATATAACTCATATAGATCAATTAACTTTCATCTTGAGATTTGTTGATTAATCTAGAAATATAAACGGTTTTTTGATTTCCTTAAAATCGAAAATCATGATTCCGCATATTTAGAACGGATCGTTTTAGAATTTTTATCAGATTTATCAATAGATATAAAAAAAATGTAGAGGCCAAACTTACGATAATGCGGCAAATATGGCTGGTAAATAGAGTGGATTGCAAGCAAGAATAAAACACCATAATGATACAGCAACGTGCGTACCATGCGCCAGCCATACTTTAAATTTAATAGGAAATTGTGCTGCCGAATCTTGTTCGGGTGCATTGCATTATTTTGATTTTGTACAAAATTTATATGTATATTTCTCATCGTCTACTCGTCGGTGGAATATACTCATGAACAGTATGCCACATACTAAATCTCAACACATAAAAAGAATAATAGACACTAGATGGGCGTCAAGGGCAGACGCAGTTTCAGCATTAAAATCCAATTATAAAAATATAAAGGATGACCTAATTCAAATTAGTAATGCCGACAATGAAAAACCAATAAGCAAATTGGAGGTAAAGAAATTATCAAAACAATTTGATGAATACGAAACAGTCTTATTAACTGTTCTATGGCATAAGTTATTACAACGAATAAATAGTTCTACTAAAACATTGCAAGATACGTAGTACAATTTATTGTTGGGAACAAATCTTCTGAAATCTCTTGCCAAATTTATCATGGAAGTTAGAAACAAATTCGATGAAATTGAAAACGGTGCTAATTTATTAACAGAGAATCAAAACTACAAGGAAACTAGAATTAAAAAAAGAAAATTGCAATTTGAAGAAACAACTAACAATAACATTGACACACATTTTACGGTAAAACAAAATTTCGTGGTAAACGTACATAATGCTATTTCTGACGTACTCATATCGGAAATATCTAGAAGAAGCGCTATTTATAGTGATGTACTAAAAGATTTTCAAATATTTTTCGATTTTAAAATGAGCGATATCGAGTTTAATGAAAATGTGGAAAGAATTACTACAAAATATCACAAAGATATTGATATTCGGTATTTTAAAGATGAAATTCTTCATTTCATTACATTCGTAAAAGGAGAAAACGTTGCCAATCCTGTTGACATGTACAAATTATTAATTGGGGGGCTGCAATCAACATTTCCGAATGTAGAAACAATTTTAAAAAAATTTTTAACAATACCTATTTGTAACGCCAGTGGGGAACGTTCATTTTCAGTTTTAAAACGAGTAAAAAATTATTTGCGAAATTCACTAACACAAATACATTTAACTAATTTATCAATAATGTTTATAAAAAACGGTGTAGTTCAGTCATTGGACTATGAATATATTATTGATAAAATCGCTAAACTTAAAGCGAGAAAAGTTCCACTTTAATTTTAAGTATAGGTACATAATATAGTAGTGTAGATTAAATGTAGATAATAAGTTTATTGTGTGATATCCAATATTATTTTTTGCCATTCTTTTCAAATATATTTTAATTTTTATATTAACAAATATGCTGTATTTTTCAACTTATGGCTTATGGTCTTTCATTAAAATATCACCTTTGGGTTAAACATTGTGCCACTGTTCTATCAAGCACACGGAAAAATTATTATTAACTTTTCCAAACTTGCAATTCGTGTAAACGTTTAATTTTGAAAATCAAATTAATTTAAGATGTTGCACAAAATATTTTTTGAGTTAGCAAATTTAATTATGAATTAATATAGAATTCATCATGCAATTAAGACTAGAAAAATTTAATTTATGTTTAGTTTTTCACTCGGTTTTTTCAAGTTACAGATTTATTTTAATTTTCTAAATTAAACCAAAACAGTTTTTATAGGTTGTTGTTTTGCTTTAAAAATATATTTTATAGTAATTAATTTACAAGTTTATTATTTGGTTATTTATAATTATATTTGCTGTTTTTTTTTCATTTTGTTAATTTTTTAATAATTTTAAAAAGGTTAGCAATTTATTTGGTTTTATTGATAATCGCGAGTTGATTGTCATTGAATAATTATATTGCACTATACTAGTAGAACGCAATTGTAAAAGTATTTTATAGAGTTCAAAACTAGAATATTTATTCTTTGTGGATTACTTAACTACTCTAATCTTTTGTTGCAACCATCTACTTTATAGTACCATAAACTAAAATTATTTGTGTTTACTTTGTTTACTATAGATACTTTGTTTAGTTTGTTCACTGAGGTACTAAAAATTTACCTTCGAACCCCTAAAGATTTGAGCAATTACATTCCCAATTCACATCAAATAAGAAATAAATCAATGAACTTGAAAATAAGCATATGTAATAAAAAAACCTCTGAAGAATTTGGTAATCAACGTGTTAACCAAACCAGACAGTAACAGTAAACTTCAAAAAAATGATGTTAAAGTTTAAAAAAATTTCTTAGATCACTATTGAGTTATTACAGTTTCAGATAAAGTTTCAATATCACACCAAAAAAATTAAAAATACACTTTAAAGAAAGTCTAAAAGTAGAAACACAAATTCAAAAAAAATTATGATTTTTTGAAATCAATAGCATTAGCACTTGGTGTTTTAGCGACGGCGGCAAAAACCTAAAAAATGTCATGTGAGCTATGCATTATACTTTTGCTATACATTCAAGTCGCTAAGCTATCTGTCTATGACTATTTGTACGGTTTTCCATAGAATAAGAAAAGTACTAAGAGAAAATTCAACAATGATACGCCATATCTAAACAAATTTAGGGACTAGGTGATGTGTGATCCTTAAATACATATATTAAATAATTAATAAACCATTTATTTAATACGCGTTTCTAAAAAATTAAAGACACATCCAGGGTTTTTTTTATTAAAAAAAAGTTAACAGTGGTTTTTATTCCTTTACCGTTAGAATGGAAACATTTCTAAAATTGTTAAATGTTAAGGACAACAATCTATCAGTTTAGAAAATCGATTCGGAATGTGGAATTCTAAAGAAATCAAAATCATTAAAACATCTATGGCAAGATAATTATCAAATTATGCCTATTTAAAAAAGTTATTAGTTTTGTTGTTATTATTATTTTCTTATTGAAAAAGTAAGTGTAATTTTACTATTGAAATCATTGGTCACAAAATGACCAATGATTTTTATAATAATTTTTTTACTAGATAGAAAATTACATTATATTTACTATAAATATGCTTAGGTAATTTTACAATTATGATTAAATATTACTGCAAAAAAAAATAGATAAAATATTACAGTTATAGTCATGTAGTAAGTTTAATATAATATTTTGTTCTTAAAGTCTTTTCTACAAATACATATACTTTTTTAAACATTTTATTTTAATAAATGAATTAGGTTTCGCTAATAATAATTAGCATCATCAGCATAACTAAAAACAAAATATAAAACTTGACCTAAGTTGTATTTGTAAATTTGAGACAGTCGACTACATCTAAAACTTTCTTTTAAATAAATAAAAATGAAAAATAAATAAATATTATCAAAAGAATAGAAAAATCTGAAAAATAAAAAGAATAGAACTATAATTTTGAACTGAAAAGAATAGGATAGGAGTCTCTCTTTACAGCAAACCTGTAAAATTTTAAGATTCAAATTATAAGAAAATGAATGTCCGGAAGATAAAATATGTATGACAAAAGCAGAATTAGTTTTATAAATATTGGTGTTTAAATACCTATTTATCAAATATAAATGTTAATTTAATCTAGTTTTAATTGTTTTTTTAACCTGTTTGACCAATATATCAAGAATTACAAAAAGAACAAGTACTTAAGTTTAAATAAAAACAATTTAAATGTATTATGCTTTTCAAAAATCTTTTGCAAAAATTGAAAGCCAAAAGTATAGAAGAGATCTAAACACTTTTTCATTATTAGTAGGAATTAAATTTTTGAATCAATGTTTGTACAAACTCTGAAAAATACTATTAATTAAATATATATTTACGATAAGCATTATTTAACCCAATTTGATTTACAATTTTGTGTTCTTTAGCAAAATTAGAAGAAGAAGGTATAGAAAATAGTTTATGAAAGTACGAACAAAAAATAGCAGTTTTATGAAAAAAGGAATAACACAAATTACGCAATCTGTATGAGACGGTTTGCAAAAAATAAAGAAATTAAATTTTTCATTAAAATCAAACTAAGTTTATTATTACTTATTGCAAAAATACGCGGAATGCCAGTCCCGCGCCGTACATAAGAGCAAAGTCGTGTGGTGCACGACGGCGCCGAAAAGCCTCAAAACTCAAAAGTAAAAAAAAGATAAAGCAACAAACAACATTGTCAGAACAAAATTTATAATGATAAAAAAACCAGTAAGGAATTGCTAGCTACCACATTGTTTTTTATTTGTTATTTTTTTTATTTTTACTCTTTGAGACGAGGGAACCGAATTACTTCTCAAAAATAATATATTTTTCAAATGAAATAATAGCATTTATTCGATCGAATACGTAATACGTAACATGATAACATGAATTGTGTGAACTCAAACAAATCTGATTTTATTCATGTTTGAGCTTGAAATTTGGCTTGCAACGAGCCAACGAGCGAACAATCGTTTTTTTCCTGTCTGAGCTTGCAATGTACGAAACTTTATATATTTAAGCGCTGCATCGGTTGCGATTTTATTTGTTGCCTGATTCCCGACCGATAATTAACTTAGCAAAGTAAAAAGGTGAACGGGGTAAAAGATATCTGCTTCCGAAACTTTAGTTGTTTGTAGTTTTACAGATTTTATAGCGATGTGTTTTGTGTTATGAATTAAGGTGACTTCATCTAAAATTTATTTTTTATTTTTGATTTATTAAAACAATAAAAGCCAAAAACTTGCATCTAAAAAATCCTTTTATATTTGATTATATAAACATCATTGTTAATTGAAGTAAATTCAAACAAAATATTACTATTTATAAAAATTTATAAATATTGAAATAAACTTGACATAAGCAATGTTGAGAAAATACTTTCGAGTTTGAGTTTGAGATGTCGAAGCATTTCCATTTTTCATAAATAAATTGTCAATTTGTTTACTTACGTATTAATTTCTTTACAGTATACAAGATGTCAGCAAAAAAGAAGAAATTATCTGGATACCAAAATTTGCTGAAAAAAAGAAAAAGAGCGAAAGAACTGGAATACCATGTCAAAACTACGCATTTTATTTCAAAACCCGAGTCTACTTTGCCAGATATTAATAATATCAATAATACAGCTAAATCCCAATATTCTGAACCTGTACTTGAAACAAGTATCAGCATCAGACAAGAAACTGATCTTCTAGAAAGCAATTCATCAACATCTTCAAGTTCTGCTGATAATGAGAAAACAACACCTTCAAAAATTACCAGAACGGAAAATATGAGTCTACTTTCAAAAGATGCTGCACTATGGCCAAAGGAAGTACGTCCTCATAATATTCAAGAATTAGTAGAACGTGGCCCTCCTCATTATCAAAACAAAAAAGATATTTATCCGAGAAATAGTCGGGGCGTAAGTTTTCCAATAGTTATTTCTTTAGAATTTGACCAAACAAAGAAAAAAATGAGTGTTTTTGGTTGTTGTATTCCGAAATAAAAAATTCATTTTTTTATTATTTTGTCCTATGATGTGTCGGGTGATGGCTTGACAACATTTCTTTTGTTGGCGTTAGAAAAAGAAAGCTTAAATATCAACGATTTGCGGGGTCAGGGTTACGACAATGGGGCAGATATGCGTGGTAGGTATAAGGTAAAGTGGGGGATTATAACATGCTGAGTAATATGCCGCACTTAGTATTAATGTCATGTACATCTGTTGCTTATTATACCACAGCGCTAGTAGTATGCTATGATATTAGTCGTTTATCTTTCTTACTACGGTGATGTGCGTTGCGTGAATTTATTTAAGAAATTAATATTTTTTGCAGTCAAATTCAAGGTAAGTATTGAAATACTAATACTAAAAAACATTCAAAAATATTGAAACGTTCGAGAAGTTATTTGCAAATCCAAGAGCCTTCTAGAAGCTGTTATCCATCTTCTAGAAGATATACCGAAAAATAGGGAACACTCGAGAAGGATTTCCTTATGTGTATATATACCGACGAAACAAATCGTAGGTCAGTTATTTCCGTAATGCGAAGCCTGCAGTGTTAAATAGGTTATTCAAGTTGAAATAAATAAGTGTGTAACGCGTGTGCGATAAAGATACGGAGTACGTGACTTTGATATAAACAACTTTCGGTGTTTAGATAAATAGAAGTTATCTTCGTGTAAGTAATAGTGCGATATAAATTAAAGTGTAAGTGTTTTATTAAATATTATTAGATTTAATTAGTTCGGTTAATTTAGAAGTGTACATATTTCTAGTATAAGGAAAACGTATTTTTAGTCGTTTAAATAAATTAGTAATAATAAAAAATTCGCAACAATATGTATTAAAAAAATGATAAATTCTTTAGCGATTGATGTTAAAAATTTGGATTATATGATATCATTAGGTTTCAAAATGCGTGCGTTAGCCGCTATTTGCATTTGGGTTGTATGTTATAAAGTGAGTTATTGGTTTAGTGCATGTGGGGTAATGTGCCTCATTTCTAATGGGTAATGTGCTTCGCGAGGCGTTTTACCTCACAACTGAAAAAAAAAGTACCCAACAGCTACTTATGCATTTTTCAAATACATATTTTATGCCTAATAAAAATACATACACATCTTTTTTTTAGGATGCCAAGAAATTACATTAAGAAAAATTTACGAGCTCAATGGAGTGTTCAAGATCTTCAAGCAGCTATCAAAGATATTCAAGATAAAAAGGGATCTATTCGAGAAATATCAAGAATTTATAAGGTACCAGCACGTACAATAATGAGAAGAATGAAGGAAAATGATACGTCTGTAAAAAAACTCGGGAGAAAATGCATTTTGGGAGTAGAAAATGAACAAAAATTGGTGTCTTATGTAAAACAATTGGAAAATTGCAACTTTCCCGCGACTATGCGTGATATTCAGAAACTGGTTTTCAAATTTGTGCAAATAAATAAGATCAAAAATAATTTTAATACAACAAAACAGGAGGCAAGATATGATTGGATGATAGCGTTCTTAAAAAGACATCCTGAAATTACTTCACGTAAAGCTCAAGGGCTTTCATTACCTCGGATGACAGGTATGAACAGAAATGAAGTTGAGCAATATTTTGAGATCTTAATGAATATTTTTGAGGAGTACGATTTTTTCAACTCGCCAAGGAAAATATATGATATGGATGAGACTGGAATGCAGTTGAATAACCCTCCAGGTAAAGTACTAGCATCAAAAGTTGCGAAATCAATTTGCTCAGTCACAAGTGCTGGAAAGGGTGAAACCATTACTGTTGTCGGTTGTGCTAATGTTGAAGGCAATTTTCTTCCTCCGTATTGTATATTTAAAGGAAAAAATAAGAAGGCTAAATTTGAAGATGGGTTGCCACCAAGTGGTCAAGTCGTTATGAGTGAAAAAAGTGCCTACGTAACGTCTGACATATTTTTACATTGGCTTCAAACAGTCTTCGTACCCAGAAAAGACGTGGGAAAAGTTTTGCTGATTCTTGATGGACATTCTTCCCATGTGTCTGACCCAGAAATCTTGGAGTATGCTGCAAATAATGACATAATTATGTTATGTTTACCAAGTCATACGACTCATTATCGTCAACCGCTAGATCGGTCATTTTTCAAGCCCCTGAAATCATACTGGAGAGAGATGCTTGTGCTTCGTGGATGCGGTACAATGCAGGTCGAAAACTCACACGTTATCAATCCGGCTCATAACTAAATATTGGCTGGTCCAGAGCCGCCACTGTTCAAAACGCCATATCAGGATTTAGGTCTTGCAGAATTTTTCCACTAGATCGATCTGCGATTCCGGAATATGCATTTAGAAATGACGGTGCCACACCCGCTCCTACAACGAATTCTACAACATCACAATTACCGGCCAATCAAGAAATTAATTCCATTCTACCACAGATTGACGATGTATACGATCAAAATAGCTTTAAAAGCATTATGACAATCCCGTCAATACCTGGTCCTACTGGAATGTCGATGAAACGCAAACAACATGCGCAAATAGTTACATCGCCTGAAAATATCACCACGAAAGGATTGAAGAAGGAAAAAAATAAAGAAGCTGCCGCCATGAAAATGCAAAATAAGAGAAAAGAGAAAAAGAAAACACAGCAACCAATAAAAGATAATAAAAGGAAGCAAAAGCTCAGTGCATCATCGAGTAGTTGTTCATCAACTCAAGAAAGTGAACGCGAAGACAACGATGTATACTGCAAAGAATGCAATGGTTATTATTTTATTGAAGTGAAACTTCTTTATCGGCGTTGGAAAAAAAATTACCGTCACATTTTTTCGCTTACGCGTCACATTTTTTTTTTGGTTACGCGTCACATTTTTTCTGAAAAGCAATAGCGACGTGATAAATAATATATCAATAATAAAGTGATCAACAAAATCAAAGGCTTCATTTTAATTCTAATTCCAATGGATTTTTAACAAAAGTAAGTAATTATATCTATTTTTCTAATAATTGGGTGGAATTAATTGACATAGAGTATAAATTCTGAAATATGTTATTAATTTAAATTTAAAATATTTAAGGTTAACCTCAGTTTCTGATTGAACGATGACATTTAAAATTTAATATATTTAAGGTTAACCTCAGTTTCTGATTGAACGATGACATTTTAAATTTAATATATTTAAGGTTAACCGCAGTTTCTGTTTGAACGATGACAATGATAGTAATAATTCTATTTCAATTAATGAAATGGTGTAATAATCTTAGTAGCAAAAAGTTAAAGTGAAATAATTGTATTATTTGTATTCATGTCTATTATAATAAAATCCTTTTGTTTAAAATTTATCTAATTTTAAATTTAAAATATTTAAGGTTAACCTCAGTTTCTTATTGTAACTATCGGTCAATGTATATGATTTCATTAAAATAGTATTTATTAATTAATAAGACTGCTAATTTAATGAACATCAATTAATTGATATACATGCAACTTTTCAGAAATTGGTTAAATAAAGTTAAATTAGATAAAGTTTAAACAAAAGGATTTTATTATCATAGACATGAATACAAATAATACAATTATTTCACTTTAACTTTTTGCTACTAAGATTATTACAGAATTTCATTAATTGTAATAGAATTATTACTATCATTGTCATCGTTATTATATATTTTTGTAATTAATGGCTTATGGTAACTGAAATATGAAATTGAATCTACAAAAATTAGTTAATTGATTTACAAAAATTTGTATTCATGTCTATGATAATAAAATCCTTTTGTTTAAAATTTATCTAATTTAACTTTATTTAACCAATTTCTGAAAAGTTGCATGTAGATCATTTTGCGAAAAATAAGGCCATAAAGAAGTGTCACTTCTTACATGTGTACACTAGTACACGCCCTAATTTTTCCCAAAAGGACCAAAATGTGATTGGATACAGTGCATTCAATGCAAAAAATGGTTGCATGAGATATGCACCAATTCCAACTCTTATTGTAAAACTTGCAATCATTAAAATAATGGTGTGTTATTGTTGTTTATGCCCAATGGCCTGGGTAATATGGCATTTTTAACTTTTTTTTAAAGATTACTTTTTTTCATGTTTTATATTATTTTATTTATATGTTATGTATATTTTTATAGCTAAATAAACATATTTACATTTTCATCAAATTTTTGTTTTAAATTAACCAAATTAAATGAAATATCTTAAATACAAAAAATTGTTGCCATATTCCCCCACTTTACCTTAATAGTCTACAAAAAAAAATTTGGATTTCAATCCGCGAGCTTTCTTTGTTCTTTGTTGCAATCATACCCTAAATTTAGTCGTCATTGATGCCGCAAAATCGAATACTTTGAGCATCAATTTTTTTCTTTAGTTCAAGAACTGTTTGTATTTTTTTCAGCTTCTACTAACCGCTGGTCAATTCTGAAATCTAATTTATCTAATGTAACAAATTTAACTTTATAACCTTTATCGAATACTCGATGGTCTAGTAGAATAGATGCAATAACTCCTTTAAGGTATCAACTTGGGGCGGTTTATGATGCTGTTTGAAATAAGTGAAGAAAACTTTGAAAATAACGTAAAAAATTCGACTGCATCGTTGGCCAAAAAATTGCAAAATTTTGAGTTCATTTGCATTCTTATATTGTGGTATAATATTTCAAGTAAAGTTAACATTGTTAGTAAAATTATTCAAAAACCGAACTTTGAGTTTGCTGAGTGTTGTAAACATTTGAATAACTTGAATAATTTTTTGGAAACTTATCCCTCCGATAAAGGTTTTAATGATCTATTGATTGATGCTAAAAAAATAGCATCCAGGTTAGACAGAACCTAAATTAAAAAAACAAAGAGGTCTAAGACCGCGAATAATAATAAAAAAACATTTTGATTATGAATATGACGATGAACCGATTCACGACGAAACTTTAAAGTTCAAAACATAATACTTCGTGTTTTATTAACAATGCCGGTTTCTGTTGCTATCTTTTTTAAAATTCAAAATAATAAAAATTAGTTAAGATCGACCATGAGGCAAAACCGACTAAGTAATTTTGCTATCATTTCAATAGAAACGGACCAGCTAAAAGAATTAGACACCGAAGATTTAATTAAACAATTTGTAAAAATTAAAGCACGGAAAGCTCAATTCACTTAGCTAAAATATTAATAACAATACCTAATAGCTGGATATTAACCTTTAAAAGGTGACATGTTCCATTATTAAAATAATATATGGTTTTGTTTTTATTTGTCGATCAGTTTCGTCCTGTGATATATAAACGAGTATTTTTAATGTACTTTTGTATCATATATTACATTTGAAACTAAAATACAAACATTTTGAGTTGTAATACTGTTAGAATATATTTCTGTTTTCTATAAGTTTATAATTATGTTATGTACCTCAATGAAAAATACTTGTATGGCATATGGCTTGTACTTGTAAAATATAAAAATGAAAATAAATTTATGAAAATAATTTTCAAAATTATTTTTCAATAGTGGATAATAATACCTAACTTAACCCGTATCTGTACTCACATATGAACGTAATACAAATTTGTGGCGTTATTTTAAATTTGCACAAGGAAGCCAAAAGTGCTAGGCGCGGGCCTGGCATTATTTAACCCAATTTCGTTTATAATTTTGTGTTCTTTAGCAAAATTAGAAGAAGAAGGTATAGAAAATAGTTTATGAAAGTACGAACAAAAAATAGCAGATTTATGAGAAAAGGAATAACGCGAATTAAAAGGAAGTACCTACGCAATCTGTATGAGAAGGTTTGCAAAACATAACGAAATTACATTTCTCATTAAAATTAAACTAAGTTTTATTATTACAGACATGTAATCTTAATGCAAAAATACACGGAATGCACACCAACTTACTAACTTTGGAACACTTTTTTAAAATAAAAAAAGATTTGTAAACGGTACCAATTACCAGTACCTACAAATAACCGCATATAGATAGGCTGATTACTCAACTAATATTATCAATATTTATTAATAATATTTGTAGTTATTCCAACAAATCTTTTCTCTCGATGTAATACTAGTGGTATGCAAATGAATGAAATGAAGAAGTAGGTATCTAGTTTTCTATTTGATTAGAAGTGTTTAATTTCTTTCAGTTATTACTAAAAATATTTTTTTAATATTTTTCAATCGAATTGTTATTAATCAAGTCTGCAACAAGACACCTAAAGACATATTTTGCAAAAAATAAATTCTAAAATCGTTAGACGTTTTTGGGTTTTTTAAAAATATTTTTCTACTTAATTCAAGTTAAAATAATTATTAATTAAACGTTGTTGATATAATTTCAAATTAATGGAATTTTAGATACATTACTGCTTGGTTAAGTTAATCTTAAAATGTCAAAATTTCTATTATTCGAAACATTCGGCACAACCATAAAAATTTATATCTTAATAACAATTACATTCTTTGTTAACTATAACCAAATCTCACACTGTGTTTGAATGCTATCGGTACAGTAAGGTTTTAGTGTTCACTGATTACAATAAAAGCGATTAAGATAAAAGACAGTCGGTCAACAAAGTGTAAAAGAAAGTAATTAAATTTTTTTGTAATGAAATTGGTTGCTTAATTTTTTACAATTTTTGTTAAAGGTATTGAGTACGTATATCGTATATATTTTCTTTGATTGTAAATTTGTTTTCTTGTTAATAATTTTAAACTAATATTTCTAGCAATGCAATAATGTATATAATTAATTGCGTGCAAATGTTGTTTAATTAATGAATGATAAACTGTTATTCATAATTAATCGACACATTTATAAACACTCACGCCGACAAACGGACTGTTTATTCCGACGATTTATCTTAAGTATATTCAGGTGTATCTTTCGGAATGACTTAAGTTTAAAAGATTTTTTCCTTTTTAAAAGAACTTCATCTTTACTTCCTGTTACAAATTCGTGATAGCAAATCACTTTTTAATAACAACTTTATTTTGTTTACTTACGGTGTTAACGGCTGTTGTGTCCAGAAAGTGACTTTTAAATCCTTTAATGCCTGAGCTTTTGTGAATTATTGTTTGTCAGTTGAATGGGAATGCTTGTAACTGTTTCACTGATTTTTGTATAATCTGCTTATCCCGTACCCGGAACACGTGTTGGACCGGAAGAAAAATTTAAATAAATTTTTTGAAAAACGTAAGAGCACTTAGCGATTCAGGTGTACCCGCGTACTAAACTAGCAACATCGAGGTGGTTTATATGAATGTCGGCATTGTTTTCCCTGGCGCGCGTCCGTCCTGGTTGGGATATCCGTAACCCTGCCAAGGTATACAACACGTATTATATTTGTGTCCGTTACATCTGACGCAAAAATAAACTTAGAGGCCGTTGCTCTTTAATCATAATCTCTTTTTAGAGGGTTGGAATTTCATTTGGGTTGTTAATATTAAATTCGAACCGGCTTTTTCGACTTTCCTCCATTTCCGTTTTACACCCTGCGAGAAAAAAAAATTACGGTAGGCGTGGGTGTTGACGCGAGGGGTGACAAAAAGTACGATCGTCGAACAAAGCGGCATCGCGATGGTTGTCCGGTGACGCCGGATTGATCCGGGAAAGGCGGAACGACGTAAACGGGATTGGTGGCAAAAGTTCGGGCGTGTCGGACGCTCACCAGTTTGCGCAGGGGAATCCCCGCACCCGTTGCCGCTTACTAATTCGGCAACAGCCGTGGACCCCATCTGTTTTCACTAGTAACATTGTGTCCCGGCAAGAAGCAACATAGTCTGTTTTTACTTAATCTCTGTGTAAACTGCCCTATGTTGTGTATCATAATATTAAGTGAACGCAAACTTGTTTTTAGAGATTGATTGGACCGAAAACACAAAACACACACTACTGAACTAACAGAACTGTTTTCTTTTAGAAAATTTCTAACACTTCAATTCTGCACGAACGGTTTCGCGTTTGTTTGTTGTTTTTGCGTTGGTTCTTTGTTTATCCAACAAGTGGTGCCGAACTAAAATACTTTTGTATATTTTTATAATCGTGGATTTCATTCATTCGGAACGTATTCATCATCCATTCTGTGCAGATATGCACCCCATCTTTACGGAACATCAAAATCCTTTATATTATAGACACAATCCTGCAACCGGATACCCGACGACGGTAGGCGCCAGCACCAGGCATTATCCTTACGAACAATACTCGCCTTACGGATATCCGACATGGTCACCTCAGCAGCACCAGTTACCGTCGCCGAAGAACATGGTCAAGCCGCCCTATTCCTACATCGCCCTCATCGCAATGGCAATTCAAAACGCAACCGAAAAGAAAGTCACCCTCAACGGTATTTATCAATTTATAATGGAACGCTTCCCTTACTACCGCGAAAATAAACAAGGCTGGCAAAATTCGATACGTCACAACTTAAGCCTCAACGAGTGTTTCGTGAAAGTTCCACGCGACGATAAGAAACCCGGTAAGGGTAGTTATTGGACGTTAGACCCAGATTCTCACAATATGTTCGATAACGGTTCGTATTTGCGACGCCGTCGGCGTTTTAAGAAAAAGGACGCTTTACGCGAAAAAGAAGAAGCGATAAAACGCCAACAGCTACAGTTAGACGCAGTTCCTAAACGTGATGAAAAGCCCTTAGATATAACCAAACCGAAATTAGAATGTAAACCAAAACGGGAACCAAACACTGAAATTACTCATTGTATGGCTAAGTACCAAGAGGGAAAGTCGGTGATTGTGCATCAGGATCATATAATAGGGGATGTTACGGCATCTTTGCAAGCGCTAGATACGTCCGCCGCTTTTAGTGTTGATAGTTTAATGACGAATCGGGAACAAGCACATAGTTACGCTAATCCTCGGCTACACGTTTCCGGTGGAATGTACTCTTATTGTCCCAGTGCAACCCCGCAACAATACATTGCGGAAGAAGCGACGCAACGGTACAACAGTCCCTGGTATAGTCCGGAAACGTCGCCAGATTCATCAGTAACAACAGGATATCGCGATATTTTCGAAAACGTCCCTCCTAGCTGTCAACTTGCAAGCTTTCGACACACAGCAAGTCCGCCGAATTACAGACCAACGGCTTCGTATTATCATCATCAGCAAGACTGCGTCGGACAAAAATACTAAAGGTTAAATTTTTTCGTTTGTACATAAGACTGAATTTGTGAGGTTAGTGTTGAAAGAATTTTGACTTTTTTTCAATGTAATTGTGATAATATTAGGTTAATGATAATAATCGTGTTTTTATTTTCGCTTCCGATTTTTTTAGGTTCCTAAATTAGTTTCATTCCTTTTATTTTAATGTATATTTAATGAAAAGCATTTACAAAATGTTTGTTGTGAGATCTCTACAAATGCAATCTGGTCTTAAAATCCAGTAAAAATGTGTGCCCTTGTACATAACTACAATTATGTATTATAGTGTATGTAGACGTATATTTGAATGTATCAGTGAGTACGTATGTATATTTATTGAAAATATTATAATAAATGCAGTCTGTGAGATTTTATCGTTATTTTTTGTTTTGTTTCGTTTATGGGTTCTATTAATCGTTTTAATTTTTGTGGTTATAACGATGACATTTTGATTATATGTAAATCAACTTTTTTTTTCTTCAAGGAAAAAATCTTGAAAAACTACGTAGTGATTTAATAAAAGTAACAGCAAAGTAAACCATTAAAAAAAATAATTTATATTGTTTCAGTTTCAAACAAGTAAAAATTCTGTAGGTACTTATATGTTTAACAATAAACAATAAGATGTGATTACATTAGCAAAACTGCGTTAATTCAAAAACCTATTATGGCACAAATAAAATTATAATGACGATCTAGCTAGAATCGGATAAATCGTTCGCAGTCTTTTAGTATTAGAATAAATTGGAAAACTAAATTTGAGAACCCACGCTAAAATATTTTTTATTAAATTTCTTCAAATTATATTACGTTTATTTTAAAATTTTCTAGTAACTGCTAATTTTCATCTATTTATTAGTTCATAAAATGCTTTTGGTTTCGATTTTGAAAATTGATTTTTATATTCTCACAGTCTTGCCTACAAGCTTTAAACTTTTAAATTATCTTTATCTAACAATTTTTTTAGAGCACATGCTTCCAATCAATGTATTTGTTGTATAGGTACTTTAATGTCAATTTTACGAAGTTCTTTTTTAATTTAATTTTAGAATTATAGTGGTGGAAAATATTTTTTTTTTAATTGGGTACATATCTTTATTTGATAGGATTAGACTTCGAGAGAAAATTTGTTTTTATAATACCTAAACTAAAATTAAAAAAATCTAGTCTTAGGAACAACTCGTACTGTTTTAGGATCCACTCTCAAATTTTCTTCGAAGTTTGTAAGACTCGAGGAATGAGAAAAATACAGTACCAATAGGTTTTTTTTAATGAAATATTTAATGTTTCTAACATATATAATTCCAAAAATCACATTAACTTGAATTGGCAACTAGCGCTTCTTTTGAATTTTCTTATTTGATTATAACAGCATTATTACTATTTAATTCTTTTGATTTTTTTAGAATGCCATATAACCAAAACATTATCTGGCAGTTGCAAATTTAGATTAATCCTAGAGCATTAGAAAAAGTCGTCAAAATTCAATTTTTTTGTTGTGTCTACAGTTTCTTTTGGAAAAAAAATATTATTTTTTATAAGGAAATCGTTTGATTAAAACCTCACCTTGCCTACAAAATCTTTTTCGTAAAAAAATGTAATTGAAGGCTATATGCACTTTCTCAGTGTTTGTAGGCTTTTTTACGATTTCGCCCATATTTGCTACAAGTCTTTTTATGATGGCGACGATCATCAAACAAACATTGAATAAAATTACTTGTCATCAAACCATACTGAAATTTAGAGTTTATCAGTACCCGTCATTGATATACCTATATCGGCCTTGGCGTATATTTTTTTAGTTTTGACAATTTTTCAATAAAATTGTGATTGGTTTTTTAATCAATTTTTATTCGTGTCAATTACTATATTGTAATTAAAAAAAAGTATTTAGTATGAAAACAATAACTGAAATGTGAAGAGCAACTGATGGTATTGCCTGAAATAATAAATTTCTTAATTTCTTCATTTGGACTTGGTACTACAGCAGTAGAAACCTCTTGTTTTGTAACCAAAGAATCATTGCAATTTTCTAATGTTGAAATTGAGGCGAAACTATTTCGGTTGAATTAAAAATCTGTTTGAAAATTACGATCTTCTTACTATTGTTCAACATATTGTTTTGCCACTGCAGACAATTTCCAACTTCCAAATTTCTGCTTCTTCTTCAACGTCAAAATATCAGCTCCATAATCAACCAACATAGTAGCAGCAGTTCTTCTAAAATTATTACCTATGTACTTTTCAAGCTCTTTCAAATTTAAAAACTTTGTGGTATGCACTCCTATAGTCCAAAAAAACACGCTGATTTTTTAAACCTGACGGTCAAAGTGCTGCGTATTTCCTATATAAAGTTTTCAATTTTGTTGAGACAATTTTGTTTTATTTGGTTTGTAGCATTTAGATTTTCTACGTATTTTTCCATATGTGTAAGAACATAACGGAAACTTGTAATAATACCATGGAAATGTCAACATTATTATGGAGCTTCAAATAGCTTTTTAACATAGATATTTTAGTCCATAAGGTATTCGGTGCATACTTTTTCGATAATTCCATTACATAGCATAGCAAAATTTCCTCATTCTTGCAACACACATTTTTGGTCTTATTCCACGTTGTAAAAGCTTCATATTCTTTGATGTATTGTTCCTTTGATTTTATGAGCAACAGTTCACTACTTGCTGCAGCCGTTTCGTCTAGAATATCTTAAAGAATTCTAACAAATATTCTATTTGCTTCCATTGCGTCAAATTTTTCAAACAATTTTACTGCGTAAACAACCATTGCTATGATAAACGCACAGATGACTAGTAACTTTAATTTGAATTTTAAAAAAATGCAAATCTTACAAATAATCGTTGAATACAAAGTTATCAAAATAATAATCATACTTTTTGGACGAGATAGTTTATATTTATGGTATGCGTTTGCTTTCTCTTAGTTATATCCAAAACGTACTGAACCAGTTGCAAAAATCATCATAAGCTGGCACGAATTCGCCAAAGAGCACTACAAATGAAAGTGCAACAAATTCAATGCTAAGATCTAATTCATAATTTGCATTGTAAGCATATACAGTGCTCGCCAAAAAGTCGGCACCAAATGATTTTTTTTTTATTCTTTAAAAAATTTTTTACGGCAATAATTTGTTTTTGTCTGAAAACCTATTTAGCCTCTATCGGATATACCGACCAATTTTCACTTAGCTAGAAAATAACGTTTTTCAAAATTTTCTAAATTCAAAAATTGCTATTTTTCGTAAATTAAGCAATATTTCAATAATATTTTTTCATCGTCTGTTAGTTTTTAAGGTTACCGCACAATTTCAAGACTGGAAAACATTTTTTTCTTTTTTTACTTCTGCCAAAACTAAAGTTTTAATTTTGTGGAATATTTTTAAATTTTCACATACCAATTTCAAATTTCGTTAAAAACGTTAAAGGTGAATTGAAGATTTATAATTGGATAAAAACCTCTGTTTCTTATAATACACAGTACCTATGGTTCGTTCATACATTTCATCTTAAAACATGCCTCAACATAATAGGCGATACTTTAGCGGTACATTCTCTAATTGTATTTTCAAGATGGTTAATATTCCTGAAAGTTCTGCGTTTGTAGACCTCATTTTTGAAGTATCCACACAAGAACAAATCGTGTGGTGTTATATGCGGAAAGCGCGGAGGCCAAGGAGTTTCCAAAAATCTTCCAATCCATTTATGGAAAAAAAGATAATCAAACAAATTACGAACGTCGACTGTACTGTGCGCTAGAGCACCATCTTGCTGAAAATACATTTTTCTGCGAAGATCTAATGGAATATTACATTAAAATAGTCATTCTGGAAGAAATGCAGGTACCTTTCAGAATTAAGATTTTCTCGGAAAAAAATGGCTAATGATTTGTTTATTAGAGATTACACACCAGACATTCGTTTTGAATGAGTATTGGTCGCGTGCTTATCTATGCCTCTTTTACATTTCAAATGTGTCTGTCGGTATGTCGCTCGTTAAAAATTGTTGCAATTTCGATTTTATCTTCTTTAGTTAAATACACATCCATTTTGTTTAATTTTTAATTGAATAAAATTAAAAATGACTAGGAGATAGAAAATAACAGTCTTCAATCATGAAAATAATAACGCTATTTTTCTTGACAGTAAAATAATCTACAGCCGACTCATATTCTGCTTCCTTAATTGACTGAATCATGTAAATGAATAAATTGAACTTTTCTTACTTAGGCAATTGTAAAAGAACATTTACAAGGTTTTTGTAAAAATAATTCATCAGCAAGGATAAATGAGAGTTTTTAGAATCCACGTAAATAGATACTAATTTTTATTAAAACATATTTCTCCCATAAAGTATCTTGCATCAAAAACGTAAAGATTATGCAACAATATTACTTTTCTGTACATAATAACAAACCTAAAAGAATAATAATAATTTCTATTGTTTTTCCAATCATAAATTTTTAACGCTTTTAACGAAATCAAATTAAATTTTGAAATCAAGCCTTGGTATGTAAAAATTTAAAATTATTCCAAAAAATTCAAACTTTAGTTTTAGCGGAAGTTAAAGAAAAAATGTTTTCTAGTCTTGAGATTGTTGGGTAAGCTAAAACTGATAGACGATAAAAATTTGTCATTGAAATCTTGCTTAATTTACGATAAATACCAATTTTTGAATTTAGAATCTGTCAGGGGCTAAATAGGTTTTCAATTATTGCTTGTTTTTTTTAAATCAAAAATTTAAATAAAATTATTTGGTGCATGGAAACTTGTTAGCTTTTATTATCACGTTGATAAAATTTATTGGTTTGTTTTACTGTATCGACACTAAACGTCGATGAACCTTTTCTGGAAATCCCTTGGGAGATATAAATCTTTGCAACATCACTTCCATCAAGAAGAAATTTATTTAGGACTACTTGATAAACCTAAAATCGTTCTTCAAAAATGATATTTAAGTCACATTGTTGGAACCATTTCAAATGTTTTCAGAGATATACATTTAACAACTTTTTGTTTTTCTTTTTTTTCTATTCTAGGAGGATGTTAGTATATTATTTTGCCACGTTTTTGTACAATCTTCGTATTTACATTTTGTCGTTTCCTTCCTTTTTTTTCACTTTCTCAGCGATCGAAAATGGCATTTTATCAAAAAAAAAACTAAAATCTGTAATTTTATTTACAAAAAAAATTATAATTTAAGTGTTTCTAAGAAGATTTGTATTGTAATCTTTTAATAAAAACTAATACATAAAAGTTATACTGTTAAACAAAATCTTGTAATTTGTACAATGAAAACAAAAAAAATAATTTTTTGGCAAAAACAACACGTAATTTTACAAATTATGAATTCACATTGAATTATTTAATATTTAGTGGTATCAAAATTTTGTACTATTTTTTTAAATCCATCTTTATTTGCTCATATCAGATTCAGCATCAGCAAATCCTTTGAATACTTTGTCGTGAAGATTTTGCTTTCTTGGTTTTTGGTATTGGACCATTTTTTGTTTACTGAATGTAATAATGTCTGCATAATGTAGTTTGTGTAAAAATTGTTCATTTGATGTTATTATCGCGAATATAAATTTAATGATACATCTTATTTAAGCAGTTATTGTCACGTATCATAAGGTATCAGTCCGGAATTGTTAGATGCCAGATATTAGAATTTTTTTTATAAATTCGTTTCCTATTTAATTTTTTTGATTTAGAACACGATAAACAAGTTTTAATCAAACTATTGCTGCTTTTTATGATATGATTACAACAGCTTTTATCCAATTTCTTTATCTGAACTAAATTATTTAAACCCAAATTTAATTATTACTAATATCAATAATTTTTAAAAATCTAGATTTTATGTAGGTACATATAACGCGAGTATTTGTATATATTAGAATTTATAAAAACATTTCAGAGTTGGTAAATCCCTCAAAAAAACATTAAGCTTTATATATATATTAACTTTACAGAAACGACAAACGTGTTTTTTTTTATTATTTTGACATTAAATTAGTTACTTTTACTAAACCATCATAAATACTAATAACTATTACACAAAAAGACAACAAAAAATGATTACACGTTAAACGATTTAAACATCTAAAAAAAGCGTAGAAGTGATTAAGTATTCAAGCTTCTCCATAAAAAAGAGAAGAAAAACTTAGTTTAAAATCCTAAACAGCAGTTTTCTTTAGAAAAGTGATAATAAAAATCATGATAAAAATTATAAGGTAAAATCTAGAAGTTGTAGGTAGCAACGTCAACAAGGCAATTGAGTAAAAAGAGTGTAGGTTTTATATTTATTTAATTATATGTAATTTCGTAGTTAACTATTAGAAAAATCTATAATAATTTTAATGTAAACAATAAAAAATATTACATTTATGTGCACACTCTTTTTATTAATCAGTACCAGATTTTCCAGAATATTTAGGATCATGTCAAATAATTAAATTAAAGCTGGTATTACAATCACGACCGGATTTGAAGTTATGATCTAATCCAAGATACCAATTGTAAAAAAAAAATAATTCATTTTAACAAAAAATCTTTTATTTTTGTAGTATTAAAACAGGTTTAGTATTTGTATAAATAAGTACAATAAAAATTATAGTTTAAAAAACTAAAAAAACACGCTTTAATGATAAATCAAACTAAAAAAAAATTTTTTAGTATAAGAATAAAGTGATTAACACGAAAATCAATTTCATTGTAAAAAAAGGCGTTGATGCTTGTTATAAACATCTTATTAATACTATTTTTAAAAGCAGTTATTGTAAAAATATAGTACAAAGCACCCCACGCTTTTTTTACAATAAAATTAATTTTCTTGTCGGTCACTTTATTCTTATAGGTAATAAAAATCATTTTTTATTTTTTAGTTTGATTTACCATTAAAGGGTGTTTTTTAGTTTTTTTTAACTATAATGTATTTTTTAATTCTTCGTTTAAAAATCTGAAGAAATTTTATTACTACATATGCAAATTTTCAATTTAATCAGACGTCTTGAAGTTGGTGAGAATTATGTTAAAAGATCAATTCAAATTATTTTCTTGTTACTCACTTTATTCTTATACTAAAAACAATTTTTTTTACTTCTTAGTTCGTTTTATTATCACATTACTAAAAATTATTATGTATTTAACCTGTAAATTTTTTTTTATTCTGATGATCTTGTTTAAGTTACCATGACATTTTTAGGTTGATGCTAGTGACATGACATTTTTAGGTTGATACTAGTGACATGACATTTTTATGTACGTGACCTGTAAAATTAATATTTTTTTTTATTCTGATGATTATGTTCAGGATATTAGGACAAAGTTATCAAATTATTATATTGTCATCGGTCTTTGATCCGTGTGAAAATTTTCAATTTAATCAGACATCTTGAAGTTTGTGATAATTATGTTCAAAGATTCTGTTACATAGATAGATACAGGCCAAGCTAATAAAAACGTATGAAAAAAGTTTAGTTAAGTATTTATATTTTTTTATTTCAAGTTTTTAAAAACGAATATAAATCTAAAAAAAGGTAACAAAAAGTAAAATAAAAAAAATCAAACCCATACTTTTTGGTAACTGTTAATAAAACTTTTTTTGCTTGTATCTTTGTTTTTTACTTCTTTACACAGACAGTATTGTTTAACATAGATACCAGTCTTTCAGATGACACATCAATATATAAGATATTTCATAGATATCTGTAAAATATTTGACATACATTGTGATTATTGTTTGTCAGGTTTAAATGTTAGGTTATATATTTCTGACTGGTAATGAGTATAAAGAAAATATACTAACATTAGAATGTCTTCCGGGTTTGGACCGTGTCACTTCTACGGAGTTTAGAATCTGGCTTGGTTCACAAATTGATTACCTAACTTGGTAGTGGTTCTTTGTTAGATTTTCGTTAGCTTTTTCAAGTTATCGTTTTCTTTCTTGCCTTTTAGAGTTTAGACTATGGCTTGTTTCACAAATGGATAACCTAACTTTTAAGAAGTTCTTAGTTAGATTTCGATTGCTTGTTTGAGTTTTGCGTTTTATCTCACGCCCTGATAAAGCCCCTTACGAAAGTGGGCGAAACATTGGCAGCTTCGGTTGCAACAACAATGACACGGTCCAAACCCGGAAGACATTCTAATGTTAGTATAGATTCCGGCCGTGGAAGCCTTCGCTATTACATAAAGAAAAATGTTCGTATATAAATCAATGTAAAAAACAGCGATAAATAACCGATAATCTGGAACCGGATTTTTGAGATTCCTAATTTAGACTAGGTTATTTAGGGCATTACAGTACAATACAAACCAAAATCTGATTAATGTATCAGATCCACATCTAGTACTAAAATTAGAACCGAACTTAAAGATTATGTATTCAGAATCATTTGTTACAATTGTGATTTGTCCCAAATGTAGCTTATTACTTGTGAGAGACATGTCTGTGCCATTTTCTAGATCAAATACATTTCTGTTAAGAATTATTACATTAAACAGTAGAATTCTAAAGAACAATTATTCATTACATATTTTTTTTGTAAGTACAAAAACATATAAAAGAAAAGCAGGTTATTTGCAATTTACTAATATTGTTTGGAAATAATGCTATATACTTGTATCAAAACTTTTGTACAAACATATTATTAACAATGTAGTTGTTCATTATTAGGCATCGGATAGTTATGCACGAAAAACAGTAAAAAGACTTTTTCAACATCGCACGACACTAAAACGATTTCACCTTCTTTAATAGTCTACGCTTTTTAAGAGACCAATTTATCGACACCTTCTTTGATAATTTTCAATTTTTTGCATTAAGTAATAATCGGTGAAAATATACAAAGCATCGAAAAAAGCGTTATACAAAAGTTTTAGGGTTTTTCAAAGTCTACTAGGCAGTAATCATTTAGATTAGAGGTGCTGGGTTGGTCATAAAAAATTCCATTTTTTTAATGGAATACCTTGTATATTATTTGATATTTTATTTGGAATTAAAAAAAATTCGGAGCTAAGGTAAAATAAAGAAACTGAAAAATGTTACTTAACAGAATTTACTTGATTAATACTACAATGGCAAAATGTAATGTTAAACAACACATCAAAATAAACAGTCAAAAGAAAAATTAAAATTATATTCTTCTGCAAATTTCTACTAAAACCCAAAAAATTTAGAAATAATAGTGCATTATGAAATTCAAACACAACATATTCTTTACAAAAATATATGTTTCTGATATTCTATCATTATTCTATTATTCCCTCATATTGATACTGTAATAAAAGGTATGATGGACAGAAGGAATCCATTGCAAGCAAGACAGCACGTGATTAAGCTTTGATTCGTCGATAGGTAAAGCTGCATATTTTTGTTCCAAAGTAACATCAAATCCTCCAAGCCAAGAATTTTTCTTTATCATTGAACATTATTTTCCTGTAATTTTATGTATAGTCCATTAATATTTAGAAAACCTAATTCCTGCAAGTCTGTTCATAACGTGCAGTAATCTACGATTAAAAAAATTTAGCCTCTGTGAAGCCCATTTGCACCCATCATGGCATTTGATACCACACTTTGTTCAGTGCAATTGTGCATGCGCAGTGCAATAATTATCACGTTTTTGTCAGAACCAGTGGCGTACTCAAACTGATGTCATGGAAGGAAACTAACCGTAATCAAAGTAAAACCACATCACAGGTTCAACACTTCACAAAAGTAGTCAAAAAAAAAATTTTAAATGTTTTATAATGGAACCGCTTTAGAAAAATTTTTTTTTGACACAGTAGATAGGCAGTTCAAAGAACTATGAAAAACTATAATTGGGTAACCAAAATACATATATTATATGGTACATTAAACCTTATACGTATTTTAATAATGTTTACAACATCTCATTGCATAGGTAGGTATTTACATAAAATGTTTTAAATAGAACATAAAATCATCTTTTATAATTATAATGGTATTTTTACATATTTACTTTTTTTTCGTTTTCTTTAAATTTATTTTTAAATATACGTTTTATAACGTTTACAGTTTTTTGGCTTCCTCTTCAATTTTATGTTCATATGGTCTCTAATCTACGATTTTGACATTCTATCTGTTTGTCTCTAGTCTAGCCACGTGGCTCTATCTATTGCTCTTTGAAGTTTTTGAATCTTTTTCATGTTGTGTATATTTTTATTTTTATTTATTGTTAATTGTTTTGCCATTCGGCCTTACAATGGGTTACGTTACCCCTACATCATTCACTTATAATAATATAATTTGTACAGAAATTAAAAAAAAACTAAACAACTTTTTTTCCTAAAATCTTCCCATCACCATCTAACTATTCTAATCCTTTAGACCTAACCCTCCCCTTTTTTCCTTCTTTCCTTTACTGCTTTCATCCAATCCAATCCCTCCCCCTCCTCCCCAAGCAAAGCCTTCCTCCCCCTCGTTTCTTCCCTTAGCTCGCCACACTCCTCACTCAAGTGCTCTATGTCCTCCCATCCCTCCCCACAAAATCTACATCTTCTCATTACATCCTCCTTCCAATACTTATTTAAATTCTCCTCATTTCCGCATCTAAACCTGGCTATAAGTCGTTTCTCTCCTAAGCTTCTCCTCCCCATCAGATACTTCGGAACCCCCTGGACACTATATTCCCATACCTTACGTTATACTTTCTTTCCCTTATCTTTCTTTCCCTCTCTTGCACTTGCGAATCTTTATCTCTTCTTACTATCTCCCCCGTATTTAACCTCCCTTCCTCTCTGCTTCTTTCCACCTCTTCTCTTGCGAAACCTCCTCATTGATAGTACAGTTTCCTTTCTTCCTGTCCATATATGTTTTTGCTATCTTTTACCGTCCTCCAGCAACATTGCAAAATTTTACCTTATCTCCTTTCCTTCATTTTTTCTTCATACCCCATCGCTCTTTTCCCTGCTTCTATTCTAATCTTCTCTAACTTCTCCTCCTCCTCTATTATGTACCCTGTCTAAACCTAGTATCCCTTTCCAATATTTTATTTGTACCCTTTTCTAATAGGTTCCACTCTTTCCAACCCCATACCTCCACCCCATACATTATCACACTTTTAATCAATTTTTCAAACAGCCATCTTCTCTTCTCCTTCCCAAAAACTCTTTCCCCTAAACTCCATACCTGCCCTAATACCCTGTTACCCTTCTTTGCTAACTCCCTTATATGCGCATCATCTTTATTATCATACCTTAGTCTATATCCCAAATATGTCACTTCATTTACTGCCTATATCTTCTGTTCTCCCCAACTTAACTCCTCCTTTTTCTTCCCTCCTCTCCCTTTTTGAAAAACTACCATCTTAGACTTTCTCACATTTAAACCCAAGTCTTTCCTTTCCAGATACCTCTTTATCGTATTTATCATACCTTTCATCTCCAACTCATTTTTTTGCCACCATGACCATATCGTCTGCATATGCCAACACCCACACTTTAATCCCTCCCTCCATGACAACCCCACGACACTGACCTCCCTTCAACACTTCTTCTATGTCCCCTATATACAGTGCAAATAAAATAGGGCGAAGAGGACACCCCTGCCTTAGCCCCTTCCTCGTCCAAAACAGTTCACTAACACTATCCCCTATTTTTACTCTATTCTTAGTCTCTTTATATATCCCTTCCAGTTTCCTCACTAGTTGTTCTTCTATTTCCTTTTTCCTTAACACCCTCCATAGCTTTTCCCTATTCACATTATCAAACGCAGCTTCTATGTCCATAAAGAACGCGTATACCTTACCCCTTTTCTTATCTAGCTCTCCATTCACTAACTGTTTCAATATATAAACATTGTCTATTGCCCTGCTTCCCACTCTAAATCCCATCTGCCAATCTGGTAATAGTCTTTTTTCTTTCACTTCCTTTTCCAACCTTCTTTGTATAATCATGGCATACAATTTATAACTTACATTAGTGACACTAATCCCTGTATAATTCTTTACCTCCTTCCTATCCCCTCCCTTATAAACCGGCAGAATTAAACTTTCTTTCTAACTCCCTGGCAATTCCTCCCCTTTTCATATTGTATTAAAAATTTTCTTTCCATATCCTCTCACTCTCTCCCCTACATATTTCCATTGTTCTCCTTGCGTACCGTCCGTTCCTGCCGTCTTTCTTAATTTTAGTCCATTTATTGCTTCCTCCCTCCCGTATTGCATTTACCCCTTGCAATATCACCTGCCCTGGTCCTTCTATTATTCCCTCTAAACGCTCCATACAATAACCCAGCCACACCTTTATATGAGTTAAATCTCCTCTCCTCTTATCTCTTCTTCTCTCCTTGTTTAGAAATCCCCACACTTCTCCTTCTTTCTTTATTCCCTTTACTTGTTTCTCCATTTCCTCTTTATACGACACCTTTCTCTCAGAACATACATTTTTAAAATTCACTTTCTTCTCCTTATACTCCTCCACATCAATTCTACCTTTCTTCCATCTTCTTCTAGCATTTCTCATCTCTGTTTTTGCCTCTCTACATTCTCTATTCCACCATCTATTTTCGTTCCTCTTTTTTCCTTGTCTTCTCTCAAACCTTTTCTTTTCTACTGCCTTCTCCATCTCTGCAGTCAACTCCTTTAGTCCTTCTTCCCCCCTACATCTCCCCAAATCACTTGCTCCAACTTCATCTTATATCTTTCTATGCTTTCCTCAGTCCACACCTTTTTTACTTTCCATCCCCTCTGTTCCTCCTTAATTCCCAGAGCCTTTCCTTTTAAAATCACTTCCAGTGGCTGATGATCCGATTCCTCTTCATCCCCCATTTTAAAACTTTCTATGTCCTCCCACATCTCTCCACTCACTATCACGTAATCGATCACCAATTCCCCCCTCCCTCCCATATAAGTATAGTCACCTCTGTCCCCCTTCTCTATATTTCCATTAAGGATTGACCATCCTTTTTCCTCACACATCTCCACTAACATTTTCCCATTCCTATTAACTGTCTTATCCATGCTAACTCTTTCCTTTACTTCCCCTCCAATAATCACTCCTCCCTTTTCCCCTGTTCTCGCGTTAAAATCACCCCCTATAATAATCTTTTCCTTTTCCTCCCCCTGTACCATTGTGTATATTATTTTGGTTTTATTTAACTTCATTTTTAATCCAACTGTTTTCGATTCCCTGTTCACGTATTCTATGTTGTTTGCTTTTAGGATAGTGTTGTCGGCGTATCTTAAGTTGATTATATTAATATTACTGTAAACTTAAATAAATACTGTGTGCGATAAGATTAAGGAACGCGCGTTGAACCACTGAATATGCACTTATGTATTTATTTAACACTAACGCGTTCTTCTGAAGACTTATTAACATTGATTTAATGAGTCTGTTTTTGTAAGAAGCTTCATCAGGGCGTGAGAGAAATTAAAGAACTCAAGAAGGCAACCAAAATCTAACCAAGAACCTTTCAAAAAGTTAGGTAATCAACAGATTCTAAACTCCAAAAAGGTAAGAAACAAAACGATAAACTTGAAAAAGCAAATGACAATCTAACAAAGAACCACTACAGAGTTAGCTAATCAACTTGTGCACCAAGTCTCCGTATATAAAGAAGAAGCATCCTCATAGCTGGTTAAACTCGACTCTGATCGGGTTACGGTCGAAAAAAAGCGTGCTTTCGATAAAGGAGTAATGACCGGGAACCAAAATCACTATTAAAGTTATTTGGATGTTTGATGATTTCTACGCTCTCTCGGATTTTTCCATTAAAGAACAATGAAGATTTTGCAATCAACAAAACGTTATCAAAATCTATATTGCGACTTCTAGTAAAATGATATTCAGCAACCGCAAAGTTAGAATTTTTTTTCCTGATACAACGATCATGTTGTGTAATGACAGAACGGCCGGTATTATCAATGTAGACTAAACCACATGAAAAAAGAATTTGACAAATACCTTAAAATGAAGGTGTAGGAAATTTGTCTTTGGGAGAAGGAAGAATCTGAGAGATTTTGCCTGTCGAGTTAAATATCGGTTTAATACCATTTTTACGAAGAAGTTTCCCTATTTGATCTGTAAGCTTGTGAATGTAGAGCTATTTTAAGATTAGATTCTGAAGTAGAAATGTCCTTAGGTAATCAGTCATCCGGGGATAGAATGTTGGCTCTCGTCTAGTTTGCTTAATCGGTTTGTGTATCAACGCTAGAATAGCATGGTGTAGAATGTTTTTAGAAGAACGTGTCTGAATGTGGAACTTGATTTTGAAGAATGTAATAATGATGTTGTGGTTACAATAGCGACTAAAAAAAGTTAAAGTTCACAAAAGGTTGACAAGTTTGTAACGAAGTTTGGAAAGTACGGAGGTTTTAGAAAACAAACAAGGTCCCTTTCGACCTATCGTCCTTTTTGGAGTTTAGAATCTGGTTTGGTTCACAAGTTGATTGCTTTTGAGAGGTTCTTAGTTTCGGTTGCTTGTTTGAGTTCTTCGATTTAATTAGGAAATTCGGTTACATCAATGACACGGTTCAAATCCCGAAGATATTCTCATTTGATATCTCTATGAAATGTAAAAAAAGTCAAACTATTTGAACTCGTCTGAAATAAAGTTTTTTGTGACTAACTGTTGTTAAGTTTGAATTAGTGGTGTGGTGTGAAATCACAACCTGTGATTTTTTACAGTGACTTGTTTTGTCACTTTGAGCAACCTGTGACAGTGATTTCTTAACCCTAAAATTGTGATTTTTTACCACTCTCTACTTTGTTTGCTGTTAAACAGTTAAACGTTCTGAGTCGAGTTGCATATAACCGTACAACACTCGAATGCGGAGTGATTGTATAGCAGTGACGTTCACAGAAGGTATTGCACATGCAGGTAAACCAATATTCGTACCCATCACGGACTAATTACAAGATAGTGGCGCTGTGATTTTTTGGAACAGTCACGCTTTAACCTGTGACTAAGAAATCACAATCTCGCACATTACTACTTTGAATAGCCGAGTGATGTATGTTAACTAATAAGTGATGTCAAATTTAACCTTTTTAAACATAGAAATAGTACGCTCTAGTGTTGCAGTTGATACATAACAAGTACCAACATAAAATTTTAGTTCAAAAGTGTTTGATGGCAGAGCCATCTCATAGTATAATTTTACTATGTGTTTATAGTTAAATGTAAATAGCTATAAACGACGGAAAATACATTGAATTAGTTTAACACCCGCGAAATTCAAAATCAGCTTTGAATAATTCGTCGGGATAAAACCACAACGTAAAAGGACATTGGGGGTAATTAATGTGTATCTCCTACTACTGATGAGCCCCAAAAGGGCGAAACGGTCGTCCAGTAGTTCACTCTGGTAGCGTTTGCACAATTGCATTCACATTGCTTACCCCCAATGTCCTTTTACGTTGTGGTTTTATCCCGACGAATTATTCAAAGCTAATTTTGAATTTCGCGGGTGTTAAACTAATTCAACGTATTTTCCGTCGTTTATAGCTATTTACAGATAAAATTTTAGTTCATTTGTGTGAATATTGAGAAACAAAATCTTTTCTCAACATTCTAATTCAATGTTTGATTCTTAAACTTATTGCTATTGAATGTAAACAAATAATTTTATTTATTTCAGTAATTAGAGCTTGTTTTGGTACTTGCAACAAAAAAAGTTTTAACAGTTTATGTAACCTATCAATGTTCTTGTTGTTCCCCAAATACGCCAAATTCAAAACTTGCAAGAACAACTATCAGTTGTGGTTTACCTCGCTGTAGAAGAAATAATTGTTTTGTACATTATTCTTGTGTTTTGATGTGTACTCATAATGCCTTAAACATTTCGTGATATTAAAAATTTGACTAATGCGGAGTTGGAGCTGTTAATGATATAGAACTTTAAGACACTGATTAAAACAGTGATAATAAAAAAATCACAGAAGAACGAGTTTATAACAGTAGAAAACCATTCAGCAAATGCAGAGAATTTTCTGGTTTAATGCGAAGATGATGTGGAACAAGTTTTATTTTACGCTTTCAAAAATGACATCAAATGGAACAACCAACCGATCTAACTGAGTATAGTAAGAATATTTTTTCAGAATTGGATGTATTTAGATTACTCCTAATTGATAAGATAATAGAAATTATCGTACAAAACACAAATCAAAATACAGAAAAAGCAGTACACTTATTTTCTGGAATCATAATTATTACAGAAATAGTTGTGTCTTTAGTTTTTAGACATTTAAATACTGAAATAAAAAAATCGAAAGAAAAAGTAACGTACTTAGAAACCAACGGACGCTGTAGAAATAAAAGCATACAATGGCTTTCTAATAATAAGAGCCTTAAAAGCTACTAAGAAACCAACTATAATGTTGTGGTGCTCTAAAAAAAAGCTATGCTCGTTCAATTATTCTTGCAACTATGTCTTGCTCTCGTTTTTAATTTCTGTCTTTTTGTAAATTTTTTACAAGTTGATCATTAGCAGATAAAATAACGTTTTGTGGCACTTTGCGCAAAAATAAATCTTATATCTCTGATGAGTTTTTGCCGAAAGTATGTAGACAAGTTTTTTTTATTAGGTATATTTGGTTTTACATAACATCATACAGCTGTATCTTACACGACCAGTAAAATAAAGGCTGTTATCCTGTTATCTAAAAAGCAGAATTCGATTCGGATATGTTTAATCAGTTATTGAACTTTGCAGGAATAAATGCATTTATGATATAAGGAATAAAATTTCCAAACGATAAATCAAACAGCAGCGATTGTAGAAGAAAGTTTTTGTTAAAACTGGGGTGTTTCTAAAATGTTTTTCTTATATAATTTTGTACGTGTGTAAATTTATCGAATTATTTTTACAGTTTCTAATAGAGATATTTCTTCCTAATAAATTATTCAAATAAAAAAAATTTCTAACATTAACAATTTATTAGATATTTTATTTATAATTTAAAATGAATTCATAAATATAATCTAGGTTCGAATCCTGCCTGCGACAATTTTTTTAGAAAAAAATTCAATATCTTGAAGGGAAAGCAAGCTACGTTAAATATAATAATTTTTACTAATTTAGTAAAAAGGAAAGCAATATCGAGGTGCTAAATATAACGGTTAGTTGATATAACAACATAATCTCAATTTGTTATATTTCAGTTATATCTTAATTAAATCGAGGAAAAAATTTTTAAAAAAATTATAGCATGCTAGAAAGTCAATACAAACGTGTACATATCACTTAAAAATAGTTTTATGACAACATAACTTTAAAAAAATATGTAGACATTTCTTCATCATTTCTTATAGGAAAGTCGTTTGGTGACCACACCAGTTTTTTTCAATTGGGTAGACCTTCGTTATTTGCTAAAAGAATCGCACATTTTTTAACAATAGATAGCTTAGTTATTAGGCTATTGCTACCTTTAGGCTCAAAACCAGTTTTAACGCAGAACTTAAGATACAGACGTGGTTTTTGGGTTAAATATGCTGTTTTCAATATTGAATATGGGATTTAAATACAAAAGTATAGAAAAGTAATTAATCCTTTAATGATTGAAAATTGAATTAGACTTTAAGATCAAATTTAATTTCAATAAAAAATAAAAGAGTTAAAAAAACTTTTTGTTGTACTCGTTTTCGGTAATGGTAAGATATTTGCAATTTCTTTCTTATCCCATTCGTACGAATGATTTGTCTTCACAGAAACGCTTTTTTTGGTTGAATGTACTGGATCGTTGCAAATGTTTTGGTGACTTTGGTGATTACTTCTACTGAGAATACACAAAAACGCCTCTTGTCAATTCTCTCCTTCACTACGACGAACAATATTTTAATTAGGTCCTCAATGTTAACTTGATCATCGTTACTATCTTCTTCTTCATTTAAATCCTCAATAAAATTGCCACAAATATCTTCTGATTCGGAATGATACAACCCTTTGGGCCAGAAGGTTCATTGCTGCTGTTGTTATAAAGCTTCCGCATCCCGGGTGTTTTTAATACTTGGCCATTTTCTTCCCTTTTGTCCACCTTTGCAGGAGTTGCAGCTTATATGGTTGTTCTGTCTCTTTTTCTTCCACCACTCTTAGGTTTACGCGCTTGAGCCTTGAGGAAGGGGCAAACCTCTATTGGACTTTGAGTTGAAGTAGAGGTACTAAGTTTAGAAAATGAAATAACTGGGGTAGTTTCAAAAGTTACAAGCACACCATCAGCTTGAGCCGTGAAATGAAGAGAACGCTCTGCCACGTAGCTACATAAGAAATCATCCTCATTTAATATGTTCCTGTCAAAAAGCTAGATCCCAGTTGCTTTGAAGTCACAGACAATATTGTTTGTATTGAAAGCTTTCGTGCATGCTTTACCGAAAAGGCTAGCAACGTCATCTATCTAATTGGGCGACTAGGGTTAGACCACATAAAACTGTCGCACTGCGTTTTTCAACGATTTGTAAGCAGCTACATCCAGAGGTTGAAGCTTTACAGATGCGTAAGAAGGAACTTGCACAATGTGAATGGTATTCGCTGACGTAACGCTGGTCTTTTTATATATTTTTTCGATATTGTCGAAGAATTCGTTCACTGTCGTTCTTTTAAACGCTGTAGTTCTTGCAAAACTTATTGTTTCAGGTTTCCTAATACTAAGATCAAGACACCTTTTATGAAAACTTTTCAGCTAAACCACGACAGCTCCTTTTTTTCGGACCATGGTTTTAGAAATTTATAACTATTAACCACCGCAAGTTGGTAAGCCAAATCTTTAGCTCGTAATTTTGTAAGACCAAAATGCATTTTACTGGCGGTGACAATGTATTCTTTTAACTGCTTTTCTACATTATCACTAAACACTATGTTCAAAGCATAATAGGTTGCAAAATGTATTCTGCCTTGTCCTTATTTTTTTTATGTACCTTAGAAGTGTTGTATGACACAGACTCCAAACTTTGCAGCAGTTTCCCTAATTATTAAGTCTCTTTGCAATGATCCATAATTTTTTTCATGACCATGTAATCGAAGTTCCCTTTTAGACGTTCTTCTCCCTTTCTTTCGCAACCAAAAACTATTTTAACCTTTACACTGACAAACAGACATGAGTGTACAATCCACCATGGTACACTGTACCTTGATGCATTGATTTCCCACTGGTGTTGCAAAAAAAAGAAATAACACTTTTTGATTATATTCCGTCCAAAAAAACATCACATGTCCTTTAAAACTGATGAAAGATTATAATGAACTCAATTAAATTAGAAAAATGTACCACATGACACGCGAAAATATAATAATATTTATTTCCTTAGAACAAACAATGCGGGACTTCAGCAAATGACAGATTTCAGTATGGCGTCATCAAGGGTATCGAAAGAAAAAATTGGTTGAAAACACTTTTGGAGATAATGCTGGTGGTGCATTGTACCTTTTGGTGCAAATGCAAAATGTAAAAAAAGTGTAAGAAAGATAACCACTAGTAGAGAACTATTAATTGCAATATTAGTAAGAATAAAAAACAAGTTGTCAATAAACGTATAGTACAACTCAAATAAAAACATTTATCAAAAAGAGAATATAGAAAGAGTAGGTTTACGATGCTGTTCGCATTGTTTTGAAACAAGTCGACGACAGTTAGAGAAAGGTTTTTCCGACTACAGAAATAGAATAGGCTGAGGGCAACTTGTATAATCACGGTTTAAACTTTAAGTGGTACAGTACATATCACGCTTTATTGCCTTCGTTAAACAAAATCTAAAAAAAAAATAAAATAAAAACATATTTTTTTCAAATATTGATTTTATCTGTATCTTAAACTTGCTAGAATTTTTTCACTGTTTCAATAGAATCTTATTGATCGAATTTGTTTTGAACAAGTAATGATCTTAAGAAATTTAATTAATCAGTATCTTCTAAACGTATTGTTGATACAAGAGCCGAATCTAGTACTGTTGTTTTATGTATTTTCACATCTTTTGTATTTGCTCTAAAACAACTTTCAATTGAAGACATTGGTTCAGTTGTAACTTTTGTCCTAACATTTTATTATTTTCTTACATAAGAAATTCATTCTAAAACATCAAAATTCTTTTCAACAATCTTTCAAAGTAATATTATAAAGTCGGAATTTTTGGTTTTTTAGCTTTTAAAGAAATTCAACTAATTTGGATTTTACAATTCACGTTTTCAAATTTTACAAATTTAATTTTTGAAAATTGGATTTGAAGTCGAATATTTATTTTTTGATGTGATCAATATTTTTCTAACGTAAGTTTAGTTTATTAGGTAATACATAAATAAACATCAATAAATTTAATTACTTCAAAATTTATCATTTAGAATCCCGATAGATGAATCATGGTCTTCGGTTTTATATAATTGTACTTAAGGCAACTTAAGTGTAAGTTTTGTTCATGATAACGTTAATCAATTTAATTAATAATAAGAATAATAAACTTAGTGAGACGTATTTTAAGATGATCTAAATAAGATAATAGTGTAGGTACATGACGTTTAAAAAAACTACTAAAGAAGACATTTTTTTCTGCTATTTTTAAATGACAAATATAATAAATAATACGCATAAAAGCGTCGTACAACACCACGTTAACCATTTAACGTTCTGTAAAAAAAGTTATAAGAACCGCCGACGGTAGTCGTGTTTAAAACGCATGTCTATTCTATACTTGAAAAAAAGCGTTAATTGAATCAATTTAAATTTTTATCTAAAAACTAAAAAAACATAGTTGGATAATTAAACGAAACTCAATTAAAACTAAAATTGCGATTTTATTTAAAACAATTCAAATCAAATATGCAAATCCTTGTATCAATGGTTTATTAAAAAGAGAAAATGGAAAATATCGTAGACAGTTTAAGGTTTTAAGAAACAATAATATTATGTTTCGTATAATGCATTGCATTATCTCAACATTACAGAACGTTGGCAAGAAGCACCACAGTTAATATTCCATCGGGGCAATTCTACTTATTCATTTTCCAAGCTTAGTTTCCCCAACAGATGGATGAGAATCTGACTACCTAATTACAATTTTAAATTTGCCGTCATTTTCCCACGAAGAGCTTTACTTTAATAAAAGATTTCCCTCAATTTTACTTTGTTCTTTCTACTTTAACCTAAGTGCTTGCTTAAATTAAAAAACTTTTTTATCTTAATTTTTTCTTCTCCAGACTACTGTAAATCTTTAGAAAAAATCGTTTTCCATTCATAGCACGACACAAGCACCTTCCAAGAAAAATAATGCAAATCGTGTACTTATAAGATCAGGTATCTAATAAGAATAGCACTTAAGTTGCTTAAATATTTGACTTACATAAGCAGCTTAAAACCAGGTAAATTTTGGTTATTTTCAAGAAAGTATTAAACTTATTTTTCAATTTTTAAGTAAACATAATAGTTTTACTATACAATTCATTTCACGCGTTCTTTAACAAGTCATTCATGTCGAAATGTACATCCTTTCCTTTTAAAACAAGTAAAGGATTTAAGTATTCGTAACAAAAGTCAATTTTTTGAAACAAATGTATTTTTTCCTCGAAAAAAATATAACAATGAATGCTAGACGCCTCTTTAAATTCTACTTTACTGAACATTTATTTCTCGTTTGTCTCGAATCTAATAATTAATTTTGCAAATAATTTTTGACTCGGTTAGACAATTTGTACTTTATCAAAACAAAAATGTAGATATTTGTCCGCTTATCAAAAAAAGCCAAACAAAACAAATAAACAATTAATGTTTTGGTATTTTAAATGTTTTTTTTATGGGTTACATGCATTGAAATGTTAGTAAATAATGTTTTTAAGGCACTTTCATTTTTTTTTGTTATTAAAATCGATTAGAGTTTTATTATTTTACGAATCTAATCCAAAACAACACGCTATTAATATTTATCTCTAATTTTTTTAATAAAAATTGAATACTTAAATTTTATTTTCTCGCGTGTCAAAAAAAAAGTCTACGGGAAAAATTCCATTAAATACTAGTTCAACTATGACACTTTTTATTGCACGGTTTTAACGTTTTATTTTAACAGCATTTAGTACATGGTATGAAGAATTTCTTTAAAAGTAGTTAAAATTGATTAATTTATTTTTTAATGCATATTTTAGATTTAGAAAAAAGAATAGAGTTCTAAATACGTTTTGAGTTCACTCAAATATAGCTGAGTAATCAATTCATTAAAATGGCATATTTGGAAAAGTTTAATTTATTCTGACAGACATGTACATACGTTTCTTTTAACGCGTAATCATTCTTTTAACAAAACGTTTGACAAACTAAATTATCAATTTTTTTAGTTTGCTGCTGTGTATATCTTCTATTTGATTATACTAAAAATTAAAGTGTGACACCTGTTCTTTTTAAGTGTTTACCGGTTACTTATTTTTACTTTAACAACAACTTATACAATAGTACATTGTATAATGAGTAAGAAATGAATGTCATTGCCCACGAGTATGAAAATTTGCAAACGAGTCAAAAGATAATTAGACTCTTCTGAATTGTCATGCAGTTCATAAAACCGATCCATGTAACAAGTTTCTAAACACCTGATTCTAACAACGGCTTTATAATATTGCAAAAGTCCGATAAATTACTGCTGATGTTTCTTTCCCATCAAAAGAAAAAACCTGCAAGCAAACAAGCAGTGAGATTGCAAATTAAGTATTTTTAATTTATTCTAATTACCTTAAACCTGGTTTTTTCTAAAATATGTTACTATTTAATCACAAAAAAGTCGCCACTAAATACCAACGTTTACAAACATAACCTAAAATAATTAATTTACAAACCAAACCTTTTTTGCTACATACGTACCGTTGAAACTAATGCAATAGCATCCACACGGTCCTTTTGTTTTTAAATTTTATAATTTTGGTGCACGCAATATTTGTACACGTCTTTTAAATTATGTTTTTATAATTCATTATCCTGTACGGTAATAGTTTTGACCTCTACGGAAATGATTTTGACCTGTACGGAAATCAAATTGGTCAAACACAATGCACAGTGTTGTCTAATTGCAAATAAACGTACAATGTATCGTATTATCTGTTAGTCGTAGAAAAACATTTTTTTGATACTGTTGTAGATAATAATAAGTTGTTACTATTGAATTATCTACATTAAAATCTAAACTTTAGTGTGGACATGGTAATCACACGATCATTGTTGACTTCATGGTGATTTCAAAGGATTTTTTGTTTTGTTTTTTTTTAAATATCTTTGTACAATAAATATACATTGTCAGTCTACAATGGTAAAACTTGTCAATCTCTCATAACACGAATTGCAAAATAAGATAATATGATAAATAGTCCCAGAATAGAAAAATCTACAAAATTATAAAAATGTTCCAATGTATTAATTAGTTTTTAAGCGGTCTTATCAAATAATGAGTTATTCTAATTTCTTGAATATATATTTTCTAAACTAGTTGATTACTTTGCTCAAACTTTCTTTTAGTTTGAAGACGTGCACACTTGGTTGGTTTTTAGGCTCGATACAGACACGCGTTTGTCTGCCGCGCGGTGCCGCGGCGGCACCGCAATTGCGGTCTGTGATACAAGCTAATGCATGTTCCAATGCACACATGCCTCCGGCGACTTTGCGGTAACGCGCGTTCGTCTTGCGTGCATTTTGCGCCGCCACTCCACACGGGAATGCAGCGGCGCCGTGCACGCAAGCGCGGCTCGTAGTTCATTGTTGTAAGTAGAATGATACAGACGTGCGGTGTTGTGTCTCCGAAATGTCCGGCAATTTAGATAAAATTGACATTGAATTGTTTATTGGTGCAGTGCAGGAGCATCCTGCAATATGGAATGTTGCACTGGAAGAATATCATGACCGGAACAAAAAGAGAAATGCATGGATAACAATTGCGCGTCAATTTCAAGAAGGATTTGATGAGATGGAGGACAAAGAAAAAAAATTTATATGTAAGTGCAATATTCTTATTATTTGTTAATACAAAAATGACGATAGCTGTGGACAAATCCTTAGGTCAAATATATTGTATGTAAAAGAGTATTAAATAAAGTTTGTTTGCCATGAGACGCTGCCAACATCAGAAATAAAACAATCAGCCAACTTGTTTCTAGCTTCAGTATACTGAGTAGGTGGTCGTGAGGATCCGATGGTGTCTGTCACATCAATAAACCCTGGTACACTTAATATATCTTGCAAGTCGAACCCATCTCTATCTCTTACAAAATTATGGATAGCACAACATGTTTTTATTATAACTTTGGCAAAGTCCATATTTGCATTGATAGCTTTACGGAAAATTTTCCATTTATTTATTGCCAGTATTCCAAATGTACTCTCTACATTCCTGCGGGCCCGAGACAATCTATAATTAAAAATCCTTTTTGTGTCTCCCAAAACTTTGCCGGTGTAAGGTCTCATTATGTGTTTGGATAGGGAAAACGCTTCATCGGCAACAAATATGTAGGGCATGTTTGGACTTGCTGTTTGTGGAAGAGACTGACCTTTCGGAAGATTCAGTTCATTATTATAGAGCCTCCTATAAAAGTCACTTTCTTCAAAGATAGTGCTGTCAGAGTCTTTTCCGAAAGCACCAACGTCAATGTAAATAAACTTATAATTTGCGTCAGCAATAGCTAGTAATACAATCGAATAATAATTCTTGTAGTTATAAAAAAGCGAACTACTCATCAATGGTTTTCTAATTCTGACATGCTTGCCATCTATGGCACCCAAACAGTTTGGGAACTGAGTACGGTTTTGAAACCCTTTCGCAATTTCTTTCTACTGATCTTCTGTTAATTCTGGAAAAGACTCTTCTTTTAAAGTAGCCCAAATCGCTCTGCAAACTCTTCTCAAAATGGATCCTATTGTTGAGTGTCCAACTCTATATGTTAGGTGCAGGTTCACCTAATCCCATCCACTTCCCAAATATCTGTAAGAAACGTATTTTTTAGTATACGAGTAATATTATACAGTGTGCTGCTTAAGTATGGAATGTATTCAACAATTAAGCCATTTATATTTTTCAGGCAAATCGATCGAACAGGTCAAATTTTATTTTATCTTCCGCATATTTAGACATTTACAGGGTGTCCCAATTTCATGTACGACTAGCACTACCATTTTTTTTAATGAAACTACCTATTTCTGTTCACATACTATAGAAATGAATTAATTATTGAATATATTCCATACTTTAACAGCACACTGTTTAGTAGTTGCACAACATTATGTTTTGTTTATTTTCAGGCAACACATCGACGAAGAAGTGGAAAAATATAAAAGACAATTTTATGAAAAGTGTAAAGAAGAAAACCAAATCCGGAGAGGCTGCCGACTTAGGAAGACGGTACATATATGCTCGCTAATTATCGTTTTTGCAACAGGCCGGTGCCACAACAGACACTCAATCCAGCGTAGCAGACGACGACTCTGAAGAGACTCTGGAACACGAAGAAACAACTCATGAGCAACACGAAGAAGCAACTCATGAAACCCGAACTAGACAAGCAGAGCACCTGCGGGCTCCTCGTTATGAACCCGGCAGATCAAACAAGCGTAAACGTGATATAGAGGCCCAACTGATAGAGTATATAAGTTTTTTTTAAAGCTTTCTTCCATCCGTAAGTGCTTTCACTGAAGACCAGAAGCTGGAGTTTCGTTGTGAAGTGCTGAACACCATAAAACGTTTAAGAATGTCTCAACACAGTACACAATTTATTCCGCAATGTAATGTGCGTCAACAGGAAAGGTACACTGGATATGCAGCAACCATTTTCCCCATATCAACCACAGCCCCATCCACTAACTCCATCCCGCCAACATGTTCTTCGACTAACTGAACTCCGACCATTCTCCTCTCCGACACCTCATGTAGCATCTGCTACATTGCCTCAACCCTCTCCTACATGGTCTCAACCCTCTCCTACATGGTCTCAACTCTCTCCTACATGGTCTCAACCCTCTCCTACATGGTCTCAACCCTCTCCTGCATGGTCTCAACCCTCTCCTACATGGTCTCAACCCTCTCCTACCTGGTCTCAACCCTCTCCTGCATGGTCTCAACCCTCTCCTACATGGTCTCAAACCTCTACGGCATTGTCTCAGCCCGATACCAGTGGTCTAACTACACAACCAACCTCTCCATCAGATGGTTCCTTAAGCCAGGACGTTGACCGTGAACAACAAAGTATTGACCTGTTTATTAGCAGCGGGTAGCTTAACAGAAATATATTATATTCTAGAATGTTTATTTTAATAAAATAGCTTACAGGGTTTATGATCTGGTCACTTTATTTTTGTCTGTTCCCAAGTAGCACCATATTATAATTAATTGATTATATACATTCATCTTACCTACATTTTTATTTATGCAGTAAAAACGCGTTCTCATAAAGAAACCAACACCGGTTCAAACTTTACCATTATGTAACAAAAGCGAAATTAAATGGATTTTTAAGAGCAATTGTTGGCAATTAGTAACTATTTTTGGTCAGTATCGCTGCTTTCTGGCCCAAATATGACTCCTTCTGCTACGTTGGTTGATTCACAGGAATTATTGAATTAACTTTTATAAAATAAACTTACTTCAGAGTTATAGCCAACATTTCCACCGGAGGAATCGCGCGTCTCATTGGTGTATGTTGGGACTTAATCTTGTCGGTGAGTCTCCTCGCAAGCTCATCAAATGACTTCACACTCATTCGGAACTCTTTAAAAAACTAATCTGGATTGTCTCTGAGATCAAAAAAAGAGGTAACAAATCTGCCTCTTGTGAGCCGTAACTCAGTATATGGATGTATCCAATAGCGTTTATTGATCTTTCTAATAAACATTTTGTATACAAGAAATGCAAAAATTGCACGTTTTCTCCTGACAACTTCCATCTTCGGAAGGAGCTTGCGAACTGGCGTCATTTCGCCGCTATGTGTGTATTTATATTGACACAGCCGCTGCGGTGCCGCCGCGGCACCGCGCGGCAAACAAACGCGTGTCTGTATCGAGCCTTATACTTCTTTTAAGTGAAGAAGAAACAATTTTGATAACTCACTTCAGAATCTAAACTTTTAGTATTCTGCATCGTTTTAAACATAAAAACTGTTCTTACATAAAGTATCAATTCACATTTTCAAAATAATATTTTATCTCTTTTCACTAAGATTAGCGTAAAATTTAAAGTCAAAAAACTATTGTAACAAGCTCGAGTATGTTCGCGGATATTCTGTGAAAAACGGTAACTACAAAGGATACGACGTCACGCGTTTCAAAGAGAAGTAGAGAATTCTAATAAATTAGTCATCGCAGAATATACTAAAATGAAAACTTTTCAAATTGATACGTGCACATATAAAGACATACTACTTATCTACTAGAAATTTAAAAAAAAATGTTATTGTGGCCTTTGTTGTGTTTATCTTTTTTTTTTAACTATACCAGTTTATTTAAGTGTTATTTTTAAAAGTTATCGTCTTCATTAGAACATCTAAAGTTTCTAATCAGACAAATCTGTCACTTATCAAATTTTCATTCTATTGACAGTGACTTACACCACTTCTGAACGTTATTTTTATTTATGACATAAAAAAAACTCTGTTCACTGAGAACAGCTACAACTTTTATGCTGCGTCCCAGACGAATGTAGATGCGCAAGTAGATCAAGCGACGTAACAAGTTTGGTGCCTCTGCAACGTTTCCAGAGACATTCAAAAACCACTTAAGGTTAACGACAAATCAGTTTGAAGAAGTATTGTCAATAGTGGAACACTCCATTAAAAAGCAAGATACTTTAATGAGAGCTACTTTAGAGCCCAGAATAAAATTGTAAATTATTCTACGTTACTTGGCGACTGAAGATTCATACAGCACTATGGAACATATGTATAGAGTTCCAAAGAACACCATATTAAAGTTTCTAATACAAGTCTTAAAAGCTGTATATGAGGGATTGAAATATTATATAAAGGTAAGTAAATCAACTTTATTTGTAGCATGTAACAAAAACAAACAACTGACAATGCATAATATTTTGTTCTTACACACTTTAAAACGAAGTGAAAGTAAACATTATTTTCATGCACCAATGCCACCAATACTTCAGATAGTCTCACTTAGAGCATTTGGTCCTTGTTGGAAATAGTGTGAAATGAATCATAAAAATAGTTTGTATCACTATATTGATATTGTCTATCATCAATAACACCTGTACTATCAATGTAACATAATTGCGGACTTGGAGATTCGTAGTATTGTGGAATGAGCCTTTCTTCTTCAGCACGTCCAGAAAGTTGTGAGAAATTGACAAATGACTGAGACCTCTGCAACGATGCAAGACGGTAGCTGGCTACATTATCTTCAAAATGAGAAAATTCATCTTCTTTTCGTTTGGTGGATTATGCAGTGACTGGATGGCATTTGTGGTATATTAAGGAAGTTATATCATTTGTTTTAAAAGCCTTCTGCTTGGTGTCGCTGATCTTTTAATGCTGAAGTTGCCATGTGGAGTTTCTGGGTCATTTGTAGATATCGCTGCATTGTCATCCATGGAACGCTTCCTGGTTAAATCTATGGATACAAAGATGAGAACGTCTTTCGGGTTCTCATCTTAATATAGACTCCGGCCGTGCAAGCCTTTGCTATTACAAATCTATAGACGATGAGGACAATGTGGTGCAAATGCTGATTGCTTCTCGAAAATTCGTTTTTTGAGTATTGGATCTTTGAGTATTCGATTGAGTAGCATTCAATTCACGTCTATTAGATGTCGCATCTACTTTAGTTTCATGCTTTCCTTGTTCTAATTGCGAGGTTTTAAAGTTATCAATTTCTTCAGACTGGAAAGAAACGTAAATTAAAGCCATTGAACAAGTAAATTTTCCATTTTCAGATGCCTACATCTACTAACTATTGGGTAGCTATAGTAAAAGGTTTTGAAGAGCAATGACAGTTTCCAAAATGCTGCGGCACACTGAATGGCAAAAATATCAACATACAATGTCACAACAATAATCATAGTGACTTCTTCAACTACAAAGGATTTTTCAGCACCATATTTTTCCTCTTAGTTCACAATTACTGTTGCACTTATATTGATATTGGATCTAATAGACGAGTAAATGACAGCACATTTTTTAGAAATTGTTTATTGAAAGCAGCAATAGAAAATGCACCCGTGGGATTTCGAAAATGGGGGGTTACTGTGGAAAATGATGCTTTTCCACTAAAAGATTACTGGTAAAACCGTATCCAAGGCATGGTCACTTATCAAACGCAGAAAAAGTATTCAGTTGTAGACTCTCAAGAGAACAAGAAGAATCGTGGAAAATGCATTTGGCATATTGGCAGTGCGATTCAGAATTTTTATAGCGCTTATTTTATTAAGTTCTGAAAAAGTGAATGAGATCCTCAAAGCTACATGTGCTATTCACAACTGGCTACAACAAACATCGCCTAGTTCTTACATGCTACCTTTTTCTATCGACAGAGAAGATAAAAATGTACAAACTATATTAGGAGTATGAAGAAACGAATGTACATGTTTCGGATTACAACATTTTGTGCGTAGGATTGGTAGTAACAACTTCACTGCTTCGGCTGCAAATTGTAGAAAAAATATACGGATTGTTTTATGGGAAAAGGAACAGTTCCATGGCAGTAGAGTATAATACACTAATAAGCATTAATATACTAATTCGTATTTGCCTATACGAGTATAATGTGTAGAATCATTCAAAAAAAGTTGGTGATAGTATAATTGGAAATTTGTGTCAGATATTTTCATCAATCTGTAAAAAATTTACCAGGAATTTGTGCTGTACGTGGCAGCCTTTATTATTAATCATCACTAATTTAAATAAGGCATTTATTATTAGAGACAATTTTTCTTTTTTCTTTAGGCCCTACGTGAACAGTTAAGTTGATATCTCTATAGATTGATGAAAGTATCGGACACAAATTTTTAATTATACCTCTTGGTATACTTTCTACTTACATGATTTGAGAAATGTTCTCTGGTATTACTTCCTTCAAAAGTCTGTTGGCGGTTTGAAACCACGGCAAATGCCAAACATGCTTCGTCAAGTGACATTTCGGAATTAATTGCACGCTTTATTTTATTTTCCTGAACGTAAGTGCTTTTTACATTCTTATTCTTTAGATCATTATCAAAATTTTGTAAATTTATTTGTGAAATAAAATTTCTTGAGTCTGTGTCCCTAGCGTTTTTATTTTTATAGAGAGTATGTCGAAAATTCTTTAAGCACTCTGTTTCTTCATATAATTCCACAAATTTGCGCTTCTGTCCATTTTTTGTTTGTCATGTTTTACAAACAAAATACAAATAATATTAAAAAATTAAGTACTAGCATGAAACTCAAACGCTGAAAGTTGGAAGGCAACCGAATAACTCGTAGGAGAACAAACAACGTGCCAGTGAACTTGTGTGTCTGTTTATACAGTACGAGTTTTATGCGAGTATCAGGCGAGTAGGCATGCTAGTCGTCTTGGCCGAGCCCACTAGCACCGTGTCAACGCACATTTAACAACAAACATTCTAACGGAAATGTAAGTGTAGAAAAAGAGATAAATCAACGATGCTGGATGAAGCCGCCAATATTGAAGTACTTGGACAGTTCGCTATAAATCCAACAATGTCAACTCGTCAGACAGCTAAAGAATCAAAGAACTGTTGTAAGGGCATTAAAAAAAACGTCACAAGTTTCATCCTTACAAAAACAATAATTTTCAAAAACTTGGAGAAGATGATCCCGACAAAAGAAGTGAGTTTTGTGAAACTATCATCCATTAAATTAATGCAAATTCGCAATTTCTAAACATTTTTTGTTTCAGTGATGAGTGCAAGTGTTATTTAAATGGGTATGTCAACAAAAATTGTCGGTATTGAAGCAACGAGAATCTTTAGAGTTTGCGGGAAATGTACACTCAATACCCCAAAAAACTTAACGTTTGGTCGGAAATTTTGGAAAATGTTATAATAGATGAAAATGGTACCATTTATCTTAGAGGTGCATAAATAAAAATCTTCATTTAAATGAAGGTTTACTCTATTTCCAACAAGATAGAGCTTCTTCTCATTACGTACGACCAATTAGACAATGGTAAGATTATCATTATTCAGATTGGTGGATTGTCGTTTCCTCACAGATGAAACTTTTGAAAATGTTCGACAGGGATTTGAGAACAGACTCTACCGTTGTCTCGAGAATACTGTCAATCATTTCCAGCACTTGTAAAAACATTTCTTTTTTGTTAAAGTAATTTTGAATAGATATTGTGAATTATATTTATATTAATAAACCATAAATTTCTTTTTATAGACTATTACTTTTTGTGTTAAATTTTAAACTTACTTTTTTTTTAAATTTTTTAATTTATTAATAAATGAAAAATAAAATCATTTATCTCTCATTGATTTTTTTCCTTGTCAAAAATTGTCAAAATTATAAACATAAAGCTGAATTCCTTATCAAATTTTACAAAAAAACAACGTATCACAAGTTACTGTGGGTCAGGAAGTTGATTTTACCAATGTCGTTTAAACGTCAAAAATCGCTCCTCTCAATATTAAAATTGACTGGTTGTTACAATTTTTTTATTATCGTTTCAACATTAAAGCAATTGAAAGTTTTGAAAAACTCAATTTGTATGCTGGATTTCATGTTATGTCAAATCAACTCAGTGGAACAAAAACAAGAAATCTTCTCCCAAATGCCGACGATTAACAAATCGTATCACGAACTGTTACTTCTGTCTTGTAAAAGTTGTAGGATGTTCAAAAACCAATAAACACAAAGTAACGTATCCAGATATTCCAAATCTAATGTATTCAAATACTTTTATAAATTCCACGGACAAAGAAGATATAAAAGACGTTTTGCATGTGCCATTCTTGAGCGATCTCCCATATGTTCTGTCTAAAAAACCACATCTCATTACTCATTCAGGTCTCAATGGCTCAATACGGAATTTCGGTTTAACCAAAGAAAAATCACAACTTTTGGGATCTCGATTAAAAGAATAGAAGCTCCATTACAAGAATCTCTGTATCGAATAAACGTCACGAAAAATTCAGTTCTTTGTTCTAAGTTGAAAGAAACTTTTGTTACTTCACTGATGAACTTTTGTATAAAATGAGTATTGAAGATAACCCTCCAGAATAGCGATTGTTGTATGACAGTATGTCAGCGAGATTAAATCTCATTCAAAATTCAAATCATCTTTGGCAAATCTGATTTGACCATAAGGTTATTTCTTTATTACTTGGATTGGAAACAAAATTTACCAGATATTATTGTTTTTTGTGTCTGTAGGATACCTGAGCAGTTCAGCGTTCAGATTAGAAAATGGCACCCACCGACCAACGCTGTTCTTGGAAAATTTAATACAAAGTTAGAACCTTCAGTGGATTCTCATTTAGTGATTCTACCTCTTCTACGCATTAAATTAGTGTTGATTAAATCGTTTATGAAAGCATTAGAAAAAGATGGAAACTGGTTTAAATACTTTCCAAAGCTGTCTGATGCAAAAGTTTGCGAAGGATTGATTCACAAATTAAAAGCTATTCAAAGATAAAAATTTTGAACGTACCATGAATGATTTAGAGCTGGTAGCTTGAACTTATTTTAAAAATGTTTGCATTTTCTGAGAAATTAAAAGAGTGAAAACTACTAAGATATTGTAGATAATTTGCTAGAAAACTATAATAGATTGCTGAATGTCGCTTAAAGTTCATTTTTTGTAGTCACATTTGGATTTCTTTCCTGCTAATGTAAGAGAAATTGCATCAAGATATTTCAGAAATGAAAAAAGGATACCAAGTTAGGTGAGATCTCGTCATGATGAAAGATTATGGTTAGTTTTTCATTAGAGAAGGCAACAGTTTACATAAAAGGAAGAAGTAACTCTATTTATGCACAGCTTTGATTCGTCAGCAATTAAAACAATCTAGGAAGCGTGAGTCGTTTTGTTTTCTTCTCGAAAACAATATTCTATTACTACCAACTTGATGCTGATCTTACTAGAAAACTTTCAATGTTTCGTTTAGATCTTTTGAAAAAAAAATTAAAAACATGTCATTTTCTCAGAATATTTTCTATTATTTGATGTGCAGTTTTTTTTTAAATGTTGTAATGTAAAGATACATAATTATCTTATCGTCTGGTATCATATTTTTACAAGCATTTACTAGCATTTTGTTCTGTGTAAAAATATATAACTTTAGTAAATGTGCTAAATATCAAAGTAGTTCATGAAAATTGTTTTTAAAATGTTATGTAAATACTATTCATGCAATAAAAAGCGGTTGCTGTGTAGTCTTAGTTCTTTATATTTTTTGGCAATCTGGCATATTTCACGAATATCGTTTAATATCAAGCTGTTATTAAATTGTGATAAAGTTAGCAAATGATCCCGGATTAAAATTATAATATTGTAAACATCGCGCTTAAGCTTTCCGTTTTTTAACTATAATATTTACGCATACCTCATTGAAAATTTAAGCGTTATGTTTAGATTGACGTAGTTGTAAATCATGCAATTTTTTTCTAATTGAAAGTGCAATGTTTTGAAACACTATTTGCGCAAAATGTGCAGTGTGCAGAACATGCTAAGCGATAAAAAATATTAACCAAACGTTTAAAATATTTACAAAAACCCGCCGGTCACATTTCTTCGCACTCGCCTTACTGAAAACGAATGATTTAATGAACGACGACTGCCTTTGGTCTAAAATTAGATTTCATTTTCAAAACAAATTACTTTTTAACACTGAAAAGTCAATTAGTCGTAGGTTTTTAAAGCAATGCGCTCAACGCTTTTTAATCTTAAGTATCACAACCTGTAGCTATGAAATTGTTTATATAAACGCTTTGTGTAAGAAAAACTTTTGATAACAGTCAAAGCGCACCGATAGTTTTCTGGCTGTTTTTAAGCCTTTTGATCTTTCCGGTATCTCTCTAATTAGACTTTTTCTACGTTTTACTGTTACGCAATCTCATTAAACAGTGACATTCTTTGTTATTTAAAATAATGATTAATGATGAGAGTTGCAAATTCTTTCGCATTATCGTTTCTAGAAATTGTTTTTGTTTACTTCATTTTGAATTAAACAGCCCTAAAATACCCACAATAAATAGAAATTCTGTCATGGTTTATAGTTTATACCATAAATTACATTTCACTTTTACAAGAGATTATTGTGGAATTTAATCTGTCACGATATATTTGAAGTACTTAGTCTGTTTTTAGATGCAAAATATTACCTACAGTATCATAATTACAGGCATTTGATTTATGGTTTAGAAATAACACGCAATAACAAGAACAAATAACTTCCACAGCTGATTTTTAATTTAACTTTTTCTTTATCGCATCACTTACAGATTTGTCTTCAATATTCAGAAGTCGATTTTACTTTAACATAGAGTCCAGTCTGTTGAGATCTATAGTTTTTTTTTTGGAAACTCAATGCTAAAGCTAATTGGTAATGAAATTATGGCAGGTAGAGTCAGAGAAGTAGTTAGTAACAATGTCGAACAAAAGTGGTTGAAACATACTTTCTCATTTTTTTTTGTTAGGCGTTATCCAGTCAATATTGGTTTAAGTGGCTTCATTCTCGGTCGGACATAGACCATGGCATCACATCTCAGTATTCTCCTCTAATTTTCTGTATTTGTTGCTTTAGTATATAATTAATATACTATTGCTCTAAATGTAAAACCATAATAATGAAAAGTAGTTGGAATTGCTTACAAAATATATAACTACGGTTTTTTTGTATTTTCTTGATTTTCATGTCTCTTCGGTTCTTTCTAATAACTTTACATTTAACCGTTCCGGCACTGTACGCTGGTTTTATCTTTTAGATATTTATTAACTACTTAAGAACATTGGTTTAAAGGTTTAAGACAGAACAAGGTCTGACAAACTTCAGTATTTCCACAGATCCGTGCATAGATTTTATCAGAAAGTTTGAAATAATTTATCCCAAAATTGACATTGGATTAAACGAAAACAAAAATCAATGATCTATTGACAAGTAACGCTGTCAAAATCCCAACTATAAAAATAAGTTAGGAACAGTGTCGGTATAATTGTAAAAAACAAGATCAGAACTAGGAGATAGCTGTTTCGTTCTTTTCGAAGTCGCAAGCACTAGTATACACTGATGATTGTTTTTTGCAAATTTAAAAACATTTCTGTAGTCCGGGCTAACGGGATGTCGAAAAAAGTTATTAATTCAATTATTATTAATATTATTAATTAATTAATTAAAAACCGTCACTGTATTAATTGCTATCACTACAACTGCGTGTGTTTTTGCTGCTTTAACTATCTCCTTCCATTTCTTTTTCTTTCTTGCTTCCACCTTCCAGCTTGTGATTTTCATGTTTTTAGGTCTTTTTAAACTTGATCAATCCATCTCAATCTTGGTCTTTCTCTTGTTCTATCTTCCATTGGTTTCCATTCTAGTAATTTCTTTAGTGTTTCGTCTTCTTCTCTTCTGCTTATGTGTCCCAGGCATTCTATTTTGCTAGACTTGATGAATTTTATTATGTCTTCGCTTGTTATCTCGGCAACTATTTCATAATTCATTCTTTGTCTACTTTCGTTTTCATTAGTTTTGATTGATCATAAGATTGTTCTTAAAATTTTCGTCTCGGCTCTTCTCATTTGCTCCTCCTTTTTACCTGTTAAGCACATCCTTTCCATAGCGTGTCACTACCGGTCTTATCAGTGTCTTATATATTCGCATTTTTGTGCATTTGTTTATTTTGTTGCTTTTGAGATATGTTTTGTTTGCGTAGTATGGTTTTAGGCCTGTCTCTCTCTTATTTCGTTTTTTTCTTTGTTTGTATTTTCTTTTGTTGTTGCTCCTAAATATTTAAATTTATTTACTCGTTCTAGGGCGTATTCGTTGATTTTTAAAATTCTCTTTGTTTTTGTATCATTTCTACTATATTTGAAACATTTTGTTTTATTCTCATTTACAGTCAGCCTTATTTGCCTTGCTTTTTCGTTTAGGTTGGGGAATATCTCTTGTAGTTTTGTTTCCGTCCTTCTTATTATTACCGCGTCATCTGCGTATGCTATTATTTGTCCTGCTTTATTGATTATTGTTCTTTCACAGTTTAGTTTTCTTATCACAATTTCAAGCGCTACGTTAAACAAAGTGGCTGACAAGGCATTTCCTTGCCTTATTCCTTTATTGAAAATAAATCTGTCTGTATCCCCCTCTGTTGTTCTTTTTGTTGCATAAGTGTTTGTTAGCGCTGATTCTGTTAGTCTGATTCATTTTTGTGGTATTCCATCAGGCTTGTATCAATTTCCTCCTATTAATGTTATCAAAAGCTTGATTAAAGTCCACAAAAATCATGAACAATGTGATATTATGTTCATTGCTTTTCTCTAATATTTGTCTAATTATGCGGATATCATGTATTACAGATTTTCTCTTGGTGAACCTAAATTAGTAGATACCTATTTTCACGTGCTCTATCAGTTTTCTATTGAGCATTGTGGAGAATATTTTATAGGCTGAATTTAGCAACACAATCACTCTATAATTACTGCATACTTCTTTATCCCCTTTTTTGTGTATTGTTACGATAATGCCTTCACTCCAGTCTCTTGGTATTCTTTCCGTACTCCAAATGTCCTTTATTCCTTATTATTTCTCCACATATTTGATCTGTTGCTGAAGCCTTTCCATTTTTTTGTATCGCTATTATCTCCTTGATTTCTTCATACGTTGGTTCTGTTATTTGTATTTTCTCTCCGTTTTTACTAGTCCCTTCTTGTCTATCTGGGTCATTGTTCATATCGCAAGGGGGTGTATACAGCAGCTTTTGAAAGTGCTCTTTCCAGATTTCTTTAACTTTTCTAGCACTGTTTTGCAACATTCTATTTTTATCTTTCATTCCTTTGCTTCATATTTGATTTCCAGTTTTTTGTTCTCATATTTCCTGTATTCCTCATATTATTTTTCTTGCTATCTCCTTTCATATTTTCCATTAATTTATTTGTCCATTTGTTTTTCTTTCGCTTACATAATTTGCTTGTTTCTTTTCTTTTTTCTTTATATTTATTTATGTCTTCTTCTGCATTAGTTCTTATCCATTTTAGTCTTGTTCTACTTTTTGGTCTACTGCCTTCTCATATTTATTTTCAAACCACTCCTGCCTTCTCTTATTACTTTTGTATCCAATTGTATCCTGTTTTATATATGTCGTGTTTTATTTTTGTCAATTTTCTGTCTACAGCTTCCTTTATTTCTAAAGTTGCTAGTTCTTATTGCATTGCTTCCTTGTATTTCGTTTTCATTTCTCTTGTGTAAACTTTTTTATTTCCCAGCGTTTCTCTTTTCCCTTTTTTGTTCTTTGTTTGTTGAATTTTTATTTTATTTTTGCTATAACCAAAAAATGGTCGGTATCGGCACCCGCACCTCTAAATCTTCTTACATCTATCTGGTTTTCTTGTGTACTGTTTCCTTCTGGTATAATCCATGTTATTTTATGTGTTCTCTTATGATTGAATGTTGCGCTACTTATTATCATGTTTGTTGATGCTGCGAATTCGCACAGTCTACTTCCATTATCGTTTGTGTCATCATGTATCGTATGCTTTCCTGCCACTTTACTTGCGAATTCTTCTTTGCCTATCTGTGAATTGAAATTTCCAAACACTATTATCATATCATTCCTTGGTGCTTCCTGTTAGTTTTTCTAATTCTTGGTATAATTTCTCCTTATCATTTGCATCAGTTTTTTCCGTCGGGGCATATACATTTATAATTGACAGATTTGTAGGTTTGACTTCAATTCTTATATAAGCTAGCAAGTCCTTATCTTTATCCCATTTTTATGTTTTCTTCTTTGTTGTTTATTTATCCATTTTCCAAAATCATATCGATTTTCGTATCCTGTCATCTTTCATTTTGCATGCTTTTTCTTATTTATTCGTTATTTGATCGCCGTGATGTATTTGTTATTCTTCGAAGTTGCTTTTTAAACTCTTTATTTTCTGCGTCTCCTAGTGACTTTTTACTTATTGTTCTGATCTGATCACGATTAGTTTATTACATCTCATTTTTGCAAAGCATCCTTTTTTCTTTGCTTTTTTTAAATAGTATCCTAGTTTTTTCCTTTGTTCTTAGAGTAGTCTTCAGTTATCCATATGTTTGTGCCCTTTAAAAATTTTGTAGCTTTGAGAGTTTTTTTTTGTTGTTTCTATGTTGCTAGTTCCACCATTATTGTTCTATTTTTTCCTTCCTGTAATTTTCCCATTCTTGTTATTTCACTATCTTGCAGTACCTTTTTCTCATCCAGTCCCATCTTTTATACGTTTGTTCTATTTTTTCCATTAATTTCTTTTCGTTCCCATCATTTTCCTCTGCCATTAAATAAATTATTATATTTTTCTTCTTTGCCTCTTTTTCCAGTATCTCAGTTCTTGTTTCCTGATCTGCTACTTGTGTCATCAGGTGAATACTAACACATTTAGAGACTACTAAAGCTTATATACTAAAGGCATGATTAATAAAGCAATGAAGCGTACAAAATGCACATCGCCTATTTCTACAGTTGGCTAAAGACCTTCATGTTGTTGTTGATGACTGCTGTTTTTTGAATTTTTTTGTACCAATGTTTCTTTCTGTGTATGATCTTCGCTTCAGCCTATTTTATTCTATGTTAGAATGTAGCGCAATGCCAGATCTTAATTGTCATGTGTTCTCACAAGTGGCGTCTATTTTCCGGTGCGTGATTTCTTTGGATTGGATTGGGTTGGCCAGAATGTTGGAGGAGAGGTGAGCATACCAGACAGAACCCCGGTAGAACCAGTGCCACATGCGATGCGTGGTCAGTTTCCTAGAAACTCGGGGCAAGTCTCTACCTTCATCTCTAGTCCCGTGTTATTGGTCCAGCAACCCTAAAGACTCCCTGTTCTTATGAACTCTCATTAAAACCGACGATTTATAGAGGTTATTGATGGTTAACACTGATACAAGGTCCTAGCCGAGTCGAGCCTTCCTCTCCTTAGAATTTTTCTAAACAAATTATTTTCCGCAAAAATTGCAGATTTTAATATTGTGGGACACGCCTCACCCCAAGATAGTATTCCATAAGTCAAGATCGACGGTCTTTAAGGTGTTTTGGTCCAAAATATTTGTCAATCTGGAAAACACATAGATTAGCTGATTTATTCGTTTAGTTAGAGATTCTGAGTGTGATTTTCAGTTCAAGTGTTCGTCTATCTGAATACCTAATATTTTGAATTCTTTCTATTGTATCATTACCTAATTTTAAATTAAATATATTACTGGATTGTGAGTTTTTATAGATTGAGAATGTAATATATTTGGTTTTGTCAGTATTTAATAAAAGTTTATTGAGATTCAACCATCTTTTCACTCTTTCAAGTCCCTTAGAGACACGGTGTTGTCTGCAAATAAGTATGTGTGACCTTCTATTTTGGTTTCAAGATTTGGCAGGTCGTTAATAAATGCCAGAAATAAAACAGGCCCTAAAACCATACCTTGAGAGATTCCATAGCAAGTACCGTACAAAGTAGCGCTGAGAACCTCCCCCAATCTGACCTGCTGAAGCCTGCATGCAAAGTAGCTAATGAACCAACTTAATGCCGATTCTTCCACCCCCATACTCTCGAGTTTTTTGACTAACAGAACATGAAACACAATGTCGTCTTTCATCGTAACCTTTATCAACTTCTTCTTTTAGTGTTAAAATTTGTTGCTGATTCTAAGTCTATACCGTAGAGAAATTGCTTTTAACAAACTTTTTTGAAGAAAAACAAAAAACGTAGAGTTAAGAATAACTCTAAGGGTTTAGAAAAAACAAAATCAGTAACTAAACGCCAATGATTAGCTTCTTCATCAGATTCTAAAGATTTAAGTTTAACCGACACTTTAGAAAAGACATTGGAGATTATGAAAAGTAGTGTGCAGGATAAAAAAAAGCTTATCGGAAAACTACTTACAAAGATGACTGGATACTGTGCGTAATATGCAACATGTGATTGCATGAAGACTGTACCAACTTTAAAAACTCTTAGAAACGTCTATGGTTCATATATTTCTCCTATCACGGCTAGTTCATCTGACTTACATGGCAGAGGAGAGATAAACTATGACAAGTTATTTTATACTTCTCTTGTGTTATTTTATGGTGATATATTTAGTTGCTATTTTTTCCTTAGTTGCCGTAATGTTTTGGATATTATTTTGTTTACTACAACAGTAGTTATTTTTTCTGAAGGGAAAAACTTATTGCCGACACATTTTGTTCTTTAAAACACTATAAGTAACCATTGATTTTTTTAGTTACAGTAAGTCTTTGCTTGATGTGCAGTACATTTCTAAGTGGTTCCTTGATCTATTTGTTAGAGACAAAACACACAAATTTTTATTAACTAAATGAGATTTATAGAGGAAAAATAGTGCATCTGAAAGAAAAAAGATTGCCACTAAGACAAAATAGAAGTACTGTGGTTGCCAAGCATGGTACCAGGAAAGCCAAACATAAAGTACAGAGGTACAGACTTTTGGCAATAATAAACCGCTTCACTTCCATAAGGAGAGTTGCAAATTAATAGTTTGCAGAACATAGAAGACCTGTTAAGGTAATAGCAAAGGTTTCCACATCCAGAATCTATACAAAGATACAAACGTCTTCCGGGTTTAAACCGTGTCATTGTTGTAACCAAAGTTGCCAGCGTTTCGTACACTTTCGTAAGGAACTTAATCAGGGCGCGAGGAAAATTGAAGAACTCAAACAAGCAACCGAATATATAACTAAGAACTTCTCAAACGGTAGATAATAAACTTGTCAATCAAACCAGATTCTAAACTATATAGAAGTGATTTAAGAAGAATTAGCTCAAAATCATGACCACGATTAAAATTATTGGAGTGTTTAATAGTTTCTATGCTCTCTCAGATTTTCTTATTAGAAGAATGAAGATTTCGCAATCACCAAAACGTTATCAAAATCTATATTGTGGCCTGTAGTAAAATGATGTTCAGCAACCGCAAACTTAGAAATATACTTTTTTTTTATATGTTTTGAAATGCGTGTAATGACGGAACAACCGGTTTCGCCAATGTAGACTAAACCACATGAACAAACAAATTTGGTATACACCTTGAAAGGAAAGTGTAAGAAATGTGTCTTTGGGAGAAGGAAGAATCTGAGAAATTTTGCCTGTCAAGTTGAATAAGGGTTTAATATCATTCTTACAAAGTGGTTTCTTTATTTGATCTGTAACCTTGTGAATGTAGGGTAAAAATGCCATTTTTGGATTAGATTTGGTAATAGAAATGTTTAAATATCTCGCTTTATATAACCATTGTTCAACAGTTCTAGTAAGATGACGGAGTTCCAAGTCTAGATTCTTAAGTTGGTAAATAAAAAAACTGCACTGAAGCAAAGATTCAATAACACAGCGTTTCTGTGCAGCATGATGATAAGACGAAGCATGAAGGTATCTGTCCATATGGGTGGGTTTGCTATAAAGAGAATGACCCAGAAATGCATCGGACTTACGAGTCACAAGAACGTCGACAAATGAGAGTGAACCATTCGTTTCAATTTCCATAGTAAATTTGATATCTAGGTGTTGATTGTTTAGATGATCAAGAAATTCAGACAATTCGAGATGACTATAAGATCAAACAATAAACGGGTCGTCTACATACTTAAACCAAACTTTAGGTTTTAATATTGATGATTCCGAACCAATCGTTTTAAAAGATTCTATATAAATGTCAGCTACAACAGGTGATAGAAGAGAACTCATAATCAAAAACCTGTTTGTAGAACTATTTGTCAAATTGGAAGTAAGTGAATGATAAATACTTATCAATAAGACAACCCAAACTCAGGTCTTTGCCATGTTGAGACAGAATCTGTTTGATAATAATAAGATATTCCTTAATAGGAATTTTGGTAAAAAGCAAAGAATGTTGGACAAAAACTTGGCTAGCTTGTAGGTAGAAGATTGGATAGTACTAACGATAAGTAGGTAGGGAACATTTTATTTGTAAATTTTAAAAAATCCGTATAGACTATGTGGTTTGGAATCTGAAGGGGTAAGTCGACGTTTAGTTTCTAAAGGTAAATTGGAAGATTTAATAATGTGGCTGACCTGACGTTCAATCCTCGAATTGGGATTATGAGTTAGAAGAGCGTACGTTTGCTCTGACAAAATAGAATAGATTTTTGCAGCATAATCAATTTGATTTAAAACGGCAGTAGTGTTGCCTTTGTTGGCTGGAAGAACAATAATATCGGGGTTTCTACGGAGACTTTATAGTGCTAACTCTTCCGACTGAATGTTGGGTTCAGGAACTTTAAATGATTCAAGGATTTTTCCAGTGTGAACACAAATAGGACCTCAAATGTGGCGAGGAAGATGTCTTATATAAGACTCGACAGTACATAAAATATCTTTTTTAAGATTACCTTTGAGAGCAACAGCAAAATGCAAACCCTTAGATAGCACCTATTCCTATTCTGAAGTGAAAGTCAAACTAAACAAATTGACGACCATCTTCAAGAAGTTAGCAGTAGATAAAAGTTTATGATTCTTGTAGTTCAATAATTGAAACTTTTTGAGATGTTCTTCAGTGGTTAATCGTAGAGTGGTATCAGATGCTAGTAAGTAATGTTGTCAAAGAGATTCTAATCATCCACGGATAGATTGTTGGCCAACTCAACATAAAAATAAAAGAGTTGTTTCGAGATGGTGTCTAACTCTCGTCTGGTTTGCTTAATCCGTTTGCGTATCAACGCTAGACAAGCACAGTGTAGAATGTTTTCAGAAGAACGTGTCTGAATGTGAAACTTGATTTTGAAGGAGTGATGTGGTCACAACAGCGACTAAGAAAAATTAAAATGCACAAAAATTTGACGAGTTTGTGGCGAAGTTTGAAAGGAAACCCCTTACGAAATTGGTAGAAACTTTGACAACTTCGGTTACAACAATGACACCGTTAAAATCGTTTTCATCTTACTACGGAAGACCTATTAGAATGCGAACCGTTCATCGTCGCGTAAGAAGTTTTGAGCTGCGTTCATACCGTTTTAAATTCGTGTGACGGCTTACTTCTAAGCGTCGACGCAATGACTGCAATGGTGAAGAGAACGAGTTTAGTGAAACCAGGAACGGAATAGCGACAAATCGCTCTCGTTTAGGTTTGCATGATGACGTGATCTTTAATGTTCTGTGGAAAGATATGTGCACCGCACCATGGCTGTTATGATATGGGAAGCTATTGCCTTCGGTATTAGGTCACCTTTGGTTTTCATCAGAGACAATATGACCACCCGACGTTACATTTAAGACGTGGTAGAAACACCAATTTTGTAACATCAATGTATCAAGACTTGAAGCAAGAGAACTTTGCATCAATATTTTATAGTTATACTTACTGGTAACTTACACTTGGTTACACTTAATTACAATAAAACCAACTTTTACAAGAATTAATCAAACTGGCAAGAATAAGTAATAACTAAAAACTAATTATTATAGTGTGTACTCAAATCATGCCAACTCTCCAGAACATCTTCTATACCATCTAATAGTTTTGCATTAAAACGAGTATAGAATTTACAGTCGGAAAATGTAGTTGAATTTTATTCTTCAAAAATTTTATACATTATTGAAACTTTTGTCGTGAATTATTTTCAGTAAGATTTTAAATGTAAAAATGCGATTGAAACAATTTGTACTTTACGATTAGGTACGAAAATATACTTAATTATAGATAGACAAAAATAAGTCGAGTTTCTGGTTCAGATTCTGTTGCTTAAAATCATCGTGACTAAACCGTTATTTAAGATTGGTTTACGTAATTATACAATGGGATATTGAAAAAAACGATAATTTCGTATAAAATAATATATTCAACTCACGGTAACACAATGAAAATTCGAACTAAACGAACGTAGCTTTTCATCCCTTCGAATTCAAGAGAACAGCCGGTTTTTCTCATGATGGTGTAGAACTAGAATGGTGCTGTTACCAAGGAAACTTATATATACTTAATATAATAACATGTAGGTTTTTCCATTTTCCTTTTTTTTCAAATTTACAATTTAAAGATTATAAATTTGTTAATATAATTTTCCGTTAACTGATAACAGCTAAACATAAACATTGGTAGCGTTACGCGTTAATTGTAGCAGAATACAGTAAAATAACAATAAACATGTCAGAATTAATTATATAGCGTATATGTTGTATTTGTAAAGTTGTATTTAGAAAATACGCCAAATACAACATACGAGAGAATATTCCAGGTGCATTATTTCCATTTTTTATTTCTAGGATAATTGTGGAAAATGTGCATTTTAAAACGACGCGATTCCAAGAAAGATCGTCAAGAAAATTCTGGTCAACATCATCTGTCAGTTCTAGTTTTTACACGCCATCTTTATTACACTTTGATTACGGTACATAAAACGGTTTTTCAATCTATTTACAATTTATGTAAACACGCAAGCTTGCGAAATTTTCAATTGGTTTCTGTTAAGAGTCGTGTCATCAAGTGACACTTTGTTAAGCCGTCACATCGGCGGTGGCATAATTAACCAACGTACGTTAATAAATCATATTTTGTAACGTTTGTAACAGTTTATGACTGATAAATTATAAACAACGTTCAATTCGAGGAAGTATAACTAATAAATTTATAACAAGTATCTAACGTTGATGGTCGATAAAGCAAACGACGGCTGGTAAAACTTTTTATTGTAACCGTGGTGTAAATATTGGTTCTTGTATTTATTTCGGCAACACATGATAGCTGTTACGACTTCGTGTGGGGTTCCACTCACTTTTTTAAAGCAAATCATAAAGTTAGATGTGTGTACATTACAAATAATGTAGGTGTTTATAATGTCTACGTCATTTGTCGTCTGGTTAACTTTTTCATTATAAATGTTTTTTTGGCAATTATTTGTTATTCATTTTAATAAAGATACGTGTAATTGTGCAACAAAATCAGACATATGTGTTTACTGCATGAAATTCAGGATTTGTACGAAAGCGTATACATACATGCACGGCTTCATTTATCTACACCAATTGACTTTACCATAAACTAATTATTTTTTACCATTACGTATAATTTGTTTCACACATACACCATTAACCTTCGGTTTAAAATAAAAAAACCTTGGTGCCAAAATAAAACCTTTGTTCTTAAATATGAATTTGTATCTTTCTGGTTTTCAGTTTTTCATTGTTCTTTTCTATGAATTAACATTGAATACAGACATAAGCAAACCAGATTTCATGGAATGCTTATTTATCTCTTACGTTGTCAAAATTGTAACTCTGGTTTTTAAATGAAACTTGTAAAGACAACTAGGTTTTAAAGCAAACAGCATATCTGTCCGATTAGAACTCATTATATTAAAAAATCTTTGTCCAAGTTTTGTAGAATTTTAATGATAATTGATCATCAGCAAAAATCTACACTGTACCGTCTTCTGGAATAAAAATGTATAACCAAACTTCCGGTATTTTTAAGTTTACTTGTATTTAAAATGATTTTGTTAAATACATTTAACTGCCTTATAGCTCATTTACACATGGCAAGTTTAGTGGCGGAAAGTACTTGCCGCCAGTAAACTTGCCGTGTGTAACTCGAAGGACAGATGTGCTTGTTACTTGCCGGCCAGCGGAAAATAAAGTTGAATCGTCGGTTTGTGGCCAACTTGCGTGTCTCGACAAGTAGCTGACCGCGTGTAAAAACGTTTTTTTTGTATTTAGCAAGTTGCCGCGTTGTAGTTCTCAGATTCTTGCAAATTCTTTTGAAAATATGAAGTGGAACAATGATCAAATCATTACATTCCTTAATATTTATGAGAAATTACTGTATTATGGGATATACGTTCAAAGAATCACATCAATCAATTAAAAAAGCACACAGTTTTTGAAAATCTTCTTCAAGAACTAAAAGATAATGAGGGATTCGAAGGAATGGATTTGGTAGTGTTAAAGACCAAAATAAAAACCATCAAAACTGTATACCGCCAGGAATTAAATAAAGTTAAGAAATCTAAAAAAAGTGGTACTGGCGCCGATGACATATATAAGCCCAAGCTTATTTGGTTTGCCAAAGCTGATAGTTTTTTGAGGAATGTGAGCGAAACTTTATTTATTAAAGTCTTATTTATTTATTAAAGTAAAATAGGATATTATGTAAAAATAGTACATATGAATATTTGTTTAATTAGCCAACCATTCTATCTTGCCACGGTACAGCGCCTTCTCCAGAAAAGTAATCTGTATACTTAACACGCAATTGACTTGCAGCTTGGGAATAGTTATTTATTCCTAAATTTGTGATTGATGGCAGCGATTCAACTTCAGAATGCCATAAACCATTCAGAATATGCCCTGTATCAATATCTTCTCTGTCAACAGTATCTTTAGGAATATATACTCCCGGACAGGTTGTTCTAAGCCAATTATGCAATGAGCAAGAAGCTTTTACTACCAGATCTATTGTATTTAGTTTTAAATTAATCACATTATGAAAAAAGCGGAATCTTGAACTTAAGATACCGAATGCATTTTCTACAACTCGCCTGGCGCGTGACAACCGGTAGTTAAATATTCTTTGTTTCCTAGTTAGTGATCAAGTGTAAGATTTGAGGAGATTTGTTCTTAATGAAAATGCATCATCACCATTCATTATTTAACGTTCTGGCAAATTTAGAGATCCATCCATCATAGCAGTATTCAACTGTGAATGTCTAAATATAGTGCTGTCACTAGACCTACCATTTGCTCCTACTCCTATGTATTTAAAACAGTATTCTGCATCGACTAATGCAAAAAGGACTACGCAATAAGTCCCCTTGTAATTGTAAAATTTGGATGTGCTATTCGGCGGAGACTGTATCTGGACGTGTTTGCCATCTATCGCACCGCAGCAATGAGGAAAATTCCATTAGATCAAAAATTGTCTTTTAATATATTCCTATTCTTCTTTCGTTTTTGGAACCTACAAAAAAATCTTTATTATATAAAATAAACTGTGAACTGATTAGGATAGTGAAAACAAAAAAAATCAATTTTGACGTTTCCGAGATATGTCAAAATTTTTTTTAATGGGAATCTGGTAGCTCCTTCGTAGCTCCAATAATAACCGAGTTGGCAATAGTGCCGACTTGAGTTGAAACACCCTGTATATATGTATATGTATAGTGAATTGCAAAATTAAAGAGACACTTTTTGAAACACCCCTTATTTATTTTACCTGGACTTTGTCAGCCCATTTGAACGATCACGATAGAGTGTTTCAAAAAGGGTGACCCCTTAATTTTGCAATTCACTGTACATGTAGATAAATTATGTGCGTAATATTATTGCTTATTTAAGCACTACAAAAAAAATGTTTTAGGATGAACTTGATATCCAAGAAAGTTCAAACGATGAAGAAGACCAAGATAATAGTGATATTGACCAATCAGAGACTCTGAAAGTAAAACCAAAAATAGCAACTTCATCAAAAAACGACAAAGATGTTGTATTCCAAGCACTGAAACGAAAGAGGTGTGTTAGTAAAACTCCTGATTCCGGAATTAATTCAGCAATTACTGCTTTCGAAGATATTGTAGAACAAAATGAAGGAAATACTGACGATGAATACGATATATTTGGTAAACACATTGCTGCTCAACTCAGACAACTTCCAATCCAAAATTTTATAATTTTGCAAGAAGAAATCCAACAACTTATTACTAATGAAAGATTAAATTGTTGTTCTTCAATCAATCAAAATTTTAATATGTAGCAACAGCAGGATCAGCCAAATAATATAACATTGTACAATCTACAGAGTCGACTGTCAACATCATCCTCCAACTACTCCCAAACTTCTGATATCCTTCAACAGGCATTCTCTGATATAGACTATATTTAAAGCTTTCTTCAAAACATTATCACTAGATTGTAATGATATTTTTCTAATAAATAAGTTTGTGCATATTAAAGTTTATTTTTCTTACCTTTATATAGTCGGCAAAGGTTTCATAAATTGCCAAAAGGACCTCTGGCAAAAAAGCTGAAAGTGTGCCCCTCTGTAGTCTGTATAAATGTTGCAGTGATGCCAAGCTATCTTCACTAGCTAGGTATCGTAATGTTACTTCCAATTTTATTCTGGGAGAAATAGCAACCCTTATCCATGTATCTGATTTTGTCACTTTTGAACCAATAAGATTTAACAATTTCTCAAACATTATTGGGGATAATCTCATAAAATTTTTATAGGATCCAACATCTTCAATTGCTATCTCTTTTAACAGTTGAGCAGAAGCTCCTAAAGCATTCCGACGATTAATCCAGCTCCTTACCCATTTCTTCTTTTTATTCTTTTGTTGCTCAAGAATCTTCAAATTTTCCACAATACCAGAGACAATAACTTTTACGGCAGCACGCACTATCGTACTTGGAGCCATTTTGAATTTTACTCAAAGCAAGTAAACTTATCCAATGTGTATACAAAACATACAAAGCAAGTTTACTGACGGCAAGTACTTTCCGCCACTAAACTTGCCATGTGTAAATGAGTCTTTATGTGCAAGTTTTCGGGATTTGTTAACTGACTCTATGGTTACAAATTGTTCTGAAAGCGGTATGTTGCCAGATAGAAAAACGACGATTTTGTGAATTTCTTTGCAAAAGACGAAAGTATCTAGAAATAGCAGACGGCAACAATATGGAATAGTGGCGTGTGTGTGATCGATTAAGAGAGCATGCTATAAAAGAGAGAACATTAACGCTCGTTTGCTGTTCGTTGCATTTGTTGTTTCAAAAAACCTTCCAGGATCCATAGAGAACTTGGAAACGCGCATTGAACATTCAGTTCAGTCACGTCTTAGTTGCGCGTGCAGAACTACGCACTTTTAGTGCTGAGTAGTGCGGCTATCTTAATGGCAAGCTCCAAGAGGAAGAAAAGAAAAAAAAACGTTTGTGGCATACCGACTTTTTCAAAAAAAAAAAAAGAAATGGCACGGAGCTAATGCTGCATTTGAAGTCCCATGAAATTAGTGGTCATTATAAAAATTTTACTAGAATGTCACCAACTAACTTCAAGAACCTCCTGCAAAAGATTGATCTTCATATTCCCAAAAACGATACGAATCTTCGCATTGCGATTTCGACTCAAAACAGGTGAGTATTAATATTTTATTCTTAAAACTGCGTTTTCGGTAGCATTGAGGCCATACAATTGCTTTCTATTTCGGTATATTTTTTTAAATTTCAAATTTTTTTTGTCGTGAATCAATCAAGAAGAATAACATCAACTAGCTTTCATTATTAATTGTTCCAGGTTAACAGTGACACTGCGATTTCTTGCCACGGGAGATTCATATACTAGCCTTCAATACACATTGAAGGTTTTCAAGCAGTCTATTGGACGTATTGTACCACAAGTTTGCTCAGCACTTGTCAATGAGTCACATGGATATATCAAGGTAACATATGAATGAGTAGCTATTTAATTATTCTACTGTTGAAATATTTTTATTCTCATTGGTGGACATAATATAAAATTTTATTCTATAAACACCACAAAAACTCATTTAACTAGAGACAGGTTACACAAAATCTGAAAAATGTTCTGAAATAACTGATGCACCTATAGATGGTTGAGTGGAGGTAGATGGCACAGAATCAGATGGCGATAGGATAGGAACAGGTGCTTGGGTGCGATGTAAAGGTTGCAAATAGTATTGTTGTGAATGTGTGGGTACACCTGGAGAATTCTGCCAATTGTTAGACTTTTGGAGATTTGAAGCAGCTCAATCATAAAACTCTGTATCAGCATTCATAAAAATTTCAAACATTGCATGTTAAACCCAATTCGGAACGCAGGGTCATATTTATTAAGTTTTGCAGCGACGTACGCGAAAAATGAACTTATTTCGTTTGGTTTAGTCGGTTGGTTGTTCATCTTCTTGGCAGTTTCACTTAAAATGTTGAATGCACTGCTCATCATTGATGCATTGTTATCAACAGCTTTTTTGGCTCGTTTAGTAGGCCTCTGAGTAGATACTGGCGCTGTTGTCTCTAGCTGGCCTTGTGGGTTGTTCTCAATGTCCTCTTCATTCCCGAGTATATCATCCGTCTCCTGTAAATTTAAAGTTAATTAAAATTATGTTTTATAGTTACCAATAATCTGGTAATTAATTTTTGTTTTAGCAACCCAAGACACCTGCCGCTTGGAAAGAAATAATAAGATATTTGAAACACATTGAATCCTGCCTTACTGTATTAGTGCCCTCGATGGCAAGCATGTTGCTTTGCAAGCTCCAGTAAACTCGGGTTCTTCAATAATAAGTCCTTCTTCAGTGTTGTGCTTTTTGCATTAGTGGATGGTGATTACAACTTCATATTTGCTTATGTGGGATGCCAAGGACGGATGTCGGACAGAGTTGTTTTTCAAGGGAGCTAGTTACATAATATGATTACAGGACAAGCATTGGATCTTCCATTACCAGAAGAATTAGCGGGGTGTTCTTTGCCAATACTCTATTTTATGACAGGTGATAGTGCATTTGCTCTAAGCGAATATCTCATGAAGACATACCCATGGGATTTTGCCAAAGGAACTCTTCAGATAAACTTTAATTATCGCTTGAGTAGGGCTCGACGCATAGCCGAGAACGTCTTCGGTATAGGAAGCGCAGTTTTTCGGGTTTTAGGAAAAGCAATGTTATTGGAGCCTAATAAGGCCGAGTTGATAGTAATGACAATCATCTTGTTACATAACTATCTAAGGACTCACTCGCCAAACGTGTACACTTCTGTTGGCACATTCGATCATGAAATAAATGGAGTTTTAATAAAAGGCTCGTGGAGGGCTAAAAGTGGAGATGTAGAAATGACGTCCATGTTACCACTGAGACAGGTTCCCCGAAGACCCACAAATTATTATCAACAAATTAGAGATGAAATAGCTAACTATTGTATGAATGAAGGATTTCTAGATTGGCAGCACGAATATGTTTAAATAAATCAATATTTATATACTGTCATTATTCTTTTTCTCGGCCGTAGGCGAACCATCTGCTGATATAAATTTCGTCTCTTTCTGAAACAATAAATAAATTAATTAGTGTTACAAATATAATAGTTTTTTCTGTAAAACTAGTAATTATTATATTACAACATATAACTTACCTTTTCTTGTACTCTGGCTGCTTTTTACTTTGCATTTCTCGCGTCAAAAAGATAATCTTTTTTTTGCATATATCAGCAGATATCCCAATCTCTGCTGCTATTGCTTTCCAGGCATCTACTTTTAGTGTTTTTTTTTAATGGTCTTTGTGTCGTGGATCCCACAATAAAGATTTGCCTCAAAAGCGCGCGGTAAACAACTTCTCTCAGTGCTCGATGGAGGCGCCTATACCAACGAATCGGCGCGCGCACTGCGCGTTCGCCGCGCAGCGCGTTAATGTATACGCACTATAACAGTAACGTACATTAGCTTGTAATTATGTAAGTGCTACTTATAGTGCGCCTAGCTACTAGCAAATAACTTTTGCTCTGTTTTTGGTGGCCATAGTGACAACCATGACGTGAAGGTAATAAATAATAAAAAGTGCTGTAAATGGCAGAAACAATGTAGCGGCGTTAGCAAAAAGTTTAAAAATACTTATACTTGTTTGTTAAGCATCTAAAGCATTTATACAATAACTCTGATTTTACATAGACTTAACTGTTTTTTTCTATAAGCGTTGAACTCTAGATACATCTTATTTCTCTTTTATCTAAAACGTGTTAAAGTTTTGATGATTGTTTTCAGTTCCATACTAGTTTAATACATTTCTGTACATTCATCTTCTTTCTTCTCTATTGTAGGCAACTGCCTCTTTATTCTTCATAATATACCTAGTTTTGATTGACGATGAGGTTATCGCTCCATCTTTTTCGTGGTCTGTACTGTACTTCTTTTCCCTATAAGTAACTCTTCACGTGCTATTCTTACTATTATTTGTTGATTCATTCGTATATGTTCATTCCACTCCTCTTTTCCACCTAACACCCAATCGTTAATATTATTCACTCTACACGATCGTCTTATGTTGTCACTTTGTTCTCTGTCTAGTAAAGTTTTTCTAGCCATTTTTCTTAAGATTTTAATTTCCCCAACTTATAATAACCTTTTGGTTTTTGCTGTATCTGGCCGAGTTTCTGCTGTGTATGTCATTATAAGTTTTATAACAATTCTATATATTCGTGCCCTAATCTCAGTATGCAGGTATTTGTTTTTCCATATTGTGTCATTCAAACACGTACTGCTGAGATGACATCATCATATCCGGAGAGCTTTAGGCCTAGGTATTTAAATTTCATTTCTTTCCGTATAGTTTAATCATCGACAACAAGTTTGCATCTGATAGGTATTTTAGATGTTGTCAAGTTTTTTGTTTTGGATATAAAAATAACCATGTTCAGGGACTTGGCTACACAGTTAAAGCAATACACCAAACTCTAGAGGTTGTCTTCGTTTTCCGCAACAAGAACAGCATCATTAGCGTAACAGAATTGTTATATTGTAGTTACCCATTTTGTATCTTTTTAAACGGCGTACTTGCCTTATAATCTCGTCCATAATTATATTAAAAAGTAGTGGACTCAGATAGTCGCCCTGTCGTATCCCTTTTTCTACGGGGATTGACTCGCTAAGTTCCCCATCGATTTTGGTTTGTATTTTGTTGGCACTATATATGTTTTCTATGACCTCAATTAAGTTGCAAGCTACTTGTCTACTGTAAAGTAATTGTACAACATCTTGTAGCTTAACCCAATCAAATGCTTTTTGCAGGTCTATGAAATTCATGTAGGCAGGTCTATTATATTCAATAGATTTTTCCACAATATGCATTAAAGCAAAACTTGCATCTGTGGAAGATCTGCACATTCTAAAGCCCTGTTGTTCATCTGAAAAGGATATTATACTATTTATCTTGTCCGCCATTCATCGGGTATCCTATGATGATCAAAGATAATTTTAGCCAGTTCAGTTAGATGTTAAACAAGGCATTGTCTACCATATTTAAGAATCATTCTGCTCAATGACTTCTTTCTTTCTTCTATATAGGTTTTCAAGGTATTCAACCCAACATTGTTTCGATGTTTTCGATGTGTCTGGGCTCTATTAACTCGTTTATTTCTTTGAGTTCTGATCAGTCGCTTCATTTGTTTTTGAAAGCCATTGAAGTCACTTTTCATGGTTTTGAAAAAAAAATTCCAGTGCCTGGTTTTAGCTAATCTTACGAGCGATTTTATCTCGTTGCGGTTTAATTGATATAGTTCGTATGATTCTGGGGTCCTACGTGCTTTGTATTTTAGGTATGCCTTTTTCTTTTCTTCGCATTTTTTTCTTTATTTTGTTGATAAATCATGGTGTTTTATTGCATTTTCTGTACGGTTTTTTCTTGGTACAGGTGCCTTGTACTTTGTTCGCAGCCGCTTTAATGTTGTTCTTTAATTTTTCTTAGCTGATGTTGACATCATCTCCCTCTATTATTGGGTTTTCTTCTAAGGCTTCGCGTAGTCTGTTTTGGTAAACTAATCTTGTTGAGTGGCCCCATAAAGACTATATTGATTTTTTGTTGTTTGTTTTTAGTGACAGTTTTAATTTAATTTTTCCCAATAGTAGTTTATGGTCGTTATCAGCATTGGCTGAATTCAGTGTTCTGATTTTCTGTATCTGGGATGGATGTATGTGTCTATTACTCAAATATAATTGATAATCGACTTCTGTCCTCTAGTATTTTCAAATGTGTATTTATATTGACTTTTATGATGAAAGAAAGTATTGTTTATCCTTAATTTGTTTAGTGTGCGTAGGTTGATCATGAGTTCCCCATTATCAATTATTACGCCATCATTGAATCGCTGCTTTACTCCGTATAATATCGTTACCAATTCTTTGATTAAAGTCCCCGAGAATAATTATCATGGCATCCTGTGTAACTGTAACAATAACTATGCGCGATGATATGTAGGAGGATTTTTGTATATTTGATTTACATTTGTTGTGTATCAAAAACGCTACCCTGTCTTTATCCTGTTCGACACCACTGTATATCAGCATGTAGTCTTGATAGTGTTTTCGTTCTTTTTTTTATTTTTTGTACGGCACAAATATCGACATTGTGCTCTTTTGGTTCTTGCAATACTTCTTGTTTTCCTTTTTCGTGCATATGTCGTCGTCATTGGGTTCGTCCTATTCCGAACCAGATGTACGGTTCTATGAGCAATGTAAAGTTTTACCTCAGGCAAGTAGCTAACCTGGTTTTTGAACCCTTCTCATTTATCCGGGCTTGTGACCGGCAACATAGTTACAGAGCTAATTAATCCACCCAGCGACAATGCAGGTGGAGTTTGTAAATTGATAATTAAAAATAAGTATTAAGTTAACTTACGACATGATCTCTACACAAAAAATTAATATTTTAACATCATACTTTTTTTACTATGTTTCGCACAGCATACAAACTGAAAAAACCTTATGTTTTAATCTAGATACCGTTGAGGATAAATTCAAAGTGAAAACAAAGAAGTCTGCTTCCAATTTTAGAAAGTTGCGTTCAAAGTCAAAAGATTCGAAATCTGGTATTTCACCGAATCCGCTGATAAAATAAATAAGAAAATTGTTTCCGGACTTTGGTATAATTTTTCTAATTGCCGCATTTCATTTAACTAAACTGCATTTTCTAATACTAAAAAACTACTTGTATAGTTCTATTTCTAAAATTTACGAAAAGCTCATTATAAAAAACTGCAGGCCCATTGTAAGTTGTTGCCACACTAATGCAGTTTTTGTAAAATAATGTTAACTATTGAAGCGATGAATAATTGTATTACGGCAAAACCCAAATCAGCAGATACAGATACATAGAGATTGAATGTGAGGTCAGCCAAATGATTAAATCTTCCAATCTAACTTCGGAAACTAAACATCGACCTCCCCTGCAGATTCAAACAAATGAGAAAAAATATTAACGTACACTTGGCCAAACTTAAAACTACTGAACAAAAATATAGTTTAAAGAATCAGAAAGATATAAAAAAAATTAACACAAAAAAGCTATTTTAGAAAATCAAAATAAAAAAATACTTAAGAAAAAGCTTTCCATGCGAAAAAAAAATTTTTTAATTTAGGAAAGGAAACCAATCCACCATAAATAGACAATAATTGCTAATAATAGTAGATGAATTCTACAAGGAGCTATACAAAAGCAGACAAGTAAAAGACAAACTGTTTATATATGTAGAATCTGTCATCTGAAGATATGCCAGATATAACTCCAGCGGAAAGGCAATGAAAAAGCTACCAGAAAAGATGAGATGGCAGTAAAAGTCAAAAAAACAAGCGCTTGGAAAAGTTATCGCAGTTACTCAATATGTGTTTGCATGATGCCATCAGCTCACAAACTTGGAACAACGCTATTCTAATCCTAATACACAAAAAAGATGATACAGCAGACATTATAAACTACAGATCAATTAGTTTTCTCTCCCACAAACGCTTAAGTAACAAACTAGACTTTTACCAATCTTGAGAGCAAACTGGGTTTTAAAAAAGTTTTGGTCTAAATTGAAGATCCTTATAGAAAAAACCATTAACTACAACAAGGCCCTAATACTAATATTTATTGACTTTAGAAAAAAATTTGACATCTAGCAATAATGGTAACTTTAAAACAATGCAGAATACACGAAGGTATTGCAATACATATATAGCACAACAACTAAGGTTAAACTCTACAAACCGAACAGAATTTTTAAAATGAAAAGAAGCATACGACAAACTAATACTGTATCTCTGAAATTATTTACAACCACTCTAGAGTACACCGTGTCACGAAAAAAGAGCGCGGAAATAAAGGCGCAAGAAGTAAGAGTGCGCGAAAATTAATCGCGGCGTGGTATGATCGATATGAAATCAGAGCGATACGAAAAATGAGCGTCGCGCCATGAATGAACGTCACGTAGGAACGGTGATAAAAAATGAATTTGTTGGTACAAAATTAATAGAATTACAATAATTATACATATGTATCAGAAAGTATAATAAACATAAAAGACAAAGAATTTTTTTTATTGATATAATGACATCAATGAATAATGAATAAACATAATAGATTTAATAATTAAAATTTTTACAATAATTATACATATCAGAAATTATAATAAACACAAAACACAAAGAATTTTTTTTAGCTATATAACATCACTGAATTATGAATAAAAAAAAGTAATAATAGGTTTAATTAAAGAAAAATTTAAACATTCATAGTGAAATTATGTGCCAATCCACGTAAGTAGTCTAAAATTGGTCTATTATTATAGTCTTCAACAATTCGTTTTATCCTAGCTGCACAATCACGGTATACTTTTCGGGGACGTGTTCTTGCTTCTCCTGCGACTATCTGTTCAATTCTCACTTCGTTCAAGTGTTGCTCTTTCTTTAAACAATTAATAAATTTCCATATAGTCGGATGACAAGCACCTACCACCTCTGAAAATGCACGATGCCATCCTTCTAGCGAATTGTTTGTTTTAGGTAAATCATTTAATACTGCATCATAACAATTCCATGAATCTATTGAAAAAGTGGGTGCTCGTCTTTGCCCTCTTCGAGTTAATCTACCAATCCATAAGTCCTCAAAATAATCAAGAAGCGGTTGTAACAGTTCTTCATTTTCAGAAAAAAAATTGCTCCCCAACAGCTGTATAAACGCTTCTATTACGTTATTAGTAGGAACAAACGCCAAACTTAATAGCATTCTTAAATTTAGAGCAAATTCAACGTCATTTATGTACCGTATTCTAATTTCTCCTTCGTTTTGAATTTTTCTCCAAACACATTGTCCAAAATGAAAAAAGCATCCGCGGTTCACAGAATTAGGAAATTGTCGAGTAAAAGATGTAATCGATGCTATTTCAAAATCCGTCAAGAACGATTCAGGGTTTAAATGTTGATTGAGATTTTTTAATATTTGAAAAAACGAATCATAGGTTGCAGAACTTTTATTAGGCAAAAGAGCAAAAACAAGCGGAATATTGACGTTATTACGAAGACCATGAATCGTATATAGCTGTGCAAATAACGGCGGTGAGGTTTTAAAAGTACCGTCTCCAAACCAGTGATGCTGATTGGAAAGCAGTTCCAAATTACGAACGGTTGAGAAAACTAAGATGCGATTGTCTACTGGATCACTATCATGTAATAAAAACTGTTGACCATTATGAGTAAATTTGTATTCATTTGGAATTTGAAGATCCAGTAAAGTCGTTGGCATTGGTAAAAATCCATTATTGCGCACTCGAATATTTTGCACTGTTCGCTTCATCGTATTAATGCTGGGAAGCTGTCCAGATACAGCTTGGCTTATGTTGGCTGTCGCTAAGTTACTCACCTCTTGGGTATTATTTGATGTGGTTTTTGCAATAGTCCGAATTTTACCTCTAACTTCTTTTGCCTTTACTTTAGCCAAGTTTTGGATATGGTTGTGTGCTGTATACTTCACCACAGTATCATTTTTTGTATGACATCGTCCACGACAACCATGTGTTTGATATTCGATACACTTCCACATAATTTTATTATCACTGCCCACTTTTTCTTTGCGAAACAAATATCCGTCATATTTAAGTAAATTTCCATCTTTTTGACTTTTAACGTATTCCAATGGCATAGTTGAAATTTACAGACCGTACACTACACCAACGTTTATGTATCAGATGTATGTAAAAACTAATTTAACACACTTCAAATACCTGTCTTTTATAGTTCAAAAACAAAAGACGGTTTTCAATAAAAAGAAAAATTACATTTAGAACAGGTTTTATGGGGAATACGAAATATGTTTACAGGCATCTATCTAACTAAATAGTAATAGGTAAATTTCTATTATTGTATTCAAAAACAACAGAATGTATAAGCTCCTTAAAAAAACAAAGGATAAAATCCTTTAATTGTTAGATGTCCATAGACCTTACTCATTTGTTGCAATTATACTATTCAAAAAACTATAGTATTGGATAAACACAATGTCTGCCTAATATTAATTTAATTAGCTATTACAGATCACAGCAATTTTACAGATAGTATTTTCAACGAAGCCAAATAAATATTCATTAAATTCTTTATTTTATTTTACGTTTTTGGTTATTTTGATTTTCCCGTTATTGTGCTTTTGTGCAAAACTTTTATTTCGCAGCGCTCTTTCTGTAGCCGCTTTTATTTCGTGTACGCGCCTATTTTTCTTTCGCTCTTTTCGTGCAACGCTTTTATTACGCGTCGCCTTTTCTTCTTCGCCTTTTTTTCGCGCGCTCTTTCTGTAGGCGCTTTTATTTCGTGTAATCAGAGTACACATCTATATCTTTAAACTGCGGTGACATTGTAATAAAAGTGGATGGCAAGCCGATACCATTAGAGACGCCGCAAAAATGGTAAAATAATTAAAGGACGCGATAGAAACAACAGTCCTTGAAATAAATATCCCCAAAACTAAATTTACGACAATTAGTATCTTGAGAAAAGTTTTTAATTATAAATACTTAGATACTTGATGCCAAAATGTTGACTCTTACTAGAACAGTAATTCATAAACTGACAATAACTCAACGTCCAATTCAGAGAATTACCAAACGAGACAGGACCGACCAAGAACTAAAAGACATCGCACAGCATATTACGGAACTAAAATGAAGATGGACCGAACATGTCGCACGATTTAAAGACAATAGGTGAACAAACCGGAGACAACTCGAGCGAAATAAAAGCAGACATCCAAGCATATGGACGGATGACCTAAAAAGGATAACCTTCAATTATATAGAAACTGGTAAAGATAGAAAAATATGAAAGACATTAGAAAATTCCTATGTCCAGCAATGGACAAGAGGAGCTGAGTGATGAATGACTGACCACAGTTGCTTCTAATATTTTCTGAACTGTATAGAAAAAATCTACAATTCTTACTGTTTGTTTAGCTATAAGTCCTACGATGTCTGTCATATATTTTTTTGAATGTATCTCCTAGGTTTATTTTAAGTAACGAGGTATAACCATTTATACATAATATGAGACGAAGTCTATAACTAGATTAAACTAATAATGGAAAACAAAAGTACACCAAAGATAGCCTATTCGGTCTTGTTTCACGAGGTATTTATCACAAACTGCTCTCTTGCAAAGAATGTACCAAATACTGACATTTTAACAGTTTTTCTTTATATTGTCGTACAGCTTTAGGAGTGTTACCAACCGGTTTACTAAATTCTGCAACTGTGACGATTTGTAAAAGCATGTTTTGCTATTTTTGCTAAATGCACTTTTTTTGAGGATTGTGTCAATGATATTGAACTCTCCGACCGATCGGTTTCTAGTGTTCTCTTTCAATTTTTTTAATTAATTTATTGACAACGTTCAGCTTATTTTAATTTTTATGTTACGATTTGCGCTGCCAGTTTTGTTTTGACTCGATTTTTCTTTCTCTTAATAATTACGTGCTCTATTTTTTACTGCTTTTTTTGTTGCATTATTTATGTGTATTTGCAAAAGTTTTGGTAATTTTCAAAATTGTTCCGGCGTTTTGTTATACTTGAGATGATTTTGAAACACCTCCATCATAAGTGTTTCTATTATTTTTTTTAAACCACAAGTCAGCGAAACTTATTTTTTGACTATTGTTAGCTGTCTGCCAAATTTATTTGTTACGGCGGTTATCTATAAGCATCCCGAAATAAATGATATAGTGCACGTTACCTTCTTCTATCTTGAAAGTTAATCTCTTCTACTTGACCTTTTTTCCAAAAAATATTACTTGGTTTTATATTTTTATTGTTTGGGACCAAACTGATTTTAGTTTTTATTGATTAAAACGGCGTATGGTAAGATAGATACATAACTAGTAGCGTCCGCGTGTGTGACTAGATTAAATTTTACAGTTTGTCTTAAACATTCATATAGTACAGTGGTCCTCAAAGTGGTCCTCTCCTACGGTTCTCGGGATTATTCAAAAAATCTGTAAGAAATAAAAATTGATTTGAGACTCCATGAATAACGTCAGGGAGTCTGCGCAAGTTTTAATATAAAATTAAAGAATTGTGACATATTTTTATTAATATGAAAGTTAAAACAAATAACAATAAATAAATCATAAACGATTTTTACATCCTAAGTGAAATATAAATACAGACAGATAAAACACAGTAACAAACATCGTGATGAGTTAGGCCTATCTATACAGGTTTATACAGAAACGCAATATAGCCGATACCTGCAACAACTTGTCTATAATGTGAAATATAAAACAGTCGTGCATCTAATCAACAATTTAGTTTTGTGTTAGGCGTGATGTGAAGTGCACACAACAAATTTTCCTAGTCTTGGACAAAAAGAAGTATAATTTTTTTGTATGGTTACGCAGATAGCGTATTTTTGTTACGTAAGTATATTTAAATAAAATTGATATCTCTTTTTAATTTAAATTTATTTAAGCAATATTATACTCTTGTTTAAGTTGATTAAAGAAATTATATATTACTGTTATTAGTACAGTAATCCCTTAACATTCATTAAGAATTTCTTTTTTATTAAAAACTTGAGAAGGGATGTGTAATATTATTAATATAAAATCTTAAGCTTTCGCGGTTGTTATGTTTATGATTATAAGCGACTTTCGGCGTAGACCGCGTCGTAGTTAAACACCCAGACTTAGGCTTGGTCTTAGTCTCTCCTTGAGAGCCAAAACAAGAGGTAGATCTTTGCCGTATTGTTGTGCGTGAACCCAAACAAACTGACTTTTCGCAAGGCATTGCAGCTTGCATCTTTAGAGTGGTAAATGTCACTGAAAGAAAAAGTGTAAATGACGATATTTATACCAATAGCGATTAACGTGATTAACGGACCATATCTTTCCGTTACCGCTTGACTGACTTCGTTATTAGTCGCAGTAAGTGTCTGTGTCTTTTCCAAGAAGGTTAATCTTTGTCTTAGAAGGCTGGTAGCCAAGATTTGCTCAGTCTTCTCGGTTCATATTACATAGATGTGTTTCTATTCCCACAGCTTCGTGGATTAGTATGGGAAAGTAGAAAGAGTTCTAGCTAACACTTTAATTTGGTCAAAGTTAAACTAAATCAGTTCTTTCAACATCTAAACTCTACACATAATAGCATTAAATTTACTATGGAGTTAGAACATAACAGCAGTCTAGCCTTTATTGATGTACTGGTGATAAAGAAAAATAACAGAAAATTGGGACATTCTGTTTATAGAAAGAAAACGCACACTAATAGATACTTAAACGCCAAATCTCACCACCATCCAGTACAGAAGAATACTGTTTTGCATACTTTAGCCAAAAGAGTTATACGTGTTTCAGATAATGAAAATCTAGAAAAAGAAAAGGAAACACTGTTGGAGTCCCTACAACAAAACGAATACGGGTTCAAAAAGATCCAAAACGCATGGAAAAGAGCTATAAATCCAAAAGTCAAAGAAGACTTATCACCTCCTACTAACACCGCTTATTTACCATACTATTTGGGTTCGACAGACAAAATAAGCAGGGTGCTAAATAAACATAATATTAAAACTGTCTTTACGACTAAGGATAACCTGAACACCTGGTTTACATCTGCTAAAGACAAACAAGGAATTCTAAAACATGCCGGGGTTTACAAAATTCCTTGTTCCTGTGGATCAAGTTTTATAGGACAGGCGGGACGCTCTATTGAAGTTAGAGTAAAAGAAGATATGGCTGACTGCAAGCACCGCAGAGTTACTACATTAGCAGTGACAGAACACGTGTGGAACCAAGGGCACACGCTGAACTTTGACCAAACTAAAGTGTTGGCTAGAACTCCTTTCTACTTTCCCAGATTAATCCGCAAAGCTGTGGAAATAAAAAAACATCCATGTAATATTAACCTAGAAGACGGTTTAAGACTCAGCAAATCTTGGCTACCAGTATTATATCCTCTAAGACAAAGGAAAGGAATACAAACACTTACTTCAAGTAATAAGAAAGTCAGTCAAGCGGTAACGGAAAGATAAGTCCGTTAATCACGCTAATCGCTATTGGTATAAATATCGTCATTTAAACTTTTTCTTTCAGTAACATTTACCACTCTGAAGATGCAAGCTGCAATGCCTTGCGAATCGTCAATTTGTTTGGGTTCACGAACGACAATACGGCAAAGGCCAAGTTCTACTTCTTCCCAAAAAGATATAGCAAAACATATGTCATATTTTGCTATATCTTTTTGGGCCCTTTTTTTCAAAAAACAGTATGACTGAGCCAAAGAATAAATGCAGACAATACAGTGTTGAATATATGAAATATGGGTTCATTCCGCCACCAGGAAATAGTACTTTACCTATGTATCTTCTATGTAATAAAACGATGTCAAACGATTCAATACAACCTTCTAAGCTTAAAGAATATTTAATAAAAATCCATTGTGACCAAAAAATGAGGATTTAACGTTTTTTTGAAACAATAAAAAAAATATTTGAAAACGCCGACATTGCAAAAACTCATAGGGATAACATCTAAGAGAGATGACGATAGACTGCGTGCTTCTTATAATTTTTTTAACGATTGCAAAGTTCGGAAAATTGTACACTATTGGTGAAGAATTTATTCTACCAGCTGTAACTGAGGTAATACACATCGTGTTGCAAAAACCAGTTTTCGATATTATAAAAAGAATTGCACTGAGTAATAATATTGTTCAAAGAAGGATCGACAAAATGGCACACTGTGTAGAAAACTCTTTATGTGACCACCTAAAAAAACCTGATTTCTTTATACAATTTGACGAGTCAACATTACCAGAAAGCCAAACTTTACTTTTAGCTTATGTGAAATATGTAAAAGAAGAAAAAAATTCCCAAAGATTGTTATTTGTTAAATCTATGGAAGAGGAGAATGTACTCAGTTTCCAAATCTTTCAAAATTGCAAAATAGAGGTGAAGATTTGTTTGCTTCTGGTCAACACTTAACGGCGCATCATTCAAAACTTAACCAAAGATTTGAAGACACTTTTCACTCAGAGGTTCGTGAGCAAGTTGACTATTGTTTGAGAACCACTGAATAGTATGTTCAATAATTTATAATTTATTTAAGTTTTTTTAACGTTCGCATTTACACATTTAAACTAAGAAATTTGCGTAATTACTAATTCTTCAGTTTATTTTGCGCGTGATGAAAAATTGTATTACTAAATACAGAGTGAAACCTTTAAGATGTTATATTTAATTAAAAATGTATAAATAATTTCTAAAATCCTAATAGGAACCAAACCGTTACTATTCAACTTAAAAACGTTTAAAGTAAACTAATAAAAAGCAATTTGTTCCAATCAGTCGTAATTTACAAAATAATTATTTATCTTCTAATTGTAAATACATGTAAAATCAAAATTATTTCTGTAAGCACTTAAGGCAACACCTGCACTAAATTACTTTAAAGTAAATAGAAAAAAGTACTCTCTGGATAATGTTTATTTTAAGACGATTTCAATTTGGTTCAATTAATTTCGGTAAAGTGAAAGGAGTCTTATATTGCGCATTAAATTATATAAAGGTGTGTTTTAGAACCGCCATTTTCGAACAAGTAAAGTTAACCCCGTAAACTGTTTTTGTGAATCGCTTCGCGAAAACTTGAGATGAAAATTGTATGAACCGCAGATTGTCGGCAGCAGTGACTCCGCCGTTTGATGCATATGATTTTCTTCCCTGCGGCTAAAGTGCACCGCTTGCTTAAGCTTAAACGGAAATCCTGAGAGTCCAACGGCGTTATTCTTGAGCGATTTAATTTTTGTATTATTTCTACACATAAGTACCTGGCGCGTATGTAGGTAAAAATTTGTAATTCATTTATGTTAAAACATTTTATGAAATTCTTTTGGACAGCAGGTTTTCTCTAAAATATTTATGTAATATCATAAATCTTGAAATCTTAGAAAAACAAAAAATTATTACATTATCTATTAGTAAAGAAAAAAATCAATCAGTGGGTCTTTTAATTAATGTTTCTGTGTTTGGTTTGAAAATAGTGATGTATTGTTAGCCGCGAGAGAAGCGTCCAAGCATACAAGGGCATAACACCACCACCCTTTTCGCCCAAAGGCGTTTTGTTATACTCATACATACGTGTTGATAAATGTAGAGGGAGTTGCTTTCATTATTTTTTTAACGTACTTTTTTGTTACTACTCATAAAGGGTGGTTATATCATAACACAATAAACAAAATAAAATTGACGAAAAGTTTATTTTAATTGCACTTAAAAAACATCTAACACTTCATAAATTATACCAAAATTTGACATACTAAAACTTAAGATAGCAAACTTTCAATCTTTATGACGGACAGTTTTCGAAAAAAATTTTAAAAATATTTGTTTAACGGTAACGCAAACAATCATATTTCCGTAATGTTTTATAACATTTTAAAATGCTCTTCATTTCTAATTAAGGTTTTGTATTTATTATTTTATATGTATATTTTTGTTATGTGTACAAAGTAACTAATTCGGTTATTCTATAGTGGAGTAGTTTAGAATTCTATTAGCAGTAAAAAATAATTTTGTTTTTGTTTATTGGCAGCTGATCTTGTTTGAAAAGATTGTTTTATTTCTGCGTGTTTTGTTCACGTGCTGCATTTTAGAGTCATTTAAAATAGTACACTAGTAATTTTTTTAAAACTTGCATTGAAACTCTCCAAAAAAGTTTTCAAAATCGTTGTGGTGTTAAAATTATACGCGTAAAAGTACAAAAATTAACTTTTTATTGCACTTGCATCATAAAACCTTTTTCAAAAATTGAAAAGCGTGTGAAATCTCAACATCAAAACACTGGAGCGTTTTAAAGTTTCTATTGAAACAATGGCGTCATCATTTTTAAAGAAAGTTGTATTTGTAATTTACACTTGCAATTAGTGAGATATAACAAAACGTCTCTTTTTTATTTTAAATAAATGTTAAATTCTTATTATTTGATATGTAGATTCAAGCAGTTTCCAGTTCGTTATTAATTGCTTTGGTTATCGCAGGATCGCCAGTGTTAACTGACTATGATGACGTGTATTTCGAAACTTTCAATTTGTTCAAGAACGATTTTTCCATGTAATTAGCAGCAACCGTCGAAGATCTCCAACCTACTTGACACTTAGTCTCATCTGGACTCATCTTTCCATTTGCCATAATGGTTGCAGATGTTCGCCTGAAAGTGTAGCTGGTGTATCTTGCCGGAAGTTTAAAAAAAATGTGCTACAAGATAAGGGCAAAAGGTATTAATCCCAATAACTTGCTTGATGCACTTCCCATTAGCGTACTTCAAAAATACCTTATCTGTAGCTACATTTTTGGGGCGTAGACAAAAGCATAACTTAACATACTCTAGATAGAATCGTCAAACATAGCATATTTTCGACCTTTCTCAATTTTAGATGAACGAAGGTTAATGATTAAAGCAGAACCTTCGTTTTGAACATCAGACATGCCTAAATCACATATTTCAAATCTTCTGCATGAACCAAACACACCAAAAATTGCCGAGTTACCGTTAATTTCTAGCATTGCATTACAAACAATTTTTAAAAAAAGAAGATGTCATTCGCAGCTTTTGTTTATTTCACTGCTCCTTATGATACAGTTTAGAAAAAAGAAGAAGAAAATAATATGCTCAATGTACCTACATTTTTTACGTTGGCACTGAAATGAATAAGATCAGTATATTGAACAACTCTCACTTTTTCCACAAGGATCAGTGGGATATTCGTTTATTGTTAACATCTATACGAGTGACATCTTACAAACTACATATAGTAAGTTTATTTACTCGGAAATTCACTCATCTTTTAACGTCAAATTTAGAATATGTAGCAAAAACATTTACAAGTGAATTAATGATTTTAAGCGATTACTTTATAAACCAAACCTAAAAAAAACGAACGTTTTAATCTTTTATCTAAACAAAAAAGAAGCTGATCGCACTTTGTTGTATAAACTTAATTTAGAGAAATTAGCTACAAAAAGTGAAACAAGACTAAACTTTATTGAAAAACTTACTGGAACAAAATGGGGTGCAGATGCCAACATTCTACTCATATCAATTATGGCTTTGGTATGTTCAATATCAACCACAGTCTAAATCAATACTGAACACATTAACTTTATTGATCCCATTAGGTAAGCTACCTGCCGGGGTGTGTCTAGATGGATACGAGAGTAGATAAAGTGCCTCGGTACGCAGCTTTACAAGCTGATACGGGACAACAATGTTTACCTCGGCAGGTATTGAAATCGCGACCGAAAATCGGTACGCATACCAATAGTACTCCCAGCTTAAGCTGTAGTATTGTATCAAGAGCCAACATTGGAATAACGATGCCGGTTCTACTGACTTTGCTCAGCAAACACAAAAACCCAAACTAAAATTTTTGCAGTTGTGCACATGTCTCACGGACAAGAAGTGCTGGGGGTTTTGACTACAACAAACTAATCAAAAATTTAAATCTAAGGTGGGAAGCTCAGGCGGATAGATGCCGGACTGTATAGAAAACCAGTCGTCACTGCTTCTAACTTCGGGACACCAGACGAACTCCGTTGTGTAAAACTTTTCGTGCTTGTCGGAACATTGGGCACGTCAACATTTATTTTCTTGAGACATATATGAAATCATCGAATATATAAAAGAAAAAGAAAGGTGCTCTGAGAAGAACCCAAAAACATAGGTTGATGCTAAGCGCAAACCCAAAAGACCTAACAAGCTTTTGAGGCGGCAAGATAAAAACTGAGAAAACAAGAATTGTAATAATCAAAGTCGTTTAGATGAATATATAGCAGCAGCCTCAGCGGCTCACAGTGCTTATATCGTGACACAAAATATTGATATTGCCCTTATTTAGAACCATGGATCAACAAAGGAGTAATAAAACAGTCGAACCATTGCACAATTCTAATACGTGCATTATTGTAAAGAATGTATTACATCTAATGCTATTGTAAGATTTATGTTCTAAAGACCTAGTGGCAGTTAAAAAAGCATTAGGAGAAAGTTTATTATCGGATCCAGTCACTTGCCCTACGACCAGATAGGACCACCGTTCTCAAAGGAAATCTAACGGTTATTTTAACAGTAAGTCCAACAAATCATTGGTTCTTGGATACGATGCCAATGCACACTAAACACCGTGTACAGAGTACTTTTATATAGTAACACATAATCAAAAAAAATTTCTGTTTTTTTTCCACTGCAATAAAAGAGTAATTTGTTTCTTAATGCTCTTTCTGGTTCTTTCGATCAAAAAATGTTCGGTGTGCCCCAGAACAAGAAATGTATGATTAATAATTTCTAAATGGTTAGTATTCTGAAATAGAATGAAAAACATTGCCACACGATGACTATTTTCAGTTTGCCTTTCGCATGTGTTAGGCTATCAAATTTGCTTTACTTCATCAAGAATGTTCGACAGAAAATGATTGTATAGGTTGACGTAACTTGATTAGCACCTCTTACAGCAACAACCTCGTGCCAAATGTGACAATATACTTCTTTAAAGACACAGTCGTGCAAAAATAGGTTGAATGTTTGTAGCTGGCGTTTATAAACTTTAATTGACGTAACTAAATCAGGTGTGAGTAAACATTGTTGCCATTCAAAAGTGTAAATTCTTTTAGAATCATCGTCCGTACAAAGATTTATGTCATCTCGTTTTGATTTATATACATAATTTACCTCATCTTGATGATCGTTTAGTTCGTTTTGGAGCGCTTTTTTGGTTTCCCCAATTGCTGAATTTAACCTGATGTTAAGTTTATCACAAACTTGACATGTATCTTTTTTTAGACTTTTTGAAGTTATTTTCTGTTCATGAAATAGTGATGCGTAAACTTTTTTAGCTACAGGTTTGTATACGTTTTCTTGCTTTTTATATTGTTCATAAATTTTAGTAAATGTATAATATGGTGGGAAATACTTTTTGCAGCCTGTTTTTGGCTATAGTGACTCTCACATGCAGGTAGAGACAAAGTATGTTTTGTAAGAGCTTTGTTATTTTGTGCCAATTTTTTTGTTTAGATGTAGATATCTATAAACTTAGAGAGAATGCAGTAACATCACTATTTATTTATATAAACACTAATATACATTTTAGATAAAGATCATTGTTTTTCACTAAGCTAACACTACTTGGTCGTTTACGTCAAAAGCCATTGTTTTTAACTTTTAAACGAACTACTGGTTATTGTGACTATTAATATACAGGGAGTTTCATAACACTTCCTCTCTTTACATTTAGTTTGAAACATTAATTTTGACACTTACTTACTACTAAATTACTTAATCAGTAGCGAACAAGGGTTTTTATTACGCGACCGGACCGTGTAGTTTTTAAAATTGGGTGCGGCACATTATTTACCTTTTCATTATTTAAATCTCCTTTAGTCTGATTCTGTTTGATTTCTACAGATAGGTTCTCTACATTAGGTTCAGCATGCAAGTTTGAGAACTCGTCCATCTCCTCAATCTCGAACGTTGGTTCATTAGATGAATGACAAACTTTTAGCTGATTCCTATGAACTTTTTTAATGTAAACATTTTGGTTTAGTTTTACCAAATAGACTGATGGACTACCAACAATAAACTACCTTTAACCCATTTCAAAGAACCTTTATCCTTTCTCAAATTTACCCAAACTCGATTGTCAAAACTGACGACTTTGGTTGACTGACGATAATGTGCTTGTTTGACTCTACTAATGATGACACAGGCGTACGAAGTGTGAAACTAAACAATTTTACCATAAGTGATACGCCTGTTACTGATGACGGTGTAGACCTATAATATAAAAGACAATCGCAAAGACGTTGGTTTGGTCATAACTCGGGGTACTCTTTCGAATACATTGTCTTTGTCAACAACTTTTTAAAAGATGAAACAGACCTCTCCGCCAACCAATTTAATTGAGAGTTATATAGAGGTGCGAACAAAAGGTTTTGGTTTTTTGACTTGCAAAAAGATTGAAATTCTTTTGCACTGAAAGGAAGACCATTATCGCATACAAGGGTTTGCGGGAATACAAATCGTGGAAAGACCTCTGCTAGCATTTGCTTCAAATGATAAAAATATGTGCTATTTTTTTATTAGAAAACACTCCACTTACTTTGAGTACGCATCACATAGAATAAGATATTTTTGTGATCTTAATTCAAATAAATTAAGTGAATACGTTTTTATGGTATTTTTTGTACTGGCTTACTGTCTTTTCTATATCACAATCCATCGAAGACCACCAGACATACTATTTTGCGAGCAACTTGGTGCGCACAATACCGAGATGTCCTTGATGAAGACTCTTTAAAACTGGGGTTTTTAAGGAACCGGGACGACACGATTTTCATAAAAGACACATTCATAGGACATAGACAATTTGTTCCTTAAATTAAAATATTTCCTACATGACGAATTATTAGAAAACGACGCCCATTTACTGTTGACGTATTCTACCACTTTTGACAGTAAATTATCTATTTTGTTTTGTTCACTTACACCTTCGTGTGAAATGAGTAGTGACGACAGGTAAGTAAAATTGCTGTCTGTTACCTCCACTATTTATTCTGACGGAAGAAGCGACATGACATCTGCCTGAGAAATGTGCTGACCTTTGTATAAATAATTTTGTAGTTATAAGCTGACAGAATTGTGGACCAACAAAAAAGGCAAAACGATGCCACCACGAGAACCTTTTTACATTCTGAAAATAACGATTTTAAAGGTTCATGATTGCAAAAACATCTTAAATTGTCGATCAAACAAATACTTGTAAAAATTTTTCACCCGAAAGATAACTGCAAGACCTTCTTTATGAAGTTGACTATCGTTTCTTTAAGCCGCAGACAATGACGCAGATTCAAACACAATTGGACAATTAAATCCATCTACAATATGATTCAAGACTGTGCGTACACCGTAAGCACTAGCATCTATTGTTAAATTAACTGGTTTATACGGGTCGAATAAAACTAACAAAGTTTTCTCACACAAAAAAAATTTGTTTTTTTAAATTCCTTGTCGCACTCCGGAGAGCAAAACCAAGAAACACTTTTCTTTAAAAGACTATGGAGTGGTGCTAATAAATCTGTACACATTGGAATAAAATTCCTATAAAAATTAAGTGTATACAAATAAAACTTTAGCTGAGTTACATTTTGAAGAGTTGGAGATGACGCTATTTTAACAATTTTTCCTTGACCCGACAAGACGAAACCTAAGAACTCTAACGACTTCACATAAAATTTACTTTTAGAAATATTTATTTTAACATTATACTGATTGAGACGCGACAAGATTAAATCTAAGATTTGTTTACTACCTTCAACATGATTGCTACCGATTAGTATATCATCCAAGTAAGCACTACATTTATCTATACCCTTCAATATTGAATCAATAACCATTTGAAATATTGCTGGGGCTGACGATAATCCAAAGACTAACCGATTATAAATATACAATCCGTTAAGGGTGTTTACCATTAGTAATTCTTTACTCGCCCCATTGACTTTTAATTGTAAGTAAGAATTAGTTAAGTCCAACCTACAGAAGACTTGACAATCCACGAATTTATTGAAAACATCGCCAGGACGTGGAATAGGGTATTGGTCGACTCTTATTTAGAGTGGTTCGAAAATCCACGCAAAGACGTAGTTTTCCGTTATTTGAGAACACGGACTAAAGTCTATTGACTATGCCTCACTTTGGAGATGATATGTCGTTCGAGGACCTCCAATTCGTTAGCGACTTTAGTTCAAAACATCATATGCTTTGTGAAAGACGGGAGACTCTCCTGTTTTTAAACCGATGTTAGCCAAAAACTTATCTATTGGCAGTTCATTATCAACTTTACAGAATGTTCGCGGATATTTATTAGACAACTCATCTACTATTTGAGACTACACTAATAATATTTTTTTGGTTTTGATGTAAGATCGTCTAACGCCAAGATGAATATAAAACATTCAGCCAATTTCTACTTAAAATAATAGGACATGACAGATCTTTAACGATTATTAAATTTAGCTCTTCTGAATGAGTTAAACGGCTAAAAAAAACTTTGACTAATAACGGCCCACTGATATCTAGCCCATGTCTATTGGCTGCTACTAATTGACTCATAATTGGATTTAATTTTATATGTGACACTAACTTACGATACAGTCCAAAGCTGATGAACGATGACGAACTCCCGCAATCCACAAGAAACTCGATTTCATAGGTGTTTACATATAAAGTTATTGTTAAAGAATTTGAAACAAAAGCAGACATAGCATTACAAGCGAAATTAATAAATAATTGGCTGTTTCTCTTGTAGAATTGTGTTGTATGACCTTTCCTTCCGCACGTGAAACACTTCCAGTTTTTGGTTAATGTTTGGAAAAACACTCAGAACAACTTTTGAACCGAAGGCGAACGGACGACTGGTCTGACTTGGGACGATGTGCACTCTGGGAACGATTTCTTCGAATGTTGTAACGTTTTTCCGACGACGCATTCTCTGTTTGTGGGTACCGGTTCTTTTTTGTGTCTACTTTGTTGACCTCCCCTGATGCTGCAGCGTTACGGAGTTGAACCGAGTTCTTCATGATCGCATCTATATGAAAAATTATCTTACAAGCTGAATCGAACAATAGCGTTTTAAAAATATTCCAAAAAATTAAAATTTTAGTTTTACCGGTAGTTAAAAAAAATGTTTTCTGGTCTTGATATTGTTCGGTAAGCTAAAACTGACAGACGATAAAAAAATCTCATTGAAATCTTGCTTAATTTACGAAAAATAGCAATTTTTGAATTTAGACAATTTCGAAAAACGCAATTTTCTAGCTAAATGAAAATCACACGCTATATCTGATAGGAGCTAAATAAGTTTTCAAACAAGCACAAATTATTGCCGTAAAGGTTTTTTAAAAAACCAAAAATAAAAAAAATCCATTTGGTGCCGACTTTTTGGCGAGCATTGTAAAAAATACAAAAAAAAATAAGCCGGTAATGCAATTTTTTGTACCTAATAGATTTTAGTACATTATAAACAGTATACACTGAAATGATAATACAACGTTAGATAAAAGAGATAAATACTCGAAATTTAGACCTCTGTTAGATTTTCTAAACAAGACGTTCTTAGAGCTGAGAAATCATAACAATGACGAATCTATATTTCTTCCATGAGCGGCATACAGAAAAACAATTTATAAAAATAAGATCAGATGGCAATATAAATTTTGAATTTACGAATTGGATACAAAGTTCTTCGACCAGAGAAGCAGTTCTATAATACGCAGATATTCTACAAAAAATGCTTTATGTACACATTTAATTTATGTTTTGATAACGTTTTTCCTTGATTTCGTTCACCAAAGAATTCAAATTAAGACACAAAAGCGATAGACACAATCGCATTTCGCACATACTTTAAGCACATTTTAATCGTTAATGAGATAGTAATTTGCAAATAACGTAAAATGCAATTTCAGTTTTCCCTATCAATAAAAGTAAATTAACATGTCAATAGAGCTGAAGACTGTGACTGATTAAATGTTAATGTTTGGTCATTGACCCCGTACCACCTTTAAATTTGGCATTTTTGTTCTAACATAACGAAACGTAAAAATATAATTGTATTACTTTTACTACAGTCCTCGTATACAGGAAGGTTTTCCAAATTTAAAAAAAATATTTATTGTGCACCTACGTCGTTTGTTTTTTTAATAGTTCAGGTATGTATCTTTTCGCGTAGTAGCAAAATAAATTTAGTTTATTATTTTAGTAAAAATATTTAGCGACCTACCCTAACATACATTCTAGCAGTGCCAAAACAAGCAAAGCAACTAACTGTCATCGTAAACCAATTTAGCGTAGATAATGCAACGTAATTAATTTGTTGTTAATAAACGAAATTGGATAATCGTTTTGGCAATTTTACGCATTAATAATTCAAATCAACCCCTATAATATTAAATTGCATTTCTCTGTCGGTTCTTGCCCAGAGGCGTCGTAGATTTTATTGTGTTGATACTAGACCTAACGCAAGTGCTCTGTAAATATACATTTCGTATTAACTTACCCCCTCAAAAAACCGCACCACTAAATGATATTGGTTTATTTTACGAGAACAATTCGCATTTTCATACACGAAAGCAAACACTTCCATTAAATATAATTTAAAAATTCGTGGTGTGAAAAATGTTTTTATTGAATTAATTACTAGGTGCATCTATGGCATCGTCCTATAAGGTAGAACATCTGTTTGTCTAATCTGCCACAAACCAGACACCCTCCTTCAATCTGCTAGAAATTACTGCTTATTTATCAAGCGTGAAACTACACCGTTATATTTCTTAAATTGCGCGAAAACAATCATCTAAACACAAGAATTAAGATTGACTGGCTTAAAAAAATATAACTAAATAAAAAACAATTAAAAAAAACTTTTTTTATTTGATGTTAAATTTTAAAATTATTTCAACAAATTGTTGGTTGTTAGCTTTGACTATTACAGGCTGTTACTATCTATTTATTTTGCTGTGCTTTCAATATTATGACAATACAAACGACAAAAAATATCAAGATATTAGAAACATTTGAAATTGTTTTTACATATTACAATTACAATATTACAACTTTGTAAAGCCGGGTTGATCAATGTAGATTTGCTTGTAATTGTAATTGTAAATGATTTAAGGCCTTTCCCATATAACTGTTTTTTATTTATTAATTATTGGTGGCTACATGTTTCGACCTAACGGTAATCATCAGGCCTCTAAAATTATCAACTAAAGTAAAATCTTAATTAAAATTCTTAATATACTTACAATTAATACATAAATTAATAAATTAAAATTAAACAGTTTATGTCAAAATGACATATAAATTAAACAAAATGACCATATAAATTAACCGCAAAAGGTATATAAAATAATAATATTATTAACAAGAAAATTAAATAAATATAAAAATAATTTAAATAAAAACAAAAATATTATTTAAGAAAAAGATAATCATTTTCAAAATTAACAATTTCATTTAAACATGCATCTGGTTCTGAGTTTTTATGTTTAACAATTTTTTTTATCTTCAAAAAATTTAATTTTAGACTTTTATTGCAAATATGAAGAATTTTGTAGTTACTTTTATAATCAAAACAATGGTTATATTCTAATATATGATTAGCGAAAGAAGATTTATTATTTAAATTAATACCAACATTATTGTTTTTAATGTAAGAAAAATGTTCTGCTATTCTTGTTCGAAATTTACGGCCGGTTTGTCCAATATAAAAAGAGCTACAGCTACCACAATTTAATTTGTAAACACCAGATTTATTCAGAATATCAACTTTATCTTTACTATTGACAAGTAAAGATTTTTAATTAAATTTAGATGAAAAAGAAATATTAATGTTATGCTTTTTAAATAAATTTTGAAATTGAAAAGAAGAGCGATGTAAGGAAGAGAAAAATATGTCTTTTTAATGTTATCTGAAAGTGGAGTAAGAGTTGAAATGTTTTTAATATTAATGGAATTAAAAATTTTATTTTGAAGTTTTTTGATCATATCTAAAGGATAATTATTATTATTTGCTAAATTATAAATAATGTTAAGTGTTTTATTAAAATTAAATTTATCAAGAGGTAATTTGAGTAAACGATTAAAAAAGAATGTAAAAGATGACATTTTGTGTGAAAAAGGATGAAAAGAAGAAAAAGGAATGACATGATCAGTAATAGTATTTTTACGATAAATACCAATTTTGACAGAATTATTGACTATTTAAAGATAAGTCTCGAAAATTAAAAACGTTATTAGATTCTTTTTCAAAAGTGAATTTAATGTTAGGATGTAATGAATTTAGGATATTATAACAAAGGTCTAAATCATAATTATTACCTTTAAATACAACCAAAATATCGTCAACATATCTTTTATAGTAAATAAAATGTTTTTTAAATAAATTATTCAAAAAAAAGGTGCTTAATTTCTAAGTTAGTAAGGAAAATTTCAGCCAGTATAGGTGAAAGATTAATACCCATAGGCAGACCTGTTTTTTAAATATAAGTTTGGTTATTAAAATTGAAAAAAATTTGATTTAAACATAATTTAGACAATCAGATAAAAATTCGCAAATATGATCAGGAAGGTTAGATTCAAATAGAAGTTCATTAACAATATTTTGGCATTCTATAAAAGGAATGCTTGGAAAAAGATTAACAATGACAAAAGATATAAGAAAACAATTTGTATCTAAAGTTAAATCAACTAATTCATCAGCTAATGATTGTGAATTAGAAATAGAAAAAGGAGTAAAGTTTGATTTAACCAAGATGAAATTTTAGAAACAGGAGTGTTATAAAAAGAAACAATAGGTCTAATAGGATTGTTTCGTTTATGAATTTTTGGAAGGCCATATAGAAGAGGTAAAGAAGGGTTCATTAATAGTAAATTATAATGTTTGGTATTAGAAAATTCAGAAAAAATATCTTTGTTCATGTTAATGAAATCTTTAACTTTGTTGGAGAATAAAAGAAAATTTATATTAGTATTTTGTAAATCATCTATTGTTCCTCTATTGAAAAACTTTTTGAAATGATTATTTTAAGCAAACGTTTAATACAGTTTTGAATAGTATTTGTGACGAGAAGCTTCAAAAAAGGCAATGTCGATATTTGAATCGAGTTACAATTCAATTTTAGAATCATGTAAATACATGTTGTTTATTAATTACACGATAGTTTGTCGAAAAACTAAAACCCACTTTAACGAAATTAAGAAATTTAATGATGCATTACAAAAAGTCAATTCTCGACGAAGATGCAGTAAGAAAGAAAATCGAAAAAATTTTGTGACAACAACAATGTTTAATAAAACTCCAATTTTTTTCTAATTTTAAAGATCTGTATAAGAACCATTTTTTTCAAAACGAATACAAAAAGTTTAAAAAATAAGGGATTTTGAAATGCAAATTTATGAATAACATTAGCAAAAAACCACTGTATTGTACTAAATGGCACACAAGATTTTGAATATAAGTTGCTAAAGGATTTTCATACACATACAAACTATTCAACATCAACCGAAACCATAACTCTCAAATAATTTTGGCATATCCGTTAAGGCTGTCTCTCACAGTTTTGTCTTCTTCTGTATACTTTTTTTTTAATTTAAATCACATTAAGAATTTTGAAACAAAAATCATTCTTTACTATGAAACTAACACAGCTTTGTAACGTTTTTTTTAAATTTATATAATCGAATTGGGGTTGTTTCAATAAAATTTACTTTATTAAGTTAACATGTAATTTGGTGTAAGTGTAGTTGCCTAAGTTCTTGCATTTTCAAAAATTGAATTGGAAATATTTCCAGTTTAAACGTCACAAAAATTTTACATGGTACCGGTGATATCGCAAACACTGTGATAAAGACAGTCTTCTTTGAGTATTTTTCCAAAAAGGAAGTTGTGTTTTTTCGAACGCGACTACTTTAAATTTGTGCACATAGTAGTAGATCGTATGGTTATCAAAGATCTAACTGCTCAATTATTTTGCATTCTGCGTATTTATGTTCGTTTAATTCGAATTATTGAAGGGTCCCTTTAGCTTTATTTACGACACCATTGCGCTTCGGCGGATATTAAGCACTTTTCAGAAGCTATTTTACAATTTCTATAGGATTTTTTCTACATTATTGAACATGTGGCAACTTATTGACAAATTAACGTCCATTTTGTATCCAAATGACACTAGATGCTTGGTATACTTCAATAATTAAGCACATCCATAATTACATTAACTTTTGTCACATTTTTATTACAAGCCTACTAAGATTTTGTTTTTAGTATGCATATGTCGCTTCGAGTTATATATATTTTAGGCTTTTTTTTCCTTTTGCGAACATTGAATTTTTGATCATAGCGCTGTAACGGTTATTGTCGCATTTATCGTTCTTCAACATACACAACTTACACACTTAACATACAAACTAAAGTCTCTTTTTTTTAATATTTATTTTCGAGCAAATACATTGGAACAATTATATTGTAACAAAATAAACATTTCGTCGTAGTTCTTTACCGACTATAAGCATATTTAAAAAACTATTTTAATAGACATGTTCAAAAATAAGTCATTTATTTAAAAAATACTAATTTAACTTTAATAATTTCATTAATAACTGTTTTTTCTAATTTGAGTGGACACGCAGGTAGGATAAACAGGGTGGGCACGTAGTCACCCAGGCCTCTCCTTGGTGTTGTCTTTGGATAAGATGTAGTTAATTTATTTGAATATTTTTTTATGGTTAATATACGATTATACGATTTGGGACAACTTTAAACAAACAAAACTATTATTATGACTAATGACTGCGAAAGTCGATGATCTATTGACAAGTGACGCTGTCAAAATCCCAAGTATAAAATATGTTAGAAACAGTGTCAGTATAGTTGTAGAAAACAACATCAGAACTAACGGACAGCTGTTTCGCTTTTTAGGAACTCGTCAGCGCTAGGATACACCGATGTGCTTCCACAACCATACTGACAGACAACTGTACTCTTTTATGTCGTGTAGACATTACCAACATATAGATCATTGACTTTCGCTGTCATTAAATCCAATGACAACTTTTCTACCTTTCGTGCTAATTTATAGTTTTCTATATTATCATACGTGGTATCTTTACAACAGGATGGCGTTCCAAAAACATATAAACATGTTGGTAATGTCGAAACTAATTTGGTAAAATTCTTTATCCTTTTCTATTTTATTACGATAAATAATTTATATTCTTCATTTAGAAAGAGCATAAAAAACACTCTAGTTATTTTTTATGGTAACGTTTCGTGCCTCAACAACTTCATATGACTAAAGATTCATATAATTATAAAACATAGATAAATTAAAATGTCAATAATTAATAGTTATTTATTGTATAAGCGTCTTATGTGGCATTTAAAACACTAAAAAAAGCTTACTCACAAAAGCTCTGCTCGAGTTGACTAGGCTTTTTTTGTTAAGCGTCATTCTATTGAACCAATTGGTCTATGTTGAAAACTGCTACAAAACTTTACAAAAACATTAATATTATGTAAAAAAAGCTGATTTTATACCCGCGTAATTTAAATATGTTTTGAGTAAGCTGCGGGCTAAAACCATATTGTATAAACATTGTAAAGTAAGCAATATTAATGCAAATGTAAAAACACCACAAAAGTGATTCACTGGACTGCCGTTTTACCCTTTTGGGGCTTTTTAGCTCTTTCTATTAATAAATGATGTTAATAACATGAGTGAAATTTGATGGCAAAGCCATCTTATAATATAAATTTATTATGTATGACAAAGAATATGTAAATATAAAGATGAAAACGTTGAAAACTGATTTTATACCCGCGTAATTCAAATAATTTATAAACGTGTTTCACTCATGCTACTAACATTGATTTTTCAATAAAGTAAGTTGATTGTATTTTTGAAAAGTACTTTAAGAACACATGTATAAAAAAACTAAGATTCTGGAAAATGAGCATATGCTCCAGATGAAAGGTGATGATGAAGGTAACTTTTTATTATAATTATACATAAAATTATTTATATTTTATTGTAGGTTGCGTTAATAATCGATTATAAATTATTACATCTATAAATGTAAAATGTGGAAGATAAAAGAGCTTATTTATTTGTTACAATCCCTGACACAAAAAATTACGTAGCCCATAGTTGTGCAAAGCAGGTCGTTGAAATTAATACATTGTCTAAAATACTTGCCCCAGTGGTTTGGTATATAAATTTGCCAAATGCTAATATGTATATTGAGCATACATAAGAGGATCGTCGGCTACGTTATTGGCTATTGCGATAACAGCTTTCTATCACATATAATTGAAACAGCAAAGAAGATTCAAGGAAACAATATCACCATGAATCCGGCAGACAACAACGCTCAGACGAAGAATTTAGTACAACAAATAAAGAAAAGAAAAGGCGAGATTTGCAAGGACAAGAGTTGGCAAAGAAAGATTTTGAAAGAGAAAAAACGTTAAGTTCGGTTCCATTTAATTTGAAGATGTCTTCAATGACCAAACAAAATAATGTTTTTTTTTTATATTAAAGTTGATTTTAATTTAAACATAAATAAGTAAATAGGTAAATTATACTACTTCAGTTTAATTTGATTTAATAATAAGTCACGTATTAGTTATTGTAATAAACCACATGAGTTATCCATATCAGAAGATGTATCAAAATAGTTCAATTATAACTGTACAATATAATTTATCGGCGATTTGACCACAGGTTCGGCGTTCTGTTCATTCGGCGTTTCGTCTTTTCAGCGATATGTCTGGGACCGGTTGAAACAATTTGGTATTTGTATTAATTAAAATGTTGTGTTCTTTAGAAAAAACTGAAGAAAAAAGACGTGTAGAAATGAAAGATGCGAGTAGAACTGGTAGACCTTTGTCATTAAGTAATGTGGAACGAGAAAATGTGTTCTTGTCTGTTGAGGAAAATCCACAAATTTCTGTTCGGCAAATTGCTAGAGACCATAATTTGAATAAATCGGCGGTACATGACGTTTTAAAAAAAGACGAATTTCATCCTTATAAAGCTTGTGTAGTTCAAGAATTATTTGAAAACGATTTGGACAGAAGGCTGGAGTTTTGTGTAACAATAACAAACAAACTTGAACGAGATGCACATTTTCATAAAAATATCCTTTTTACTGATGAGGTCACGTTTTGTTTAAACCGCACAATTAACAAACAAAACACACGTTACTGGTCTTCACAAAATCCTCACTGGTATCTAGAAGGACACACCCAATACCAGCAGAAAGTCAACGTCTGGGTAGGAATGATTGGAAGTCAAATTTTGGGGCCATATTTTTTTGAAGGTAGTTTAACGGCGAATATTTATCTCGATTTCTTAAGATTTGAGTTAGTTCCTGCTTTGGCCGAGTTATTTCCACATGAAGTAGATCCAGATATACCTCATAACAGAATATGGCTTCAACCTCCACATTTTGGAATTAATGTCCGCCACTTTCTTAATAGTACTTTTCAAAATACATGGATAGGCAGAAGAGGTACGATAGAATGGCCTGCTCGATCGCCGGATTTTAGTCCACTAGATTTTTTTCTTTGGGGCTATATTAAAAACAAAATTTATGTAAATAGACCTGATATTGTTGAAGATTTGAAAAATCGCATTAGAGTTGAGATAAGAGCTATAACTGGAGATATGATTTCAAAAGCAATCGATGGTTTTAAAAATCGAATTTACCACTGTCAAATTATGAATGGTTTACATTTTGAACATTTATTGTAAGTTTAGTTTAAATACATTTTTTTGTTATAACAATTTTATGTAAAGATATTTAAAGTTTAATATTTGCTATTGTGACGGTGCATTCAATTGTTTCAATACTACATATTACGTACCTGATTAATACTGCTCAGTAAAATAAATTTGTTAGACATGTCCTTGTTTTTCTTGAAAATTTTTTGATGTAAAGGTATTCAAGTTTCATATGGTTGAAAAGAGAAAAAAAGACTCTATCAAATGAGTATAATAAAGACGTGCCTTGCCATTTAAAAAAATGTAAGTGTTATTTGTTGCGATTTTGTTTACAGCAAAAATTTAAATTGATATCTCCCAGGTGGTAGATAACTAAGTGGTAAACAACTTTTAGTTACAACTTTTTCGTGTAAAGTGCATATTTATCGACCTGTATAATATATTCCATACTTTTCGGACACACTGTATAAACCTTAAGTTACTTTATAAAACTTTTTGAGTTCCTTAGTTTTTTCAGATTAGGTTAGTTTTCTACATAAAAAGACTAACAATCAATTTTTGTTATTATCTGTTATTTGACTAATACGTACAACAATGAAAGGTTTCTTATGTCTAAATACACGCATACAATTTATATTATTATAGATTATAGTTGAAACAATTTTTTTACAAAAACAACTGCACAAACGAAATATAATTATGATTTGTCACGGCAATTCGCTTTAAAGTGCAACAAACAATAAATTCAAGTTAGTAAAGTGCGTTCTAAAAGAATTCTTTAGAAAAGCTTTCAGCAAACGCATAACAGTCAAAATCGTAATTGCAATATTTAGCACAACATAAATAAAATTGTGAAACATAAAAAATAAAACGAGCAGAAAGATGGAAAATCTTTTTATAAATGTGGTTGAAATCCTGGAAACAAATGGATGCAAAAAAGCAATCAGTATATCAATGACTTGAAGGTTTACATAACGCATACTTTAAACGTAACAGTTGCTTCTGAAAGAGAACTCACCAGGATTTGTTAACGGTTAATGCTCACGAAATGCTCCATATCTTCTCAGATTTTCAAAGCTTCTGAAAAAACATCCAAGTCATTTATCTTAAAATGGGGAAATACAAAGAATACATTAACCCTCATTCTAAATATAATTTATTCGACTAAATTCTATTAACAATATTTGTTTACATAAATAAATTTATGATATTATCCGAATATTTTTTAATAATAATTTAGTGGCGCGGTGTTATTGTTGTAAATTCTTAAACGACGGGCGCCTCTGGGATCATACGCGACAGATGATGTTAATCTATTAACGCTTTTTAAATTATTTTTAATGTAAAGACGCGTAATTGACGACGCTTATACGCGACCACATTTTTTTTCAATTTTAATGGGTAGAATAGTCGCGATGAAAAAGAAAGCCGAGACACAACTAGTCTGAGTTTTGTGTATTTTGGCGAAAAGCCTACGACTAGAATACCTTTATAATACTGCAACTCTTCAATTTACACCTTCGCTCTTCACGCATTTAAAGACCTTTTCAAGCAGAACGAATTTATTTATGTTAGTCGCACTAAACTGTTTAAATTAAATTAAAGAGCTATTAACCCTTTTTTCAAGTTTATCTTCTAACAATTATCGTCGATCTTATTTAAAGTGCGATAATTTCCTATTTATGTTGGTGTTAATGTGTGAAAACGAATTCTCTTAGGAGACATTGTAGCTTGTCAACAATCGGCACAGTATAAAGTTATAAAACTTTCAATGCGCACCACATAATTGTGACATACGAATAGGTACAACATTTGCTTGCCGTTAAATTTAGCTATAAATTTTGTTATTTTGGCCGATTTATTCTATTAATAGAAATTTAATTGTTACAAAATTATTCTGTTTTAGAGAAATCGTGAAAATCAAAAGTTTCTGTATCAGTAACACATAATTGCCAATTTTTTCTTAACGATTAACTGAGATGGTTTAATCCTTATTTGTATACATATTTTTTTTATAATTTTATGTATTTTCATTTTTTATTTCTTTTTGTTATTTACTATAATATTGTTCAATTTTTTTTCTTTTTAATAAAATTTTTGTTGTCATGAAGTGCTTTGGATCTTTTTTCTGCAGTTTCTGTTTAGCCCTCTTCGCTATTAGGTAACGTGGTTTCTAAAAACTTAAATGCTTCGATTTCTTTAAACTCGAGTTTACTTATTTACATTTTTAATTTTTTTACTTTTAATAGCAATAATAAGCAATTTCAGTCAGTTGTTTAAAGAGGTTAAAGGAAGGGTTTTTTGATGTGACGGAATCCAATTTTTGATTAATTTTTCTTCCTATAGTCCCTGGACATGCTCTTACAATTGCTCTTATTCTTTCGAATGTAGCGAAAGATTCGGTTATTGCGGTTTCGCTTTTTTCTAGCTTCTTTAATTCGTCTGGAATGCCAGAAAAGTGTGTTTTTATAAAAACTAGTCCTCTCGTAACAGCTTCGACATTAAAAACTTTTTGAGATTTAGCAATTGCTGCAGAGGCCGTCTCGTCAAATAATTCATTACCCGTAATGGTGCTGTTAACGCCAAGTACGTCAATTTGTACTTTCTCCTCCTTTCATTGTTCCTTATCCTTATCACCACATTCCCATTGCATTCCCATTTTGCATTCGTTTCCTAGTGTTAATACACCACGCATCGTAATTTTTAAAAACGAGAACTTTTATTTGTGCGAACGAGTTTCCGCGGCTGTAAAATATTAGTGCGGTGAATTCGCTTCACGTTCATCTGGCCAGATTGAACACAAGAAGACTGCCACCATTCCGAGCCTTGCGGATTACTCGTAAGTGATTTAATATCATTAATTTGCGACCACCAGCGCAACCTTATTCACAAACATTTGGTCCTTCGAGCCGGATAAAATTTATTCTGTAACCTCTGAATCCTACATAAACTACAGTGCTACCTGTTTGCATCCTTAAATAAATTTTAAATTAATATTGCAACAAAATTAGAATAATCATTTAAAATTTATTCGTGCATACATTTCATACGATTATGGCTAAAAGCAACGTCGAATCAATTGCAGATAAGCTATCGAAAACTATCAGCAAACGTTCAAGCTTATTTGCAAACGTGACCTTTATTTACAACAAAGTAAAAGATTATACAATTGAAAAATTTGAGGTATTGGAAGCCTACAACGCTAAATTAGATAGGTACGAGGCCGATTTCGAAAGTTTTCAATATCAAATTGTTGAATACAACACGCTTTTAAAACCCGAAGAACAATTAGATGAAAACCAATTGTATCAACCTCATTGCGCCTTTGACGAAATTATTGCTTACATTAGAGCTACTTACATTAAACTTAAAAATCAGCTTCCAGTACAAACAGAAACATCTTTTATCTCCTGTTCATGACTCCTCCTCGCCCGCGTTCACGCTTCCAAAGATATCGCTGCCTAACTTTTCTGGTAATATCGAAGAGTGGCCTGAATTTATTTCATTATACAATTCGATTGTACATAACAACAGTTCATTACGCATATCTCAAAAATTTCAATATTTGAAATCAGTACTGTCTGGAGAAGCTTTGTCAGTAATATCAGAATTTCAACTTATTGATGATCATTATTCTTTAGCTTATCAAACCTTACACGAAAGGTATCAAAATAAAAGACGGATAGCTACCATGTATTTAAATAAAATTTTAAGTTTTCAAGTGGCATCATCAGCTACACTACAAAGCTTGAAAGATTTTTTAAACGTTCATCAAACATGTGTACACGCTATAAAGTCATTAGGTATTGACGACTTAGCAGATTTCTTATTATTTTCGTTATCGTTAAAGAATATAGATCCAACTACTAAACGTGCTTTCGAAAATAAATACATTTCTAATGAGATACCGCTGTATGAAAATCTAATTGAGTTTATTACTCAGCAGATGCGCAGCTACGAGTTATCCGAACCTTATTCTAAACCATTTAATGCTTCTAATAAAAACAAAAGTAAATTACAATTGCCATCAAAACCTTCGCACTTTTATAATTCGTTGCATTCTTCACAAGTTCGGAATTTAACATGTCCTCGTTGTAAAGGCATACATTTATTGTATCAATGTCCAGAATTCATAAATTAAAATTTGTCAGACAAATACGACTACTTACGTGTTTCAAATAGGTGTTATAATTGTCTCGGAAATCATTCTCGTTCGAATTGCAAATCTAAGTCGGTTTGTAGAGTTTGCGGCGGAAATAAACATCACACTGTATTGCATTCGACGCAGAAACCGCTTCATCTTGCTTCAGTGCATGCTAACGTTGCTTCCGAAACCGTAAAGAATGCCTTGCAAACTTCTCATGAAGTTCAACCGTCTACTTCACATAAATCAGATGTTTCTCTGTTTACCTCAACTTCCTTATCTAGTTTTGCTGCACCTCAGGTAAAACAAGTATTGTTAGGAACTGTTCAGACTTACATTGCTGATAGAAATGGTTTTTTCATAGAATACGCGCCCTCATCGATCCCGGGTCACAAATTTCCGCTATTACCGAATCTTTAGTAAAGTTGCTCGGGTTAAAACCGCAATTAGCTTGTACAGAGCTATCAGGAATCGGTAAGTCCACAGTAAAGTCTCAGAGCATTGTAAATTGCTGTCTTCGTTCAAAATTTTCAACTAATACAATGTGTCTTCCTGTGTTAGTTTTACCTAAACTTGCTAGTCGAATACCTTCTTCTCAGTTACCTGAAAGTGTTATAGAACAGTTTCGCCACTTGAACTTAGCTGACGAAACGTTTCATATTCCTTCTTCTATCGATTTGCTATTGGGTGCCGACGTATACCCTACCATTTTTAATCAAGAAGGAAAAGTATATGTTACTGGTTATCCCTCTGCGGTAAACACTTATTTCGGATGGACAATTATAGGTCCCACAGATTTTCCCAATAATGATCAGACATTGCAAAGTATGCTTACTTTTTCTGAATTATCCAAAGATTTAAAACGGTTTTGGGAAGTTGAAGAAATTTTTAGAGCTCCACCTTCTGATCCAACAAATTTGTATGTTAAACAACATTTTATAAAGACTCACAAACGTGACGAAACTGGAAGATATGTTGTAGCGCTTCCATTTAAACCTAATTTGAGCCCTTTGTCCTCAAACTCTTCACGAGGTTTACGGTCTTTGTTAAAACTAGAAACTCGATTACGCAGTATTCCCGAAAAATTCAAACAATACAATGATTTTATGCAAGATTACTTGATATCAGAACATATGTCAATTGCTTCTTCTCCTTCCACGTATATAATACCGCACCATGTCGTCACTAAACAGTCAAGTTCCACAACAAAAATTCGCGTTGTATTTAACGCTTCTGATAGTGATTCAACAGGAGTTTCTCTCAACGAGCGATTACTGCCCGGACCCAAACTACAAACAGACCTTATTCAAATCTTATTAAAATTTCGTTGTTATCCTGTTGCATTATGTGCAGATATACAAAAAATGTACCGTCAGATAACAGTTCGAAAGGAAGATAGAGCTGTACAACATATTCTTTGGCGCGCTTCCTCTGATGGCAATGTACAGGAGTTTGAACTCAATACTGTTACTTATGGTCTTACTCCTTCCGCCTACTTAGCAATACGCGTATTACACCAACTTGTTCACGATGATGGTGCCCGATATCCAGATGCGTCTTGTGCCATCATGAACTCTACATATGTAGACGATGTGATAACTGGTCATCAAGATGTATCTTCTGCTATAAATTTACGAAACCAGTTAACTGATTTATTTAAGGGCGGAGGTTTTCAACTCAGAAAATGGGCTAGTAGTCATCCAGAAGTTTTAGCCGAGTTACCTGAAGATCATATAGAATCGCAATTAGATTTTTCTGACGAGGAAAATTCTTTAAAAATCCTAGGATTATCTTGGAATCCAAACTCTGACTTTCTTCTGTTTCGAGTGCTGCCTTACGATGATAATATTACAAAACGAAATTTGTTATCGTATATCGCACGAATTTTTGACCCGCTTGGTGTTTTGGCACCCGTGGTTTTTTCGATGAAAGTTTTACTTCAACATTTGTGGTTAGCTCAAGTTGGTTGGGACGATTTGATTCCACCAGCACTAGAAAAAAAATGGTTATTATTTACAGAAAACATTTCTCTTCTTGCTACCGTTAAAATCCCTAGGTGCGTGCTTCCACAGAAACCTACTCTAATTAGGCTTGCGGGATTTTGTGATGCTTCAGAAAAGGGTTATTCTGCTGTTCTATACTTATGCGTCCAGTCAAATTCAAATTTTTTTTCCTATTTTTGGAAGGCAAAAACCAAAGTAGCACCACTCAAAATCATGTCTATTCCTCGTTTGGAGTTGAGCGCCGCCGTTTTATTAGCCAATTTAGTCGAATCAGTAGTGACTGTTTCTTTGCCATTTTTCATTGAATCTGTTCACTTATTTTCAGATTCAGAAATAGTTTTATCTTGGATTATGACTCCACCACACTTATTAAAAACGTTTGTGTGTAATAGGATTGTTACAATAACAGAAAAAACTTCAAAGTATGTTTGGTCTTACATTAAATCTGAAAACAATCCCGCTGACCTTCCTTCACGAGGATTAACTGTATCTCAATTTGTTAGTCCGGATATCAAACTATTTTGGTTTAATGGTCCCTCATTTTTGAACAAAGAAGTTTCAAAATGGCCACCTCCTTTTCAAATGCATAATAAGCATTCCTCTTTGCTTTCGGAAATGAAACAAGACTTCAATTGCTTACTTACAAAGCATACAACCTCAAATCCGTTATTAGACAAAATAAATAATACCTCAAGTTTTGTAAGATTACGTCGTGTTTTTGCTTGGATAAGACGTTTTATTCACAATTCAAGGCTTCGAGATGACGTACGTATTTCTGGATCATTATCTGTGGCAGAATTAGAAAGTTCTACATTATCCCTTACAAAAATTACTCAAAATCATTATTTTCATTCTGAAATAAAACAAATCCAAAATAAAACGAACGCAAGTCGCAACCTAGCATCGTTATCGCCTTTTATTGATTCATTTGGTTTCACCGTCAGGGTGGGCGGAAGATTACGTTACTCCGCTTTGCATGAAGCAGCCAAGCATCCGTTATTGCTACCCAAAAATGCTCATCTCTCTAAATTAATATGTTTTTATTATCATCATCTGTCATTACATTCTGGTCCTAACACTGTTCAAGCTCTTATTAGAACAAAGTTCTGGATTTTATCGCTTCGTGGTTTGCTTCGAAAATGCATACGAGAATGTTTTACTTGTTATAAATTTCGTGGTATTACTTTCCAACCTCTAATGGCTGATCTTCCCGCTTCTAGAGTTTCTATCTCTCGCCCTTTTTCACAAGTAGGTGTAGACTATGCCGGGCCTTTTTCAGTAAGATCTAACCGCTTACGTAGACCAGTGGTCACTAAAGGTTACTTATGTTTATTTATTTGTTTTATAACTAAAGCGGTACATCTTGAGTTTGTATCTGAGTTGAGCACTGATGCTTTTTTAGCTGCTCTTGATAGATTTGTAGCTAGACGGGGTTTACCATCAGTTATTTACTCTGATAATGGGCGTAACTTTATAGGAGCTTGTAAGCACATAACGGAAGTTTACAAATTTTTAATTCTTCATGTCACAGATATTTATGATTTTTTATCTACACGACAAGTAAAATGGCAGTTTAGTCCTCCATATGGCCCTCATTTTGGAGGTTTGTGGGAAGCAGCTATCAAATCTGCCAAAGCTTTGCTTTATCGCTTGTTAGGTAATGCATCGGCCACATTCGAAGAATACGCTACCTTATTCGCTAGAATCGAAGCTGTTCTTAACAGTCGTCCTTTGTGCACCTTATCTGAAGATCCATCGGAGTCTTGTGATTATTTGAGCCCTGGTCATTTTTAATAGGGTCACCTTTACTTTCTGTACCGGAAAATCCTATTCCCGAGTCACGTAACATGCGTAACCGTTGGTTAAGGCAAAATCAGATTCTTCAATCGTTTTGGAATCGTTGGTCTAAAGAGTACTTGAACCATCTGATTCAACGCAATAAGTGGACATCTAACACATCGATTCCAAATGTTGGAGATATCGTGTTACTGAAAGGAGTTGCGTCGCATCCTTTATCTTGGCCTATAGGTCGTATTGAATGCTTGTATCCAGGTTCAGACCGTATAGCTAGAGTTGCTTCAATTCGTACAGGTAGTGGTACCTACACTCGTCCAGTTGCAAGCCTTGTACCTCTGCCGGTATCCTCAAATTAGTTATTAGTTAAAATTTATTTGCTTAATTTTTTATGTTAGTTACAGTTTATCTGCAATTAAGTTTAATTCGCTTTGCTCTTAGTTTAATTTAACCTTTTTACATTATATGAAATTATTCTAATTTGGTGGGCGGTATGTTAACGCCAAGTACGTCAATTTGTACTTTCTCCTCCTTTCATTGTTCCTTATCCTTATCACCACATTCCCATTGCATTCCCATTTTGCATTCGTTTCCTAGTGTTAATACACCACGCATCGTAATTTTTAAAAACGAGAACTTTTATTTGTGCGAACGAGTTTCCGCGGCTGTAAAATATTAGTGCGGTGAATTCGCTTCACGTTCATCTGGCCAGATTGAACACAAGAAGACTGCCACCATTCCGAGCCTTGCGGATTACTCGTAAGTGATTTAATATCATTAATTTGCGACCACCAGCGCAACCTTATTCACAAACAGTGCTTTTACAAAAACCTGAAACAAGATCCAATAATCAAAAAGAGAATCTAATATGTTAGAGGATTTTACCTCGTCTCTAATGAATTCACACACCCTATGTATTCCATGTGCTAGACAAGTTAAATGTTTTAAATTTGGATAAAATATTTCTAATGCCTGAGCGAATCTGATCATATAAGGTGCTACGTCGGTTACGAATAAGAGAACCTTTTCTTTTTTTACGCCATTGGGATACAGAAATCCTACAAACGTAAAATTATATAATTGTAATTAATAGATTGGATTATATTAATCAATCATTGAAAAAAAAACTTATGTAAACAATCATCGAAAAAATTTGCAACTGTTTTGTGATTGGTCTGTGGAATTTCTTTAGATGCTAGAAAATAAGCTTTTCCTGATTCTAGTTCAGACAATTTACCAACTACAAAATTTGCTATATATTGACCTCTGCAATCGATTGTTTCATCAACCGAAATCCAAATGTAATGGTCCCCAATGTCATTCCTTATTGTCTGTATTTTCCATAAAAGGTAAAGCAGCGTTTTGAAAACTATTAATACTTTAATTAAACTGCTTACCGATTGGTAACATACGTCTAAATAATTTTTTCTCAAAGTTGATTCATCTGGAACAACTTGTTCGGTGTATTTTTCGAGAAAATTGCAAAAATTGATATCAAGTTTTTTTAAAAGAATTTGAGTCGACACTAATGCTTCGCACAAATCTGGAGCGAAAGTTATTTTTGATGAGCCAGGTTTATTCTATTGATCTTCTATAACGTTTTTTAACAATGGTTGTTTCATAGTTTTTATAATATTTTTTAAATGTAAACCATTACCCAAGTGTTGTTTTACATGCTACTTTTTAGTAGCACCGGTCTAAAATAATACATATACTAGTAATTAAAAGCATTTAAATTAAGATAATACAAACTTACTGATTTTGAAAAAACTTGACAAAAAAGGTATTATTCCCCGTCGGTTGTTAAATTATTGTCCATTTTACTCCACTTGTAATAATTTTCAAATTTTGATTGTTTATTAGGTGGCATTTTTTAAAACTTACTCACAGCACAACAGCAATAGACTATCACAGTGTGACAATATTTATAACAAACAAAGAATATTTTAGTTATGTGTTTCAATCATTAAAGGAATCCCACCGGACAGAATTAAAATTATCTATATTTGTTTGCTTTACTTAGGTACTGAATAGACCTAGCAAATATGATTCATTCCAAAATCCTTCCGGTTTTGTAAATAGTGTTTTGTTAATAACAATAGTTCTTCTGTAATGCCTTATTGTCATCTACCTATTAAAACACTGTTTACACAAACTTTTTAATTTTTTTATGTAAAAAGGCAATATATAATAATACTGTTTAAAAAGGCAAAAAATACAAAAAGTTACACAAAAAAGCAAAATAGGCAGGCTCCAGGCATTTGCCTGACTGTCCGCTCTTTACTTATAACTGTGACCCAGTTTTCATATATATTTGGAGATGACTTTTGAACAAATAATTTGATTCAATTAGTTATTTTTTTGCGAGTAACCTATAGCAAAAAATTTATTCATTAGTTTCAAGAATTTCATTTCATTTCATTTGGATTACATTAAAGAACGTTCTTTTCAACAGACCACTCCTATCACTTTTTGCATCCAGGTTATTACAAAACCATCTTTTAAGACTTTGAATAATTCCTGGTTAGTATTTTTGCTGATATGTCACAATAGCGAATAGTAATATTAGCCTAATTTGCTATGTTTTTTTTACAAAGAAGTTGAGTGATCACTGCTATAATGACTAGTATCTTTAGATTTCGTATAAGAGGCAAGTGACATGTGTTCCGAGCTTTCTTCTGAGCCACTTCAGCTTGGTTTTTTTTACGCTATATCTAGAATGGTCCTGGGTGAGGTTCATTTCTACATCAGGTATTGTCAAAATTATATCTTCTAATGCAATGCTTTGTCCAATCTCAACATTTACTTTCTTTTCTTACGTATAATTTTGGAAGTAGTTTTAGATAGTCTAGTGATAGTCTATATGCCAGTCTTTCTGAAGCCGGATATTAAATTCGTTGCACTATTTGCTGCTATCTTTTCATATAATTTTTTACTAGCGTAGGGAAAACGTCTTTTGGCACTGTGCGTGTCATCTTTCAGCAGGGGTACTTTTTCAATTATTGAGAAAAAGTTTTTTATAGCCTCAGAATACTTGCATTCGTGTATTGTAACAGTTTTTTTTGTCGAAGTCACCAACCAAAATGGTCTCTTCATTGCCGTGAGAGTTGTTACAAGACTTTTCTCGTAACCTTATTGTTGGTGACTAGCTCGATATGATTCGGCAAACGAGTCGCAAGTCTCGGTGTGCTATTTTTACAATTAATTAAAAAAGCGTCATAACGCTTGGAAACTAGTAATGAAAGAGACCGTTTAAATTTATCTAACACTGCGAGTAAACCAAATGACAAAACTCAGGTTATAACAACGAAAATCTTTATTTTTAACAACAAAAAAAAAGAGAGATTAAGAAAATAAGCGAGGCAGAATTACATATATAGCAACAATTAAAAGTTCGTATATGACATATCACAGTTTTTTTACACGAGGTGGAAATCATTTATAGGCACTCTGGTACATGCCACCAGAATAGTGTTGGAGCCTTCCTAAAAAACGGGCATACCCACCAAAACCACCACCTTCCGCTCTTGCCTTTTCTCCTTACCCGATAAACCCTTTTGAGTACTACTTCGGGTAAGGAATGCTTCATTTACACAATTTTTACCCTACAATTTTATCCACCGTCTTCTTTTTCTACGTTCTTTTTTATAATTTTATTAATCTTTTCACAGATCTTCTCCCGTTTAATTTCCCTTATAAATTTCTCAATATTGTCTACCCTCAATCATTCCCCTAATTCATTTTTCGATTGACATAAGAAACTCTCCTATCTTGGGCACTCTAAGACGTGTTTTGCGTCATCCGTTTTTGCGGACGCAGTGCATGTATTCCTCTCTTTCCTATCCTTTTAAGATTGGAGCCGAAACTTCCGTGGCCCGTCAGCAATTGGACACTTTATTTCACCCACTCATCTACTTTACTAATGAGCCCATACTCCTCCATCAACATATCCAAAGATGGTTAATGGCCAATATCTATCACCCTACTCTTAATACTTTCGCTAATAGACGGTATCCTAAGATAGCTTCCGTAGATACTGTCCTATAGGCCGCACTCATTTTCAGAACAACCTTTCTCTGCGTCATCTCTAACATATTGAGGTGGTGCTTTGACTACAATATGGGTCTTCATATAAAAGCCCCATACAGTAAAACGGAGCGTACCACCCGCACATACATTCTTCTTCGTTTGAAACTCTCGGCATGAGTCGAACCAAAACTTTCACAGATTTTTCCGCTTTCTTGCAGGCACATCTTAGGTGCTTTGTCACTCGATTCTAATCCACACCCCTAGGTATCTTAAATTGAATCCCCTCGCCTTTATGGAGAAGCTTTTATTCTTCTGAACCTTACTAAAACTACCATTTTGGTTTCATTTGACGCTAGTTCTAAACCGTGGTTTACAACCCAGTTTTTGATTCTGAAAATACCGTCCTCCGTTCTGCTGTTTACTAACTCAGCAATATTTTTGCTTGCATAACTCAACAGTGTGACACCACTCGGCGTTGCCAACTCCAACACTCTGTCGTAGTAGATCTTCTATAAGGTCGGCCTGAGATCGACCCCGGCGTCCCCTTGTTTTCCATGGCTTTGACGACGCCCGACCATGACACGCTGTAAAATCGTTTCGAATATCCAGCCTCACGAGAACGCAGCACCCTCGGTCCCGCTGGCTTACCTTTTTTATTCTGTTGAAAATTTCAAATTCGTTCAGGGTAGACGTATCTTTTCTAAATCCAAATTGGTTTTGGTTTAGTTTATTTGCAGGTTCTAACCACGTTTTTATTCTTTCTTCTATCACTGCCTCAAGCACCTTCTTCAATACTGGAAGGAGACAAATAAATCGGCAACTCCCCATCAAGTATGGCGGGTTTTGGAACTTACGCCAAACTGTAGGTTTTGCAGACTCTAAAGAAGGAGCTGCTTCTAAAGCATTTGTTAATGCATGATAGCAGGTTCTCCCCAATCACCTGATAGGCCGTATGTAGGATTTTAAGTTATCCCATTAGGTTCCCGGGAGTTTTCACCTTCTTATGTGTTCTATTACTTTTTTGAGTTCTTTGCTCGTGGTCGCCGGTACATCGTTTTTGTGTACTTTTTTCCACTCTATTGTTTTGTGGCTAGGAAACAGCTTCCTTGCGACACGCATTCTTTCCTTCTTATCTATGCTTAAGTCTACTTGCTTGCTGAACTTACTTGTAACAATTCTGTAGCCCTCGCCGCATACGTCCAGCTCCAGGTCTGTTAGTAGACTTTTCTGTTTTTGTTTTTTAATTTTTTTAATTTTTTAGCTTTGTTTTTTTGGTATTATAATTTTTTTTTCAGGTTACCATTTTTTCTTTCATTCTTCTCATCTCTTTTCTATGTCCCTTTATTTTTTCGTTTATCTATCTTTTATTCACCAAGGTAATGTCGATAATTGACCTTCAGTCTCCTCTCACAAAACTTGGTGCCAGTCCCCGGTTTGCTACAGCGAGTTCGAAATATGCCGTTATCTTCTCTATGACATCTTCCCCCCCCCCTAGTTTGTAGAAACCGATTCCCAAACGACGTGCTTGGAGTATACATCTCCTGCCAATGTGATAAGTTATTTTGTGCTTTTTGTCGTGGTCTCCCACCCGTTTATGATTTCTAAGAACTTGTTCCTTCTTATATTGGGGGAGACGTAAACTTCGCAAATAGTAACGTGTTGTAACTTGACGATTATCAGACCGTAACATTTTTTAATTCTCATCACTTTCACGTTCTTGATTCGTCCGTCCATCTTGATACCAACGTTTTCATTTTCGTCGTAAAACCAGATCCTTCCGGCCACGAGAGTCAATTTTTGGTTAGGTTCAACGAGTATCATAATTCCTGCTCCGACCTGTAATGCAATATGCTTGAAAAGTTACGTCACATCTTAAACACTTTTTCTAACTTTTTTTTGTTTTTGCAGTTGTTTTCTCTGTGTCTGTACTCTTGACACCTGAAACACTGCTGCTGTATCATTTTCTCCTCTTTAATATTACGGTTAATAATTTTGATAGAAGCCCTGAAGGGCTAGTAACACTCCATACATATAGCCATCGTAGTACAGTATGACAAAAAAAGTTAATATTTAATGGGGAGTTAAACTTTGATTAGATGGGAAACTAGTAATTTCGCAGCCTGAAACAAATTGCATTTAGCATAAATTAAAACCATAATTATACCAACAAAAATTTGCGTTCGTTACCCGTGATAACACTTATACCTACGTTGCACGTATTTTACGTTCGACAAACACATAAATTAATAGCAAGTAAAAAAATGGTTACTCACAAACATCCAGTCAAGCTAATAGCTATCGTCTCCTAAAATCGCGAATACGTTAATAAAGAGAGAATTAGATATAAAATGATATCATAAGTAAGTTGTTCTAGACAAACAATTAATCGTCGCGATCAAATACACCAAGCTTCCGTGTGATTTTTACTATTCCTATCGCTGGTGAGTGTCCAAGTTTATTAGAATATCACACAAAGTACGACAACTACTTGCCTTCAGATTACGTTTTGACGGTGGTGTAATTAACCAATATTCCCATTAGTACGTGCTTCTAGATATCGCTTCCAGCAAAAGATTATTAATTAACATGTATCATTCTAAAGTGACAAACACGTAACGGTATCCCAAATCGCTATCATAATTACGGAAAAATCAAATTAAGTCACAAAAGTAAAAATTAATTCTTACCCCAAAAAGACTTTCAGATATGAAGCAAAACTAATACCCCCATTTATAACGTGGATAAATGCAAACATTTAGAACTGAAAGTCTCGCTGGGTGCGCACGTTAGAAGACCATCAGCCCCAAAAAACAACAAAATGATAGCCAACATCCTAAATATAGCAACAGAGCGTTTCGGATCAAAACTTCTACAGTACGGAATCTATATCAGAACATTTTTAACGTAACAGAGTTTAATCATTTTTATTTTCAAAATGCGATTACTTCCGAGAATTTTGTAATGATTATAAGATTTTTTTTGTGAAAGTTTACTTGACACCAAATTACTGATACATTTTTATGATTTTTTAGACAAATATGGCGTATAGCGTCGTGTTTCGTTTAAACAAATTTGTTGGTGACATGATCTATAATAAAAACAAAGCAATAAGAAATTGAGACCCCACAACAATAATCCAAAATGCAGCACCCATACAAACTTTAAGTTGGTACACCGTAATACCACCTGGAATACAACAATAGTCCAGTCTGTAATTTCCCCTTCACCAATAAATTAATATATTTTAATAGCACATATTGTCATGTAACTGGTGTTGTACCAACGTACATGTTTAATTAGTTTGTTGTTGTAACATAACTTACCTGGGAACTGTATCCAAGAAAGTGGGCTCAGTTTGTAAATAACCGCCAATGTTAGGGACAAACCGATAGAACAATTGCAGGTCATTTATTATTTTATTGTGCACTTCTGATTTTTTAACTCCTTCCGCAACTTTGTTTTGTTTATGAAATCCAGAAGCTTATTTTAAAAGACTTATCATTGGTTAGTCTTGGTTTGCCAAGCAAAAATTGCTTCTCATTGTGCTTGCTTCCATATATTCCCGCACCGGTACCGCTGTGATTTTTTAACCCCATCTGTGTAACAAACGGTATTATCACTTTAAATTTCTTTAAAATGTGATCTTTTTTTTTAGTTTGATTTTTTAGTTAATATTGTTTTCTTACGTAGCACATTGTATATACCCGGTTTGTCTGTCCCGGTAATTGACTATTCATTAATCTACAGCCTGTATGTACTTGTTTTGCTTCCACCAATACAACGTGTAATAGTGGAAGTGAAAGTAATGCTTCCATAGCTGCTATGAGCGTGATTGTCATTGCTCTCTTCTCTGTACTTTGCTTAGCTTAGAAGCTGTGCTTTTTAGGTTGGTTCTCTTACCCTATTCAAGCACACCGAATGTTTTGGATCGTGTCACCACAGTATATAATTATTTGGTCATTGTGAGTTTTAATCCCCACATGTGACCGATAATCCGTTTAATTGTATTAAGAACCCTAATGGTCTCCGTTGTGGCTTTTTCTAGATGAGCGTTGAAAGTCAGTCTGGTATCAAAAGTCCAATCCCGAGTATTTGATTTTTTTTGTCATCGAGAACCTGACTCTGTACAATGTAAATAGTTTTATGTAATCCGTTTTTCGTCGTTTGGTAAACGAAACGATTGCAGTTTTGGTTGGGCTCTTCTTTTTTACACCATTTTTTGACGATGTTTATTACACTCTACATTATGTTGGATACAGCTGCTGTTAATTTCCCCTTTGTAACAATGGTGAGATCGCCGACGTATCCTAAAGCGAATACCTCTTTGTATTATAGTTTTTGTAATAGGTCATCTATGACAAAGCACTACAGAAAGAGTGACAGCACTTCGCTTTCAGGACAGCCGCCTGCCATCTTAACGCCTACAATGCCATCGTGCAAAGTAGTTGTTACTGTCTGATTCCTGAGCATTGAGTTGGCGTACAGGTGTGATCCCTTTGTTCTTTAAATATCTTTAAAATGTAATCATTTTTTGTAAAGTTGGATTTTATAGTTAAGATTGTTTTTTTGCGTAGCACGTTGTATATACCAGATTTGTCTGTTCTAGTAATTATTATCAAAGACGCAAGATGCTTAAACGTAAATAATACCCAGAGAAAATAATTGTGTTAAGCAAAGTGTGTACTGTCTTGTACAAACCGACGCGTTTTTTTAAATATTTTTTACAGTATTAGCAATTTCACGCATTTTATGTACGTAGATTTTTCAAAATCACATTGTTCACTTTTGAATAAATTTTGGTGTGGTTAAACTTTTATGTCGTCTTTTACGTGGATCATCTTGGACGCTTTCATAGTTACGTTTAAACTGAACAGTCCATTTCTTCTCAAAGGAAATTAGAAGAGAGGAGAAGAGTTGTCATACATGTTTACAATTTTGGCATTCATTTTATTTGGTATTAAACTTTCTTTTACGAAAAATCACTAATTTAAACGACTACTTACAAAGGTGAGAACGTCTTTCGGGTTTGGAGCATGTCATTGTTATAAGTAAGTTACCAACGTTTTGTCCACTCTCGTAAGGAGATTCATCAGGACGCGAAAGTCTTTCATTTGTAACAGTTGTGCCTACATAAATAACAAATCATCCAAGTAGTGCTGCCATCTATAAGCGGGGGTGAGAACTTTTTAAAACATTTTCGTACGCGGAACTTAATGCACAGTTTTCATCTTTTCTATACCACTGTTTATCTTTACTGCTATTAAGTTTTTTATATGTTTTCAAGCGTTTTAATGATCCGGTAAGCTGACAAATGTTGCAGATTATCTTTAATTCTTTTATTTTCCTGTAAGCCATATTAAGTAGAATATTGTTTTCTCTTCCTGTAGTAGTTTTGTGAGATAGTTAAAACCGCCATAGAATGATGTAAATTTGTTTGTTTGATAGTAAAAGGTGTTGGTTTGTTGCTTCCATTACGATACTAGTTTTGCTTTTATTATATATTTTTGATTTTTCGAGTTTTGTTTGTTTCAAAAAAACTGAGAAATTTAGCTAAGATTTGAAGTAGAAACAACATTTTACTTTAGATAAAGTTTTTTTAGATTATGCAACAGTCAGTTTTTAGTGAATTGGTCTCAACAAGGTAACGATAGATTTTTTTTAGTTAGCAATTTATATATATTTAGAGTGCTGCGGTTTCAAACCGTGTGGGTTTTGTGCTTCCGACCTTTTAGGTTGACTCTTTGAGGTGTTATCTTTTTCTTGCTGTACAAGTTCCGTTCCGTTCAATTATCGTATAGTCAAAATAACAAAAAAATTAAATTAGTTACAGGTAATCTTAAAGGTGTCTAATTAAAGCACACTACTTAAATGTATTTTATGGAAAAACTTATTTAAGGTTGACTTTTTTGTGTTTTTAATATATTGTTTTTCTTGTTTGTCTGTCTGTGCAATGTTCGTATTTTTCGTCTTGGTTTTTGAGAGAATGCATTTGGAGCAAACCTAATAACAACTGCATTTTTATTTATCATTTTACATCAATCGAATAAAAATTAAACTTTTACTATACAAAATATTTTAATAAATCATACTTATCTTTAACACAAATATGTCATAATTGCACATTTTTAACAATTGTTAAACTACATCAAAAGACGTTTCAAAGGGATTATTTTTTTCAGAATATATTGTTTTTATAGAACTTTTATGTGAGTAATAGAGCAAATAAAGAATACAAAAGTTATCCATGAAATTATTTTTTAGTAAATATAAGAATTTAATAAATGTTTCTTTAATATGAGTGAAACACAATTTGGATTCAGATTTTTGTTAACTTTGATTATTGAATTACTCAGCTATTAGTGTTAGGTAATTGATTGATTTTTCAGTGTATGTACATATTTTTTTCATACAATTTCTGACTTTCCATATAAACTTAAACCACAATAAAATATAATATCCGATAAATTTTAAATTGTTAACGTTATGCAATTGTACTTAACTTCTAGAGATGCAATCTACATATTTGTTTAGTTAAGCAACTTATTGTAACATCAACATCTGTCAAATGGAAGAAGAACGACACTGATGTAGCGGCTAACCAGAATAAATAAACAAAATTTGTCCTTTTTTTTGTACTAGCGAAGAAGATCCCAAGAAACATTATGTTTATGCTTTGAAATATATATATACAGTTTACTAAAACCACCCTCGTCGATTCAATCCCCATCATTAAGCTACAACGCTATGGTATAAACAAAATCCAAATGTTTCCGCCGATTGTTCTTTTCCTGAAGACATAGCGTAGGTTACGTCTTAATGTCACATAAAGATGATAATCTTATGGAGATGTGTAGACGTTGTTTCGTGTAAAAATAATCAAACTTAAAGGTTCAAAAATCGGTTTATTTTTTTTACGTTTAACGTTAATATTGTGAGAATTTAAGTATTGTACCGAAATACATGAAACATTGCACGAGTGGGCGTCAACATTCGCTTGAAAAAATAATCAATTTCAACTATTGATATTTGGGGTTAAAAACATGAGTTTATGTAATTTGAGGTTTTATTGTTTTATGTTTTAGTATCTTTCTACGGTTTACGAGCTTAATTGCTTTTTGTCATAAATTAATTTGCATTGTAAACACTATTAAAATTTATTTAGTGCGTTCCACGTTCGCGTATATTTGCGTTGTTCTTAAGTTAGCTGTTAGTAGAAATTATACAATGCAGATTAAGTGAAATTTATCATTCTCAATAACCAAAGCTTTTAATTCATAAACTTGTTTGCTGTTTTTTTTTAAACGTCGTATAAGCTATAAGCTAACATATGCGTACTTTAATCAAGTAACTGTTTTGATACTAATCTTTTACTGTGTCTATTCAGTGTAATTTGGATATTGCACACATTGATAATTATGTATTACTGTCTAGAAGTTAAAAAAATATTTACCAAACCTTAGTTATTTTTGCAACATTTACAGATGAATGATATCATCATACATTGTAACACGCTTCAAAATTTTTATGAATTCAGAACACTGCGACATAAAAGAAAAACTAGAAGTTTAGTAATATTTTTAGCCACGTAGCTTATTAAATCTAAAAAAATTGTAAGGTTTGCCAAGAAAAAAAACTAGGTAAGTTCGTATAATCAAAGTGGAAGTCAACGTTTGGTTACAAGATTAGAAGATTCGATAATTTGGATCTTTGAAATGGTATTTCGAGTTAAAAAAAACTTTTGTTTATTCTGGTTTCTTCTGGCAAAATAAAATTGATTTTTTAGCGTAATCAATTTGGTTAAAAACCACAGTAGCGTGTCTGTTGTCGGCTGAGAGAACAATGATATTTTGGTTTCCACAGAAACTTTTCAAAGCTAACACTCTGACGTTGTATGTAGAAAGATTATTCATAAATTTTGCCAGTGTGAATACGAATGAGATCTGAGATGTGGCCGAGAAGACTCAATAACACATAAAATGCGTTTAGAAACAACAGCAAAATTGGATAGCCCCGATTCCTGTTGATTACCTAACTCTTTAAAAATCTTTATAGTTAGATTTCGTTTGCTTGTTTGAATATTGCGATTTCTTTCACGCTATCATGAATCCTTTTACAAAGCAAAGCAATAACTGATAAAAAAATATAAAAATGTTATTTTTAGATTTGTCTAAAAATAAACGTAATATTAGTATATATACAGGGTGTCCCGCGAGGTAAAATACAAAATTTCAGGACGTGTTCCTTGGGTAATTTGAGTCAAAAATGTCTATATGAACATAGTCCGCAAATGCTTCCTTATCCAGATATGATGTTTTTTAAATTTTAGTATTGCTACAGACAAATGTGTGGTTGAGCACCATATTCTAGCCCAGGCATGCCAAACCAGCACGGACGGGAGAGTCATTGCTCCCACTCCTACTGCTTTGGGCTTTCCCCACTATTACGTTTTCCGTTTTTTAAATTTTAGTAGTAGCTCTTAGAGGAGAATTTTTTATTAACAAAAATAAAGATTATTACAATAATTGTATACAACGATTACCTTCACACCGCAAGCACAGTCTCGCCCGTTTATAAATGTGATTGGCGGCTTTCCGTATAACTGCAGTTAAAGTATCCATAGATTAACAGCATTTCTGCGTATTCTTCGTTTGTAGAACCAACATGACAGTAGATTTAAAATTAATCTAATCTAATCTAATGAAATGCGGAGTCCAAACAAACTGACAGCTGAACTAGCACAAGAAGCAGTAGCCGTGATAGCGATGGCTTCTCCGTTCGCGCCGGTTAGACATGCTTGGACTAGAACATGGTGCTCCATTACAAATTTTCCTGCAACAGTACTAAATTTTAAAATACATCATATCTAGATACGGAAGCATTTGCGGATCATATTTATATAGACATTTTCGACTAGAATTTACCTGAGGAATTCGTCCTGAAATTTTGTACTTTACCTCGCGGGCCATCCTGTATAACACATTAAATGTTTTGTGTTATTTTTAGAGTAATTCGATTTATCGAGTATGTGTTTTTATAGATCAAATCTTATCGTCGGTGTCGCTTACAAAATTCAGAAATTTTCTGTACCGCGTCGAACGTTCCAGAACATTTCCAAAATATTATAATACAGTGTTTAATATTTTTTATTTAAAAAGTACTGTTTATGTGCTAGATACATTAACGTTTTTAAGTCTATCAGAATTATAAAAATGTTTTGGTTATAGAATAAATACTATCAACAAAACTGAAAATTGTACATTAATGTTGCAAACGTACAACAGATTCTAGTTTGTGTTTATCTTGTAAACTAGAGATTCATCAAGTCAAGTAGCTTGACTTGAAACGTAAAAATTTAGCTTGAGCTTGAAACTCAAGCTTTTTAGAAATAAAAGCTTGACTTGGCTTGATGTTTGTTGATGCAGGCTTGTCTTGGTTTTCAAGCTTTTCCGCAAAAATAGTCTATGACCATGGAACACGTACCCCTTACGTATTACAGCTCTTTGCCACAATATAAACAGTTACCTAACTGCTAGCGTAGGTTATCTCTTAACTTCGAACTGAAGTGAACGAACAACGCGTCATCTAGTATACCAAATTAGATGTGATCTGCGATAGTTACATTTACTTAATAATAATAATAAGAAATACACAATAAACATTTGATGGTTACAGCATTACTAGATTTATTCGCGTGTAGTAGGCAGGGTAATAAACACAAAATACTACGCTTACAGAGTATTCAGCTTGCGAAGTTTGTGTATGTGTATACTTGCTGTCGCATTCCCGCTTAACTTCTGATTAATCCAGGGTTATGACGTAACCTAGTATACAGCGTGTTTTGGATAAATAACTACAAACTTAAGGTAAAGTTTTCTTGTGGTGTTAAATAAAAATTTTCTCTTAAAGGTTTGCTCTAAAGTGACCCATTTTCGAGATATTTAGAATTAAAGTTTTAAGGCCGGTTTTCTCTATTTAAATAAGTGGAGATTGGCTTTTGATGTTAACTACGTGGCAAATGCTGTAAAATTGGTATTTTAAAACGTGTTTATTTATTGCGTTAATTATTGTTCTCTTTAATTTCCCACCATGTACAAAATAAATTCGTAGTAAAATAATTAAAGCAGATACCAATCTTTATTTCCTCATATTGACACTGACCTAACTTAACAAAATGTACTTTGTGTACTTGATTACGTTTATCTGCAGTTGCAACCAAAACAAGACTTTACCTAAATAAAGTAAGAAGCTTTTTTAGAACTCAGTTCGACAACTTAATTAATTTTTGTTTTGATTTTTTCAGTTAACGCTGTTTGATGACGTAATTTGTGTAATTGCCTTTGATAAACTTTATTTTGGAGTATAAATTTTAAATCAAGATAATATGATTTGTGACATAAAAATGCAACACCAAGAAAGATTTAGAGTTCTTGAGTCAAACGACAAAAATGTTTAACTAAATAAATAGTGCAGACATAAAACATCTCAAAATAATTTTTCCATATTATGAATTGAAGTATATTTGTATTTATGTTTGGATCACGTTCGTTTTATTTTATATGTTGTGTTATCAGCATATGTACATTCATTAAAAACTAAAACTACTGTGTTTGCTGGTTAGTTAAAGGTAGTAATTGATTAAAACCATTCAAAATAGTCTAGTAGCCATGAAAAAATTGACGTTTTACTTGTTGTGACGTCGAAATTATCGGGTATATTAAGAGATTAAGTCGATTTCGGCATTGTTTTTGTTTGCAGTTCTTTTATTCTTGTGTTTTTATTTGTGTTTTAAGGCTGCGATTATGCATAGAGTGCGGCAACGTGAAAATTATCGACAACTCAGTGAATTCAACAAAGGTTGCTTGATTTGTTTATGTGATGGTGGTTTTTCATTCAAAGAAATTTGTAGTACGGTGTTATAAAGCGTGGTTTAGAGAAGGTCAAGAACGTCTTAGACGAGGAAATAAACGGCAAAGTCAGATAAACGTGGTTCAGGACCGCCATCTTTGATTACACTGGTCTGCATGAAAATTGGCCCTGATATCATTCTTGACGAATCTTATGTAAAATAAACTCCTGAATCCAAAAATGAGCTCCGTTTTTACCCATCACCCACCTATTTTGGGGGTACCCCATTTTTATTTTATTTTTTGCATTTTTTTTTAGAATTTTAACTTATAGCCGTTAAACATCTCAAAGCAGGTAATAAAATTTATACCAAAGTATATGGCAAAAGTTTTGCTATAAAATGTGTATAGAAACAAAAATAAAATACAAATATATAAGAACAGTAAAAAAATATCAATAAACAGTTAGGAAGATTCACTGCACGACGCTGGCGATCTCAATACCACATGCAGGTTTGAACAGGAATTTTCGACAGGCTTGAACTTGCATTACTCTTCTCATTATAGTATATTACATTGTTTGCTTAACTGCTTCGATCAGTACATCTATAGGTGTTGCAGAGTTAACTTGTCGACGTTTTAACGTGCTGGATTTTGTGTTCATGTTTGTTCATTTGTGTAAAACAGTAAAACTACTTTTACTCCGGATTTTTTCAAGTGACTAAGTGTGATTTGTGGTTAATGTCGGGCGTTGAATTACTGTTTAATTATGCCACGCGAGGGTAAAAATCATTTCGATAGCTTCTGCTATGTCTGCGGGGAATTAACTTTGGGCTCCATCAGTTTGCTGTACGACTTGTTACAGTAGTTTGACCAAATGGCTGAAAGGTACCCGTAAATCAATGCAATTTGCTGTGCCCATGGTTTGGCGTGAACCTCGCTGTCATCTTACAGATTGTTACTTTTGTATGACTTCCACCGTCGGGTTTTCGAGCAAAAGTAAGCATACAATTCAGTATCCCAATATTCTGTCAGCTCTAAGACCTGTTCCTCATAACGATACTCTAAAAGACTGTAAGCCACAACCTGGGGCTTCGAATTATACGTTCAATGATGATGAAGAGTATTCCGCAGATTTAGTTTCTCGGCAACCTCACCTCCTCACTCAATCGGAATTAAATGATCTTGTCAGGGATTTGCAGTTACCCAAGGCTAAATCTCAGCTCCTAGGATCGAGACTTCAACAGTGGAATCTCTTAGAAAAGGGAGTAAAAATATCTTCTTACAGGACCAGACCTAATGCAAATTTATTGATGACAGAGCTACAGATGTTATGTGACCCAGACAAATGGAGACTGTTGATAGACTCATCAAAAACAAGCTTAAAAGTTGTCCTGTTGACAAATGGGAATGACTTCCCATCAGTTCCAGTTGCATACTCTGTTGATATGAAGAAAACGTACGAAACCTTCTTCAGAATCCTTGATAAAATTAGTTATCATGATTATAAGTGGAAACTTTGCGCTGACTTAAAAGTTGTTGCTCTACTCACGGCCTTGCAATCATAATTTACATTATATCGTACGGGACTGGCCTCTGCGAGAAAATCTTATTCCTGGTCAGAAAAATGTCGCCCACAATCCTTTGGTTCCGAAGGAAAATATTTACTTATCACCTTTACACATCAAACTTGGATTGATCAAGCAGTTTGTGAAAGCAGTGGACAAGACAGGTAGCGCATTTCAATTTTTGAAAACTAAATTTCCTGGTCTTAGCGAAGCTAAAATCAAAGAAGGCGTTTTTGTTGGTCCCCAGATTAGACAACTCTTCCAAGATTCGACGTTTATTGAACACCTAAATCGAAAAAAAACGAGGTTGGCTTGCATTTCAAAACGTTTGTAAGAACTTCCTGGGTAACCACAAAAGTGAAGATTATGTCGCCTACGTCGAGGAACTGCTTTTAGCGTACAAGAACATATGATGTAACATGTCTCTTAAAGTTCACTTCCTTCACTCGCATCTACACTTTTTCCCTGAAGATTTAAAAGCAGTCTCAGATGAACACGGGGAACGGTTCCATCAAGACATCGCTAAGCTGGAGAAGAGATCTTCAGGGAAGTGGAATGCAAGCATGTTGGCGGAGTACTGCTGGTTTTTGAAACGAGAGAGCTGTACCTCAGGGTATAAAAGGAAAGCAAGCACCAAGTAACGATGAATATCTGTTTATTTATAACTGTTTATAGCTAAAATAATTCTTTTTCCCATTTAAATTAAATTCATGTCCATATATTTATTATTATAATTATTATTATCGTTCGATAAATACATTATAATTAATTTATCGAAAAGTGGTAAAATTAGAGATTTGGGGCTCCTTCGAAAATGGTGGGTGATGTAAGAAAACGGAAGACATATTTGGATTCAGAGCGTCATTTTACATAAGATTCACCCGGAATAGTGTCAGGACTCAATAAAAAAAAATTTTTTGCAGACCAGTGTTATTGGCATTAAGAAACCGATTCTCAAGTACAAGATCAATAGCCGATCAATGGTTTCAAAACGACGACATCCTAAGTTAAGTGTCCGGAAATCTCAAGTAATAAGCCGAGCCAGAACAAAAGGAATAAATAGCGCTGAAACAAAAAGTTATTTTTTTCTACTGACGAAAATTTTAATCGCGAATGATCTTTTAGAGAAACCAATTTGCATATGGAATTGTGACGAGCGAAAGGCAGTAAAGATATTCTCGACCGCGGACAAAGGTGAATGAATTACTATGTTAGCTTTCTGCAGCGCATAAAAGCAATTTTTACTCCTTTACTGTATTTTTAAATGGGTCTATGCAAAACCCCAATATATAACAAACCTGGAACAGTAATAAAAATAAACAAAAAAAGCGTTTATATTACGACTAAGTTATTTATGAATTGGATGACGCAACATTTCATCCCACGAAAACTGGCAGGTAAAAATTTGCTGGTACTTGATGAACATGTTTTTCATATGAACAGCGCAGATATGCTTCGAATCGTCTCAGAGAACGATATTATCATCGTGTGTTTGCCGAGTCACACCATACAGTATTTGCAACCGTTGGATTGGATTGTATTCAAACTGTCAGAAACTCTTTTAAATACGCAAGTACAAAGTTAGTTTCTACTCGTCGTGGAACGGGAAAAAATTACAAGCGACGACTTTGAGAGCTTCTAAATTCAGCTTGGTCTCGCGCTGCTACTGTGCTACTCGCAACTTTTGCTTTTCGTGCTACAGGCATATATCCTTTAAATATGGATGGAATTCCTGAACATGCATATTTTTATCATGTGATCAAGATGCTCTAAGAGTTGATATGAAAATCCCTGACCCTGAACCTTAGGAGCCACTAGTAATTGGAACTCCATATACTTTGTCTGATCCCACACCTGCAGCTATTCAGACTCCTGCCACTTCTCCAGGTGCAGGTACTAATACTACTAATATCAAACGTTTCGTTTCCATCTGACTCTAACTTAAAATAACTAAATCAAGCTTAAATCTAAGATTTTCATCAGTGTCCTTAGAATATTGATAATGCTATGTATACTATCTCTAACGTACACACTATTTTTTGCTACTTCAAAGTCTTGATCCTCTTGGGACATCGTAGTAGCTGTGAATTATCGAAGAGCTGGATGGTGTCTATGTTCACACGTTGAACAAGCCGTTGTTCATGACTTCTGGAAAACTTAAGAATGACTTGATCTGCAGTGTTCACCTCGAGGTCCTGATAGAAATCACTGTTGCGGCAGTACCAAGGTGTCTCCACAATGTTCCTTAATACTTTATTTTAAAATCTGTCAATGATAAAAATATTGCTTTTGTTGGCAAAACCCTAAAGCTGAACTTGCAATTTTGTCGAATTAGCCAATACATTTTTTGTATCTTAAACCGAGTTTTTTTTTCCTTTTTGATTAGGGCCTTCCAACTTAACATCGCATTGAGAATTATACCCAGGCATCTACCCGTTATAGCGTATGGAATCTAGGTCTCATTAATTCTAACGGGTAAGTGTTGTTTTTGTTTACTGGTGAAATTGATATGTATTGAATTTCTTTCATTAAAGTTTATCTTCCATCTACTAGTCCAGGCGTTAATTCTGTTAATAGACGTTTGGTGTTTCCTGGTGGCTTTTTCGTGATCACTTCCAACTGCAAGAATTACGGTATTATTGGCAAAGGTAGCGGTAGTTTCTCGAGTTCAGAAATATCACTGGTATAGAGTAGGTATAGTACTAGACCTAGCACACTACTTCATGACACCCCCGCATTAATTATTTGTCTTATTCTGAAGTATCTTTCTGACAAGTAGGATTTTAAAATTTGCGAATATTAACAAAGTACCAGTATGCATAGCTTGTGGAACAAACCGTTGTGTCATACTTTGTCAAAAGCCTGTGCTATATCTAAAAAGAAGCGTAATGTTAGTCGCCTCCTTGTAGTGCACTCTGAATAACATCTGTGCTGGTTTTCCAGTACAAATGTAAACTAAATGACTGACGCGGGTCTACATTCTACCATGTGGTGTTGTTGCCAATAAAACGGTTACGTTTCTACCTAATTCCAGAGCCAGGCGTAAGTTTAGATTCTGTGTCAACGTCCGAAACGTACCGTATCCTAACGTGGTAGTAGTCGTGCTGACGCCATTCGTTTGATGAGTTCCTTTGTACGGCGGTATAACGTCCGCGGATTCTGGACTTAAATGTATACGATCTATACAAGAAGGAGCGGTTTGTCATGTGGCCGCTATCTTTAGAATAATAGTCACTCTACCCAATTCTAAGGAAAGGTCTTAGACAGGAACTGGAGGTACTTAGGCACTCTATCCCCGCGTCGTTCCACTGCTACTTTCAATTTATGGGCAAGTGAGAGCTGGTTTGGGGTGCTGCACTGGCCAGCTAAGATCTATCAGAAAAAGGAGTCAGAAAGGATGTCACCGATCCGAGTTATACGTTGAACTGCCAATTTCTTACTAAGAGATTGGGTCGTAATGCCTGCGGATAGGGTGGGCTCTAGTTTTACTAGTTCAACCGCCTACTGTGTAACGGGAACCCGGAGGGCGTAGACCAGAAGCTAGGATTTGCTTTAGTAATGCGATAGATTGCACGATACTCAGGGCGCGTGAAATGGAGGGGCTTACCGCCGTAAATGAACTTATTATTAATTTGTTGTTATACCCTACACGCGATACACATTTTAATTAAAATTCAGTTATCGTTTGTTTGAAGATTTTCAAAGCCAATCATGTTTTGTAAAGTACCTATGTAATTATAAATTTGAATAGAAAAATGTAAATAACTCTGTAATCATTGATTTTAGGTATAGAAATATGGTATATCAATTTAGAGGAAATTTATTTCTGTATCAAATGGACTGATGATTAAATAAGCGTTCTATTTAAAAAAAGAGACTTTTTAACGATTTTTTAAAGTCTGGAAATAACGTCAAAGAAATACGTAACCGCGGGAATTTTTTATTATCTATCACAGACAATTGTGTCTCAATCTTTTGACATTGAGAACCTAAAATCCCATTTCCGTAACATTTACCACTTTCAATTTTCAATTTTATTTTCTAAACAAGATTTTGAAATTTTTCAGTGAAAAAAATTTTTTTTTTCGGCAATCAAAATTGACACGCCGATTATTTTAAGCAAACATACTAAACATTTTATGACACATCAGAATGTGAAAAAAAATTGTCTGGTTTGTATTTAAAATAAATATGTTGATGCTCACTTTCGGTATTTCTGGAAGTGCTGTCATTTGAAAAATATTTTTATTAAATAGATTAAACACAACAAGGCGCATGTGCAAAATTTTAAATTTCTAGCTTTAACAGTTCTTGATATACTTCTAACCGACAGTCACCGTGAAACACCCGGTATAATACTAATCATCTATAATAAAAAATTTACTGCCATAATCGAGTTTGCTGATTGATTAGTTGCTGTGGCTACAATGCTTGTAAATTGCAGTATAAATTTTTTTATCATAAATCCACTTTGTTATCGGTACAATGAGTGATTCGGACGAGATTAAAGATTTTTCTGAAACTAAAAGTAGTACTAATGCAGCTCGAACGTCGTTACTGCCATAAAAATTAAAGGCTCGATATGAGCAAACATATATAAATTTTAGGAAATAGTGCAATTCAAAAAATGTTAAGAAAATTAATGAAACTATGCTTTTGGCATATTTTAACGACAGGGCATCAAATGTAAGGTCTCCAACTAGCTTGTGGAATAAATATTCGATGATGAAATTAACGCTTTGTGTTAATGATTTTTTTTTTTTTTGCTAAATGTATTCTACAATTTTATAGGATCAAGAGAGTATATTCCTAAGAAGGCTAATATTTTTACCAAGGAAGAGGTAACGAGGTTTCTGTGTGCTTCTCCGGACCACGCATTTCTGTTGATTAAAGTTGCGATTATTTTGAGAGTTGCCGGTGCTTGCCGGACCGATGAACTTTATAATTTAAATTACGAGGACGTTGAAATTAAACCCGACTTAGGGATTGTTAAGAGTTTGCAATCTAAGAACAAAATCCCCCGATAATTTCTGGTAACTGGTTGCAGTGAAACGGTTTATTGGTCCAAGATTATATGAAGTTGCGTCCCACTAATACTAAAGAAGGTAAATTATTTTTGCGTTATAGTAATAGTAAATGTATACGGCAAATAGTAGCCAAGCATACTTTATCCGCTATACCGATGAAAATAGCAAGATTTTTAAATCTGGATCACTGCAAAGACTACACTGGCCGTAGCTTTAGGAGTACTTCTACTACTCTTTTGACCAACAGCACGGGTCAGACGTCCTTTCTTTGAAAAGACACGGAGGGTGGAAATCCAACACCATTGCAGAGGGTTACGTTAGAGGTTTTTTAACACATAAACTTCACGCGTTTAACAGAGTTTCCTTCGGCGCAACCGTTGAAAATTCCTGTAATAGTACTACTAATTAAAATGCAATTGATGTAGTTATTGTTATTTCTATACTAAGATGAGAACGTCTTCCGTATGTGGACCGTGTCATTGTTGTAACCGAAGTTGCCAACGTTTCGCCCACTTTCGTAAGGGGCTTCATATGCAACTTTGGTTACAACAATGACACGGTCCAAACCCGGAAGACGTACTCATCTTAGTATAGACTCCGGCCGTGGAAGCCTTCGCTATTACCATGTTATTTCTGTTACATACCAGGAAGAAAATGATGTTAAACATATAATTGCAGTATTAATATTAATAAATAAATGCGTCCTGTATTTAGATATACATGACAAGTATGGATAGGCGGAAAGTGTCTCGCCGCGGTAAATCGTTTTTTACTCCTTGGATACTATCTGATTATATATCCAAATAAAGGTTTTACTTTCCATTACTCTCGTGTATTTATCAAAGTAACGTTGATATACCAAGGCAGTAGTGAGAAAAATGTGTTTTTATGTATTATTTGACAGTGGAAAATATTTAGTAACATAATTATAGCTAAGTTTAATTTAATGACCTAAAATATCAAAAAATCCACCTAGATGTTAAAAACAGTGTTACTTTAAAACAATATTAATCAAAACTTTTATGGAAAACGGTTTTTATAATAACAAATATTTCTAGTGTTTTTATCGAAATACATAATTGTGGAGTTGTTACTGAAAGCTCAAGAATTCTAAGTACAAGCTACTCAAACATCCAGGCCCACGCCTAGCCACTTTTGGTGCTCTTGTGCAAATTTAAAATAACGCCCCAAATTTGTATTACGTTCATATGTGAGTACAGATACGGGTTAATTAGGTATTATTATCCACTATTGAAAAATAATTTTAAAAAGTATTTTCATAAATTTATTTTCATTTTTATATTTTACAAGTACAAGCCATAAGCCATACAAGTTTTTTCATTGAGGTACATAACATAATTATAAACTTATAAAAAAAAGAAATATATTCTAACAGTATTACAATTCAAAATTTTTGTATTTTAGTTTCAAATGTAATATATGATACAAAAGCACAAGAAATTAAATAAAATATTTAAAATATTAAAAATACTCGTTTATATATCACAGGATATGATCGACAAATAAGAACAAAACAATATATTATTTTAATAATGCAACATGTCACCTTTTAAAGGTTAATATCCAGGTATTAGGTATTGTTATTAATATTTTAGCTATGTGAATTGAGCTTTCCGTGCTTTAATTTTTGCAAATTGTTTAATTAAATCTTTGGTGTTTAATTCTTTTAGCTGGCCCGTTTCTATTGAAATGATAGCAAGATTACTTAGTCGGTTTTGCCCCATGGTCGATCTTAAATAATTTTTTATTATTTTGAGTTTTGCTCTGTGATAGCAACAGAAACCGGCATTGTTAATAAAATAGGAAGTATTATGCTCGTACTAGAAAATGAATCCAGAAAGTTGTTGGAGACGTAATAACTTTTTTATCAAAATTTTGTAAATATTGCAATTTATTACAAGTTTCACGGCAGTTATGTCTCGTTCATTGTCAGTTTTGTCGTTTAATAATTTTGTAACTTTTTGAAATAATTCTAATTGTTCGTTTTCAAAATAGTTTTTAAATTTATCAATAATCCATAAAAACGCAAAATTATTATAGTAAGAAGAAAGTAATTAGAACCTCTCATCCACTGATGTTATGATTAAATCTGGAGCATCAAAAAAACAATTATGACCACACTAAGCCTGAAGAAGGGATTGGGATTCTTCAGGCCGTGTAAGACAACACAAAAAGAATTTCTCGGGGCGAGGTCGTAAAAAAATCACAAATTTCCAACAAATTTTGTGTGTATTGAATACGAATTTTAAAAGCCGACTCACTGTGTATAAATGTATATGATTACGAACCGAAAAAAACAAACCGAATGTGCGCGTGGAGCCACAGCCAACGCGTCAAAACACACGCAGTTGTGAACACCGACTTCGCGACTTAACCTAAAAGACAAACAACAAACTTACGTATATTTTGGCCAAAATGTGCGTAATTCTTATTAAAATAAACTTACTATCTTCACTAATTACCGTCACGCACATTGAGGTAAGCTATTAATACGCTTCATTATAGCCACGTACCAAAACAGTAAGTTCAACTTTTATAGTTAATTAAATTTATAAAAAATATATATATAGTTAAAGTACGGTGACAACTCAGGAACCCTAACAACTAACTTAGATGGTACCTGAGTATCGTTGTCTCGGCTCACCCTCAACACAGGATACCACTGATGCAGGGACTGCCTTATGAAGCGACCAGAGCTTCCAATCTAGGGTCTCAGCCTAGTTAGCTGTCAAGCAATTTCGATGGCGGTCACAGAAAGGAGCCTAAAAACAATTGCGAAGTGCCAACTGTGGTTACGATAACACCTAAGACGCCACAGGTGAGGTACGACTAAGTAACAACCACAAACAAAGGTGAAAAACACTACAATAACTTATTAACCATAGACACAAGATCCAGGACAAACATTCAGGTGACGATTACCTTTAGATGGTGTGCAGGCTCAGAGGTAACGGTGGATAAAATTAACCAAAGATTCACCATGCGAAATGCAATGAGGAAAACTATAAATTTACTAATACGTGGAGATTTTATACATTGCTGCTTCATTAATAAATTCACCTATATAATCGCAGGTTTGTAATTATTAATACATCATAGATGTAATTTATGCACCTTCTGTTTTCGGTGGTCACGCAGCAGGTGCCCTCCTTCTTTTCCAAACCCAAAATGGCCTTTTCTTTTTTGAAAAACCTGGCAGGAAAGGTGGGGACGATAAATCTCATTTAGAAAATTTCCCAAAACTTAAAAATCTATTTTCGAAAATTTTTCCAGGATATAAATAAAAAATTGTTACACACCCCCTCCCAGACGGAAAAATTAGAAAACCTACTAGTCTAGAACCAACACGATAAAACATTACAGAAAGATAGTAAGTATCCACAACAGCAGGGGACAAGAAGAGTCGAATAGGAATATCGAATGCTCTATCTATCTGTTAAATTGAGGAATTCATAAACGTAGTAAAACTTAAAACGGTATCAAAAATTACTAACCTAAACCATATTAAATAACCCCCACAGTCATCGAACATAACTCACAAATCAACTAAACTAAGTCACTCAAAACTAAATAATTACTAAAGTTGCAACCCTCAAAATCTGTAAAACCATAAAGGTTCAAGGCAGCACAACGCTACTACCTTGACGCTAAAGTATATACAGCTCACGTTCATGCGTACATATTTGCAGCAAAATTCGCACCAGGGCATAATCATTTATGACCGTGTGATAAACAAACAGTATTTTAAAATTAATAACAATCCGAAAACCAAAAACAATTAGGATATTGATAATAACTAAAATGCATGTGAGAACAACAACACTCAACTTGAACACTATTATCTCTCGTTCTCGTCATCCTCCGCATTATCGGCTTTAAGGTCTTTAATATGGAAAACACCCACGTTTTTTCCACGCTCATCTGACAATCTATAAGTTAAGGGACCAGTAACCTCTTTAACGACGCATTTCACGTATTTCGGCGCTAATTTTCCTACGAAATTCTTGCTAGCATCCGAGAGAACATGATTACGTTTCCACACCGTGTCGTTGACCCTAAAACGAACAACTCTCTTACGTAAGTTATAATGACGGGCGTTACGCTCATAGGCCTGAGCCAAACGACTTCTGACATCTTTATGAACTTCGGATAATTTGGTCAAGTCAGCAACAATGCGTTCCCGATCTCCAATAGCTAAATCCTCCTCTCCGAACTGAAGCAGTTTACCGTAGTAATCGCCTGAACTTGGCACGGTTCTACCTAAGTTAAGAAAAGAGGGTGTATATCCGGTTACTTCATGCACAGATGTACGAATAGCGTGCGCGACTCTGTAAATTTCAGCATCCCACTGACGATGGTTATCGTTCACATACGAGCGGATTGCAGTGCCTAGAACGCGGTTTACACGTTCAACAAAATTCACTTGTGGGTGATACGAAGCGTTGTACCAGATTTTTTGTACATTATAGTGATTCATCAGTTTTTTAAAGCAACCACTGATAAATTGGGGACCATTGTCTACCATCACGATCTGTGGTACGCCAAATAAAAGGAAGACGTCGTTCTCTAAAAAGTTAGCAACGGCGCGACTAGTCGCTTTAACTACCGGTCGAACTAATACAAATTTAGTGACCCAATCACTAACTACAATTAGCATCGTGTTCCCACGCGCTGAACGAGGAAACGGGCCCATTAAGTCAATGGACAAGCATTGAAATGGGAACCTAACTTTTTTGGGACTACCCATTAATCCAGCACGAGCACCTTGCGACGATTTACTAGCTAAACAAATTTGACACCTACTGACATAACGGGATACTTCACTACGCATCTTAGGCCAGTAATATAGTTCGCCGAGTTTACGATACGTTTTAAAAGCACCAAGGTGGGCTGATGTAGGTTCGTCATGGTAAAGTTGTAAAAGCTCACGGCGTCTGGAACGAGGGACAACTTGTTTCCATTCGACTAAATTGGAGGTGACATCGTGACGATTAGGTATTAGTTTGAAAAGAGTACCATCTTCGATTCTCCAATCGGGAAAGGAATTTGGATCAGCCTTTACCCTTTCTATTAAGTTGGTATACCATTTATCACGGTCTTCAGGGACGATTTGTAAAAAACTAGTCCCGAGAGGGGCTCTTGATAAAGCGTCGGGAACAACGTTCTGCTTACCCTTCCTATGTGTAATAGTAAATGAGTGTTGTGAAAGTTTTACACTCCACCGCGCTAGACGACCAGAAGGGTCTTTCATATTCTTTAGCCACAATAAGGAGTAGTGGTCCGTAAGAACTGTAAAATGGGTTCCTTCGATGTAAGGTCTAAATTTCTCTATACCGAATAAGACTGCGAGACATTCACGTTCGGTAACTGAGTAATTTCGTTCAGCCTTATTAAGTGTTCTAGAACCATAACAGATAACATGTTCATTACCACCTTCTCCTTGGGTCAAGATCGCACCCACACCCACGTCAGAGGCGTCACATTGAATCACAAAAGGAAGCTTAAAATCAGGACTAGCCAAAACCGGAGTCGACGACAATAACGACTTAAGATGCTCGAACGATTTTTCGGCCTCGGGATTCCACTTAATAGATTGTCCTGATTTTCTACCCTTAATCAACGCTGTTATAGGAGCAGAAACTGTCGAGAAATCCTGCACAAAACGTCGGTACCACGAACACATTCCCAAAAATCGTTTAATTTCAGTACTGGTTTTAGGTTTAGGAAAATTAACAATAGCCTCTACTTTAGAAGGATCAGTGCGCAATCCATGTTTATCAACAATGAAACCTAAATACGACAAACTGGACCTACAAAACTGGCATTTCTCAAAATTGATGGTTAAATTAGCATTGGATAATCTTTGATGGACTTCCTCGAGGAGCTGAATATGTTCCTCGAACGTACTGGAAGCTACGACAATATCGTCTAGGTAAACAAATAGCTTTTCTCCTAGTAGAGGACCGAATAAATTATCCATCAGTCGTTGTTGCGTGGCCGGGGCGTTAGCTATACCGAAAGGAAGTACAACATACTCAAATAACCCGCGTCTTGGAACTGTGAATGCGGTTTTCTCACATGACGTTGGGGAAAGGGGGATCTGCCAAAAAGCCTTCTTAAGATCGATTGATGATATAAAACGCGCATTGTTGAGACGGTCTAAAATACTAGAAACGTACGGTATGGGATAAGAATCCTTCTTGGTCACACTGTTCAGCTTTCTCCCGTCGAAACAAAGTCGGTGCGAGCCATCAGACTTCTTAACAAGCAACATAGGTGAAGCCCAGGGTGATTTCGATTCGCGAATGATTCCAGCGTCCAACATAGCATCAAGTTCGGTGTCAACGTGAACTTGCATTGCAGGTGAGTGGGAAGTAGCGCTGCTTAATGGGTGTTGCGTCTCCGGTATCAATATGATGTTCTACGAGGTGAGTTCGACTTAACTTATCATGTGCAAGTCCTTTAAACTGTTCGATTACGGCGTTTAAACGAATTTGACGATTTGCGCTTAGGTCGTCGATACTACTTATCCGCGGCGAGATAAAAGCGCTACTAACCGTAAACTCATCCGTTACGAAATTAGCTTTAATACCAAAGACCTTACAAAAATTTACTCCTAGAATTAACCAAGTGGGAACACTATCGCAGACTACGGCTTCTACAGTTCTGGTAACACTGGAGACAGTTAAAGGTAACATCACGCGTCCGATCACATTCTGACGTACACCATCGGCTGTAGACAAATTTACATCGGCACAGCTGACTAGGGATAAGTTAAAGTCTTGTATCAAATGCATTCCTGCGGCACCTAAAATGGTAATGTTTGCACCAGAATCTATCATTGCCCGAGCAGAAATAGAAAATAAAATCACATCGGCATAAGGCCTGTTATCACCGGATGGATGAAAAAATTGGTCGGCTAGTGACAATTTACGATAGGAATTAAGTTTATGCCGAGGCGAACAAAAGGATTTTACAAATTTTAGCCATTCCAACCAGTGTGGTTCGTTAGCCCTCAAACTCTGGGGTTTGACGAGTGGTCGGGCTCGGCACTTCGTCGAACGCAGTTTAAATGTTGGCGGGGACAAGTAGGTACGGTAACGTCGGCAGTACCACATAAGAAACAGAATTGAGTCAACTCCTTGAACGCATCTCTTAAAATCGTGGCCTTCTACTCGACAATTCCAGCAGATTAAAGCTTTCCGCTTGATTTTTGATTTACCATAATCACTAGGTAACGAAATATTCTCACGACTGGGAGAAACTTCTAAGACAGACAGTTTGCTACCACTTGCTACCCGTGAATTATTCGTTCTTGTGTTTTCTAGCTTTAAACATAAGGTGTTTAAGTGATCCACAGAATCAACATTAACTAGGCTCAAAGGTGTTGCGTAAAAAGGTTGAAGATTAGCCATAATAAGCATTAACTGTTCATGTGGACTAGGAGGACGAGTAAATCGTGAAAACAGTTCCTTCATAGTGGCAATGTAAAATAAAGGGGCTTCGTTGACACCTTGCTTACGGGCGCGAATCTCGTCCCACAGCATTAATTCATAATTTCCGGGTAAGAAACAGGTACGGATTCTTGTGACAAGGTCAGTCCAGGAAGTGACATCGTCTCTTATCGAACGAAACCAAGTGAGTGCTGGGCCAGTAAAAAGATCGGTAGCGCCTTCCAACAAACGTGAATCGCTAATATTAGAAGCTCGCTTCTTTTCTTCTAAATGCCTGAGAAAGGTAACGACAGACGTGCCATCCGGTGTACCAGAGAAGGAGACACCCCATTTACGAATAGGCACGTGACTATGCCGACTGTCTTCAAGACGTTGAAGGCTAGCGTCTAATAAACCTGCTAATCGATCGGCAAACCCAGCTTCAGTCTCGTTAACATGATGACCTGGGGTAATAGGAGGCTCAGGCCTTGGTAAAACGATGGGTGTGGATTGGGCTGCATCACAAGGTTCGCCAGCGTCGGATGAAGAAACAGGATCGACAAGCGCGAGAATATTACTGGCAGCCGTTTTAAGGTCGTTTATAGCGGTTTCATCATTGTCTTCGCCAACAGGAATACGATCGATACGTCGAGCGAGATGAAGAGCTCGAGTTAGATACTTAGGATGAGATTGATTAATTGGATCAGCAAGCTCCGTTTCAATAGAAGTAATCTTGGCCTTACACGCATCGATTTCCGATTGAAACTCTAACATTGAGGAATCCACCCGAACAGAAACATTTAGGTACTTTTCTTTTTTAAAAATGGGCCCTAACAATTTACGTTTCTGCGCTACTGTCATACCACTTGCATACTCCATTCCCCGAATTTTAAGTTCATACTCCAGCTCATCGCTTAATAAACACTTTACATCCATCTTTAGAAATGGTAATACTCTAATATGTTGGAAAAATTGCTACGATGTTAAAATTTTAACGAGATTTCCCAATAAACACAAAGCCCCACGTTGGGCGCCAGTTGTATGACCACACTAAGCCTGAAGAAGGGATTGGGATTCTTCAGGCCGTGTAAGACAACACAAAAAGAATTTCTCGGGGCGAGGTCGTAAAAAAATCACAAATTTCCAACAAATTTTGTGTGTATTGAATACGAATTTTAAAAGCTGACTCACTGTGTATAAATGTATATGTTTACGAACCGAAAAAACAAACCGAATGTGCGCGTGGAGCCACAGCCAACGCGTCAAAACACACGCAGTTGTGAACACCGACTTCGCGACTTAACCTAAAAGACAAACAACAAACTTACGTATATTTTGGCCAAAATGTGCGTAATTCTTATTAAAATAAACTTACTATCTTCACTAATTACCGTCACGCACATTGAGGTAAGCTATTAATACGCTTCATTATAGCCACGTACCAAAACAGTAAGTTCAACTTTTATAGTTAATTAAATTTATAAAAAATATATATATATAGTTAAAGTACGGTGACAACTCAGGAACCCTAACAACTAACTTAGATGGTACCTGAGTATCGTTGTCTCGGCTCACCCTCAACACAGGATACCACTGATGCAGGGACTGCCTTATGAAGCGACCAGAGCTTCCAATCTAGGGTCTCAGCCTAGTTAGCTGTCAAGCAATTTCGATGGCGGTCACAGAAAGGAGCCTAAAAACAATTGCGAAGTGCCAACTGTGGTTACGATAACACCTAAGACGCCACAGGTGAGGTACGACTAAGTAACAACCACAAACAAAGGTGAAAAACACTACAATAACTTATTAACCATAGACACAAGATCCAGGACAAACATTCAGGTGACGATTACCTTTAGATGGTGTGCAGGCTCAGAGGTAACGGTGGATAAAATTAACCAAAGATTCACCATGCGAAATGCAATGAGGAAAACTATAAATTTACTAATACGTGGAGATTTTATACATTGCTGCTTCATTAATAAATTCACCTATATAATCGCAGGTTTGTAATTATTAATACATCATAGATGTAATTTATGCACCTTCTGTTTTCGGTGGTCACGCAGCAGGTGCCCTCCTTCTTTTCCAAACCCAAAATGGCCTTTTCTTTTTGAAAAACCTGGCAGGAAAGGTGGGGACGATAAATCTCATTTAGAAAATTTCCCAAAACTTAAAAATCTATTTTCGAAAATTTTTCCAGGATATAAATAAAAAATTGTTACACAATCAACTTTGAACTTTAAAGTTTCGTCGTGAATCGGTTCATCGTCACACTCATAATCAAAATGGTTTTTTTTCGCGGTCTTAGACCTCTTTGTTTTTTGAATTTAGGTTGTATGTCTAAGATGGATGCTATTTGTATAGAATCAATCAATAGATCATTAAAAGCTTTATCGGAGCGATAAGCTTTCAAAAAGTTATTATTAAAGTTCGGTTTTTGAATAATTTTACTAACAATGTTAACTTTACTTACTTAAAATATTATACCACAATATAAAAATGCAATTAAACTCAAAATTTTGCAATTTTTTGGCCAACGATGCAGCCAAATTTTTTACGTTATTTTCAAACTTTCCTTCGCTTATTTCAAACAGAGTATCATAAACCTCCCCAAGTTAATACCTTAAAGGAGTTATTGTATCTATTCTACTAGACCAAGACTATCGAGTACCCGATAAAAGTTTTAAAGTTAAATTTGTTACGTTAGATACATTAGATTTCAGAATTGACCAGCGTTTAGTAGAAGCTGATAAAAATAAAACAGTTTTTGAACTAAAGAAAAAAAATTATGCTCAAAGTATTTGATTTTGCGGCATCATTGTCGACTAAATTTGATTGCAACAAAAAACAAGGAAAGCTCGCAAATTGAAATCCAATTTTTTTTTGTAGACCATTATGTTTACCACGCATATTTGCCCCATTTTGTCAAGCCTTCACCCGACACATCATCTATAGGACAAAATAATAAAAAATGTTCTTCTATACTATTCCCGTGCTCTTTAAATTAACAAATCTTATTCAAACTGAAATTTGTTCTTGGTGACTAGAGTCAGGAGTGCAGTCTAATAACATGAACTAATATTTTCTCAGCATTACTATATAAGTGTGTTTGTGTTTGTTTAAATTTACTTCAATTATCAATGATGTTTATATAATCAAATACAAAACGATTTTTGAAATCTAAGTTTTTGGCTTTTAATGTTTTAATAAATCTAAAATAAAAAATAAATTTTAGATGAACTCACCTTAATTCACAACACAAAACACATCACTATAAAGTCTGTAAAACTAAAGCTTTAAAAGCAGATATCTTTTACCCCATGCACCTTTTCACTTCGCTAAAGTTAATTATGGATCGGGCATCAGGCAACAAATAAAATCGCGACCGATGCAGCGCTTAAATATATAGTTTCGTATATTGCAAGCTTAGACAGGAAAAAACGCTTGTTCGCTCGTTGGCTCGTTGCAAGTCAAATTTCAAGCTCAAACATGAATAAAATCAGATTTGTTTGAGTTCACACAAATCATGTTATCATATTACGTATTACGTATTTGATCGAATAAATGCTATTATTGCGTACTCTTATTTGGAAAATATATTATTTTCGAGAAGTAATTTTGTTTTGACAATGTGGTTTGTTGCTTTATTTTTTTTTTTTACTTTTGAGTTTTGAGACATTTCGGCGCCTCGACGCCGTCGTACACCACACGGTTTTGCCTTTATGTACGGCGAGGGACTTCAAACATTTTTAAAATAGTAGAAGGAGAGTGATTTTGAGAACAGGTTATAGGCAATATAAAAGCTTAAATTATAGTTTAGATTAGATTCTAGCTTGTTTTTGTAAGTGCTTACGTCGCATTCCCATATCTAACACCAAACCCAACTTTATTATAAACGATGACACTTTAGTTTACGACATTATATTTATTGAATCAAAAATAGATTTTGTTTGTAAGACTTAAACGCAATTGCAAAGTAGGCAACAAATACTATTAAAAGGTGTATTCTTAAACACCGAGTATTTTGACATTTCTTATAAAATTTGTAATTTTTGTTTCTGAAAAACAATTTTCACCTAATTATGTGAGGATTGACAGGTAACTCGTATGGTTCGTCTATAATAAAAAAAAGTTGGCGAAAGCCACACACTAGAAATTTAAATTTAGATGATTCACAAAATATTTCAGAGAGAATTCCCACAGCTAAATATAAAAGCGAAGAACAAATTGAAAATCGAGAAAAACTTGTTTATTTATTCAATCACCTTCCAATATAAACACTAATGTCACGTTTCAAACATACATGTTACCATTTATTTGAGCATTATAAAGTCTATTGTCCCAATACGCATTCCCTACGTGGGTGGTCTTAAGGGCATCTACAAAAAAAAATCGCACATACTTTCTAAGATTATACTATTCAGAATTTTTCACTAAAATTGCAGTCATCTTATTCATTTTATTCGAGGTTAATTTACCGTAATAATAAAATACGAAAAGGGCGTAATATCCACTCCATTCACAATACCTAATAATCTTGTTGCAGGTAGCATTGCACAATTTACGAAAAGTATCTAAAAAACGTCAAAAAGAATGTTGTAGTTTCACCTTGTATATTTAATAACAAACAAAGCTGCTAATACGCTCGTTTAGTGCGCGTCATAAACGCCATTTTGTTATCGTAGGTCAAGTCTTGGATGTCAACAAAGCAAACATCCATAAGGTTAAGCACGCCGTTACCGCGAAAGTGTCAAGAAATTAATTAATATTTGCATTTAACTAACTGGTAGGTACATTTTACATTCAGCTATTACTTCTATTTAAGTCAGTGATTGATTTTTATTGAATACATTACAAATAATCTCGTAATTTTTAAAGTTTGTTGCGATTGTGTACAACAACATAACCTTACTTGTAGGTACATACCTATTTTATTTAACAAAATGCAAGGAAACCACGCAATAAAATTTCATTTTATTGCAAAATATTTTAAAAATGACGAAAAGCAATTAAGTCTTGGTGAAAATGCGTACATTAGCGGGCACATTAAAAGTATGAAGTTTAATGGAGATATGCAGTCAGCGTATTTAAAAGGAGATGTCCAAGCCAGCATGAAAAAAAGGATTTATAAAGTTGAAGCAAGTAACTATCTGTTAGAGTGCTATTTTAAAAATAAATCGTGCAGATAGGAATGCATTCAGTTGGGAAGGAACGTACTACACAACTTTGTTGCATACGTATTAAATCTTACACTACATCAAAAATGATCCTAAGTTGTAAGTTATAGAGGCATTTTGTATTCTTCATATTTGATGTATAATATTGTTTCTACGATCTTATTTAAACTTTTTTAAAAGGTTATTTATCTAAACTAGCACTTTTCCCGAAGGTTATTATGACTACAACCAGGAGCCCAACATGTAATTGCCATTTTTATACTAAAACATCAAGAAGTACAGTTAATTTGTGATTTAATCCCATTTAATTTCTATCGCTACTAATCATTTATACGTAAGTAACTTTATATTTTACTGGACTGGACTTTAAGCAAGGTTATGTTAGATCAAACATTGCAAATTATTATATTATTATTAATTGTGAATAAACAACATCCGGCGACTTAAATAGAAGCAAATATTTAGCAATAAAATAGAATTTTATTGCGTGTTTCCTTGCATTTTGTGAAATAAAACAGGTACCTACAAGTAAGGTTATGTTATTGTACACAATCACAACAAACTTTAAAAATTACGAAATTATTTGTAATGTATTCAATAAAAATCAATCACTGACTTAAATAGAAGTAATAGCTGAATGTAAAATGTACCTACCAGTTAGTTAAATGCAAATATTAATTAATTTCTTGACACTTTCGCGGTAACGGCGTGCTTAACCTTATGGATGTTTGCTTTGTTGACATCCAAGACTTGACCTACCTCAACACGTGACGTAAAATCTAAACGAGCGTATTCTGTATCAACTAACGCTTTGTGTTTGTACAGTAAACACCTCGCGAGCCAGTTTAAACATTCTAAATAGTGGGCTAACAATCACCAATACGTAAGCTTTTAGATGAGAGATAAATTGTTGGGATAGGTTCTACAAAGAAAACGAACGAATCAATGAATTTTAAATCCCAAAAAAACTTTAATTTTTTATTGCGTTTGATCGTTCTGATTGTGGGACTCGGTGAATTAATCGTAAAACGCTTCTTTTTTTACCTAAAAAAATACAATTAGTTGACAATTTCCATTGTTGCTCATTAATCATTACTCAATAATGTTTCAAACAAATATAATAAAAACGTTTTACGCAATTATGAGGAATGCACAAAATTAAGACGTCTTAAATCAGAAAGATTATACGTAGGAAAAAACATTTTTTCAACAATAAAGTTAAACAGAGAAGAGTAATCTAACCGTAGTAGACTAGAACAAAAAGCATCAAAAACAATCATAAAAGTATAAGTCAAGAAAAAAAATTAAAAAAAGGACATAAATTACGTTTTTTTTAAAAAACAGCAGCAACAACAAGAAAAAACAAAAGAAACGAATTTAAAACTAAGAACGTAATAACTGTTAATACTTTCGAAAATGTTACGTAACAAATAACAAGAGAACTCATCAGTATTTCAACAAGAGATGAAATAGAAATAGCAAGCAAAACTTAATAATACACAAATTTACTACGTTGTATCTAAATAGAAAAAGGAAAAGAAATGTAATTGTTATTATAGTAAAACAAAAAATTAATGCTAAATTAATGCAATTTAAACTAATTCATTGAAAGCAAGTAAAGTAATTAATGAACCAGTCAGTATCTTAATTATAAACTCATATAATATTTGAGTAAGAATTAATAGAATAAACACATAGAGATAAAGCAGAAAAGAGAAAGAAGTTCAATTTGTGCGGTTTTCTACCTAAGGTACAATATGACTAATAACTATGAAATCATCAACTGTTACTGATACATCCGCACCAGGGACTGCAACTGCAGACCCCATCCTCAAACTAGTTGCAAGTATTGATAATTCAGCTAATGTATTTGTTACATTGCAAAATGTCGTTACACAAAATCAAATAATGCAACAACAGTTTCTATAGGCAATTGTGCCGATTAATAAGCTTTGTAACACACTGCCTGCACCAAATGCAGCCACTGCAGAACCGCAAAATCAATAAAGTTACGTAGATGATAACAGTCATTATTTCATTGTTACTACCCAACAAACCACAGCAGTTACGCCAACATCGACAGTTGTTACACAAACTCAACAATCAGTTATTATTCAAACTCCAATAACATTAACTTTTAATCTCTGGTCAAGAATCAATGTTCCACTTATCAGAAAAGTACATACTGAACAATCTGTTCGCCAACTTGAAGCTTGGATGTCTGCAAATCAAATATTTGATGACGAAAACAAATTTACAACTTTACTCCTGGCTATAAATGTTGATACAGCGCATTGGTCAGTTCTGCTATTGAAAATCCTGCAGTAGCCTACAAGTATGAAAACCTGAAAGCTGCCATCATCCGTGCTTATGCTCAATCAAAAACAACCCGTATGCGTAAACTTATCTCTAAAGTGCAATTAAATAACCGTAAACCATCAGTAATGCTTGCTGAAATGGGAAATGTATACCGAAAATCAATGAAAAATGATCTTCCACAATATTTTTCTTGATAGACTTCCGCGCATCTCACGTACCTTGCTGGCCACACAATTATCGATTTTTAATAGTAAAACAATGAGTCTCGAACAACTCGCCGAACAAGCAGACAAGATTTGCAAAAGTCTAAAGTCAACTGATACCAACATCGTTATCCTTTTAAAAATGTCGCTACCACATAAAGTACGGAAAAGGGCGACATAAAAATAAGCGTTGGTTCCCTTACTGCAAACTGTATAACGAGTGGATGGAAGCACGGAAAACGGACCTAAAAAACTAAGTAGCTCTGAATCACCGGCCAACATTCAGTCCAATTTAACACTGGTGATTCAGCAATCTACATCGTTCTCAAGGGAACAAACTTCAGTCAAAAGCACTATGCATACAACTAGTACTTCAATTAGCAATCTATGATAATACTAGCAGTTGGACCTTCATAATGAACACTAGCACATAATTTTCACTTAACCTACGGCGTGAATTTATGTGGACCTTCATCGTAGCCGATATTTTTGATGCAATTGTAGAAGCAGATTTTTTTTTAATGTCTACAACCTATTTGTCGACGTCAAAGGTAGAACACTTATCGACTGAAGTACTCAGCTTAAGGCCAATGGTACTGTAACAATTAATCATGCTGTTGTATCAATCAGAGAACAGTTACTCCTGAACCATACGTATCACTGATTGACGAATTTTCAAATATCACCAATCCGATTGATAACGCATTTAAATCAGCTCAAAAAGCAACACACTTTATTTCAACATACGGACCGCTAGTGTATGCTAAAGCGCGTCAACTATTCGTAGACAAGCTGTCTGTAGCCAAAGCAGAGTTTGAATACTTAATGAAAAAGGGAATCGTCCGGCTATTCAAGTCACCATGGTTTAGCCCAACCCACGTTACAAGAAAAAAAGATGGTTTATGGCGAATCTGCGGTGATTGCCGATTTGTAAACACAAAAACCGTAAAAGATAGGTATTTACTGCTTTTCATCTCAGGTGCTGCAAATTTTCTACACGAAAAAACTATCCTTTCATCCATCGATCTCAAATAGGGAAGTATGAGCTTGTGATATATCGTTTGAAAAATCTCTTCACTTTCTGTTCAAAAATGTTTTTAAATTTATTGCAAAAATTAACACAAAAAAATCATCCGATTACCGAAATTAACTAGAACACACTCAAAACTTATTTCCCGTTTAGGTATTTATAATAAGAAAGTAAGCACAAACTATAACAATGTTATTTTTAGATGGTATCAATCAAAAATACATAAAAAGTTACTATAACAATGTTAGTTTTGTTTAAAACACCTTGTCAAATTGTGTTTTAACTCATTAGGGCATAGAGTCCTTTTCAAGGGACGACAATTATTAAAAATTTTTACGTCGAAACGTGGGTGGTAATCTAACCTAAAACCTGACTGTCAGTTGCAGCATGGTGTTGGTTGTTAATTGTGTACGCCAATCTTATAAAATAAATGTTTGTTGTGCTTCTGTTTGTTATTTAAACTCACAAATGAACCTTAGTCAGTACAGCACCTGGGCCAGAGAATAATTGTTTTTCAAATTAATAACAACATAAATAATTTAGGTGTATAAGTTCCACTCTACAGGGTGATTCAAAAATGGCGCATAAGCTCTTCAGCACGTTGTAGAGGACAGTTCTTTGAACTATAGAAAAATCAGAAAAAAATTTTAGCTGCTACATTTTTGCAGTTACCAACGAAGAAGTAAACTTAATATTTTAGGATAATGAGGTGATATGAGCATTTCTTTTTATTACCCACTATAAAAAAATACTTAAATTATTATATGAAATCCGCATGAATTCAAAGTTGAGGTCTCAACTTAACTTCTTCATTTCTCGGCAAATTAGCGGCTAAGATTTTTTTTTTACTATTTTTCCTACACTTCAATTATTATTCCCTATAACGTACTGAAGAGCTTAGGCGCCATTTTTGAATCACCCTGTATATTATGTCCAAAGCGTTGCCGATTCACCTTTGAGTAGTAGTGATAGCGTTTATATATTGGAATATCGAGTAATCTGCTTCCAAAATTAGTATCTCTTGTGAGGGACGTTGCGCATACTGCTCGTTTTTCATAATAATGCTACACTACACAACTTTCTAGATCACATCAACCAGTTAGATTTCAACATAAAATTCACCATGGAAAAGGAAACAAACAGAAGCATTCCGTTCTTGGACGTACTGGTCACTCAAAAGATCGACAACAAATTGGGGCATCAAGTATATAGAAAATTGACACATACTGACAGATACCTCAACGTCGAATCACATCATCATCTAGCTCAAAAGTTTAAAACTTTAGTACACAGGGCCAAGGCGATCAGTGAACCGAACACGTTAAAGACCGCGCTAGGTCACCTAACAAACGCCTTAATAAAAAACGGTTTCAGAAAAACAGATATATATATATATCGAGCAATTAACAAACACAGTAAAAAAAAACCAAAGAAGGAGGGCCCCGTGGCAACTTCTTTCCTTCCTTACATAAAAGGCTGCACGAACCACTGACTCGAACGGCGTAATATAAAGGCTTGTCAGGATCCTATACCTTCAGTTTCAGTTTTTTTCTGAAGAAGACAGCGACATGACTGTCGAAACGTCAAATATTGTAAATGTTTCAAAGTTTGTAAGCTTTCTATGTTTTATAAATTTCGTGAAAAGTGTAAATATGGAACGCAGTTCAAAACCCGAAAATATTTATTTGTTAAAAAATTATGGCCGCAAAAGCCTCAAAAATAAAATAATGCTTAATTTTTCAAGATTACCTCTTCACGAATTGGTAGCAGTTTTAGAAGACTTTGACGTTGATTCTGCCGACATTTATGTTACTTCACCTGAAGATGGCAAACACTGCGATGAAGGTAGTGATTATTCGGATGACGATCATGACGGAAATATAAATCATTTAGGGCCAGAAATTCTAAAAGCAGAAGCTGAGGTCGTTCTGTATGGTAGCCTAGAATGAGCCCAACAAATATCAACAGCAACTCGTCAGCAGCTTCAAAACATAAACAGTCACCAAATTGCTTTGTAACACCTGAAAAAGGCTGGTCCAGCGACGATGATCTTTCTTAATAGGAATTTACACAACTTTTATCAGATCCGTTTAAAAAAGACAAAGAATAAATTCCACACTTCAAAGTTGTCTAAAAAAACAAATAAACTAAAGCAGAACTAAAATGTGATTTGAATGTAAATTGCGTCGTTAAAAATCCGCCAGCGGAATTGCAAAGTGAAAAATCAGCTGATGAATTTTTGGGTTGTCTTTGACAATAGCGTTTTGCAAAATATAATTGAACAAAGCAATGCATATGCACTGCAAAAAAATTCAAATTTACCACTAAATGTAACGAAGGATGAGATTTTTTGTTGTGGTATTTTACTTTTCGGGTATGGAAAATACACCAACAAACGCATGTATTAAGCTAAAGAAAACGATGTCCCAAAGATTTTGTTTGAAAGTATGCGTTTGAACCATTACGATTTTATAAGTATCTTATACCTTCATCTAAACGACAACACACATATTGATACTACAGATAATATTTACAAAGTTAGACCTCTTATTTCCAGTCTCAAGGAGAGTTTTAAAGAATTTGGTCGATTAGAAGAAAACCTGAGTATTGACGAGAGCATGATACCCTACTACGGCAAGCATTATACTAAACAACATATAAAAGGCAAACCTATCAAATTTGGTTTAAAAAATTAGGCTTATGCACTGATAATGGTTACTTGCTTGCTTTCGACTTTGATACAAGAAAATCAACAGTAGTACTTACCTTACATTGCGACCAAAAATGTACTCCAATACTACAAAGATGCAAAATGAAGAATCCGTGTACTACAGCCAGAGATGTTTTAAAAATATAACAAAGGAATGGGAGGAGTTGATAAGATAAACGGAATGATAGCCAATTACAAAACTAAGATTCGACAGCGCAAGTAGTGGTGGCCAATTTTTGCTTATGCGTTGTGAATGCCTGGTTGTTTATGAAGAAATTCTATCCTACTGACCCAACTTTTACTGATATTACACATAAACTTTTTTTTTTACATTTTATGCATACATACGGAGACAAAAGTACAAAAGGTAAAATGCCCCCTAAATCTATCGACAGAGTAAGATATATAAACAAAACCGCATCGTGGATTATTCCCCAACGGACAGAAAATGTGCCTAATGCGAAAAAAGGCAAATTCTGTTTCTGTAAAATGCAACGTGGGTCTACACCCCAAAAACTGTTTTAGAGTTATTTATACAATTTAGTTTCCTTTGCATGACGTTCCTTAAAAAGGACAGTTTAAAACTTTTTTTTATCAAAATCAAATGTTTGTCTGATTTTTTCTATCTTTATACATAATTCTCAACCTATAAACATAAAAATTATTTTTCGACTATTTCAAATCAACCTTATGCACTAATGGGTTAATTATTATTGCATGACGGTAGTTATTAGTGTTATAATGTTTGTTTGAATATTCAGAGAGATGATTAGATTAACAGAAATACATAAAATAGTTTTACAAATGATTGGTTACGGAGATAACACCCGAACACAAATGGAAGTTGCTCGCCTATTCTATGAGAAACTGCCTTTGCTTTTGTGAGAATACAAAGAATAAAAATGAACAGGATCGGCGAAGGTGTGTATGAAGTAAAGCGAATCTTACATTCGTTATAGACCAGATTTGTACTCGGACAACAGAACGAACTTTGTAGGGGCTTGTCAAAAATTCATAAAGGATAACCATAACTCAATTGCAGAAGGTTTAGAAAGTTCCTTTAATTGGCATTTCATTCTCTCCAACTCGCCTCATTTTGGTGGTGCCGTGAAATCAGCTAAACATCATTTAAAACGATCGAGTAGCAAGTACAGCTTCACTGACTTTCGAAGAAATGTGTACATTAATTTGTCAAATTAAAGTTATTTTGAACTCCAGACCACTCACTCCTATAAGGAATGATCCCAATGACCATGCATTCCTGACTGCTGTTCATTTCTGGATTGGCGGCTCACTGTTGGCACTGAATGAACTTGATTATCAAAATCTGGCTATCAATCGCTTGGATCGTTGGCAAAGGATCCAACAGGCAACGCAACATTTTGGCATCGCTGATCTACGGAATATCTAGCGCAGTTCCATCAAAGGGGTAAATGGAAGATTACCAAGGGCCCCTAATTACAAATTGGTCAAATAGTTATTCTTCGACATGACCATGCCTCGTCGCTTCAGTGGAAATTGGGCGAGTGCTCGCAACGCATTATGGTGCTGATGGCGTGGTGCGAGCAGCACCTGTAAAAAATGCAACTGATAGTGAGGTGCGTCGAGCTGCATCAAGACTTTGTGCTTAAAGTGCTTAAAGACAAATACACATTTTAATTTGCTAGTGACAATAATAAGAACTTTGAAAGGGTACACCTTTCGACGCGGGCGACATGTTCGTCTCTCAAAAAAATTATTGTAGTTAGTATTTTTATTATAGTACTAGTTATTAGTTTTTAAGGATGTTTGTCTATTGTACATTTGTTTTTTCTTAAGAATAATCCTTGTATAAAGAATGGTATAATAGATAACTTTGCCGGTACCAATAATATTCCCACCGCCTCAAAGCTTGGTTTTTTTGTTAAAGCTTGTTTGTTTAATCTGTTTCATATATAAGGAACACTTTCCTTTTTTTTTGTTATTATCGACTAATAAAAATCGCCCCTGTAATTAAAAGAAATGGAAGGTTGAATGCAATCAAAAATATTTTAATTTAAAATTATCAGTTCTATTTTTTTTCGGGTGTTGCCGCGCCACAAAACTTTCACTTAACGTTGCGCTGATCATGCTGTCAGCTTTTTCAGACGATTTCTAAAGACTGATGTTATCATCTTGCGTTCCTCGTTATTTACCGTCTTTCGGTTCCGCTGTTGAGTTGCGTTCATAGATGTCTGCTGACTTCTTGCATCCTCACGGTTGAAGTTGTTAGGATTTTTCATTATTTCCAGTGACTCGAGTATTATTCGCTGGTGATAGTGTCTGCTTCGTGCTAATACCTTTACGTTCTCGTAATCAATCCGGTGATCTACATTCTCATGTGGATGTTCCGCTACTCCAGATTTGTCTGTGCGTCTGATTTGAGCGTCTCGTTGATGTTCTTTAACCCTGCACTGAATGCTCCTTCCTGTTTGGCCGATGTAACTCTTACCACACATACACTCTAATTTGTATATACTCTTGGTGTGTAGTCTCGGAAGTTGATCTTTATTAGGTGGTATGAGCTGATCTATTTTCTTCACTGTGTTATAACGTGTAGTAATGCTCTTTTTTCCTAGAACCCTCTTTAGTGTGTCAGTGACTCTGGCAACGTAAGGTAAGTAAGCATATGATTCTGACGGTGTCTTCGCAACAACCTCAGCTTGCTTCTCTTTCTTCTTCTGTAGTCTGCACAAGCCGATGGAAATCAAACACATCAAGGACGCTCTTATAAAAAATGGCTACAACAAAAATTAATCAGACCACAGAAGGAGAAAGAAAAGCAAGCTGAGATTGCTGGAAAGACACCGTCAGAAACATAAAATAATAAATACCTAATCGGAAAATAAGTTTTAAGTGTGTTGTAGTTAATTTCGGTAGTCAGATGATTTTTTTGTGTTAATTTTTGCAATAAATTTAAAAACATTTTTGAACAGGAAATGAAGAGAACTTTCAAACGATATATCACATGCTCATACTTCCTATTTAAAAAGTTGGGTGTTGTAACTGTCACTCGAAGGAGGTTGAAGGTAAGCATCACATTTTCACGTTAAATAATGTCAATTTATAATTTAAATTTGACGTGTTTCGGGATTTTCTATAAATATGTACAGTAACCGAAATAACGAATTTATTCAATGTGGCTTTTCCACACTGTATATAAATTAATATATAAAAATTCAATAGATGTTTAAATAATTTTGAGTGGCAAATAAGAATTTATTCATTAATGACTAATTCTAAATAATTATGTTATTTATCTTAACAAAAAATTTTTTTTTGAATTTAAGAATAAATAAAAACATTATTTTATGTTTACAAATTTCTTGAAATAATTAAAAACTTTTTATACACAAGTTTATTTCGTGATTTTATATTTTTATTGCATTGGCATTAAATACCAAGATTTGAAAAACTATTTTAAAAACCTACTCAACAATTTTCATTATTGTAAAAAGTCAGGATGGGAAACGCTTTAGTATAATATCACAAATATTTTCAATTTTGAAATTTTGAGTCATCCATTAAAAAATGATTAATCTTTTTCTTTTGCTTAAAAATGAATGTAATTGAATATAATAATAATTTGAAAAACAATTAAATTTTAATTCTATATTTGAAGTCAAAACAAAAAATCCTAAGTTGTGATGTGTTGATACGAATAATTGTAATATCAAATTGCTACATACCAAATGAGAAAAAAATTAAAAAGCCTTTTATATAAAATGACACTAACATCAAAATTAAAAGAGCATTTGATGTACTTATTTCATAGAACTCGCTTAAATTTTTATTAGAGAAATTATTAACAAATAAGTGGACACGATCTGTTAAATTGTAACCAATTTTGTAAGCGTAACGTTTTAAGCACAGGTTTTATTGTATGGGGTTGCGGGAAGATAACAATAGATGAATAGAACGATAAATGGAATGAGCAACCCCCAACGCCACGTGAAACAACATTTCTAGTTCGTTTTATGGACGATTGATCGTTTTATAGTTATTTTTAAATCTGATGGACGCTTTCAGTTAGAATTGGTAGCTTACAGCTTCTTATTGTTAAATTTTTTATGTAGTTAATGCTGCGAAAAACGTCTTGTCCCGCTGAAAAAATAACTTTAGAATAGATTCTTTTTTTTATCGAAATTTTTGTAGGTTTCGATACATTTAAATAACGAATGTTTATTATTGAGAACACATTTTTGATTCCCATGCAGAATGTTTGAGTGTCCGGAGGCGTTTGCGATACCGTTTCAATTTAAACCCGCCATTTACATATCAAAGTGACTATGCAATTTGAAAATGAACAAGTGTCATTGTCATGGAGATGCTTCGCATTATCATCAATATCCAGCAGTAAGGGCGTTTCGCTCTTATATTTAGTTATACGAAAATAATCGCTGTTGCTAATTTTACATTCTATTCGAGTACCTATTTTAATATTAGAACACTTTCGCCTTATGAACATATTGATCTTTTAGATTTGTGTCAATGTTGTCTTTAAAGCTTTTTAATATTTTAATTAAACTTGTACTTATCCGCAACATTTTGTATTTTATTTTGCGCATAATTTATGGTTTCGCAGTCATTACACGCAAAGATTAATCTATAAGCATTTGCTTTAGAAAGTTTTTTAATGTTAGATGTTTCATCACGACACGGTTACAAAAACACCACATCTTTTCCAATTGTTCAAATTTATGCTGGTCAAGCGTTCTAAATAAGTAAACTGGTTTAGTTCTCTTTGAGTAAGGGTCGATGTTTTGTAATTGTAATTTTATTTTAAATTTCAAATGAGTCAATTACTTTACTGCGTCAATTTCTAAATTATAATAGTGTTTGCAAACGCCCTCAGAAACCAGAAGCTTTCAGTAGTTATCTTAAATTACGCACTCGAATTATTTTCTCAAGATATTTGACGTTTAGTGTTTATTATTATATTATATAATTGTAGTTACAACATTTTTTGGAAAAACATTATATAGATAAATACAAAACTAACGTAAAAATCGTCTGTATATACCGGGTTTGGCAAATGTATGGAAACATCTTCATATCTTTTGAACCAAGCATGTTACAGAAATAATGAAATGTGCCTTTTAAATTAAGTTATTTAAGGAATTTGAAAAGGTAATTTTGGTCGTGATCTAATTATTAGTTATTGCGTAACAGACAACTACTTTTGTTTTCTAAATGGGATTGTATTGTTCTTATACCAAAATGATTTATCAATATAATATGTCTATGAATCCAATAAAGTATCATGTGTATTTGAAAGAGATTTAAATAAAAACGCAATTAAAATAGTGCGTACGGTATTTGATCGCTCATGTCTAATTGGTTATTTATTATTTAAATACGTCCTAACGTTATCAACAAGACAGACCTCTTATTTACCTGCATTTGTATTTGTGCGTTATTATAATAAATAACCAACCAGACACGAGCGTTTAAATACTTGCATATTGTACGCACTATTTTAAACGCGTTTTTAATTAAATCTCTTCCAAAGACATTTAATATTTTATTGAATTCATAAACAAATTATATCGATGACTCATATTTTGAGATGAAGACAATAGGTTCCCATTTAAAAACCGAAAGTATTTGTCTGTTACGCAATAACCAAAAATTAGATCATGACCAAAATTACCTCTTTAAATTTCTTAAATAACCCCATTTGCAACGCACATTGCATTATTTCCGTAATATGCTTTCTTCAAAAGATATGATTTCTGTACGTTTGCCTAACTCGGCATATAAAGCTTATTTGGATTACGCGGGTATAAAATCAGTGTCACATCTAAGGATAAGGACAACCTCAAACGGCTATCCGCAGTTTTGATGAGGCGGGTGTGGGTGGTGGTGAAACGATTTTTTTGTTTTTTTTAGTTTATTAATTATTGAGCGCCGGTTAAATTCACAAAAAAAATTGGTCTACTTGACAATACAATTACTTCGATTTAATTTACGGTAGCTTTGGAACGTAAACTTAAATTTAAAAAATAATCCAACTTAACCACGAGTAAAATAACTCCTTTCGCGCGGCATTCACCTAACATTCATCCTATTACTTACTCCCGTCAAGTTTGCTGATAATAAAAAATTAATTGAAATAATAATGACGAAATGGTGACACGCTACGAACTTGGCTGGTATTATTTCTATTTATTAATATTTTGTGACGATGTTAATGAGATAGCATAGTGTTATTATTGTTATCCTTGTTATCATCACATGATCAACGCTGTGTTTTATTCTACGAGTCGGCTATCATTCGTCTGGTACAATAGACACGATACTGCTAACTGGTATCTTATTAATTTCTATTAGAAGTCAGAGCCGCATAAAACCTACAAATTTAGTAAGGTTTTTTTAGAACACTAAATGTGCAGTTTGACTATGATTCCTTAAAAATATTTTGTTAAAGTTGTTATAACACAACCTTTGTTTATCAACGGCTTTTTGGCTAAATGTTTTAGCGTCTTAAATAGGTAATTCTGAAAATCCTTTTACTCAATGCCATTTTATTTGTTTTTTTTTAAATTAAACCGCTTGAACCATATGCATTTAACATAACATATTTCATAAACGTTACATCAGCTTTTAACGTTTTCATCTCTAAAGCCATTTGCTTACTATTATTCATGTATAGTAAATTTATACTATGAGATGGCTTTGCCATCGTATTTCACTCATGTTAATCACATTATTTATTAATATTAAACTAGATCAATGTCAATATATTTATGGAAGTACGGTAGAGTGTTTTGCCACTGCAGAAGAGTTCCAAAAGGCGAAACGGCCGTCTAAGTAGTTTACTCTAGTGGCATTTTCACATTTGCATTGACATAGTTATTTTACAATGCTTATACGTTGTGTTTTTACCCCGCGGTTTATGCAACATTTATTTGATTTACGCAGGCATAAAGTCAGCTTTCAACGTTTCTATCTCTTTAGCCATTTACTTGCTATTATTCATTCGTTGCTTTGATTAGAGGTTGCAACTTGCACGCATTTGAGATGCATAATACAACGTGTCTAGTGACACTCGCTAAATGCAGCGATCATTCGTTTTTTGCACGCAAATAATAAAAAACCTACACCAAACCATTTGACAGAAACGAAAAAAAAACTCAAACAAGCAAAGAAAGTTTGGCGGGGTTCCGTCGACCGTCATCAAGCGACCGCTACTCCGCATCGTTAGAGGACCTGAGCGAGCAAAGCCCGAAAGCTTCAGAAAAAAAGGCTGACAATACAGACGTCGCCGCCGCTGACAACAAAAAGATACATAGAAAGCACACCGGGTGTACTGGATCTAACGTGGAACAAAGGAGAGAAAAGTTCTGCCAAAAAGAGGAACATTGGCGAATGCTTCAGCAGTACGCCATAACCGTCTTTGACTAAAGGAGTTCTTCTGTCCAAGTTTAGCCGCATCTTGAGAAGGCTAGGATCAAATGCGGAAAAAATAAGAAGCGAAGTAAATAATAACATCCGAAGAGAGAAGGGAATGGGTTGAAAGAGTAAGCAGTGCTAACCACAAACGAAATGTTGAATGTTTTCGACCAATCAACTGGCATGACAGGGGAAGTAAAATAAATCCTGTCTGCAAAAAAGTTAAAAACAAACAAAAACAAAAGAGATAAAAACGCAGACCTGCAAAGAAGAAAAGGAAGAGAGACTAAAAAACAGTGGAATAGTAAAGAAGAAGACGATACAATGTTTATCCAAGCTAAATGGAGTAACAAATTGGCCGGAGAAAGCCGTCACAGTTGTTAAATTCAAGCAAAGAAGGGAATGGAGAGAAAGAAAAGACATAGTGTGTGTAGTAGAGGAGGTAAACTGGGAACAAAGAGTGTAGGAAAAAAGCGGCAAATTTAAACAAGAAAGGAGAGAGCGTCAACAAACTGCTGAACGCATGTAACAAGAAAAAGAGCACGAAATTCTGCTACATTAAAAAATAATGCATCGGGGTAATAAAACAAGGAGAAGAAGGTAGATATGAAAAAAATGGATATTGTGGGAATGGTTAAAATTGAAGTACAAGAAGAAAGCGGAATAATATAACAAATCAATAAAGAGATAGAGGAAATAATGAGAAGCTTGGACACTCAACAAATGAAAAAAATTCACGTGAAAGCCTGCGGCGTAAAATAAGCTAAGATGTTGGATAAAGCGTTAGAGTATCTAGGCAGGAAAAAGGGCTTTAACAACTCGATATATAGGGAAGGGTAAAGCGAGAAATGGAACTGAGAAAAAAGGGTGAGACGCGACACAATATTTGTAAATATCAAGCAGAGATGTAGTTACGCTGACACAATCAGAAAACTAAGCAAATAAGTAAACATTGAAGAAAGGAGTAAAAGTCAACGAAGTCAGATGCTCAAAAAGTAAGTTGGTGCCAATTAAAACAAAAAAAAGGTGGAATAAAAAGATAAACAATGAAGGATTGTTTGAGTAAATGCTTGGAAATGCAGGACGCAAAGATGGCAAGTAAAATCAAAATAGTGCTAAAGCTGCTGGACGTAGACGACACAATGGGGAAAGAAGAAACAGAAAAGACAATACATAAAATAGTAAAAAAAAGAGGTTACAAAAACACAGACTTTAAGTTTATAGAAGCGGGAGGGAGAAACACAAGTAAAAAAGGATAGCATGAGGTGTGAAAAGGTTAGAAAGAAGGTGGAAAGATTGAAAGGTCTGAATGGAAAGAGTGTGAAAATAATTATTAAATTTTTACAAAGGAACGTTGACAAGGGGAGCAGAAATAATGATTGTTGCGGAACACAACCGGCAACTAATCCTTGCGACCGTAAAGGGTTGGTTTCTGAGTAAAAGAAATCCAAAAAGGTCAAGTTTTTATAATAGTGGAGGTAGAGGATATTACTATTTGCTGAGTTTATGTCTCTCCCAATATAAGAAGGAGCCACTTTTTGGACATTGTAAACAAGTGGAAAGCAAAAATAAAAAGCGGGAAGAAGTCGGCCAAATTAGCAGACGTAAACTCCAAGCACGTCACTCGGAATTTGCCATTTACAAATTAGAAAGGAAAAGTCGTTGCAAAATTGGCAGCGCTTTTTGGACTTGCCGTGGCAAACCGGGGACGTGCACCTACTTTCGTAAGGGGAAACCAGTAATCAACGTTACTCTGAAGAGTGAAAGATGGATAAATAAGGTGAGTGAATAGGAAGTGATGCAAGAAGAAACGCTAAGTACTAAGTTTTAAAAAAGCTGGAAAAAAGATTGAAAATATTAAGATAAAATGTGGGAGGGGATGAGTTGGTTGCGAAACAGCTGACAAGCATAATTGTGGAGGAATTCAAGACTTCTTTAAAAAAGAAGGGTAGACATCAAAAATAGGTGTCGACCAACGAGGTACCGGTGGCAACGAGAGTTGAAAAGCCCCGAGACCTGATAGGATAACAGCAGGGATTTAGACCGATATGCTTCCTTTCGGTTTTAGGAAAATTTTTAGAAATAATACTGAGAAAAATAATGTAAGAGTAGATGGAGACAGAGAATAAATTAAACAAAAACTAATTTGGTTTTAGAAAAAGAAAACCTACCCTGAACGCAATTGGAGGATAGATTTTAAAAACTGTATATATATAAAAGGGGTAGGGTGCTTAAACAGAGGATGCTGCATCCTGGTGAGGTTATAAATTAGAAATGCGTTCAACAGCGTGCCATGGTTTGGTATTGTCAGAACCATGAAAAACAAAGGTGCACCGGCGTACTTGCTAAGCATAATAAAATATTACCTCAGGAAGAAGTGGCTGTACGTCAGGGCAGATAAAAAATAAAACTCACGGCGGGGGAACGAAATGGTCGGTGTTAGGACCTCTACTACGACGTACTAGAACAGGGAATCTCGGATGCTGTCATGCTGTTGGGATACGCATATGACTTAGCGGTGGTAATTGTGGGTAAAACTGCAGATCTCGTAAGAAAAAGGTCAAAAGCGGAGATTTATAAGGCGGAAAACTAGTTGGAAGATCACTGAGTATAATAAGATCACGGTCTGTGTCTAGCCTCGGATAAAGCCAAAGTAGTAGTTCCATTAAAGTGTGGGTTTGAACATCAAAAGTGGAAAGACTTTAAAGTACCTAGACGTGTGCATTGGAGAGAATGGTAGAATGTCTGAGCACATAAAACGTGTATGCGAAAAAACGGAAAAATCCGTTAAGAGTTCGGTTCGACTTATGCCCAGCGTGCGAACACTAAGCTCCGATCGGAGAAGAATGTATGTAGGAGTTGTACGCTCCGTTTTTCTATATGGGGACTCAGACTGGGGACATAGAATCACCTCGATATGTTAGAGAAGACGCAGAGGAGGACTGTTTTGAGGATGACTGCGGTCTATAGAACGGTGTCGACGGAAACCATTCTGGTGATAGCCGCTTATTAGGGAAAGTATGAGAGTGAGGGATTTTAAACATCATCTAACTGCGAACAAGATGATGCAAGAGCGACAAGAAAAATAAGATATGGCAAGCGTTGGGAAGTGGACGCGTTAGATTGAATTACTATGCGGTTCAATTTCTGACAAGTCGCGAGAGTTTTGATTGTTATTTCACAAGAATAGAAAAGAGAGAAAAAGAAAGATGCGTGTATTACGACGCGAAAGTAGATGATGTAAAACATGTCCTACAGTAGCCAAAGTATTAAGATGTCTTGAATAATATGTAAAAAACACCGCACACCTCAAATCAAACAAATGTCTAGCTTTAAAAATGAAAGTTAAGTTATCATTATAGATGAAAACATACTCAACGATTGCAATCTTACATATCTCAACCGATTACATAACAAAACAATTATTATTATTATTAAGATTTTAGAATGTCATTTTTGGCAATTTTGTAGTTGACAAGAATATAATCTCTATAGGGTAAAACGGTGAAATACGCCCCATCGGGGAATTGCCCCACTCTTTCAAAGTACAACTTTTGCTAAAGAGATGTTAGCACCACCGCGCAGACGAAAAGCACGTGTTGTGTTTGTAATAGACACAGTTGTGGCGCTATAAACCGATAAATTTCATTTTATTAAGATGATTTTTACTGTAATGTAATAGGCACGGAAGCGCAAAAAATTTGCGGGTAAGTTTAGTAATTAATAATTTGGCTTGTACCTAAATATTTTTGCAAAGTATAACTGCGTTGTATGTAAACATGGCATATAACCTATCAAACGACATGTGCTGGTTGCTTCAGTGCATTTTTCAGACTTGCTGGGCAGGTGGGACATTTTTCACCGGTATTTGGGGAAAATGCCCCAGACTAATATGTAAAATATGCCCCAAATTCTAAATGTTTTTAACATATTTTCTTGTACTGTTTCATAGAGAATATAGATAAAAAATACGTGCCAAAATCAAATAGAGCCAAATAGAGTTAAGAGGCGTTAGAAGAGGCAATGCAAAGAATTGGTGTTGGCCAAATAGGAATAAATTATGTTAGCAGAATATACGGGATTCCATCGCGTACTATTAGAAGATATGTAGGGAAAGAGAATGCAAAGGTGTAGTTGGGTCGTTGTTCAGAATAAGGAAATGAACGTGAAAAAAAGTTAGTGAAGCACGTACAGACGTTAGAAAAAGTTGGTTTGGCTCCAGATGCGGCAAGGGTAAAAAAATAGCTTTCAAATTTGCGGAGAAACTTGAAATCCGTCACAAATTTTCCACAGAAGAGCGTTTAGCAGGAGATGACTGGTTCCAGGCATTTCTACGCCATAATAAAAAGTTGAAGATTTGCAAATCCGAATGCTTATCTGTTGCTAGGGTTAAAGGAATAAATAGAACAAACGTATACAATAAGAAACCAGGAAAAGTGGTTGTAGAAGAGTGTTTTATGCCACCTGTTTTAATATTCAAGGAAAAAAACAGAAAAGATGAATTCTTTGATAGACTTGTTTTTATGAATCCCAAGTCTTCCTACATAAACAGCAAATTATTTTTAAAATGGTTCAGTGAATATTTCTTGCCAAGAAAAGGTAAATGAAAAGCTGCGTTAATATTAGACAGTCATGGATCTCTTTGTCATGCGATAGAATTATTAGAAACTGCCTCAAAAAATGATGTAGTGCTTACCTAGTTATTCCACTCAAACCCTCCAGACACTGGATAAAACGTTTTTTAGTCCTTTAAAGAAATACTTCTTTCAGAAGGCTAGAAACTGGACGATACAACACCAAAATAGGAAACTTTGTAATGTGGTAATTTCTACTACATTACTTGAGAATGCATGGGGCAAAGTAGCAACTGTATCAGATGCTGTAGCTGGTTTTAGAGATTGCGAAATCTTTCTATACAGTCCAAAAGCAATTCCGCACCATTTTTTCAATCTCCAATGTAGCATTAACAAACAAACCAGCAAAACCAAAAATTTTTCGAGAAAGCGATCCGATTCTTTTTATCCCACGAAAGTTTTAAACAGCAATCGTTAGAATTAACATCTCCCATCAATCGAGTAAAAGGACGCTTCGTTGCAGAAAACAAGAAAACTACTTCAAGCAAAAACAATAGAGTTTGTAGAGGCTCTGGAACAAGTAATAAGCTGGCAAGAAAAACAATGAAAAAGTCTCGGAAAAATAAGACCAATGAAAATTCAACGAAAAAACAATGGAAGAAGGCGGGGAATTGCAGTTCATCTAGTTCTGCAAGTGAACCAAATTTAAGTTCATCGGAATTTGAAGTTTCTGATGAAATGAAAGATGTCTGCGTATAGTGTGGCGACTACTACTATTCAAAGAAGTCTAAAACCGACTGGATCCAGTGCACAAAGTGCGAAAAATGGCTCCATGAAGATTGCACAAGTTATGGAGATGACAAACTACGTTCTTAAATAAATATTTTTTGGTGAGGCATATTTCACTGGTGCCAGTGAAAAAAGCATCACCACTGTTTTTTTTAAATGCATTTTGTTTATTGAAAACTATTTCATTATAGGATTGTATGTTATATTATGATGTAAATATTTACAGAAATATATTGATGTTTTATTTAATTTTTTCAAAATGTGGGTCGTATTTCATTGTTTTCCCTAAGTAAATTTTCTAACACAATGACGGAGTATGGTACAGTTTTCGTTGTAGTAAAAATTTAATCAAATGAAAAGTGGCTGATTGTTGGTGATTTTGTCTTAAAAACTGTTTTTTTACGTTTCCTTTATCACCTAAGACTATTATAACTGGATTATCCAATATGCAAAAAAATCGAATCTTGACCAAAAGTGTCAAATTATAGTTTTCAATTATGAAAAGCTTTCCACTGTCTGGATTTGTATATGACTCAGCTAACTAACTACAGATTTTTTTTGTTTTAATGTGACAGGTATTTTTCGTTGCAACTGAGTATAATCTTCACAGTTATCATTTCGATTAGTGTCCAAAAGTATCCAAGTTTGACAGTTTTTTCGCTCAGTCGTCATAACTTTGCAACATGCTTTTCACATGGATAAATTTAAAGAAAGAGAAACTACAAAATAACGTATGGGACACTTTTCAAAATAGAGCTTTTAATTTTTTTTTCAATGCAGATAACCCACCATATGTGCTCTTTTTGAGTTCTTAGGAAAATAATAATTTTCTTTTAATTTGGCCTTATTTCTCTAATCATCATAAACCACTAGAAAAGCTTAGTTATGACGTAAAAACTATTAAACATTTTCCGCTGATTAGTATTGAAGTATATTTCATCACGAACAGAGCGTACAAACAAGACATGATTAATCGTATGTCTTACTAATCGTGCCAGCTTTTTCTGATCCACATTATAAGATCATGTTTCAAATTCTGGTACTGTTGATACAAATTCGTAAGCACCTATGTACTTAATTAGATCGTATAACAAAACCATTCGATTTAAAAATATTATTGATATGAAAACGAAAAACTTTCGCTTTTACGAATTACAACAGCTCCAAATTTAAACCTTTTGACTTGACTATAATTAAAGTGTTAATCTCAAGTGCTGAAACAGGCACTCGTGAACAATTGCACGAAAGATTTATTGATACACAGAATGAAAGTCGTTTCAATAATATTTATATTATCGTTTGCCGATTCGTCAGATATACATTTGAACTTCTCTAAAATAATCTTATCAAAGCACTTTTTCGATTTTTTTCAGACTTTTTTGAATTAGGAGGGAAAAATAGGTTGAAAATTTTACTGTAAATTACGTTGTAAGTGAAAAAATATTTTTAGAATACAATGATTAATTATCAAAAAAAAATACGGTTATGCTCTTATTCCTTTCTATTTAAATTTTCTTCCTGTTTAATTTTAACTATTAATCCAGTTGGAAAATAAAATTCGGTTTATTTATGTAGCCCTTGGAGTGCAATAAAAGGGGAAATTGAAAAACGAAAACGCGTGTATAAAAATAAACGCAAAAAATGCAATAGTCAAAAATAGCTCAACGATTGACTTGACATGTTTAAGTCTGTCATAGAAACTACAGCTGAGTTAGAATGCAGGGTTGTGGCACAACACCTCATTAGCGGCATCCATCATTCTTAGACGTTTCATTTAGGTGGCCTTTAGAAATTCATAATGTAGTTTGTAAATATAGATGTATAATTTAAGATTTTTCCTTATTTTTTGGCACATGTGCTCGCCGTACTAATTTTATCCGAATTGTTACAGCCTCTCAAATTTTAACAATTCTTATCTAAATACTTGTGACATGTACAAGTGTTTAGTTTTTATGCTCATCAATTATAGTAAGAAATCTGTTATGACTATGTCAAGCTCGAGTTTTTACCACTACTGAATTTATCATTCGAATTAATTTCTACACATGTTTTGTCGTAAAAAATTCTCACCAGAAACTTAAAACCATAAATCAAGTTTCGATCATTTCTTAATTGCCTTCACAAATTTCGTCTTCGCTTATTAAAATTAAGATATTTTTAGGTTAAACAACCACTTTAGGCATTGTGATGCTTCTGCTCAAATTGAAAATCCCAAATTTATCATGTGTTTGAAAAAGCGACGAGTGGTTTACAGATTGTTTAGATAAAGAACGATTTCAAGCTGTGTGGCCTAACTTCCTAACCCATTATTGAATTGTAAACACATATTTGTCATCAGCTTCTATTGCATTTCCTTGGAGATGTAATATTTTTTTTTGTATAATTTTAATAGGTACGTTCTGTTATATTGATTTTATTTAAATGTTTCTATAATAGTTTTTTACTTATTAAACATTTAAATATATGTATGGTTTTTGAAATCGCTTAGAATTTTTAGAACTTTTGAAAATTATGTCTTTGTAATGCATTTACGCTCTACCCAAAACTCCAGATCTATAAATAAACAAAAACAATTTGTTATTAGGCCAGCAAAGCCGATACAAAAAATCGCGAAATTCGCAAAACATAATGTATCTCTGATGTTTTAGTATGTTGTTTGGGCTCACCAGGGCAGTGTATAACCAAGTTTGCAACTCTCTAAAAGTCGTGGTAAAAGCGTAGCACACAAAAAACCGCGAAATTTTTGGGCTTTTTTCAGTTTTTGCTCTATATCTCCTAAACTATGCATTTTTCAAGAAAACTTATTATATACTGTAACGATTATTACAAACTTATCTATTTATAGTAAAAATATGTACACGTATATAACTAACCGAACTAATTAAATCTAAGGATATTTAATAAAAACACTTAAACTAATTTATATCGCACTATCGTTTACTCGAAAGATAAAGTCTGCGGATAATTACAGTCTAACACTTGTTTACATCAGAGTCACGTACAAGTTTAATTCGTCCTATTTATCTTGACACGCGTTAATCACTTATTTATTTAAACTTGAATAATCTTCTTAAGACTGCCGACCTCGAATTACTCAAATAACTGACCTATGATTCGTTTGTACTGCATTTATACATTTTGGCAATCCTTCGCGAATGTTCTATATCTTTTGGTGAACGTTCTGGAAAATGGATAACAACTTTGTGAAGGCTCTACAACTTGAGAATAATTTCTCGAACGTTTCCTTGTCCCTTTCTTGGGACTGCTCTGTCCCAGAACAAGAGACTGGATGCGACAGCGGTAGAAAGGATCGTGGCAATAGCGGCAGCTTTCTCCATTTCGGCAACTTCCTTGACTATAAAAGTAACAGTCAATAGACTTTTCCTGACCCGAAAATGTTTTTGGTTGGTAACTACAGCCCAACACTTTAACGCCTGTTTCTCGAAAGACCACCTCCAATATGTTTCGAACTGTCTTCCAATTCAGTTTATCTAAGCCACAACCAAGCTTAGATACTGCCAATTTCTTAACATAGTGGAACTCCATTTCTCTCTTGAGATTCCATAATGTTCGCCACAGATTTTCGTATAACGGCTTGGTTTGTGAGTATTTATTGGTATGGAAAACAAAGCACAGACCACGTAGTTTTAAAAACTTTTCCGGTTGCCGGTTGCTGTGTTCGTAGCTCATCTAGCTGCCCAAACATCTTTTTAAATACGACTGCAACCTCTCTGGACATGTGAAAATCCTCGCTCATGCAATGTGCGATAGCGTAATCTTTTCGTGTTTAGAACAGGTCTTGTTGTTCCTCGGTGGTAACTCCAAACCTAGCCTCCGTATAAGCTCATAAATGTCTCGAACTCCATCTCTTCGATTTGATTTCTGGTTCTGCTGCTTGACCTGAACCTGTGTATTGTGGTTATCGCCAGCAAACGGGACTAGACGATCGACGTGGACTACTTTTGGCTTGCCCCTAGGTGGTTTTCGGATGCGATATATGACGTCATTAATACGCTGCATGACTTTATAAGTGCTCTCCCATTGCCTTTGCAGCTTCGGCGACAAACCACGCCTTTTTTGAGGATTATACAATCATACCATGTCGCCAGGTTGAAATCCACCATTTTGTGCCTTGACGTCATATCTAGTCTTTATCCTGTCGCTGGTAATTTGTGTGTGTTTACGAACCTCCTCATGTACTTCGTCTAGCCTCTTGGTCAGTTTGTTGACGTAATCTTCTCCAACCACTTCTTCTTTCGGTCTTCGTCCAAATTAGAGGTCGCATGGCAGTCGTATTTCGCAATTGAGCATCACACAAGATGGTGTTTGGTCTGAGCTTTCGCAAACGGATGATCGGTATGCCATTAAAAAAAAGTGCAAGTACTAATCTCAGTCTCTTTGTCGTTCGGATACTACTTTGGCTAAGTATTTTTCCATTGTTCGATTCATCCGCTAAACCATGCCATCAGATTGTCCTAGTTTTCTTAATTCCCAATAGTCGGCAAACTTCTTGAAATAACTCAGATTCAAAGTTGCGGCTTTGATCGGAGTGTAATCCCAACGGAACTCCAAACCGCCAGAAAAATTCTTATACTAATACGTCTGCGACTGTAACTGCTTCTTGATTGGGAATGGCGTAAGCCTTCATCTATTTTGTGAAATAATCAATCGCCACCAGAATGTATTTATTTCCCAAATGGTATTCTGGGAAAGGCCTTGCGATGTCAACCGCTACTCTTTCTAAAGAGCTTTGTACGTTTTATTGTTTCATGAGTGCTTTGCGCTTTTTTGCTGAACTATTTGCTGATGCACAGACCGTGCACTTACGGCACCATTTTATGACGTTCTCTTTGCAGTTCATCCAGTAAAATCATTCTCGAATTTTCCCCAATGTTTTCTTAATGCCAAAGTATCGTTCTGACGTATCATCGTAGAGATGCTTCAGCACTTTTGGCACTCGGTTCTTTAGCACTACCAACTGTCGTCTGTTTCCCGTGCACCTGGTATTTTCTATGAATTTTTTAAGAAGACCTTCTTCTATTATCAAAGAGTCCTACTGATTATCCGTACGCTTTGATGTTTCTGCCCAGAGCACTCAATTCCTCCCAGGTTGGTCGTCGACCGTTTTCTTTCCAGTCTAGGAGTAATCTTATTTCATCGTTTTCTTGTTCGCGACGCAACTGCTCGGGTTCCCACTCGTCATCAACCATAACAGTTCTCCGGAGGCATTCAACAGTTTCTTCAAGTCGCGAACAATAGCTGCAGTCCGCCGGACATGGTCTTCTGGACAAGGCATCAGCGTTCCGATAACTGCTTCCGGCACGGTGTTCTGTGGCATAGTCATACTCTTGCAGTCTCTTGATCGATCTTGCTACTTGTCCTTCCGGGTTACTAAATTGCAATAGCCATTTTAAAGCGGCGTGGTCCGTTCTCAGTAAAAATTTTCATGCATATAAATATTTCTAGAAATGTTCTATGGAAAAAATCTTGCTAAAATACGCGATAACTTTTTCTTGTTCATCTTGAACCTGCGTAAGGACTGCGCGTATGGCCAGATTTCTTGCGTCCGTATCCAAAACAAATTTTCCATCTTTTCTTAGATAACTCAAAATCGGCGAAGTGACCAGGGCTTGTTTTAGTTGATGGAAAGCATATTCGCAGTCTTTATTCCATCTAAACTCTGCTCTTTATTCGGTTAATTTTGTCAAAGGTTTGGCAATATTGGCAAATCCGGGTACAAAAAGTCTATAATAGGTGTATAATCCAAAGAAACTTCAGACCTGATGTTTGTCAATTGGTCTTGACCATGCTTGCACTGCTCTTATTTTGTCTGGGTCAGCCTTTACTTTCTTTATCTCTAGATACAACGTGGCCAAGGTATTGCACTTCCTGCTTAAATACGTGGCACTGTGAGCTCAGTTTGATATTAGCCCCACGTAGTCGCTGAAACACTTCATTCAAATTGTTCAAATGTTCTTTAAACGACCACGATCACGTCGTCTAGGTAAACAAAGCACGTCTTTCAAGACAGTCCGCGCAAGATGGTCTCTATCAAAGCTCGAACGTTGCAGGAACGTTACACAGGCCGAAGGGCATCACAGTAAACTGCCACAAACCAGTTTCAATCGTAAAAGCTGTTTTTCTACGATTCTTGAGTTCTAATTCCAACTGCCAGTAACCACTCTTTAAATCTAACCTGGAAACCCACCAGGATCTTGACAAAGTGTTTAAGGTATCGTCAATTTTGTGTAAAGAGTAACTGTTTTTTTTGGTCACGTCATTTAGCTGTCTGTAGTACTACTGGGGATGCCCATAGGCTACTTCAAGGTTCAACCACGCTTTCTTGTTCCATATCCGTAATAATTTGTTTGGCTTCTTTTTTCTCCAAAAAAAGTCCGCGTGGATGTTGTCCTAGCGGCGGAGCGTTTCCGGTATTAATTTTATGGTTCACTACGTTAGTTTTTCTTTTGGAACCACTTTCCAGCGAGAACACATCTTGATACTGTTGGATCAACACTTTAACTTTAGCCAGCTGGTCTTGGCTGAGGTTTTGGCATTTGGAGATAAGAATGTCCAATAGATATTGTGGGCACTTCGGCTACGTATCTTTGTTAGGCTTTACGCATCTCACAATTTGAGATACTAGCGTACATTGGCCTACTACGGTCTTCTTTTTGAACGCTACTGGATCTAAGTTAATATTTAATATCCTTTCTGGCATCGTGTTTTTCCCAACGAGTAGTCTCTTTTAACTGACTTGCTTTCCATTGGTTTAATTGCGCGAATGTAGCCTTCCTGGAGATTTCCATCCAAGCGTGCCATCACCACACTTTTAGTCTTCGCAGGCAGAGTCACGTCTATACTGTATAAGACTCGCACGGCTGCTTTCTCTGACGAAGAAAACGAATTTCTTTGTTGTCGATCTTCAGAAAATCGTCTTTCATATCCAAATGAAACCCATACTTCTTTATAACGTCAATTAATTGGATAACTTTTTCCGTGAGTCGTACTGTTACTGGTAATGCCTTCTGTTTCAATAACTGGTCAGGACAAATGTTGGTCTTCGTTGCTGCCGTGTCGACCAGTAACTAAACACTTCTTCCATTGATCTTGCCATCGAGATACATGCTATGCAATTGCTCTATCGGCGATGCCATTTGAATTGTAATATCCGAAACCTGAGTAGATGAGATTAACTTTCTCTTTTAGTCAACTCTTTCCAAATTTTTGAGCGCTCTTCTTGTTTTTTTTCTTAGGTTTAGTGCGATGTCGTCGTACATGGCTTATTTCACCGCAGTTCAAAGTCGTCACTCCTCTTTCCCGAAATATTCGTCGCGCTATCTCCTCGATGCTTTCCAGTGTCTGCGCGGGTATTTCTGTAGCACAGCAAGGGTTATGACCGTCTGGTTGAGATGTTTGTTATGCTGCTTCGAACTTCAAAACATGGATTAAGGCGTCATTCAACGTCCACCCAATACGTTTTTGAAGAGCATTAAATGTGTGATAATTACGACACTTTAAAAATTGACCATTTTTTCCAAAAATGAAAATTTTAGTTTAGGTTTAGATCTTTTTTCGACAAAAATTGCGGCTAAACTATTAATCCTACAAGTAGAACTCATAGAATAGAAGTTGTAGGCAATTTAATTAGCTTTAAATTAAAAAACGGGGACTTTAGGCCTTGTAGTTCTCTCAAAATCTCAAAAAAAACCTATATGAGGTAAAATCGCATTTTTCCAGAAAAGTACCAAACCATTTTTTTGTTGCATGAAGTGAGTTTTAAACATGCAACAAATTCATAGATTCAATTTAAGGCATAAATCCAACTTGAATAAATTTTAGGTAGATACCAATGTTATTAGTCAACGAGCTAATGTGTGCAAAAATGACAGTAGAATGGCAAGTGACTTTAAGCTCACAGTATTTGTTCCTCCGTTGTAAGTAACTTGTATTCAAGCTTCGTGTTGTAAAAAGATTGTGAAACTTGAATGAAGTCAGTGCTCACGATGCCTGCAGGAAAAGGTATACGGCCCCATGTAACATTGAAGCTTCTATGTGTCCTGAAGGAGGTGAGAATCTTTCTCTCCAACCATTAACCACGAGATCATTGATAGGTTCAATGAATCTGCAAAAAATGTGTTTCCTTTGTGGGGAAAAAATTACTGAAAAGTTTCTACAGCATTAAAAACGACTTCCTACGTCACGCAAAAATAAGATTTACACAGTTGAACCATTCCACATGAAGGAGACGATTCTCGAGACTGCAAGACGTCGTGGTGACGATTGGGGGTAATCAGACAATTAACCGTCTTCCATCTACGACAAACCTCATTGCCGCTGATGCCAGGTACCACCAAAAAAATCTGCAGCTTCTCAGCCAGCAACAAAATACGCTATGACAACCGTTATAACGCGAAGAAACTTAATCCAAAAGAAAAGCGGTTAAAAGTCGTGAAGAGTGCAGTCGAGATTGTCTTACAAAAATTCGTTGTCCAGTGTATGACACAACCACTTATTCTCCACCCGAACTTAAAAAATGCAGTCTATTGTTTCGGAATAACTGCAGCTGTTCCTAGAGAAGATTTTGCTGAAACGCAAACGCCATTCCCCCGAAGAATGAAAGAACAAATGTGTGCCTATTGCTGACGCAATAATCTTTGCAGCAAAAAGCCATTTATTTCTCCGCTCCATCAAGATAGACTTGGTTACCTACCTGTATCCGAAGTTTGTCAACCTCTGCGCAGCTATGGGCTTTTTCTGCAACTACAATGAAGCTATGCTGGTTAAAGCTTGCTATGGTGCGAAGAGGGGAAACTCCGCCTATTTGAAAGAAAAGTTTCATTCAGTTTATATACGACAATGCAGATGTGAATGTAAACATTCTTGACGGTGAAAATACTTTCCATGAGATGGGAGGCATTATGGTTGTCACCTCTCGCACCTGGCACTCCGATTTCTTCTTCGAAGAAAAATATTTCAGCTAAGCAAATAAGTTTTTACGCGGTCTCAAAACTCCAGCGTTGCAACGTGAAAAAAACGCTAAACTCTGTGCAATTACAATAGTCGACGTTTACGAGGGTTTCAAAATGGCTGCCAATATACTACCTGCTGCACTTGAGTTGCTGTGATTGTTCGGAAAAACTTGTGACTCTATTGGTATTCTAGGTCATCCTGGGATACCAGCAGAGTCACAGTTACATGGAAGAAGTAACTGATTACCAGGTCTACAGTTGTTCAATAAATTCTATTTTTTTCATTCATTCACGAGCTTTCCACTGACTACGACACAGTTCTAACCTCTTTTTTTGATGCTGCTGCAAATACTAAAGTCTATGGACAGAAGACATGTTTGGTCACCTACGACCAGCCATTGTACATAAAATCAAGAGACATTTTTCAAAACTGTCCCCGTGCTGAATTGACTTGTGTGGTCTATTAATGTCATATATGGGAGCAATTAAAAATACCTTGGCGGGGAGCAGCCTCAAAGAGCTTTTTGCTACGATATATGCTCAAAACAATTTCAAAAAAGTGATGATGTATATTCTCGTGCAGTGAGAGTCTATACCCTCACAAACCTTGCACTGGGTCATTCGATTTTCAACAACATAGACATCACTGACGACAAAAAAGCTGAAACAAAGAGGTTCTTGTTTGGTACTGAAAGGTCACTTATACTGTTTGCAGAAGACAATGAGAATCTACAAAGTGTAACTGTTAAATTCAAAAACGCCCTTGAAAAACTTAAAGAAGAAGGCTTGACCGCAAAATTTTGGATATTCTACTATAGAATGACCTTTCTCATGACACAATTCATACCAGCTGAAAGGCTAGGAGAGTGAAACTTTCACCTTCAAATAATCAGCCAAATGCCCCAATTCTTTTACTCCTCTTGACACTTCTTTTATGCAAAAAGTACTCGTTTATATTTACACAATATGAGCACTCACTGCAGCACCGGATAGACCCAACAGAATATCAATTGCTCACGAAAGGATGCTCCACTATATTCAGATCCAATAAATTTTGGTCAGGTCTGTGAACTGACTTGACAATTGAACATGTATTGATGCGTTCAAGGAAGAGCCAGAGCTTAATTCGAGGCAGAGGTATATAGTATGCTCTTTCGCTGGACGGGCGGGATGGTAGGTATGCTGAAAATATGTGAAGAGATAAAAAAAATACTGGAATATTTCATCCACAACAAATGAACAGCATGTCAATATGCGACCTACACAAATTTCACGAAGTAATTCTGACGTGAAAAAACTGAACGCCTGGTTTAATGATAATTTACCGTTCCCATCGATAGATAATCAGCAGTGGCACTGTGGGTGGCCCTCACATAAGCTGCCACACTGCCCGGCAAGATGGACTGAAAGGGATGAATCGAATCACAGGAAAAAATTTTGAGACTGTTACTTTCTCAAGGAAAGAAAAAATCCTCTCTTTGGCAACACCTACCACCTCCATCAAAGTCTACAAGAAGAGAGTCGATGTTGAGCTACTCACCATTTTCCAGCACATATGCATCATGAAGCCGTCAGACCTACAGTTGAAAGCCTATTTTACTGACGAGCTTAGTTCATATCCAATAGCCTTATTTTGCAAGAAAGGGCTACGTAAAGGCTCAAAATCGGTTTTTTATGGTGCCTTTGTTCAAGCCACAGAGAACATCAGTGTACTGGCAAATACATTTGTTGTCGTCGATAAAGGATACCTTCTCCATAAAGTCGTGTGGCGTGTGTGTGTCGCAATGATTCAGTACGGCCCATCGCAACACGCTACATAAGCTACATTTTTAATCATTTTGGGAGAAATGTATATGTAGTTTTTGATGAGTACCTTGAAGATGACGCCCAAAAGAGCACCAAATTTATAGAGCAATCACGGCGGTATTCTGCAGCATCAGCGCAAATTGTGTTTGACGCATCGACTATCATCACAGTCTCCCAAGAGAAATTGCTTTTGAATGACAAAAACAAAGTTTGTATCATCGAACAACTCTTTTCTGCTTTTGCTCTCGATAGAATTGAGACAAAAACAGCAAAAAAAAGATGCAGATCGCAAAATCGTCGTGACTTCTCTGCAAAAAAGTTTTTCTAAGGCCAGATGCCACACACCAACAAGTCGCAGCAGCCGGCGACAAGTGCCAAGTTGTCCTATATGGAGAAGACGAGGCAACAAATTTTTTACGATAAAATACACCAACCAACGCCAAAGCGAATATGACCCGTTTGCCCCCAACTACAGTCGCTGCGTCTTATCATCACTATCGCATATACCACCAGATGCAAAACTGGTTCGGGATGGAGAAAGAAACCGCCGACTAGAGTTGGAAATTGAGCTGAACTCATTCCCATTACCAGTCGGCAAACCCCTTTTCCCCCAGAGCTTCTAAAACTTTTTTCTTGCAAATGCAAAAAGGTTTGCACTTGCCTGAAAGCACTTGCTCTGGAGAAACGTGCCAGAACGCTGCTCTTATCATCATCGAAAAGGACGAAAATGACGAGTCTTAACACCACCTTGACGATCCACCAATACTGGAGTACCTACCTATGTAGAACGACGACGACGATCCACCAATAGTGGAGGGCTCTTATCATCATCGAAAAGGACGAAAATGACGAGTCTTAACACCACCTTGACGATCCACCAATACTGGAGTACCTACCTATGTAGAACGACGACGACGATCCACCAATAGTGGAGGGCCTATCTGATGAAGAGTGATTGAAAGTAACGGCCCAGGGCCATCAAAAACAAGGCGACAATTTTGAGTATGTCTATATTTGATTAATTGATTGATAACTTATGTAATATATTAAAATACATTTCACCGTTTCTTAAATGATTGTACCTTCCTTACCACACCAAAAAACAAAAGATAGAAGGGTTTTGGAACATTTCTGGAAAAATGCATTATATAAATTTTATTGAGATTTTGAGACAGACCTCGGCTTGTGTTTAATTTGAAGCTAAATTAATTACCTACAACTTCTATTCTGCACCTACAAATTACTAATTGATCATTAAAAAAATATTTTTCGATAGGCATCATTTTCAAGGCTCAAAACAGCTTGCATCAGCACTTTCCATCGCACTTTATTTAAGTTTAGAACTAACAGCGGATTGCTGGCGTGTTTAAAAATTTTTAATTTTGTTTTTCTTTTTTTTTTTTTGTTTATTTCAAGTTTTATTACGTTTTTAGGTTTTTTTGTTTCTATATTTATTTTTTAGAGTTTATAAAGGTCACTGTTGTAGTTGCGCATTATGAGGAATCCTTTCTAAGTATTATAATGTTTATCTATTTTAATAATTTCGAACAATTAACTTTATTTGATTTGCCTTGTCTTAAATACCTTTTTACGCGATGGTTCACTTTCAGTGATATACTGTTCTATGTTTACCACAACAAATTATGTTCTAAATGCAACAGGCCAATCGATACTTTCCTGTAAAGCTTCTTGTGAACTGTTACGCGGAAAGAAATTCGAAAATCTTGACCATTTGCCTGTTTTCACTACAGGGTGCTATGTTTCGTTCCGAAACAGTTTCGTAAGAACTTCGATGACAAGAGTGTGTTCGGTCATTGTGTCGGTTACGTAAATGAAAAAGATGAATACCAAGTGTACATACCATCAAATAAAAAATTGTTCGATGTTTTACGCAAAACTGAGTAAATAAGTACAGAGCTTGTTGATTCGGTGTCGTCTGAATATCGACTAGTGTTGCATAACAAATCGTAATTAATAACTGAATACACCAAAAGTGTTGGTGATTTGGATTCGGAGGAAGAACGGCAAAGTCAGTCTTCTAGCGCTGAGAAAAACGGTGTTGACGATGTTTTGGAAGCAAATCCAAACAGTTGAACAGTTTTCTGAGAATGCAGTTCGACAGACGCAACGATGGAATTTTACTATCTCAGCGTGCGTACACAAAGCGTATGCTTGAACGTTTTGACATGAGTGATGCAGACTCTACACCGACACCATGCAAACGCATTGGCGGTGGATGCGATACGAAGAATGAGCCTCAAATAAAAATACTTGAAGACTATACGACGTACAGATCAGCAGTCGGGAGCTTGATGCACTTGGTAACAGCGACTAAACCCGATATTGCTTATGCGGTTTTATATGCGGCTCGCAAAATGCTAGAACCATCTCAGGCTGGTTGGAACGAAGTGAAGTGATAAGTCAACAGCAGCCTTCGGTGGTAACGTCAACGATAGAGGCGGAGATCGTAGCTGCAAGTGAAGTGTAATTTCTTGTGACAGTGCATTTGCGGTGAAGTCAACCAAGAACCCGGAGTTTGCCAAACGAACAAAACATGTGAAATTACGCTTCTTTTATATTCGGAAGTGCGTACGAGACAATGAGATCGATATGCAACATATTGCTTACAAATGTCAACTGGCGGATGTGTTACTAAACCACTCGATCGGGCTCGATTTACGAAATTGCAAGATAGTCTGGGACTGAAGAGAGATTAAATGCAGTTAGTTTTCGTGTGTCAAGTTTTGGAAAAAATGTTGAAGTTTTTTTTCCAGTTTTATTTCTTTTCTCTAATGACTCGTTCTTCCTTTTTGTGTTTTCACCAATTTTTCAGACTAAAAACGGCTTGCGTAATGACTCTGGAATTGTGGTATGTTTATAATACTTACATACCATGTGCAAAATCACAATTGCACAAGGAGAAAGTTTCTTACGACTTCCAGAATGTTAATTATCCAAGTACATTCAGTTCATTTTGTCATTATTGGTTCAACTATCTGTCAAGTGCATGCAGTGGCCGCTTCTCCATTAAATAATTTCATCGATCCAATGACCTTCCTGCAATATTGGTCACCAGCCGTCACTGAGTAAACGTGTATATTATCAAAGGTAACTTGAATACACTTTTAGGCAAAACATTAATTTTTATAGTATTTGCCAAAAACGTTTACATTTTCATGTTTACTTTTAGACCGTGTTTAGCACCAAACCAAAGAATGCAGCATGGTCGTTGAATTGTCATTAGTGACACTCCCAGTGAGCTCATTGCATTACAAACAAAATTTATTTAAAATCAAGTGTTTGATAATTGTGAATTCAATTTGTTTTTCAAAAGTTTTCTACTGGTTTTCGAAAAGATTTCACTAAATTAATTTTAATTTGAATTAAATTAGTAGGTGTTGACCATGTCAGACATTAGACAATATGAGTACTGTGTATAATTTGCGTCAAAACGAGATATGACAAAATACATTTTTTAATGTAATTGCAGTGACACAAGATGTCACTATAACAGACCGATATTTTAAACGCACATAAATTTCAACCTAGAGAATGTAATTATTTATAAAATTATACAATAATTTACAATAGTTGTAGATATTTGCTTAACGAATTAAGACACTTCTTGAAAACATCTTTGAAGCAATGTACGTAGTGGACACCTACACGTAAATTTTTATATTCAAGTACATCATTTTCAATAGCAATTCAACAGCTCATATGCACAAAATACAGTTGCTGTCATGTAACACAATAGCAGCTATCAGTGGCAGTAACATAACGGGGTGATTGTTTAGTAAATGCCAGTCACCCAGGTAAAGTGTAGCAGCATGCAATCAAGAAGGACAATGGTAGGTCGTAATGCTTCTGCTTCATTCACGCTCACGTTTTACCTGTCAACTGATGCTAACGTAAGTCCGAACCTGTCAAAACATTTTTTCAAGATGGCTCAACCAATTCTAAATTTGATGATGAACATTTTTTATTTGACAATAAGCACTAACGAAACCATTGAATATATTAATTTAAGAACCATTTTTTAAGTTGTGAACGTGTCACTGTCGACGAGACATCCTGTGTTTTCAAAAATGTGCCGATTTACATAAAATATAGAATGTCCTTTAAAAATCTAACGACTAACAAGGTCGTGCTTTTGGATCATTTATCATCATCAAAGATAAACATTTCGGCACGGTATCGCCTCGTTAACTGCACCATTTCCGGAAAAAATCCCCTTCTGTTTTAGAAATAAAATGGGAATTTCAAGGTAGAAACAAATAAAGGTTACCTATTTGAATGGTTGAACGGAAACTAAATTGCAATAATTCAAATTATTTCATTCATATATCGCGGTACATTTCCTCCACTTTGTGCGTGGTTAACACCTCGTATGAGCCCAACTGTGTCCGCCACATCAAAGGCATCGTCGTTAAAAATATAAACAAATCCTGATAGTTTGAGTGATCACAGCGGCAAGCTTTGATTTTTCTCCGGACGTGGTTAATGTCTCATTTGATACATATTTGAATTTTAAGAAAATCCCTACAGGAAGCGGTACTATTCAAACACTCTTCGCTAACTTTGATGAATTCTACCTTTTAGAGTTTTTGTATAAACTGTAAGAAAATCCTCTTAACAATTGAGTTTTAAAATTGTAATTTTGAATCAGAGCTTTGTTTTTTCTATAATTGCTATAACTTCTACTTGAGTTTTCCAGGTTTTTATAGTTATAAAATATATTTTCAATCATAATGCATTAGTTGGGAAATAAATATGTAAATATGTAAAAATAATTCGAGTTAAAAGCAAAAGGCAGCATCATCTCATCTTAAATAAATTTCCTCAAGATTTTATCCAAGTTCAGTATCTAGGAAATTTAACTTACATAACTTTACACTTTGCCTCCAAGCAAGTTTCAAAGTTTATCAGCGAAACAGTTTGTCTTTCGTAAACAATAACATTCAACAAAGTTCTCAACCTCATTTACTTACCAAAGATGGCTGTGACTTAATTTACGCATTTAAATTCAAGTAAAAATTATAATTATGTAAAATTAATTTCTACCTATTAATTGTTTATGCATATGGGACTAAAATACTTCCTGTGTTGATTTTGAAAAGTTTTTATTTTAAAAAGAGCGTGACTGAGTTGACTTTCATTTCACAATGCGTTAATTTGTCAGCACACAAAGAATTTTTGGTGTTTTCCTTAAGGACCACATGTTCACTTTTACCAGACAGTTTGGCACCGCATGCTTACCAGAGGCGTATCATTAATTTCAATAACTACTTAAATCGCTATTTTGTTTGCTATCGCTACACAACTATAAAAATCTTATCTTATATACATGTTATTAATTTTAGAAATTAATTTCTTAATTAATTTTCACGAGAAAAGTTTTTGACGTAAAAGCTTCAGCAGAAGTTTAATTTATACAAAATATATAATTTCTTGTTTATAGTCATCAAAAAACATTAAATTTTCCTTTATTTACTTATTTCACTCGTAGAAGCCAAAGTTTGACATTTGGTTTTCAAGTAAAGTATTAAGAACTTGGTTAAAGTACAACTAGTACTACTAAAGGACAATAAAATTTCAGTCACTGCGATTTATTTTTTATTTGAATTTTATTTTTAATCGAGTCCTTAATGAAGCCCTCAGTCACACTGGAACATTTTCGGTTCTGAAAAAAATACAGTAACTGGTATACTATATACTATGTAGCTATTGATAATTGTAGGTATACTGCTTCTGTTTTATTATGAACATGACGTCGCACATTTGCGCAAATACGTCATTCCATACGACACAGTATAAATTAAACCCAAAAACATTAGTTATGTAAGAAACGCCAAATTTGAAATTGTTACAATGAAATTTTTAGATTGTTTCGTATAACCGACTAAAGTTGATACCAAACGCATTTTTGTACAGTGCGCAATGTGACGTCATGTTCATAAGAAAACCGAACAAGTCTACATATTTTACGATCAGAAATGAGACATCAAATTGACTTAATTCCAACGTTTACACATTTACCTTTTTGATATTTTAAAACTAAACTTTCCTCAAAGCACAAATTGAGCAAAGTGCCAGGTTTGTTAGTCTTACCAAAAGTTATAAAAATTTCTATTTTGTTAGAAAAATGGGACAGATCAATTTCATACTTGATTTCATCAGACCGTTTAAAGTGCGTTTGTATGCTCTACTAACCCAATTCAGCGATCAATTTAACCCCGAGATTAATATGTTTACTAGTTCAGATTTTTTTGAACCGGTAATACAGTGAGATCGAGATTATTTTTAAACCACGTTACCCTGTAGTATAAGTAACGCAGTAAATATCCATTAAAAAGTAAACATATCGGTCACGTGTCTTGCGAATAATCTCGATCACCCGATACTTTGGGATCCAATTAATCAATGACTTTCAAGATTTTTGTTTGATTTTATTGTTTGTAACTGTCATAAATTAAATTATTTTGTAAACCGTCATTGACAGTTTTGACTCACTTTTCAACGTCAAACAACTTTTGAGAAATTTTGAGACTTTGTGAACTTCGTAGAGCAATAAAATACTATATTCAACTCGTTCTTGTCTAAACTGAGAGTTTTTTTTTCTCGTGATCTTCGTTTCACTTGAGTTTAAAAAGCCCATTCGTGAAAAAAATGCGCCCAATTTACATAGAGACTCTTTAAATAAATAACGATTTGAAAACACTTATAGTTTATATCTCTGTAATATTAACATTTGTTTTGCATATATAAATAATCTCACCATCGGTCCCCTCAGCATTTGGAAAGATCGTCAAAATTTCAATCTAATTTTCCACAAGTTAATCTTCTTCTTCCGCTTGAAATATGTTTCAAGTGAAACTGACAGATTTCACACCCATTACGTCTATCTTTTCATCGGATTTCTTAAACTACTGCTACATAGATATGTAGCATAAACTCTTTCGTTTTTCCTGCTTTCTCTTAACATAGCGACTAGCAAATGTGAACTTTTCTTTAACTCCTCTTTAGTTGCATAAAAATATTCTGTCGCTTTTTCTATCGCTTCTGTCTCGACTTCTTTAGAGTCTTCTAATACGGGCTGAGATTTTACATCAGGGCTTGGCATTTCTCTAGGTGTAGTTACACATTTTCTTGCTTCTACTTTAAATTCTGTTCGTTTGGCAAGGCAATAAATAGTTGTTTTTTAAATTACAAATGCACATTTTTGTCAAAACCATCGTTCTCAGAAATTTGCTGTGGGGTTTTCTTTGGGTCTAAGAGAATAACTCCATTGCCCTGAAAAGATTATATTAAGTTTTGTTTAATAGCCTTGGTTCTATTTTTTGCTTTTTTTCAGGGAAAGTAACAGAAAGTAAATGAGATAAATCTTTTTTATCCAATAATGCATGTTTCTAATTTGACCGTCAAGAAACATTAAATAGTCTGATGTGTCAAATTTTTGAGTAGACGCACAAAAACTATATTATTTTTTTTGTAAAATTAAACATATCATTTGTAAAATGCTAAAACAAGTTGTTTCCCAGCAAAAGTTTGCAACTTTCCAGTTCCTTTGCGTGTGATTAAAAAATTGATGTAAATCAATCCGTAAATGTTTGCGAGTCCGTTCAACTATGGTTTTTATAGTTATACTTGGAGCCATATCTTCTGCTACAACATGCAGAACCGTTAGGACTATGTTTAATACACAACAACATCCTTTCAGATTTATAAATTATGTACAATTGTGCATTTAACGTTAAATAGTTTATACCTCTTTAATATTAACATTCGTTTTAAATATATAAATAACTTTTGTCAGTCCAACATTTGGAAAGATCTTCAAAATTTCAATCTTAGTTTCTACAAATTAATCTTCTTCTTTTGCTTTAAATATGTTTTAGGTATTTATTAAGTCTATCCGTTCATTGAATGTTTCTTTAAATCCTCCTTATTTGCTTAAACATATTTTGTCAGTGTTTCTATCGTTTCTGTCTCGACTTTTTTGGAGTTGTTTTCTAATGCTGGGTCAGATTCTACATTCAAGGTTCGCATTTCTCTAGGTCCAATTACACTTTTTTTTGCTTCTACTTCAAGTTTTGTTTGTTTGGCAATTAAATAAATATAAGTTTTTCAAAATACAAATGTAGTACAACATTTTCGACAAAACCATCGTTCTCAGAAATTTTCAGTTGAGCTTTGCTGAGTCTAAGGAAACAACTATATTGCCCTGAAAAAATTATATTAAACCTTGTTTAATAACCTTAATCTTTTTTATTTTCTTCGTAAAATTTAAACGCATAATCTGTAGAATGCTAAGACAAGTTGTTTCACAGCAAAACTTTCCGACCTTCCAGTTTCCCTGCGTGTGGTAAAAAACTTGATGTAAATCAATCCGTAGAAATATTTGCGAGTCCATCCAACGATGATTTGTATAGCTATAACATGCAGAGCCTTTAAGTCTATTTTAGTACATTGCAACTACATTCTTTCAGATTTATAAATTATGTACAGAAGCACATCTAACGTTAAAACATACATCATAAATGAAATTGCGCTTTTCGTAAAATTGCACACCTTTTCGAAAAATGTTATTGTGTTTTGTGAAACTAAAGCCCGTGTCCGTTTTAAATTAGCAGCAAAGTTAGTCACAATTTTATTATTGTGTCTGTTAACTATGGAGTACACTATATATATAGATTTATCAAAACTTGCAACATTACGATTTTGATTGTCTAAATGACATTTAGCACACTGTCGTAAATCCATTGCATCCAAGTGTAAGTTCCATTTTTCACAAACACTTACTGCCGAAAGAAAAACTTGAACTTCACTGTTTATCCACCATTTTTACTAATATGTTGTCTACGGAAATTTTTGTTCAATGTTCCATATGGTAATTGGTGATCACGGGAGGCTCGTTGTAGACTCCATTTTTCGTCAGTAACTTTTGCTAATACTTATTCAACAGTATCTTTGCTATAATCCTTATATCTTTGAGCCCCCAGTTTTTTTTTATATACGCGTACTATCATCAACCTAAAAAATAAAGATTTTTATCGTACATAGATATAAAATAACACCTGAAGCAAAACTGATGAGTTTTTAATGGGATCATTTTCACCTCTATCTAATAAATTTGACACTAACGCATAAGTTTTAAAAGTCGCGCAAAAGCATTTAACTTGGTTTTAACATAACCTTAAATTGTTGTCACTAAAACATCTTTATATCAGTATACTATGGCAAAAATTATTAAATGTTTAGTCATCATCAGGAAATGTTTATTATCTGATTCAGTTCTAAAGTGATTTGCTTAGTTTACTGTCAAAATTATGAATTCATTGGGTAATAGTTTTCTTTGTAAATAATCAGGGCCTGATTAATCATTGTTGGTGCCATTAGGCATAAGACTCATGGCGCCCCATTATCGATGTTTCGAAAAGTAGAATAACCAAAAAATTTAGTTTAACGTATAAGTATATTTAGGTAATAGGTATTTAAAATAAACAAACGCAATATTCACATGCAAAAGAACATCTAATAATACGAACATTCTAAATGTTAAAAATCCTTTTTTTTGGTCTTTGGAAAAGTAAATGACTTAATTACCTTCTCAAAAAAAAACCCTGTTAGTAAACTCGCCCTCTATGCAAAGAAGAACACATTTCTTATAAAAAAAATATAAAACAGTAAACTATAACTTTTAGGGTGTTTTATATTAATTGATAAAACCTTATACGTCTAACTTCTTTTACAGAATTATTAATAATATATTCTTTAAAAACACATTTATGATGCAAAAACTTACACTCCTTTCTTAAGTTTTTAGTAAAAAAGAAATTATTAATGAATGTTAAGGGATTACTGTACTATAACTGTGATATATAATTTTCTTAATCAACTTTAACAAGAGTATAATTTTGCTTAAATAAATTTAAATTAAAAAAAGATATCGATTTTATTCAAATATACTTACGTAGCGGAAGTACTTTATCTGCGTAACAATACAAAAAATTATACTTCTTTTGTCCAGGACTAAGAAAATTTGTTGTATGCATTTCACATCACGCATAACACAGAACTAAATTTTTGATTAGATATACGACTCTTTTATAGTTTATATTATAGACTAGTTGGTGCAGGTATCGATTCTATTACATTCCTGTATGAACCTGTATAGATAAGCTTGACTTACCGCGATGCCTGTTATTACTTGTATTTTATGCACCTGTCTATATTTATGTTTTACTTAGAACGTAAAAATCTAATAATTTATTTATTGTTATTTATTTTAACTTTCATATTAATAAAAATGTGTCACATTTTTTAAATTTTGTATTAAACCTTGATGTTGTTCAGAGACTCCCAAATCGATTTTAATTTTTCACGGATCCCCTAAATGATACCGAGGACCCCTGGGGGTTCGTAGAGACCACTTTGAAAACCACTGGTCTGACTAAAGCAATAATCATACTCTCACTCCTACCAGACCACGACATTGAAGACGCGCAGTGTTGCTCAATTTCTGTATCGTTTTGGTAGATGTCAGACGATGATCTTCTCAGATATTCTGCAGATAAGTTATCTACAGTAACATTTATTTAAAAGTTTTTTTAAAGCATATTTTGCATTTTTTTAAAAGATTTAGCATTTTTTCGTATTGGGGCCCTTAGTACGTGCCTACTGTGTCTAATGTATAATACGGCCTTGTAAATAATTAACTTTCAAAATTGTTTTACTTCAGTATTTTGTTTAATATTGAGGGTCGAGTAGAGTGTTCAGGATGTAGAAATTTTAACTGATTTTAAACTAAACTTAAAACATTTTATTTTTTTTCCAAAAAGATTTACAATCTATTAAGGTCACAACAAAAAAATATCATTCCGAAGCACTAAATTTTGATTTTACGCATTAGGTATGTACATAAATAACAGTTATATTGTCGTCTATTACATTTTCTTAATGTAATTTTCAACATAAACATTAAATTCAAAATCAAAAATTTTCTATTTTGCTTGTTTTTTGAAAAATTTTGTTTTATTTTAGACATAAAACTTTCACCATTAAACATATTAAAGGCATTTTAAGGTAATTCATGTATTTATTTAGAACAATTTAAATGCAAGATTTCGAACTTGGTCTAGTTTCTTCGTCAGGTAAAATTAAATTAATGTGACAAATGTAAAACTAAGGTAACTAAAAACAATAACTCGTAAGGGAACTAGATAAGAAGAGCAAGTTTATTTAGCTACAGCATTTGCTCGGTCTAAAGGAAAACCACCATAAAAACTCTAGACGTAGCTTAAATGTAAGTGGTGAACAAATTAAGATTAAGAAATAACAGGTAACCAGGTGTCAGCTAGCTCGTAACCATTGTCTCTATTGAAATTGTTAGGATGTTTAATAATTTCAATAGCTTCTCTAATCTTTCTTGATTTTTAGTTCTTTCTTTTAGAAATTGTTTTAGTTTTTCAAAGTTTATATCATGAAGAGTGTCAAGTGCATGTTCGGCAATGACTTAGTAGGTTGGAGTAAACGAAGATGTCTTTTAATCTCGTATCTATAGTTCTACCAGTTTTGCCAACAGCCACAGGTGCATGGGACTTGTGGCAAGGTTCTATGGATTACCTAAAATAAATAAGCCATATGCACTTGTTCGACTAATTGTTAGCTGTATTGGATCAAAAACTTATGAACTATCTAAGTATTTAAATGCTATACTGAAACCTTGTGTTGGCTTGAGTAATGCATTTATAAAAAACACAAAACATTTTATTGAAGTAATTAGTAAACAGAAATTATCTTCAAATAATTTAATGGTTAGTTTTGATGTTTTCTAGTTGTTCACTAAAGTACCAATACTTGATACTTTACATCTTTTACAACGACAGTTTGATAATAATACCATCAAGTTATTTGAACATTGTTTGACAACATCATTCTTTTTGTGTAATGGTGAATACTACAAACCGATAGATGGTCGCGATAGACGCCAATTTCTCCATCTATTGCTAATTATTATATGGAAGAAACATTTTAAAGAAGAAGCCTCAAAAACTGCATCTAAAAAACCGAAATTATGGCTTAGATTCGTAGATGATATTTTTGCGATTTCGTCTCATGGTGTAGATGAACTACAAATGTTTCTTTAATACCCAATCAACATCCAAACATAAAATTTAGTATTGAAAAAAAAATTAATGGTACCTTACCTTTTCTTGATGTAAAAATAGAAAGAAAACCAGATGGTACTTTAATACATTCAGAAAACCAACACGTACAGATCAATACATAAACGTAAATTCTCATCATCACCCAGGTCAGAAACTTGAGACGATTCGCACATTATATAATCGTGCAACGATAATTTGTCACCAAGATAAATTACAAGAAGAGTTAGAACACCTTAAGAAAGTTTTTATAAGAAATGGTTTTAATAAAGAACAAATTAAAAAGTTTCTTAGACCAAAGACAAGACGTACTTTAACAAATGATTCAACTATTAACCAAAACTTTGTTATTCTACCTTTTGTTTCCAACATAAGTGACAAAATTGGATGAATACTAAGTAAACATAAGATAAAAGTAGCTTCTAACACTACAACTAAAATCAAAAATTTGTTGAATCATATAAAAGACAAAATACTTTAGAATACCTGTGGAATGTAAGAAGTGCCATGCACCTGTGGCAAGGTGTATATTGGCAAAACTGGTAGAACTATAGATACGAGATTAAAAGAACATAGAAGACATTTTCGTTTACTCCAGTCTGCCATTGCCGAACATGCACTTGATACTCTTCATGACATAAACTTTGAGAAAACCAAAACAATTTCTAAAACAAAGAACTGGAAGTCAAGAAAGATTAGAGAAGCTATTGAAATTATTAAACATCTTAACAATTTCCATAGAGACAGTGGTTACGAACTATCTGACACTTGGTTACCTGTTATTTCTTAATCTTATTTTGTCTACCATTGACACTTAAGCTACGTCTACAGTTTTTATGGTGGTTTTCCTTTAGACCTTCGAGCGAATGCTGTAGCTAAATACTTGCGCTTATTATCTAGTTCCCTTATAGTTATTGTTTTTAGTTACCTTAGTTTTTTATAATTGTCAAATTAATTTAATTTTTGCCTGACAAAGAACTTAGACAAAGTTCGAAAGCTTGCATTTAAATTGTTCTAAATAAATACACCAATTACCCTAAAATATCTTTAATTTTGTTTTATTTTTCTGAATTTCTTTTTCTATTTTAGTGATTTCGTTTTTAAATTAGCTATATTTTTTCATTTTTGGTCAGGATTTAAACCATTTTAATTGTTTACATACAGAAAATAGAAAACAGTGTTAGTTTTTTCAAACTGGCAAAAAATTTCATCAAATCTAGGTGCTGGAAACCACATTGGCTAAGTCTAGAATAACTTTAATCAATAGGAAAGCAAATTTTGAACCGCAATATCTTTGTTTGTAGTATTTGTTATTTGCATTATAATCTATTCTCTTTGCAACGAGTTACTATTAAAATTTTGATGTAAAATATATCGAAACTAGAGCATAAAACACATTGACATATTTTCTTCATTTATAAATATTTTGTTAGCCCGTTTTTCTTAACGTACACATTTAGATTTCGTACGTTAGACAGCACATTCTTTCGTGAATGAAGGGTATTCAATGAATCTTTCACGAACTGACTTTGCCATTTTGAGTCTGGCAGTTAACCAAATTAAATAACAAATGTTTTTAATCAATGACTTGTACACAATCGGGGTAATCTCTTAAACGTTGCTGTCGTCGGATTAGGCGTGACTGGTCTCTGTAGGGGACTTTTGTGATGTTACAAAAGGACAGTTTAACAGGTATTTTAGGTGTTAAATTTATCCTATTATGTTTTCTGTCTTTTTTCATAAAATATACGTCAATCAAGCATTTCAAAATATGATCTCTGTTTATTGTAAACTGACAACAAGTTGACAGATTCATATCTTTATATTCTTTCCTGTTACGAATTTGTCTAAAAACGCGTTAACGTGGGAAATGATCTACGCCACTGATTTCCTTATGTTTTATATCGATTCTAAATAAAAACGTTTGAGACCACCATGGACGTCCCTTTAGAGAATTTTAATGTACAATGTATTGACACGGGTCGACATCGAGTACGGATGGAAAATCTAAGGCAACCCAGACAGCATGGCACCACACAAAGACAGGAAGTAAAACGCCCAACCCTCTTTCTTATACATCATCATCTGGCCATAACATCTTTCCTAATGATGATTAAGGAATTTAACGGCATGTCAAAGCAAAATTAGTAACAACATAATTGTGTCTTCGCATTTTGACCTTTGCTACTAGAATGGCTGTAGAAGATTAAGTTATTTTTTGCAAAGATTAACTTAATTTGATGTATTCAATTTTATGTAAATATAAAAAACGTAATATATTTACTATTAAAAAATTGTTTTTTATCCAACAACTCATACGCAAAAGAACAATATGGCGATTTTTAACAAATACAGTGATAATATAAGTTGCTAGTGAGCTAAAACTATATAAGTAATAATTTAATCCAAAAAAACGTTGCATTTTAAATTTCATTGATTTATTAACTTTAATATTTATATACATGGCGAGAGAAAAAGGTTTAGTCGTCTGACAAAGATTTTATATTTAATTCTGACTTTGGCATTGGTAAACTGGCTTTTTCGTCAACAACTGTCAATTTAGAAACTGTCTGATAAGACGATACGATTTAGATCTGAATTTAGAGACGACAATATCTGCTTTGTAATTTTTTTAAGATAAGTCTCTTACAACTAGACCAGCAACGACATCGCAGCTTGTTGCCTTTTTGGGTTATTATTATAATGCATTACCTACTGTTCTAATTTTTTTGAAATAGGCATTTTAACGTAAATGCTTATTGTCAATTTTTTTTAAATATAAGTAATTGCAGTTGTGTTTTATTTTTACAGAAACGAAAAATAATATTGTGTATTGTCTTCGAAGTATTCTTGTATTGAAACGTTTGTAAACTTGTAAAGTAACTTTTTAAGTTCTTTTTTTAGTTTATTGTACTTTTGTTTATCTAACACATATCTTGTCAATTGCCTTGTTTTTGTAGTCTTTTTTTCAGGTGCTTTATTACTTTCATTTTTGCTTGCTACACTGTTATTTATAATAAATACCTACAGTTAAAGTTAATTTGATATTTTATTAATACATGTTGTGTGCATTCTATAAATCGCCTCCACCTAAAAATTTCTTTCCAAATATTTTAAAGAAATTGGAAAAATCGGTTTGTTTCTTATTTTACTTGAGCAGAAAATAAATTGTGTGTATTGTAATTTCCGATAACGTCTTCAGTAGCCCTGTGCATGTTGTTAAGTTTATATATAGTTCATTAGTAATGACAAGTACATAATTTAATGTCTTTCTTAATTATGAAAAAGTGCACACTAAAACAAAACCTTATTTTATGAAAATATTAATCGATGTTTACAAACTGTATTAATTACTAACCATAATTATTATTAAAAAATCACTCTATTGGAATACATCAGTACAAGGGCTTAACTAATATTAATTAATTTCTTATTTAGTTACTGTCTTCTTACAATAAATGCTTATTTACCTAAAACTCGATACATCCGCTGTGTTTTCTTGTATTTGCGGATTATCGAGTCTAACGTCCGGCGTCCGCTGTCGATGTACTGTTTTTTTTATTACGTTTGGTTTTAGAAAGATAAGTACATGTTTTATTTTATAAAATGAAATAAAAAAACTTATTAACGTTGTTACGAGGATTTTCTCGTAACTTCATGGCAAGCGACTAACTCAGTATGATTCGGTAAGTGAGTCGTAAGTTTCGGTTTGCTAAACATAAAGCGAATTAAAAAAGCGCTAAAACGATAGAAACTAGTGATGAAAGATACCGTTTAAATCTATCAAACACTGAAATAGAACAAATGAAAAAACACTGGCTACAACGACAAATATATTTATTTTTGACAACGAGAAAAAAGTAGCTAAAAAATGTAAGCAAGACAAAATTACATATATAGTAACAATGAATAGTTCCATAATTATTAGTTACAGCGTTGATACAAGCCCTGGAGGGTAAGCAACACTTCACACATACAGTTATCGTAGTACAATATAACAAAATCAGTTAATAATCTTAAAGTTAAACGTCGATTTAATGCGAACCCAAAGCAAATCGCATTTAACGTAAATTGAAACCGTACAAACAAAAATCCACGTGCGTTAGTTGTGATAATATCTATATCTAAGTCGCACATATATTGCGTTTGACAAATAATAAATTAATAGCACGAAAAAAGTACTCATGATTAACTACGACATGCGAATAGCGATCGGCATGCTTCAATCATCTCCTAAAATAATAATCATACATAGAATCGTATCACATGTAAGTTGCTTGTCGATAAACAATAAGTCGACGTAATCAAATGCGTCAAGCGTCCAAGTGGTTTTTGCTATTCCAATCGTAGGTCTACCTCTGCCTCCAAGTTCATTCGAACATTACATGAGATATAACAACGTTTTGTCCCCATATTATGTTTTGGAAGTGGTTTAATTAACCAATAGCTCCCTTTAGTACGTGCTTTTAGTTGTAGTTTTTATCTGAAGGTAATGGTTTGACATAAATCATTCCAAATTGGCGGCATCTAAAGTCGATATCACAATTACGTAAAAATCAAAGTAAATCAGTCATTCTACATACCGGAAACCAATAAAATCACTTCTATTTTGTACGTTAAGAAAGTCACACGTAGTGAGTTTCCACATTTTTAAGTTAAGTTAAATTGTGGTTTAAGATGCAGTCGTTGTGAGGAAGTCCCTGGGGTAAGAATGCATCTTCATTTTACAGCGCAATTTGATATTTCTATTTTATAATTAGCAACTTTGGTTACGTGTACATGTTCTTTCTACTTGGAAAATATCTATGAACAATTAATAAGGCACGCATGAAGTTTTGAGAATTATTAGGGATGGGAACCTATGTTAGATGGGAATATCACAAACCACCGTTTTGATTGCTATAAATGCGAATAGCATTACGACGAAATTGAAGAGCATGCCTACTGAAATATTTACACTAATCTCGGGAAGCTTAGCACAATGGGGCTTTTTTAACATCCCGTATGAAATTTAGTCATTTATTTGTGGTAACGGTGTATATATGTAATAGTTTATTTGGAAATTTTGGAAATTCGAGTTTTTGCCTTTTGATCACGATGAGCGTTTAATAGATGATACTATTTAAATCAATCTCTCATTTAGCATAGTTAGGCAAGCGCTTGGAGTCGAACTCTCGTAATTTATTTAACTTTTCAACATCAGAGACCAGTGACACAATTTAAGAACTATCTGTAGCCTATGCTAGTAGGACTTTTATTTCCGTCTCTTCTGCTAATCCTACTTCTACTCCGAATACTTGTGTTCGTTGTTGTTCTCAAAGTGATAAGCCTTTACGTTCTGTTTGTTCTCTTCTTTCTCTTCCTTCTAGTTTCTTTTCAGTTTCTAAGACTATTAGGCCTACTACTGATGCTAGGTATTTGGGTCTAGTGTCTAAAGTTACTGCTTCTCCTTGTCGTTTCTCTCGTAGGCGTGTCGTGGAAGGTCTTTTATGAAAACGTGTACGTGTTTATTCTTCTGATCCTTGCGTTTGGAAATTAGTTTATTTAAGATCACCACATTCTATCTGGCCGTGATTACTGCAGTATTAGACGTGTGTTAAAATTTCTTCGGTGTCATTTCTACTGCCCTCGTATTAGTTCACTGTTCGTCTTTTGGTTTGTGACTTCTGCTATCCTTCTAGATTTTGTCCTTTGGTTTTGATGGTTTGAGCCTTTGGATACGTTGTGGATATCTTGCAAGATGTGGTTCGGTTGCTGTCTATTTGTTTTCTCCCATTTTGCTATCACCCATGTTCTTTTCTTTTGTTAAGTTTCTAATAAATTTCTTTTGGTTTCTTTCTTCTCTTACTTCAGAACAGACTACATTCCTATATTTTCATATTCATTCTATAACTGACTATAATATCCGCTTTCTTTCCTTTCTTTTTCTTTTCTCTATATTTTTTCTTCTTCTCCTTTTCAATTGGTTGATCACCTACATGACACATCTCTTCTATCTTCTTGTTTCTTCTGAAGGTTTACTTTTTGAGCGGTTGGATGGGCACCGTAGGGTAGTCTTTCTTTTCGTTTTTCTACGGTGACAAGAACGAATCAGGTATTAACAGCAAACCTTATCTTTCTCTGGTTTTCTCAATATCTATCTTTTCTACTTTTTATTTTTTTCTTTTTCGATTTTTGGATTTTCTATCTGCCAGTTATTCTTTTTGATTTTCTTTATGATTCGGTTCTTAGGCGGCTGCTTGGGCATTGAAAGGTCGGTCACCCCTTTCATTTCTTCTACGAAGAGAATAACGAAACACGCATCTACATCTTATCTTATCTTTCTCCGTCTGTCTTTTTTTTTATCTTGTCTTTCTTACTCTTTATTTTTTCTTTCTCTCTTGTTTCTTAAGATCCGTTTTTAAGGCAATTGTTTGTTTTACTTTTTTCTGTTTTGTCTCTAAGTCTTGGTTAGTGCTTGAACATTTTCTTTCTTTTTTTTATCTATTTTTTTCTAGTGTTCACAGTTACTTTTCCTGCTCTATAGGATTTAGTAAGTTTTTGTTCTGCTTGGTCTAAGATGTAAGATAGACTTCAACGTCGTTTTTGCTTAATCGGCATTTTTGATGTTGTCGGTCACTGTTAGGATATTTCTCTTTCCTTTGGGTTTTTTTTTTGCTTTTGAAATATTCTATCCGTTCTTCGGCACTGACTAACAATGTTCGATGAGCAAATAAGTCTTATTCTTTCTTATTTACTCTTACTTACTTTATTTCTTTTTTTTTTTGGTTTTGTATTGTGGGTTGCGGTTTGGGATTTTGCTTTGATTAGTGCACTCATATAGTGTTCAAATTTTTAGAATTTTGTACTTGTGACTTTTGGATTACTGATTTATTTCTCTGTCTTTTAGGTAGTTTGATTTGTGTCGACTTTATAATCAGAATCTTTTTCTTTGCTTAAGATTTCTTTGTTAGTTTTGCTTCTTTAGGGTCTGTTTGGGTTTTTTGGTGGCAGAATCTCACACTGTCTGTTGACGGCTTTTGGCAAAACTGTCTTAGTTTTTCTAAATTCGTATATCACCATGCAAAATCTGCTAGATAGTTATACTTAGTTTTTCTTTTTACTTCTTGAGTTTCATTAGTTTTGGGAATTATATTTAAGGTTGCATTTACCATATATCTGTTGGCTGAAGTTTTATGGGATTTTAGGGCGTTGTCCTTGACTGTGGTCTAGACTTCTCTCTTTTCTATGCCTTTTTTTTCTTGGTTTGTTTAGGATTATCCTTCAGTGATGTCGGTGAGACTGCGTTGCATTCTTGATTTTATAGTGTAACGATTGATGTCCATTTTCAACGAGTAGCTCTTCTGATACTGCATTTCTGTTAGTTGGAGTTTTTGGTTCTTTGAAAAATCAACCGCTTTATGCTACTTTTGAACATATTTGATTGGTACTACTTAGTTAGCTGTAAAATCATCTTTTGTTTACGTTTCTTCTCGGTTTGAATGTTATTGTGATTGGGTTGGGTTTTCTATGGTAAAAACATTTTGATGTGGTTTTTGTACTGTACAAATTTTGCTCTATGATACATCATTCACTTCTATTTTGTACGTTAAGAAAGTCACACATATGGGTTACTGTCAAGCCCATGAGTTTCCACATTTTTTAGTATCTTAAAATCATCTACGCTAATTTTAAATAATAAATTGCCGTTTAAGATGTGGCCGTTGTCAAAAAATCGCTGGCTAGGCCGGATTTAAAGGGTGGCGAAAGGGGCGATCGATCATGGGCTCACAAAATTGGGGCCTCCACATAACTTTATAATTACATAAAGTAAATAATACAAATTATTAACATTATTCATTATACCAACATAAAAACGAAACCGTAATTTAATGTAATACGCAACCAATGACTAATAAAATAAATCCCTTATTCCCAACTGAGTTTATTTTTGTACTATTATGCTTCACTAGCTATAAAAAAATGGTGTGGTCACCACACGACTTTTCTATAAGGTATGATGAAGGAATGTCTACATATTTTTTAAGGTTATGTTGTCATAAAACCATTATGAAGTGATATGTAGGTACACGTTTGTATTGACTTCTTAGCATACTGTAATGTTTTGAAATTTTTCTTCTCGATTTCATTAAGATATAACCGAAATATAGAAAATTGTGCGTCTTGAAATTACTTGACTTTTTTTTATTCAGGAGACTTTGAAACGTAAAATTATGAAATAAAAATTTTTTGAAAAAAAATTGCGATCGCTATACTTTTCTTATAAGAAAGTAAAAATTACTAATATGACAGCATTTCTGAAATGTTTCCAATAACAATATCATATTACAAATGTTAAGATAAATATTTTATCTGCTGTTTTGACGTTAAGTCGATTAAGTTTTAAGTTCCTGGTAAAAGTTAGGTGTTAACGGTAACTAATTCTAAGAAGGAAATAAAAGCCAGGTAACATGAAATGCTTTCAAATTTATCTTTGTTCAGTCAGACATTTCCTACATTGAAAGTAGTATAGGTAAGAGGGAATTTATAGTATTAGAAAGAAATTATACTTCGTAATAATTAAACGTTAAATTTTAAATTATTAATTGTTTTCTAGTGTGGGTGTGAAATTTGAAAACTTAAACTGAAAGGAGATTTAGCAGATGCATGTATTTGAATTTTGAAATGAGTGCGTTTTAGTTTTAAACTTTCAGTTGATGTGCCTTCGAAACGAAATAGAAAGACAGAATAAACGGATTTATTTTTTTTAAGTGTGTGTACTTAATGTCACTTGGAACTAAAACTAGATATATTAACTTTTGTGTGAAATTGGATAATTTTTAAAATATTGTGTTTTACTATTTACTTTATCTCACTTTATTGCGTTTATTTCAAAAGAAGTAAGAGGTAAGTTATTAAGTTAAGCATTGTACATGTAGATAATATGTAAATAGTTTGTTAATGAAATGATTTTCTATTCTACAACAATCACTAATAGTGACACTATTTATATGTTTATATCTTTCTTCCTATGGTAAAAAATAGATAGATAGATAGCGGTGCAGAAAAACGAAAAATTGCTCAAGGCAAGGAAAACAAAAGAGAAGAAGTCATACCAAAAATGCGTCGCATGACTGAATTCTTCGTTCTTCGGCCTACTTATTCCTCTTCACTAACTAATGTCACCTTAGATGAAACACAGGAGTTAAAACAACAACAACAAGAAACAGAAAAAGCTTGAATATACTTGTAACATGATTGTTCACCAAAAATATGGGAGGTTTTGTTTACTATTGGGCGAAGAAAGAAACTAAGGATCTACAAAATTGTGATGAAGAACTCAAACAGAAATCTAAATAGAAATACGATGATGCCAAGTAAGTATTTTTTTGCGCAAAACTCGAAATGGCGAAATAATTCATCGATCTTGGATATGTTTTTCACCATCAAATGGACGAGTCTACTGTATGTAAGTTATTGTCTCCAGTTCGTACTCAGTTTAGTTAGGAAGGATTTTTTGATTGGAAGCGTGCAAGTAACAGACTAATGAGTCATGAAACATCTAATACAAATTTAAATGGTGTGACAATAGCTAACCGTTCCAAAGAGATAGGGCGCATAGATAGCGAATTAAAAAAACAAGCTCTAGAAACAAAAAACTTTACTCAAAAAAGTCATCAGTGTTATTAAATTTGCTTGTGAACGGGGTCGCCCTTCGTGGCGACAATGACGATTTCTTGAAACAACATATTAGTAATTATGCAAATCGTGGAAGTGGTGTGAAGACATTATTCATCTGATGGAAAAACAGGTACTCGAGGAAATAGTTTTTAGAATCAAGAAATCTAAATATTCTTCGATTTCATTAGATTCAACACCAGACAAAGATCACATAGATCAGTTAACTGTAATATTTAAGTACATTGAACATAATACCCCTATTAAACGGTTCTTAAGATTTATTCCAAATCAGGGTCACAAAGTGCAAGATATATTTAGTGCCTTAATAGAGTTTCTAAAAAGCTATAATATTGATATAAAGTACTGTAGAGGACAGTCCTATGATAATGCGTCAGTGATGAGCGGAAGATATAATGGAGTGCAGGCTTAAATTCACGCAGAAAATGTATTGGCATCATGGATTCCATGTGCAGCTCACTCGTTAAATTTAACTGGCAAAAGCGCTGCAGTGTTGTCCTGCTGCAGTTGCTTTTTTAAATTTTTTAGAGAAGTTTTATGTCTATTTTACAGTTTCTACTCAACGATTTGCGTTATTAACAGAATGTTTAAAATCATTAGCTGATCAAACGCCTGATTAAATCCTTGTACCTAAAAAAGTGACAACGACTCGTTGGTCATGTAGGTCTGTTGCCTGCAAAGCAATTGTTGCAGGTTACGATCAAATTAAAGACACTTTGTTACGGTCAAAATTTTCACTAGGTACGCCTATGTGTTTTCGACGTAAAATTAGATTCAGGTGTTGACGCCATCTATCGGGTTCGTTGGTCACTTTCTATTGCGCAGACGACATCCGGTGTGTTCTCCGGCATTTTGATTGTAACATCGTACCTGGTAATATCTAGGGTTGCGTGAGTGAAAGTTCGTTCTCTAAAATCATCCACGTGTTAGGGACACGATGGAAATTATGTAGTTTCCTTAAATAACTAATTTGCTCCCGCAGCGTAAGTGATTTTATTTCTTTCTTTAATTAAGGGTAATTTTTATGTCTTTTTGGTTAGCCGCCTTGTGCCACCTCATAACTAAGGGCATTCTGGTTATAATTTAAAGCCCACCAGGGAAAGTTTGTGATTTCGTTGCGATCGTGGGGTGTTCGTATCGTCACCGGCTATTCTTACCACCATCCGGCCCATGAATTCTAGTCGATACCGAAAGACGAGAGATAACCCTCGACGAATATTGTGTTGGGACGATTCTAAATATTTCTAAGGCCTACTGTTGGAATTAATTAAATCATAGAAAAAGGGTATAACAGCATCTGACGTTCGGTTTGTGTGATGTGTGTACTTTAAAATTTAAGTAATGATGTTGTAGATCTTGATTTCGTGAGGCATTGGTTTGACACGATTTGCAATTCAAATTATTTACAGGACTACGTGTTGGGGGAAAGTACTTTCTCTACGCACCTGTGAAACTCCTGTGTTTGGTAAGTGATTTTATATGTATCTTATTTTGTTGTCAACAAGGTCGCTCACGAAACTGTGTGAATATTAATTCCGTAGTACTTTTTCTTGCTTATTGCTTATTGTGTATGACGTATGCTGTGTACTCCCTATATTTATTATGATATTGTAATATTAAGGCCGTACCTATTATCATTATTTCATTTATATCGCATGCTATGTGCAACTGAGATTTACTATAAATCTGCTCTTCGTTATTCATGTAAACCAAATTTATCTATGTAGTGTAAGTTGCCGATCCTGCTGTTATTCTATTTTGTATATTCTCGCTAGTACCTACTCAGATTTGACTATTTAATTCTTACTATATTTATCGTGATAGAGTAATTAAAGTACCATTGTTATTAACGATTGAGTTTCTTTTCCTTTTATTCGTTTCTTTCAGCAGTTACGAACCTAACATCTAGTTACAAGTTTCTTACCATTCTGTTGTGAGCAGGCAGAACTGACTTTGGATAGGCTCTGGCGCCCTTAATTATCTTTTCAATCTTCTCTAGGAACCCTACCCTCTCTCCGACTATTGAGAGTTGGCCGTGCAGGTTCGTAAAACCACCAAAAGCTTGTAACAACTTTAATAAAAATTCCGGAAGATCTAGATCAACTATCCAAAGCGCGTTATGATCAGAGCTGGGCAAGTTATTATGTAAAAGTAGTTAACTACTAACTAAAGTTACTACTTTTTAAAAGTAGTGTAAGTTACTAACTACTAACTACCGTAAATCAAAAAGTAGTTAGGTTACTAACTACTCAACAGTTGTATTCTAAAATATAAGTTATTTTTTTCAACTACTTGTAGAAAAAGACGATTTATGTTATACCACTTTCAATCATATAAACATAAGTACCTATAGACACTGAAATTATCATTACATTAAAGAAGACAAAGTACTATTATTCTATTATTATGTATATCTATTTTATTACAAATTCTCAAAAAAAATATAAATAAAATAAACCTTTAAAGAAACAGAACTTATAGTAATAATTTTATTGTGGTATTCAATATTGATTTTCTTTTCATAAAAGTAACTTTTCAGAAAAAGCATCAGCCAACGCGTTTCTTTTGAGCGAATTTATGAGTAAAAAACGAAAATAATCGCTCGACAGCAGTTGATGAAGGTAAAATTGTACTATATCTAATGAACATTTTTTTAATAATCTCATAATCATCTGACATAGATATATGAATTCTGTTATCTTCCAGGTGTTTTAACAATTCCAGTTCTATTCTTCTGGTTTTGTGAGCATGTTCATTCTCAGTATTAGAAGAAATGTGTAACTTTTTAGACAAACCAGATTCATCAAAATATAAAATTTTTTTGAACAGTTTACATTCATGTTTACTTCTGCGTTACCGTTGATCACTTAAAGGACACGTTTTAACCTGCTAAACTGCAAGCAAGCTAAATAATTGTAGCCATTGCATGTAATTGAAACCGCTAATAAAGTAGTTTAATTACTAGTAAAGTAGTTAAGCTATTAACAAAGTAGTTTAACTATTTTTGTAGTTAAAATAGGGTAGCTAACTACTTTTTAAATACAATTACACAAAAAAAGTAATTTATTCCAACTACAGTTACATTATTAAATTAAAGTAACTTGAATATATAGAATACAACTATCGTCAACAATAAAGTAGTTAGATTAGTAGCTTAACTACTTTGTAGTTAACTACTGCCCAGCTCTGGTTATGATGGTAATGGGCTACATACTCGTATGTGTATGATTGAAACAGGTTTTTATGCAATATTTTAGAATGACATTTCAGATAGAACCAATGCAACCACCCAACTACTTCAAAGTGTAAAACTGGATTTAAATTCTGCAACTGCAGCAATAAATAATAATATAACAGATTATGTCGTTCTTCGACGTTGTAAACGAAACGTTCGCTTAATTCCTATGGATTATGATCAAGCACCAGAAGCGGAATTAACACCTCGAAATAAATTTAACACAGAACATTTTATTCCAGTTATTGATCAGTTTTTGTCTTCTTTAAACCAAAGATTCTCGGCTTATAAGTCAGTATCCGCTCGATTTGGTTTTCTGCGAAGACTAGACAGTTTGAGTTCTGATGACCTAGATGCTAGCTTAGGTATTGAACTGATACAATTTATTGATTTCTTTAAAAAATTTAAAGCCAAATATATAACGAACAATTTGAAGAAAGAACTTAGCGTAGAACATTTTATGTATAAGGTATTAATCGAGAAAGACGTGAAAGATGCTTTTCCAAATGTAGAAATAGCTCTCCTTGTGTATCTTGTTCTTATGATTACGAATTGTAGTTATAGTGAAAGGTCGTTTTCAAAGTTAAAACTTCTTAAAAATAGACTTTGCACCACCATGGTTCAGAAAAGACCGAATGATTTTACCTTCATGAGTCTAGAAACAGATATACATATTGTGAGAAATAAACACAGCCGAAGTGATTGACGATTTTACTCGACGAAAGTGTAGAAAATTGTCATTTACGTAGTTTACAATAAATTCCCTTTTTTTCAACAACTGTTTTTTTTATAAAAAAAAATATGTAAGTATATAGTATATATATACCGGGTGATTTTTTTAACTTAAAACACTTAAATATCTTGACAAAAATCCATCTGACAAAAAAATATTTTTAATAAAAGGTCCATAGTTTGGAGGGAGAAGTTTATTTTTACTATTCAAAATTTTACCCTCGCACCCCTAGGAGATGAAACGGCAGGTATCTTTGAAATTTTAAATAGGAACCGTTATTTTTTATTACATATTCAGATTCTACTGGAAAAAGTATATACGTTTTTATTTTATTTATTTCTTTTAGGTACCCCCAAAAAAGAAATCTAGTGATCTAGCAGGCCAATTTACAGGGCTATCGGCCATTGAAGTCATTGTCGAGTATTTTGCGTGCTGCTATCGAATAGTGAGCTGGACAGCCGTCGTATTGATACCACATGTTTTGTCGCAATTCCAGGTCCATTTTCAAGTAATATTATCAGTTCATTTTGCAAAAAATCTCGATAGCGTTGACCACTTAAATGTCCATCAACCAAGTAGGGACCGATGAGACTGTCACGAATAATTCCATACCACACCTTTACAGACCATAGCGGTGATGTTCAATTTGGTGCAACCACTGCGGATTTTTAACACTCCAATAATGCATGTTATACCTATTGACAATTTCGTGGTTTGTAAAGGATGACTCATCAGAACACAACACCTGATAAAAGAAGTTTGGCCTTATTTGTATCTGTTGGCGTGCCCACTACTACTCGATTTTGAAAATCAACGCCATGAAGTTCGTGATACAAAGACACATGGTATGGATGATATTTATGACACTTTAGAATTGTCAGTACACTGCTCTGGGACAATCGAGTGTCTCGAGCCACTACCCGTGAATTAATATGACGGTTATGAGCTACAGCTGCTAATACATCAATTCGATTTTCTTCTTCAGTAGCTGTTCTTCGACGGGTCTTTTGTTTAAGTTTTACACTTCCTTCAGTAGTAAACTGATGGACTACACGTTGAAATGAAGCAATTGAAAAAACGCTCAGCGTAAACACCAACAGCCTGACGGAGATTTCTGCCACATTCTCCAAAAACAAAGACCATTTCAATTTTCTCTTCTACAGTTAATACGCCCATTTTATTCTAAAAAGTAACTGTTTAGTATGAATGGATGAGTGGACTGTATGAAAAAGACTGGACTTACAGAAACTTGGATTTATTAACACACTCTTATTCTTGTTGAACAGAAATACACTTGAAAATACACCTACATTACTTTTTTCTATTTAAAACATTCAAATAGTTACTGTCCCAGATTATTACAGATAATATTATTGGAAAACAAAAACAAATTATGTATAGCACACGGGAAAACCCACGTGCTTTACATGCAAACTATTCTTAACAGTAACAACAATAATAATTTAAAAAATATCAAATATTAATTTAACTGTTTAATTTAGTTTTTGTAAATAGCAGCTTAATAAGACATCAGATAATGTATCTAAAGTTAACGAAAACTTCTAACAAAATGGCGCAACAACAATTAATACCGAGAACGCGTGATTCAAAAAAAAATTGTTGATTACAGCGCCATCACTGATCTCTATAATATGGATAGCTGATGCCTATGAGATAAAATTTAAAATATGGGATTAGACTGCGTAACAATCAGCGCCTCACAATACCGAGATAAGAACTAAATTGAACAAATTTTACTATGTAGCATTTTTAGTTATCTATTTTTCAAAACATAATAAAAAAAATATATTTTTTATATTTATTTTGTTAAAGTAAAATAATTTTATGTTTTACCAAGTTGTACGGAATTGCATAAAATGTTGGGAAATTTAATGGCTTTAATCAAATTTTAATCAGTTTTGATAGGATTTCAAGTTTTATACTTTATATAGTTACATTTTACTAAAGAAAATTTTATTCTCTAAAATATAAATAATAATTTATGATAGAATCTTACACAATTAAACATTCTCAAGCATCTTAAAATGTCATTAGATTATTCACAAAAAAATGACAATTTATTTACATAAAAATGCTGTTGAATAATGCTTACCATATATTAGTTAGCACAACATCAAATTAGTGTGAAGTTAATATGCAGAATCATTCTGTACCTAATTCAATAATTTTTTTGTTAAAATAAAAAAAATTACGTTAAATTTTAAATCATGCAATATATTTAATATTCTTTTAAGTTACATAAGTTGTTAAATTAAGTTAAAAAACGAGAAATATCACGTGTTTCCAGGGACCAAACGATTCATTATCTATTTCGATTTAATCCAAAATCTAATAATAGTTAACATATTCGACAATTTTATAATATGCGAAATAACTTCTGAATATAATTTTTCTAGATTTTGAGAGATTTCAGAAAAAATGAATGCATTAAAGAAAATACGTATACGTTTATTAAACATAATTACTGCGTTTAAATAAACGAAAAAAACAAATTATCTGTCTACAAATAAGACATTAAACAACATAAGAAATAAAATTATGAAAAGATGCTACTACTGATGCGCCCAAACAATTTGCCGCGATAAATAATGTCGAAAATCTTTTTCCCCGTGAAGCAAAACGTTTTTTGTGAATGAATACATGCAGACTTCAATATAGTAAATTAAAATACATTTTAATAATGAATGATCAGTTAAACTATCTAAAACAAATGTATCACTAAAGTGTTGTGCTAGTTCTTGGAAAAGTTTTGTTTTAAAAGTTAATAATCTTTTCAAAACGGAATGAGCTAACAAGGCAGGAAAATTTACTTCAATCAGTAATTACAATTACAAGATTGTCTAAATAGAGATTCAGCAAGAGTACATATACTTATTACACTATCCGAAGGTAATATCAAACCACCGCGAGTTTTTTGTTCAATTAAAGCCAATCCTTTATGAGAATACGAGTTGTGGATTGAGGTATTAGAAGTAACTGGTTGTCTACATCCTTCTAAGCACACAGAACATTTTATCAAATTTGATATTTTTTTAACTACAAAATCCGTTATATAACCTATTGCATTCAATGAAAAATCCGATAAACTAGTGGGCATGGCCCAAAAAAAATCTAAGAACTCTTTTAATTCTCTAACTATACAATTTGATGAGCGATCATAATAATATTTGTCTTGAACACGAACATTATCTAATGAATCAAAAACATTAGGGCATGCCAATTTTTTTTTGGGAAGTTATATTAAGAATTTTTGTTTGATCTATCATTCTTACATTGCCTGTAGGAACCAATATCATGCCGAACTAATAACCGCTTGCAAGCAGGAATAAATTGTGCCACGGTTGGGTTTGGACACCAACCGCTGCAAGCTCTTATGGCTGCGAAAAATAATTCGAGATGATCTTGGCTAAACTTATAAGTCAGTAAATACTTCAATGGAGCATTGTCTGATTTTACATAACAATCAAATAATTTTATTGTAGAAAGACAATCTGTGTAAAATTCTATAAAACCGGTTTTTCTTGAAGATAAATAAGTTGGAGTATTATTTAATAGTTGTAATTTGCTTAAATAATCTATTTCATTTAATACGCGTTGACGCCAAGTACTTTCGTTACTTTTTCTCAAAGGACTATTTAAAAAATCAAAAAGAAAATCTACTATTAAACCATCTTTAATTAGGTTGGCTTTGGTTGTTGCGGTCAAACTCTGAATTTAAAAAAAATGCAATTAGCAATTTCCAAGAACCGTCTAATGAAACGGTTAACATCAGTAGGGCTTCAGTAGGAATCAAGGTGGAAGTATCGGTGGTACCGCCACCAATGTCGACGTGACCATATACCTTTCCATCTCGAGTACGTTGGACACCTTTTCTTATACTCATTTCATCTATAATTAACGAACATATTAATTTTTTATTTTTATCGTGTTTTAATTCTAATGCTGTAAAACATTCTTCTGAAAAACCCGGTTCAGCGTCTATACTATTATAACATAAGCGAAGTTGACTAGGGTGTGGTAATGCTAATTCGAAAGTATCGCGAACTTATTTATAAGCAGCTAGAGAGTAAAAACGTCAAGTTAATGAAAAGCAACGTACCTCAGGAAGATATTTATCTTTAGAAATATTGTTACGCAACATATTATCTTGCATTCGTTTGAAAATTTCTGAAGGGATATCTGCAAAACTATCTAAAATAGTATTGTTATCCAAATACTTTCTCAAATCTTTGATGACTTCTTTCATACTGTGGACCTTTTTTTGAAACGTTCTTCTTTTCTCTTTTTATTTCTCACTTCCTTAGTCAATTCTGTGTTTCTTTAATTTTCGTTTCATTCCTTCGGCCGACAAGGCGTACGTGTGATCGTGACGTAATCCCAAGATTTTCTGATCCAATGAAACTAATGTATAAGAATTATAAAATTCTTTCACAAATAGTTCCATTTTTATCTTTTTTTTCTACTAATATTGTTGGAAGACTTGTTAGTAAATTTGTGTTTTCTTCCGTTTCCATTGCTTAAAAATATAAAAAAAATATTTTGTAAAAATAAAAGAAAGTAGAGTTTATTCTTTTGCATTTTTGCAAATATTAATAAGTAAATATTAACAAAACGTAAAGTTTGTTTTAAATGCATACTTTCGTTGAATTCGCCAATAAAGGGAAGTAAAGAAAAATTGTTTCTCGGTTCTCAAAAATAGTTGGGATACTCCCTCCTTAAACGAGCTCGTCTATCCCGAAAATCAATAGAGTTTCGAAAAAAATGATCTAAACGTAATGCAGAATACTTTGATGAAGTCCAGTATTCTCGACCCATATTTTTGACCCATTTATCCTTCTGTTTCTGGTTCGCGGAAAACCTTAAAAATAAATTTGATTAACAAATAATAAAACCAGTTAACATTTTATCGTACAAACAAAATTGTATTTTTAATTAAGAGTTTAATTTTTGTTATTTTATGAAAAATTTATACTTATCTGTAAAAATATATATATATCTATATACTTTATTAATAACACTGGTCTGCATGAAAATCAGCCCTGATACCATTCTTGACGATTCTTATGTAAAATGACCTCCTGAATCAAAAAATGAGCTCCGTTTTTACCCATCACCCACCTATTTTAGGGGGACCCCATTTTTATTTTATTTTTTGCATTTAGCCGTTAAACATCCCAAGACAGGTAATAAAATTCATACCAAAGTATATGGCAAAAGTTTTGCTATAAAATGTATATAGAAACAACAATAAAATACAAATATATAAGAACAGTAAAAAAATATCAATAAACAGTTAGAAAGATTCACTGCACGACGCTGGCAATCTCAATACCACATGCAGGTTTGAACAGGAATTTTCGACAGGCTTGAACTTGCATTACTCTTCTCATTATAGTATATTATATTGTTTGCTTAACTGCTTCGATCAGTACATCTATAGCTGTTGCAGAGTTAACTTGTCGACGTTTTAAACGTGCTGGATTTTGTGTTCATTTTTGTTCATTTGTGTAAAACAGTAAAACTACTTTTTCAAGTGACTAAGTGTGATTTGTGGTTAATGTCGGGCGTTGAATTACTGTTTAATTATGCCACGCGATCATCCCGATAGCTTCTGCTATGTCTGCGGGGAATTAACTTTAAAAGCGCAACGAAAACCTCTTTCTCCGCTTGTTAAAACAGCTTATAAATTGTACTTTGATTGTCAAGTTGGCGACCAGGACAAGAGTTGGGCTCCATCAGTTTGCTGTACGACTCGTTACAGTAGTTTGATCAAATGGCTCAAAGGTACTCGTAAACAGTGTTGTGCATAGATAATTAAATTTTTATCTAGATGAGATAATAGATAATTTCCAATTTTTTTATCTAGATAACGATTTAGATAAAAGTTGAAGAATTTATCTAGATAATAGATAAGATAATCTATAATTTACGTAGATAATACGATAGATGATTCCAAGAAATAGGTAGAAACAGGTAATAATTAATTGTTACCATTTGATTATCATCATCATCATCATCAATACCAATTCATTGTTTATTAAATTAACTAATTAAAAAACTGAAAGACAGATTGAAAAAAAAAATAAAAATCGAAAAAAAAACATGACTGAAATTTAACTATTGTAAAATATAAAACAAATTTCGTGATACAATATGGTCCTTTCAAAATTTTCATTGCTAAGCAAAACTTACACTATCAGGAATCAGGACTATAAAGTCTTTCAATTAGCGCCGAAATTGATATGTTTAATCAATAACTTTTTCACAAATGGAGGTGTCTAGTAAACTTAATTAGTTTTCCTTCGTAACAGTTAGGAAAAATCTGGCTTTGATATCGACGTCAGTTTGAACCTAATAGATTATAAAAATTATCGCTCATAGCCGTTAATCACACTCCCTGAATTATAAATTTTTCTTTTTAAATTTAAGTTATAATTTGTAGTTCGATATGTTAAGCAAATTTTTCACAAAAAACCAACTAATCCTCAAAAATGAATTGTATTTTAAATTTTGAGCAGCTTACATCATCAGCGATCACTTAAAGAATTAGCTTTTATGTCTTTTAAAAAAACGCAAGCAGTTTTGTTTCTTCTAAAAAATTTGGGTTATTTTAAACAGTTTATGCTCTGCTCAGTACTTTTTGTAATTGTAAGTGCAACAAATCCAAATGTAAAAAAAGCATTTTTTCTTTGCAATTTTGTTAATTATATTTGACAGGTTGTCAGTAATTGTACTCATATGATAATTTACATCACTGATTTATATAGGAGCGTTTTTATTCTACGCGGTCTACATAGGATCTTATTGCGACTTTAATTTAACGTTAATATTACTTACTCAACAAGTTGATTTAAAGAGTAAGCTAAAAGCTCCATGACTTAAATAGTCTTCTAAAAGAACTCTAAATCACGTGTATCGAGGTTTGTCACTTTCAACTGCTCAAAAAGTCGTGAATTTTCTCTTTTTCAATCAAGCATTTTTTTTATTTGGGCATAGTTTTGCTGTGTAGGCACTTCAACTAATTAAATTTTCAAAACTACAGAATTAGTAGCTGTTAATCTCAATGTTTGAATCGTGCAAGATAATGTATTGAATAAATGTACGTATATCAAAAAGCTTATTATTGTTTCTAAAGACGATAAGATACTTATCGCAATCAATTGGTTCAGTTTCAAAAAGTAATCTGAGTTTTGTTTTTGTTTACATCACGTATTGCATGTATTTACGCTCAAGGTCATGTGAGTCTAGTTTTTGTCAGCAGAAGAGCTGCAAAAATGTGAAGTTTAGCCATCTGGACCGTATTACATTACCACAGACATTACAAACAATATTATGTTTGTAAATATAAAAATTACAAAACAACAAATCTAAACAAAAAATGTATGTTACTTTAAAAAATCATCTAGATAATTTCATGATAGATAACCGAAAGATCATCTAAGATAATCATCTAGATAATGTTCAATACTTTTATCTAGATAAGGAAAAAGATGATCAAAAATTATCTAGATGAATTATCTATATAATTTCATCTAGATAATGCACAACTCAATGCCATTTGCTGTGCCCATGGTTTGGCGTGAACCTCGCTGTCATCTTACAGATTGTTACTTTTGTATGACTTCCACCGTCGGGTTTTCGAGCAAAAGTAAGCATACAATTCAGTATTCCAATATTCCGTCAGCTCTAAGACCTGTTCCTCATAACGACACTTTGCTAATCTCAGAGCCCCTAAAAACTTATACTCTAGAGCCGGAAATTGATTTAAAAGACTCTGAGCCACAACCTGGGGCTTCGAATGATACATTCAATGATGATGAAGAGTATTCCGCAGATTTAGTTTCTCGGCAACCTCACCTTCTCACTCAATCGGAATTAAATGATCTTGTCAAGGATTTGCAGTTACCTAAGACTAAATCTCAGCTCCTAGGATCGCGACTTCAACAGTGGAATCTCTTAGAAAAGGGAGTAAAAATATCTTCTTACAGGACCAGACAAGCAACCCTGAAATGTCTTTTCTCAGAAGATAAAGGTTTAGTGTTCTGCCCTAATGCAAATTTATTGATGACAGAGCTACAGATGCCATGTGACCCAGACAAATAGAGACTGTCCTGTTGGCAAATGGGAATGACTTCCCATCAGTTCGAGTTGCATACTCTGTCGATATGAAGGAAACGTACGAAACCTTCTTCAGAATCCTTGATAAAATTAGTTATCATGATTATAAGTGGAAACTTTGCGCTGACTTAAAAGTTGTTGCTCTACTCACGGGCCTACAATCAGGATTCACAAAATATTGCTGCTTCGTTTGTGAATGGGATAGCCGAGCCCGAGATAAACATTACATCGTACGGGACTGGCTTCTACGAGAAAATCTTATTCCTGGTCAGAAAAATGTCGCTCACAATCCTTTGGTTCCGAAGGAAAATATTTACTTACCACCTTTACACATCAAACTTGGATTGATCAAGCAGTTTGTAAAAGCAGTGAACAAGACAGTTGGCGCATTTCAATTTTTGAAAATTAAATTCCCTCGTCTTAGCGAAGCTAAAATCAAAGAAGGCGTTTTTGTTGGTCCCCAGATTAGACAACTCTTCCAAGATTCGACGTTTATTGAACCCCTAAATCGAAAAGAAAAGCGAGTTTGGCTTGCATTTCAAAACGTTTGTAAGAACTTCCTGGGTAACCACAAAAGTGAAGATTATGTCGCTCACGTCGAGGAACTGCTTTTAGCGTACAAGGACATAGGATGTAACATGTCTCTTAAAGTTCACTTCATTCACTCGCATGTGGACTTTTTCCCTGAAAATTTAGAAGCAGTCTCGGATGAACACGGGGAACGGTTCCATCAAGACATCGCTAAGCTGGAGAAGAGATTTTTAGGGAAGTGGAATGCAAGCATGTTGGCGGAGTACTGCTAGTTTTTGAAACGAGAGAGCTGTACCTCAGGGTATAAAAGGAAAGCAAGCACCAAGTAACGATGAATATCTTTTTATTTATTATTGTTTATAACTAAAATAGTTCTTTTTCCGACTTAAATTAAATTCCTGTCCATATATTTATTATTATAATAATTATTATTATCGTTCGATAAATAAATTATAATTAACTTATCGAAAAGTGGTAAAATTAGAGACTTGGGGCTCCCTCGAAAGTGGTGGGTGATGGAAGAAAACGGAAGACATATTTGGATTCAGGACGTCATTTTACAAAAGAATCACCCGGAATAGTGTCAGGGCTCGATAAAAAATATTTTTTTGCAGACCAGTGATAATCAACAAGAATTATACTTTAGATTTATTTTTAATAAGAATAATACTTACTGGTGAAATGATAATCCATTATGTATTCTAGATTCTTTTTAACAATAAGCACAAGAAACCATATTTGTAAAAAATATTTTTGCTAAAAATTTTTAGACGTACATATATTTAAAAAATATCTTAACAAATTATTAATAGTTTTGACAATTCACTGACACAATTAAACTATCACAAAAAAATACGTTTTATCTGTTTTTTCAAATGTCGCCGGAAGCGATATATTTTAGTTCCTATCTCAGTATTGAGTAGCGCTGATAATTTCTCTAAAGGTGTCAATTTCAGACTACAGTATCAGTTATCCATTATAGAGATTTGTGAGCGCCATCTATCACGAATCAAAAGAAATGTTTCAGATAAAACGCATGTAGGTACTTTTTCTAGTAGAATCTGAATATGTAATAAAAAATAACGGTTCCTTTTTAAAATTTCAAAGATGCCCACCGTTTCATTTCCTAGAGAGGCGAGGGGGGAATTTTGAATAGTAGAAATGAACTTCCCCCTTCAAACTATGGACCTTTTACTAGAGACATTTTTTTGTCGGATGAGTTTCAAATTAAAAAAATCACCCTGTATATATATTACATCTAGAAATTATTTTGTACATGAATAAATAAAGCTTTATTGTGTTGCAATAATATAATGTTTTTTTGAAACAAAAACGCGTATATTGGGCCGGTCCACAGGGAGCCTCCACAGTAGATCTGCCTACATGCCTCCACACTTCTCAATACGGCCCTGGTGACTGGAGTAAAGATACATTTTCATTTTACAGCGCAATTTGATTTTTCTAGATTATCATTATCGCATGTTTTTTTAACTTTAATTACCTGCACCACATCTGCGCATACCTGTATATGCTGTACAAATATTCACAAACGTCCTGTAATTAATTATATAAATTAAATTAAAATATATAACAAAAATTTTCATCTTTTAAACTACACCGCAATTTACCAATGACCACTTTGAATTTTAATTATATTTCTTCGAAAATTGTAAAAGACGAATATTAGATTTTGGTTTCTAAAACAAAAATATTTTATGTAAATAACATAGTTTCTTAGGAATTATACGTATCTAACTTTTTTTTGTTCTGCATTAATAACTCTGATTTTTAATTTGTGATGCGAGGGGAGACTTGTAAGTTCGCGGAAGAAGGCAGAAAAAACGTAAATATTTGTTTTTATAATTTTCTCCTTCAATATATGTATTCTGCTCTATGGTGCGTACATGTATTACTTCTATAAGTTACAAAGAATCTTTATATTTGTTTTTTTTGCAATTTTTTAGTCTTGTAAAGAAATATACTATCTTTTTTTTTCTCAATTTTGACTTTTCATTTTGTTTATTGCGATTAAAATACTTATAGCTGCATACAATTTTTAGTTTAAACTTGAAAACAATACTTTAAAAAAATATCTGTTTTTTTTCTGTCTCATTTTTTTGTAGTGTACTTAGTTTATATACGTTAATCTCTACACTGAAAAAAATTGTGTAAATTTACTATGAAAATTTTCATAACCAAATTCTTTACTATGTGTAAAATACATTATATTTGTAATTTTTAGATGTATACTTAGATAATTTTACATTTCAAATTAAATATTACTTCAAAAGGCATAGATAAAATATTACAGCAAGTATTTCAAAGCTTATTTATATTTTTATAACCAATAAAAAGTGTTTTTAATTTTTGTATTTAAACCACAAAGTTTATCGCATTTGTCGACACTGGTGCTATATAATATACTTAAATAGTATAAACAACAAAAAAAATAGCACGTGAAGACAAAATTAGTTTATACAAACAGTTTTTTTAATTTAAACAATAAATTCGATTTTAGTTATAAAGTAAATTTTTAAATGGCATAATCAAGAAGTTCACTTTTGAATGTGATTAGTATTTTTCAAAGGTACAGATGTCAGCATCTGTTTGGTGAATCCTAACAGGAATCCTTATACAAAAAGACCCACAAAGACTTGAACCTTTAGAGCACGAATCTATATTAGAAAGAAGTTGCATACACTTGCACGTTTTGTTTTAACTGGGCAGATGGCGGTGCAGTACATTAAGTAACAATTTTCAAAAACACATTCAATCAAAATTTTTACATTATACAGTAAACTGCAATGTAACCAATCGTAATTATTAAGTCATTTAATATTTTTTTTAAGTTTATATTTATTTATATTAAAATCTAAAAATAAATCTACACTTGCGTTACTTCCAATTTCATTCATTTCTTTAGAAAAAAAACGAAGAGGAGCAGTTAAAAACATTCCGGATGTTATAAATCATTGAATTTAGGATAGCAAAAGCCAGCAGCGAAGACATTGTTTACGTCTATCAGCGAGTTACTGTAACATATAACATGCCTTGTAACTTGAAATATTCAATTCTTTTTGAAAAAAAAGTTTCCGTCTTTCATCTTTTGTATATTTTCGATTAAAACTTATATAATTCACGATTTCTTTTTACATATTTCAAAAAATAATAGTTTTTTTTTCTAAACATAGAATTGTGATAAACAAAGATTTGATTCATTCAATGTGGTTTAATTTCTCCATAAAAAAAGTGTGAATTACTGTTTTACGAGCTTTTTTATTCAAATAGATCAGGGTCAAATAAAAAAATATATTTAAAAGAGGAAACATTTGTGTCTATTGAAATGGAGTTTAGATTTCCCTTAAAAAAATATATAATACAGAAAAACATGTAAACAAATGATTCCCCACGTTATAATTATTGGTTTTTAATAAGATTATAAAAAATTTCGTTCATTTTATTTTTCAAAAATTTTGAATTTCTGTTTTATTTTTTAATTGAGATCACGTCATGAACATTTTAGAGTAGCTTTGTTAGTTATTGATTTGTTCTTTATAGTAAATAGTATTACTAAAAAAATTAAAACAATTCCAGTCTCTGCGACGGTCACATTAATGAGACCAACAAAAATGTATTCTATATTAATTGCAAAACAAAATTCAAACTAGACCTAAAACATGAAATAATAAATTTCTTAGTGATATGAAAGCAAATAAAAATATGCAAATGTAACATATGCATTTCATAGGCATAGCTTTACTAAACTTTTGATACTGTCCTATCTTTTCTCTACGTTTTCTTGCAGTTAAATTTTACAATAAATTTTTGTATTTTAAAAAGTAATTATTGCAATTAACTGTTATTAAGATAACGTTATTAATATTTGAATATTTGAAGTTCATTATAAACTTTTTCAATTTTGCCTAGATCTAAATTGCCTACCTATAAAATAGGCAACTAAAATAGAAAATGTATACAAGGTGTCTCAGAATATGTGAACAATCTCCTAGATTCAAATAGGATATATAGGTAGAGATCATTTCACGACTAAAAAATCTTGAGGTGCGCGTCGGACAAATTCGGAATTTGACGATCATGCAAAATAAATTCTAACTAAAAACATCTGCTGTAAATAATGTAAAAAAATATAAAACACAAAAGAGTTTGTAACAACTTGTGAAATAAATGTGGACACTTCAAACGCCGTATGAAAACTACAGACGTTTTTTTGGTTAGGTAGTGTACTGACATTCGGAACAAAATTGGTTTCTGCGCAGCGGTTTTTTAGTTTTGAAATAAACTTTACTAGGTGTAATGTAATAATTTTTTAATATGATGGTTACTAGGTAAGTCTCTTTAAGAGGAGCTCTTTTATTCACATACGGCTTATTTGGTTTGCCAGGGACGGATTAGCCCTAACAGTGGCGGCCCGAAGTTATATTCCCCTCCGTGCAACGACGCGAACCCATAAATTACAGATAACTACAAAAACACTCAAACTGTAAGGATTTCCACAACAATTGGTAACGCTGGTCACAACCACAACAAGCGCACTGCTTGTGTTGCCGCCGGCGATAGATGATTTGAAAGGATTTTACTGCAATGCTTTTATAGTTTTTTAATTACTAAACTTTATTCGATGTTTAGTTATAGAATAATTTGAATAATGTGTTCTACTCTTTTATTGTAAGACCTGTTGTTATTACTAACAACTGCTTTTATTTATATGTTATTGATGTTATATCATAAAATGTTGTCTTTTATTATTTGACAGTTTGGCGCTCCTGCCAGCCAAACAGCTTATGCAAACGCACGGCTCGCACGACCCTCGGGTCGACACTGAACTCGAATACACTAATGTTTTTTTGCATTTTATACGAAAAACACTACAATAATATTTTTGAACAGCTTAAACCATTAACTAAAAAAAAATGTAACGAATTTTAATACTAATTTATTTATACACAAAGTATTTTCACGTTTAAACTACACACTACACAATTTATGTATTACAATCACCCGAAAAATAATGTCCGCGGATAACTTCTGTTTATCTAAAAACTGACACTTGTTTACATTAAAGGCACGTACTTTTATATTTATCTCAAACACGCGTTAATCGCTTATTCATTTGTACTTCATAATCTTCTTAACACTGCCGATTTCGAATAACTGACCCATGCCCTCTTTGGACCGCTTTTATATATTTCCGTTATCTGTCCCGAAAATTTTCTAGAACCTTCCTAAACGTTTTGAAAGTGGATAAAAAGATTTTGAACGCTTTCTGAAGCTGAACAATTCACTGCCCCCTTCTTAAGACTGCTCTGTCCCGGAACAGAAAACTGAATGTGACACCGGTAGAAAGGATCGTATATATACACATTTGGAAATCCTTCTCGAGTGTTCTCTATCCTTCGGTATATCTTCTAGAAGATGGATAACAGCTTCTAGAAGGCTCTTGAATTTGCAAATAACTTCTCGAACGTTTCACTGCCCCCTTCTTAGGACTCTTCTGTCCCAGAACAAGAGACTGGATGCGACACCGGTAAAAAGGATCGTGGCGATAGCGGTAGCTCTCTCCATTACGGCAACTTCCTTGACCATAAAAGTAGCAGTCAATGGACATTTCTTGACCCGATATTCTACTTGGTTGGTAACTGCAGACCAACACTTGAACGCCTGTTCCTCGGAAGAAGACCTCCAACATATTTCAAACTGTCCTCCAATTTAGTTGATCTAAGCCACAACATTGGATAATGCCAATTTCTTAATATTGTGGAACTTCTTTTTTTTCTTGAAATTCCATTATGCACGCCACAGATTTTCGTATAACGGTTTGGTACGTGAGTATTTCTTGGTGACCAGATAGAAAACGAAGCGTCTGTGACCAAGTAGTTTTAAAACTTTTCCGACTGCCGCTGTTTTCGTAATTCATCTAACCGTCCAAACTTCTTTTTAAATACGACTGCAAACCCTCTGAACATGTCAACATCCTCGCTCACGCAATGTGCGATAGCCTAATCTTTTCGTGTTTGGAACAGTCTTGTTGTTCCTCGGTTGTAACTCCTAACCTAGCCTTTCCGAAACCTCCGTACATGCTCATAAACTTATCGAACTCCATTCCTTCAAGTTGATTTCTACTTCTGCTCTGGTTTGGACCTCAACTTGCGTAATATGGTTATCGCCACCAAACGGGACTAGACGATCGATGTGGGCCACTTTTGGCTTGCCTCTGAATGGTTTTCGGATGCGATATATTACGTCATTAATACGCTGCACGACTTCATAAGGGCCCTCCCATTGCCATTGCAGCTTGGGCGATAAACCACGTTTTCTTTGGGGGTTATACAGCCATACCATGTTGCCAGATTGAAACCCATCATTTTGTGCCTTGACGTCATATCTAGTATTTATTCTGTCGCTGGCAATTTGTGTGTCTTTACGGACTGCTTCACGTACTTTGTCTAGCTTTTTGGTTAGTCTGTGCTTTTGTAAACGGATGATCGATATGCCATTAGGAAAAGGTGCAAGTACTGATCCCAGTCTCTTTGGTGTTAAGACACTACTTTGGCTAAGTATTTTCCCATTGTTCGATTCATCCGCTCAACCATGCCATCAGATTAGGGATGGAAAGGCGTCGTCCTAGTTTTTTTAATTCCCAACAGTTGGAAAACCTCTTGAAACAGCCTAGACTCAAAGTTGCGTCCTTGGTCGAAGTGTAATTTTAACGGAACTCCAAACCGACAAAAAACTTTTTCAGTAATACGTCTACGACTGTAGTTGCTTCTTGATTAGGTATGGCGTAAGCCTCCCTTCATTTCGTGAAATAATTCATCGCCACCAGGATGTATTTGTTTCCGGAATCAGATTCTAGGAACGGCCTTGCAATGTCAATCGCTACTCTTTCTAAAAACGTTGTATTGCTTCATCGGTGCTTTGCGCTTTCTTGCGGAATCATTTCCTGATGCGCAGCCCGTACACTTACGGCACCATTTTATGACGTCCTTTTTGCAGTTCACCCAGTAGAATCTTTTTCGAACTTTTCCCAATGTCATCTTTATGCCAAAGTGTCCTTCTGATGTACCATCGTAGAGATGCTTCAACACTTCTGACACCCGGTTCTTGGACACTACTAACTGTAGTCTGTTTCCCGTGCCCTCAACACTCTCTAGCGATCATTTAAGAAGACCGTCTTTTACTCACTTCTTCCCAGGATGGTCGTCGGCCGTTTTCTTTCCAATCCAGGAGTAGTCTTATTTCAGGATCGTTTTCTTGTTCACGACGCAACTGCTCAGGTTCCCATATCCATTTTAAAGAAGCGTAGTGCGTTCTCTGTAAAAATTTTTGGTCATACAAATATTTGTAGAAATATTCTACGAACTTGACGACTGCTAACAGTTCTCTCCTAGTCACGCCATAACTCCTTTCTGGCTTAGACAAGACGTTGCTAAAATACGCAATGACTTTTTCTTGTCCATCTTGAACCTACGAAAGAACCGCTTGCGTCGGTATCCAGAACAAATTTTCGATCTTTTATTGGATAACTTAAAATCGACGAAGTGATTAGGGCCTGTTTTAGTTGATGGAAAGCGTTTTCGCAGTCTTCATTCAATCTAAATTCTGTTCTTTCTTTGTTCAATTTCGTCAAAAGTTTGGCAATATTGGCAAATCCAGGTACAAATCGTCTATAATAGATGCACAACCCAATGAAACTTCAAACCTGATGTTTGTCGATTGATCTTTGCCATGCTTGCACTGCTTTTGTTTGGGTCGGCCTTTACACCATCTCTAGATACATCGTGCTCAAGGTATTGCACTTTCTTCTTAACTACGTGGCATTTCTTTGAACTCAGTTTGAAATTTGTCCCACGTAATCGCTGGAACACTTCTTTCAAATTGTTCAAGTGCTCTTCAAACGACCTTTCAACTACGATCACGTCGTCTAGGTAAACCAAGCACGTCTTCCAAGACAGTCCGCGCAAGATTGTCTCCATCAAACTCTCGAACGTTGCAGGAGCGTTACACAGGCCGAAGGGCATCACAATAAACTGCCACGAACCAGTTCCAATCGTAAAAGCTGTTTTTTTTACGATCTTTGGATTCCAATTCTACCTGCCAGTAACCACTCTTTAAGTGTAACGTAGAAAACCACTGGAATCCTGACAGAGTGTCTAACGTATCGTCAATTCTGGGTAAAGGGTAGCTGTCTTTTTTGGTCACGTCATTTAGCTATCTGTAGTCTACGCAATCCATCCTTCTTCTTTACGAGTACCACTGAGGATGCCCATGGGCTACTTGAAGGTTCAATCACGCCTTCTCTCTCCATATCCGTAATTATTTGTTCGGCTTCTTCTCTTTTCGCCAAAGGAAGTTTGCGTAGATGTTCACCACGTTAGTTCTTCCTTTGGAGCCACTCTCCAGCGCAAACACAGCTTGGTACTCTTGGATCAACACTTTAATTTTAGCCAGCTGGTCTTGGCTGAAGTTTTGGCATTTGGAGGTAAGTACGTCTAAAAGATGTTGTGGGAACTTCTTCGGCGACGTATCTTCGTTAGATTTCACGCATCTCACAGTTTTAGATACTGGCGTGCATTGGCTTACCACGGTCTTCTTTTTCAACGTTACTGGATTTGAGTTGATATTTCAGATATTTCTGGCATCGTGTTTTTCACTCAAACTAAAGTTCTGCCAACGAGTAATCCCTTTTTAACTAAGCCGCCCTCCATTGCTTCAATAGTTTTCCCGCAGATTTCCATCCAGGCGTGACATCACCATACTTTCAATCCTTGCAGGTAGGGTCACGTCTTGACATCATTTTTCATATCCAAATGGAACCTGAACTTCTTTATAACGTTCATTTCCAGGATAACTTTTTCTGTGATTTCGGCTACCAGTACTTGATGGTCGAATACTGTATTTCCCAAACCAATGGTTACTATGACTTGTCCGTGAGTGGGTATTTCTTTGCCCGCCGCCGTTCGAAGTCGTACTGTTACTGGTGATGTCTTCTCTTTTTCCAATAACATGTCAGGACAAATGATGGTCTTCGTCGCTCCCGTGTCAACCAGTAAGTAAACACTTCTTCCATTGATCTTGCCATCGAGATAAACGCTATGCAATTGCTCCCTAGGCGATGCCATTTGAATTGTAATTTCCAGAATCTGACTAGATGAGAGTAGCTTTTGTCTCTTTTGGTCAAATTTTCGAGCGCTCTTTTTGTCTTCTTTTTAAGTTTAGCACGATTCCGTCGTACATAGCCTATTTCATCGCAGTTCAAAGTCTTCACTCCTCTTTCTCGAAGTATACGTCGCGCTATCTCCTTGATGCTTTTCAGTTGTGTTCTTCTGCAGCACAGCAAAATTTATGACCGTCTCGTTGCAATGCTTGTTTTGCTGCTTCAAACTCTAAAGCATGCACTACAGCGTCATCCAATGTTTTTGGTCGATTTAACCAGAGAGTCTGCTGCGTTTCGCTATCTTGGAGGGCGTCTACAAAGGTTTGAATAGCTAATTGCTCCAAGAAGGTATCTGGCAATGTCATCCTCAAACTCTTGAAGACTTTCGTCAGCTTTATGAACCTAACTTTTAATTTGAGCCTGGTACACTTGCTGAGGATGAGCATCTCCATATCTCATTTCTAAACGTGAAATTAAGAATCCGTAATTTTTTTGCAGGTGGTCAGGAACAGTCTGTAAAATTTTAAGCGCTTCTCTACCAAAGAACACTATTAAAGAAACTGCTTTCTGCTTGTTGCTCCAAGCATTAGCTGTAGCTGCGGATTCAAACTGCTTGTAGTAGGTTGACCATGGAACGTTACCATCAAAGTTTGAAGGTACAGCTTTAAACTCGTGAGTGGTTTCTTCCCGATGGTCCATTATTAAATTTTTGCGCATGACGCTTCCTTCACCATGGCAATTCATTTGATTTATTTTTTTTTCAAGCAGTTTCATTCTGTCTTCTAATTTGTCCTCTAGTGCTTCTATTTTGTCATTTACCGATTTATTCGAGTTTCCTCTTGAACCATTTTAATTTGGTTTTCTATACTAACTTGTATTTGCTCCTGAATAGTCTTTATTTGATTTTCAATTCGCGTTCGTATCTCTTCAATTTATTTATTTATCTGAGAATTTTCGCAAAATTTACCTTCAATTTTTTTAGAATTTTCTTCCATTTTCTGCGAATTTTTTAAAAACTGTTCTTCCAACAAGCACGTGAATCGCGAACTAAAGTTTAATTATTTACGCAATTAATTTATTACGTGAGCGATATTCAATTACTTAATGATATTTACAGAAAAATCGTTCTCCCACTTAACACCACTGTAACGATTATTAAAACTAATTTATTTATACTACAAATTTGTACACGTTTATAACTAACCGAACTAATTAAATCTAAGGATATTTAATAAAAACACTTACACTAACTTATATATAAAACTATCACACTAAGATGAAGTCTGCGGATAACTTTAGTTTAACACTTATTGTTTACTTTAAAGTCACGTAGGTACAAGGGTATACTCCGTATATTTATCTCGAACACACGCGTAAATCTTTATTTATTTAAACCTGAATAATCTTCTTAAAACTGCCGTCTTCGAATTGCTGGAATAACTGACCTATGATTTATTTGTGCCGCATTCATACATTTTGACCAAACGTTCGAGAATTTTCTATATCTTTCGGTGAACGTTCTGGAAATGTACAAAAACCTCGCAAAAGCTCTCGGACTTGAGGATAATTTATCGAACGTTTCAGTATGATGCTTAATTCGCCGTTCTAAGAACTACACATTGCTTCTCACTAATTGGCTGACCCTAAAAATAAAAATAAATACAAAATAACGTTATCACATAAGATATAGTTAAATGAAGTTGTTATTCTAAGAACGCATATGCTTCCTAAGTTAATTCTCGAAGATAATGTATATTTACAGATGTTTAATGCAATGTTACGTAGGTCAGTCAAAATAATACAATAAATAACACTGCCAAAATAAATCTAAACATGCAAAACAAGTATTTTTATAGTACAATGATAAAACTGTTCACTCTAAACAAGCGTATTGTGAAAAATCAGCTAAAAAATTCATGCAAAATAGGTTACTGTTCGTGTATAGAAACAAACCTGAGAAGAAAATTAATAACATAAACCAAAACTATGATTACTATAAACGATGTTTTTTCTATGTCATAACATGACCCAATTGATAACATGATCCGTCATTCCAATAAGCCACGTGCACTGTATTAGGTAACTGGAAAAAATTATCAAATAGAATACTTACGTCGAAGATGAAAAAAAAACAGAAAAATATGTCCTAGATGTTTACCGAGTCTCAAAAGTGATAAATTTCTTCAAACATTACGCTTTTCAATTTTGGTTGCTAAACTGAAACACGGCGTTTCTACAACTTGATTGAGATTTTTAGAAAAAATTAGAGAAATCTGAGAAAAGATTTAGCAAAACACTGACACTAAAGTTACAATTACAATAAAGAAACTAATAGAAAAAAAAGTATAAGTAGAATATTTCACCATATCTACAAACAATCCGACGTTACGACACTTCTAATAGATTCTAAAGTCGATTTAGCTGTAGTTGTAAACGTCGATGAAAAATAGTTGGTTCAACTTATCTCTAAAAACCTATTTAACGTCTAGCATAAGCTATGATTGCCGTAACTGATACTATTATTCGGGTATCAAAACTTTTTTGCTTCAAAATAAATTAAATTTTTGTTGTCTTTATTTAAGCAGCTTCTTCTTTCTTGTTGGTGTCGTATAGTTTTACAAGATAAAAAGATACTCTTTCGAGTATGAATCTGAACTTTGAACTACGCACCCTGGTTTTAGCATTGCTCTAAGTTCTTATACTGATCACCTCTAGCAATAATAAGATCATCTCTTATTGGTAGTTTTACGTTTTTGATTAAGACTCCTATTTAGTGACATACCCGTAAGAACTGTGGTTTATTGGTTAACGTTCGTTCAACAAAAAAGCATTACCTATTCTTGTGAAAAATTTTTTTTTCTGTATTTGATAGGTAAAGTTATACTTCACAGCTAATTTTTGTATAGGATAAGAAAAGAGTATAAAATCTAAAATAAAACCAAATTGAAAAGGCGAGGACAAACCGTCCTTTGTAGTCTTTTTTTAATGGAATTAACGCTGGCGTTGAATTTTTCTATTTTGTCAAAAACTGTATTCTTTCTTATATTTATAGGTACTAGCCGAGTTCAGATTAATGCTCGTTTGCCATGTTTTTGCATCATTAACTCGCAAATTTTACGACAATGTATTTCTAAATCTCGTTTAAATGTATATTTTCGCAAAGCACGAAAATATAATAAAAATGGAAACCATTATCGAGTTTATTATTTAACGCTTTTTACGATTTCAAGTTCAAAGATCTGCTGGCAAGAATGGCCAATTTAGTCATTCGACGCGACATCAAAAAAAGTAATTGCGCGCATACGAATTTTTAACGTAATAGATTTCTGACAAGTAGGTTCGTTTAAGAAATTTATAGATACACTTCGAGGCTGCAGTGTGCGTCTAAAGTAAATAAATATGGAAACGATTCTTTTGGGGAACGTTGTAATGCCGGTTGTGTGTGATGGACCACACGTTGTCGGTATGACTTCAAATGTTTTTACTTGAGAGTTTCTTTTAACTTTTTTTGTCTTATTGTTTTGGAATTTTAATGTTGGCCAAGTCGAATGATTTATAACCAAAAAATATATGCGGTTTTTTAATGGCTTAGTTTTTATGTAAACATTTTTTAAATGTTGACGGATGACCTTTGGCTACATAATGATTGAATCAAATCAGACAATTGCTTAGCGTATTGTAATTAATTTTTGGTTTAGAAAAAGTTCTCTTCGGCGACTTGATTTTATCGTAATGTACGATAAAGGTCATTCACTTAAGTTTAAGCTATAAATGCAATTAAAAAAAGTGAGTCATGGCGTCAGGATGCGTGTTCGCCATATAAAATGTAGGCGGGTACGTTTAAAGAAGGGAGATATTAAACTTAGCAGTTGCGTTGGTTTTAAATGAGATAAAGTGGAAGGGAGCTTTTAAAACATACCATTGGATACATGCCTGCACACCTTTGTATTCCTTACCGGCAGGTATTGTTTTGTAACCGGTTTTTTGATAATTTTTCTTATTCTAGTCGCAGTCGCTTAAAATGGCGACTGTTGACTAAACTGAAATGGTAGCAATTCTCGGTTTACACAACTAATAACCTTAAAAATCGCACTCTTTTTTTGCCTAATTTAAGATTTTCGCCCAATTACATAAGCCTTGGTTAACTATGACGATGTAGTTAACTACGTGTTCATATCGTTACGCGTCGTCATTGGTACAGTCGTGGTCATTGAAAATGGATTCATTCAGGTAGAAAAAAAGAACGTGGTCACAGTCTAAGACAGAAAAGTACCGTGACCCTTATAATCTCTGAGGTAATAAACACCACCGTATCTATGATTTGTTACTTATAAAATTTTTACAATTTTAACAATGAATAAATGAAATATTTCTATTCCTTCTTTCACGAAGTATTAACTTTTAATAAATTTATAATTATAAAAAGTGCCCAAGATGTCACAAAACAAATATGAACAATTATATTTAACAATTTCAATTAGTCCATTAGTCAAAACGTCAATATCCTAAATATCATTATCTAAGTATCTATCTTTTAATCGTATTTCCTGTACACACAGTAATTAAGGGATTTTCTTATTGCCTGATTTAAAAGACAATATAAGAACAAGACAATAGTATCTATTATGACATATTTCATTTTTCAATGAAGAGGATTTATTGGGAAAACCTTTAATTTAAAATCGTACTTCTTACTTATTATTTACCCACCGATAGTATTGTGTTTAAAGTGTTTCCGTCATTTAATATTGAAATTAAATCAAAAATGCTCGAAAGACCGAATCAGTGGGTTCTTTCGTAACTCAATTTATTTATTTTAATTCTTAATGAAGAATAAGAGTAGATTATGATGACAATGAAGTTACCAGTCACAACACTTGAATAAAAACACATTTGAAAATTAAGTTTCTTCATCAAACCTGAATTGTTGCTAAACCACTACACATCCAATTTCAAATTTTTACTTTAAAAATATAAACCAATTTGTTGCATATAATTAATGTACTTCAATATTTTTTTGCAGTATTATTAACATTTAAACAATAAGATAATTTGAAAGTCATGTAAATAACGCGCCGAGAAAGAAATTTCCGGAAGTCATTCGAAAAATAGTTTTAATAGATTTTTATTAATTTAAATTAAAATTTAAAATGCAATTTTTTTAATTATAATAACCTAATGCACGATGCTAGAGTTGACTAACATAACTAAACACCCTTAAACATAAATAACGAACCTTTGTAATCTTTCAGGAAAATGTGTCACGGTAACTCAAACTGGTTATTCCTTACAACAATTTGACGATTTCAAATACTAAGATTCTATATTCCATCAAAACATGTAAACAATGCAATACTTCTAAGTTATATTTAAAATGCACTTTTTCAATATTTCGTGGAGGGGATAATTGACTTAATAAAAGTAGAGATTCACTTGGTTTTAATCATTTACTCATTTGCATAAAACATTGAATTGAGTTCTAAAATTATTTAATTTTTTAAATTCCTCACTTTAAAAAAATGCCGAAACGCATCGGTCAACGAGAGTGTTCAATGGAAACTCGAGAACGTATAGTAGGACTTTTCGAATCTGGATGGTCTGTTCAAAGAATCGCACAAACTGTGGATGTTTCAGTAAGTACACTTTTTAATCTAATTAGAATAAATTAGAAATATAATTGATTATAAATAATAACAATACTTATTAGCATCAATACCATTAACTGCAGTGTTGTGCATTATCTAGATGAAATTATATAGATAATTCATCTAGATAATTTTTGATCATCTTTTTCCTTATCTAGATAAAACTATTGAACATTATCTAGATGATTATCTTAGATGATCTTTCGGTTATCTATCATGAAATTATCTAGATGGTTTTTTAAAAGTAACATAGGTACATTTTTTTGTTTAGATTTGTTGTTTTGTAATTTTTATATTTACAAACATAATATTGTTTGTAATACGGTCCAGATCGCTAAAACCTGATAAATAATCGCCGTAGATATTCCGCATTTTTGCAGCTCTTCTGCTGACAAAAACTAGACTCACATGACCTTGAGCGTAAATACAATACGAGATATAAACAAAAACACAACTCAAATTACTTTTTGAAACTGAACCAATTGCTTGCGATAAGTATCTTATAAGCTTTTTGATATACGTACATTTATTCAATACATTATCTTGTACGATTCAAACATTGAGATTAACAGCTACTAATTCTGTAGTTTTGAAAATTTAATTAGTTGAAGTGCCTACACAGCAAAACTATGCCCAAATAAAAAAAATGCTTGATTGAAAAAGAGAAAATTTATAACTTTTTGAGCAGTTGAAAGTGACAAACCTCGATACACGTGATTTAGAGTTCTTTTAGAAGATTATTTAAGTCATAGAGCTTTTAGCTTACTCTTTAAATCAACTTGTTGAAATAAGATCCTAATGTAGACCGCGTAGAATAAAAACGCTCCTATATAGATCTATGATGTAAGTTATCATATGAGTGCAATTACTGACAACCTGCCAAATATAATTAACAAAACTGCAAAGCAAAAATGCTTTTTTTACATTTGGATTTGTTGCACTTACAATTACAAAAAGTACTGAGCAGAGCATAAAGTGTTTAAAAAAACCCAAATTTTTTAGAAGAAACAAAACTGCTTGCGTTTTTTTAAAAGACAATAAAGCTAATTCTTTAAGTGATCGCTGATGTAAGCTGCTCAAAATTTAAAATATAATACATTTTTGAGGATTAGTTGGTTTTTTGTAAAAAATTTACTTAAAATATCGAACTACAAATGATAAACTGAAATTTAAAAAGAAAAAGCAATAATTCAGAGTGTGAGCGATAATTTTTTAATCTTTTAGGTTCAAACTGACGTCGATATCAAAGCCAGATTTTTTCTAACTGTTACAAAGGAAAACTAATTAAGTTTACTAGACACTTCTCCATTTGTGAAAAGGTTATTGATTAAACATATCAATTTCGGCGCTAATTGAAAGACTTTATAGTCCTGATTTCTAATAGTGTAAGTTTTGCTTAGCAATGAAAATTTTGAAAGGACCATATTGTATTAAGAAATTTGTTTTATATTTTACAATAGTAGGTCATTAAATCAATAAAATTTCTGTCGTGTTTTTTTTTCGATAATTATTTTTTTTTCAATTTGTCTTTCAGTTTTTTAATTAGTTAATTTAATAAACAATGGATTGGTAATGATGATAATGATGATGATAATTAAATGGTAACAATTTGTTATTACCTGTTTGTACTTATTTGAAAGAACCATCTATCGTATTATCTACGTAAATTATAGATTATCTTATCTATTATCTAGATAAATTCTTCAACTTTTATCTTAATCGTTATCTAGATAAAAAAATTGGAAATTATCGATTATCTCATCTAGATAAAAATTTAATTATCTATGCACAACACTGATTAACTGTATTATGAAACTTGCTTTGTAAACAATTGCAGTTGTTTTAAACCATTTATCCTTTATGTTTATCGTTGTTATTAACTACATTTATCTTGTTTTATTTGTTTTAGAAACAAACTGTGAGACGGTGGATTAATCGCGGTGAAATCGGAGAGATGGCTACAGTTCATCCAGGAGCAGCGCGGATTACTACTACGGACCAAGACAACGCTATTGTAGAAATTGCTGATAATCAACGTTTTCTATCTTCAACAATAATTAAAGAAAATTTACAACTAATGTGTTCCGCGAGAACTATAAGGCGTCGATTGCATGAAGCAGGAGTGCATTGCCGTCAACCAGCAAGAAAAATTTTAATAACACCAGAACATGCAGCGAGACGGCTTCAATTTTGCCAAGATAACCTCAACAGAGACTGGTCAGCTCTAATATTCTCAGACGAAAAAACCTATTCGTCATCGCAAGATGCACCTACACAAGTGTGGATTCGAAATGGAACCAGGTATATGAAGTGGAGAACATTCTACCGAAAAAAACAAGTGGCCGAATCAATGCTGGTTTTTGGGGATGGATGTGTGAAAGTTGTCCCGGTGAACTGGTGCAAATAACACCGCCACGGTTTAATACCAGAGCTTACGTTACAGTGTCAGAGGAGGTGATGTTGCCTAGTGTACGAGCACTTTACCCTGAAAATGAGGTGGAAAATGTTGTTTTTGTTCAGGACAATTGCACAATCCACACTGCACAAATTGTGCAAGATTGGTTCACAGATTGTTATGTTATGTTATTATGGTTAAAGTAGTAATCCTTATTTGTATTTTATTTATTGTATATTTTAATGCTTAACATTACAACTAATTCCTTAAAGCTAACCTTTACTTCATAGCTTTACTTAATCGGTCGCCATCTCTGGTGCCTACTCTCTATCACGCATGCTCCTCTTACATTCTACATAATATGCTATGTTGCCATAATGTGCAACTTATCATTACACAGATCACCCGGAAAATAACCTTCTACCATGGCCCGCAAAATCACCAGATCTCAATCCGATAGAAAATTTGTGGGCAGCTAGCGTGAAAGACTGGAAGAATTTTAATAACGGTATTAGAGAACGCAATGTCAACGAATTAATGCGGCACGTGACTGATAATTGGAATTCCCTTCGAAACACAAATATTTGTGAAAACATTGTAAATAGTTTGCCCAATAGACTACAAAACTGTATTGAAAGCAACGGATACTATACAAAGTATTAAATATTTTAAATAAATTCATTATTGCATTATTGTGTTTTTGTTTCCTATGGTTTGGATCCTGCATGAGATGATTTCGATGAAAAACACTATTATTAATGTTTACATATCGACTTACCTTTTATTGTCATTTCAAATTATCATATTGTATGAATGTTAATAATACTGCAAAAAATATTGAAGTAAATTAATTATATGCAACAAATTAGTTTATATTTTTAAAGGGTAAATCTGAAATTGTATGTGTATCGGTGTAGCAACAAATCAGGTTTGATAAAGAAACTTAAATTGAAGGTTTTCCCAGTAAACCCTCTTTATTGAAAAATTACATATGTCATAATAGATACTATCGTCTTGTTCTTATATTGTCTTTTAAATCAGGCAATAAGAAAATCCCTTAAATACAGTGTGTACAGGAAATAGTGATATTTAGGATATTGACCTTTGACTAATAGACTAATTGAAACCGTTAAATAAAATTGTTCATATTTGTTTAATACTTCGTGAAAGAAAGAATAGAAATATTTCATTTATTCATTGTTAAAATTGTAAAAATTTTATAAATAACAAATCATAAATACTGTGGTGTTTATTACCTCAGAGATTATAAGGGTCACGCACTTTTTTGTCTTAGACTGTGACCACGTTCTTTTTTTTCTACCTGAATAAATCCATTTTCAATGACCACGACTGTACAAAATCGATTGTTCGCTGACATCAAACCATAGCTAGCTACGATTTAAACAACGGCGTCAACTAGCTTTGTTTTATGCTACCGGTCTTTCTAAATTATGTACTAATTATACATATTACCTATGAATGAAAATAAGTTAAAAGTACTAAAATTATAACCTTCAAACTTTTTTTTCATTTAAAAATAACAGATGGTAAAATATTTTCTACATAGACATTTTGCCATTAAATTCAGTAGAAATTTTACTTTATATAAACAGTCTGGTAAATCGTCATTGAATCGGTTCTTGGTTTTCTTCTTGTTTTGTCATTTCTAACTAAGCTGTTTGTCGATCTTTTCCTAGCAGTCAATACAGCGATACTATCTTTAGACAGTATCTAGTAAGTCGTCAAAATTCTTTTATAATAGGTTCAACACGCTACAAAAGTTCTCATCAGCGAAATTATGTACCTAGTACATACCTTACATGACTTTTATTATAGCTGGGTTATTGTATAAGGGTTTACGTGACTACAATCCAAATTTCATTTGTCACTCTTGAAAAATTTTTGAACATTTTTGGTGTCAGATTTTTGTTACTTGTGCAAATTTAAAATAACGCCCCAAATTTGTATTACGTTCATATGTGAGTACAGATACGGGTTAAGTGAGGTATAAAAAGTATTTTCATATATTTATTTTCATTTTTATATTTTACTATCCATACAAGTATTTTTTTATTGAGGTACATAACATAATTTTAAACTTATAGAAAACAGAAATATATTCTAACAGTATAACAACTCAAAATTTTTTTATTTTAGTATCAAATGTAATATATGATACAAAAACAAGAAATAAAAAAAATATTTAAAACATTAAAAATACTCGTTTATATATCATAGGACGAAACTGATCGACAAATAAAAACAAAACCATATATTATTTTAATAATGTAACATGTCACCTTTTAAAGGTTAATTAATATCCAGGTATTAGGTATTGTTATTAGGTAATATTTTAGCTAAGTGAATTGAGCTTTCCGTGCTTTAATTTTTGCAAATTGTTTAATTAAATTTTCGGTGTCTAATTCTTTTAGCTGCTCCGTTTCTATTGAAATGATAGCAAGATTACTTAGTCGGTTTTGCCTTATGGTCAATCTTAAATATTTTTTTATTATTTTGAGTTTTGAAAAAGAACGTTCTGCGGTAGCAACAGAAACCGACATTGTTAATAAAATACGAAATATTATGCTCATATAAGGAAAAGAATGCACGAAGTTGTTAATTGTTACATAATTTAAAGTGTCTTCTGTAGACGTAATAACTTTTTCATCAAAATTTTGTAAATATTGCAATTCTTTAACAAGTTCCACGGCAGTTATGTTTCGTTCATTGCGAGTTTTGTCGTTTAATAAATTTTCAACTTTTTGACATAATTCTAATTGTTCGTTTTCAGAATAATTTTTAAATTTATTAATATTCCATAAAAACGCGAAATTATTAGAGTAAGAAGAAAGTAATTGGAATCTCTCATCCACTGATGTTATGATTACATCTAGAGCATTAAAAAACGATCAACTTTGAACTTTAAAGTTTCGTCGTGGATCGGTTCATCATCACATTCATAATCAAAATGTTTTTTTTATTTTTCGCGGTCTTAGACCTCTTTGTTTTTTGAATTTAGGTTCTATGTCTAAGCTGTATGCTATTTCTTTAGCATCAATCAATAGATCATTAAAACCTTTATTGGAGCGACAAGCTTTCAAAAAAATTAGTCAAATTATTTAAATGATTACAACACTAAGCAACATCAAGGTTCGGTTTTTGAAAATTTTTCTAACAATATTAACTTTACTTAAAATATTATTCCACATTATAAGAATACAAATGAACTCAAAGTTTTACAATGTTTACGTTATTTTCAAAGTTTCCTTCGCTTATTTCAAACAAAGCCTCATAAACCCCCCCCCAAGTTGATACCTTAAAGAAGTTATTGCATCTATTCTACTATTCCATCGAATATTCAATAAATATTTTAAAGATAAATTTGTTACATTAGATAAATTAGATTTCAGAATTGACCAGCGTTTAGTAGAGGCTGAAAAAAATACAGTTCTTGAACTAAAGAAAAAAAGTTGATGCTCAAAGTATTCGATTTTGCGGCATCATTGACGACTAAATTTAGGGTATGCAACAAGGAACAAAAAAAGCTTGTGGATTGAAATCCAAATTTTTTTTTGTAGATCATTATGCTTATCATGCATATTTGCTCCATTGTCGTAACCCTGACCTCCGCAAATCGTTGGACAAAATAATAAAAAATGTTATTCTATACTAATTCCCGTGCTCTTTAAATTAACAAATCTTATACAAACTGAAATTAATTCTTGGTGACTAGAGTCAGGAGTGCAGTCTACAATAATATGGAATAATATTTTGCCTTTTTAGTTTAGTTTAGATTTGATATTTTCACCGATCAAGTTGATTACTTCATTTTTTGTGATCTTTTATTTGAGAGCGTTTTGTATGTTCTCACATAATCGGATCGAACTTGGAAATCATTTCTATGCATTTTAAAAAGTTACCATTGTTTTTCATGCCAGTATTTAGTTTCTCTGTTTATTACATTTTAAACTTCACAATAAATTATTTCATTTTTTATTAAAACGGTTAGAAAGATCTAGCAATTTTAGAACTTTTTTGATATGTAACTTGCTCTTTTCACGAATGTTTAAATGTTCGCTTAAATGCTGCCAGTCATTGTAACCAGATTCATCACTAAGGCGAACATTTTTCAAATCGCTGTCATTAAAAATTTTGCAACAGAAGCAGTTAAGTGAATTTTTTGTTTCGGAATACAACAACCAAAAGCGCTTAATTTTTTCTTTGTTCGGTAAAATTCTAATGAAATAACTATAATGGAAAACTTACGCTTCGACTCCGAACTACCTCTCGGATAAATAATTTTTTTTTGTTTTGATAATGAACTAAGGGCCACGTTCTACTAATTCTTAAGTATTGTTAGGACGTAATTTATTTGGCCATAGTGCAGCATCTTTTTTTAGTTGACTCATATTTTCTGTTTTGGTAATCTTTGAAGGTGTTGATTTCTCATTATCAGCGGAACTTGAAGATGTTGATGGATTGTTTTCTAGAAGATCAGTTTCTTGTCTGCTGATGATACTTATTTTAAGTACAGGTTTAGAATATTGGGATTCAGCTGTATTATTGTTGTTATTAATATTTGGAAAGGTAAACTCAGGTTTTGAAAAAAAATGCGTAATTTTGACATGATTTTCAAGTTCTTCCTCTCTTTTTCTTTTGTTCAGCAAATTTTGTTTTGCAGACAATTTCTTCTTTTTTCTGACATCTTGTATACTGTAAAGAAATTAATACGTAAGTAAACAAATTGACAAATTATTCATGAAAAATGACGTCTCAAACTCAAACTCGAAAGTATTTTCTCAACATTATTTATTTCAAATTATTCCAAAATTTATAAATAGTATTATTAGTCCTTATCAATTATTCTGTTTGAATTTACTTCGATTAGCAATGATGTTTATATAATCAAATATAAAAGATTTTTGAGATGCAAGTTTTTAGCTTTTAATGTTTTAATAAATCTAAAATAAAAAATAAATTTTAGATGAACTCACCTTAATTCACAATGTTAAATGAATATTTGAATTTAAACTGGCGCCTTGTTGTGACGTTTACTATGGTGCTATTTTATAGGTGAAATGCGCGAGCATTATGGAAAAGTGGTGGTGCAGTGTAAAATCGCAATGTGATAACACGTGTGAATACAGATAGAAGAGAAGACATGGTGTGCCATTTTGATTGAAAAATTTTATTTGACAATTTTGTAAGTTTGTCTAATGTGCAATGCACAAATGAATTATTACCGTAATAAAAATTAAATACAGTCCATTATTGAGTTATTGAACATGTTGGTCCTTCGAGCCGGATTAAATACAGTCCATTATTGAGTTATTGAACACACAATACAAAACACATCACTATAAAATCTGTAAAACTACAAAAAACTAAGATTTTAAAAGCAGATATCTTTTACCCTATGCATCTTTTCACTTCGCTTAATTATCGATCGGGCTTTAGACAACAAATAAAATCGCGACCGATGCAGCGCCTAAATATATAAAGTTTCGTACATTGCAAGCTCAAACAGGAGAAAAAGTTTGTTCGCTCGTTGGCTTGTTGCAAGCCAAATTTCAAGCTCAAACATGAATAAAATCAGTTTTGTTTAAGTTCACACAATTCATGTTATCAGGCTACGTATTACGTATTCGATCGAATAAATGCTATTATTGCGTACTCTCATTTGGAAAATATATTATTTTTGAGAAGTAATTCGGTTCTCTCGTCTCAAAGAGTAAAAATAAACAAATAAACAATTAAAAAACAATGTAATCGCTAACAATTCCTTACTGGTTTTTTATCATTATAAACTTTGTTTTGACAATGTTGTTTGTTTTATCTTTTTTTTACTTTTGAGTTTTGAGGCTTTTCGGAGCCTTCGGCGCCTCGGCGACGTCGTGCACCTGTCGACTTTGCCCTTATGTACGGCGCGGGACTGAATGAAATGAGCCTATGATGAACCACTAATTGTATTTAGAAATTTTCCGCGCAAAATAAACTACCGACATATTGGTTAGGTTGAATGAAATTTACAGTCAGTTGTTTACAACCGCTCACGTTAATATAAGCAATTTTTGTAAAAATAAATAAATTAATTAAAATATGGCATGATGTTAGGTAACTTTCGGTTTACGCTCAGCTGAAATTTGCGTTTGTTGCTGCAGTTTGAAAGAACTGTTGAATGTTAATTGCCGGGTAAGCATTGAAGTTAGGGCAAAGAACAAAAAGTTTGGAGTTTTTATCTGATTTATGCAATGTAATCTATATGATTGACTTCTTAACTGTGTCTTATGATGAATTATGGATTCATTATAGGACACAGTTCATCATTAGCAATGAAATAATTATACTTTTTAGTGGTTTTTTTATTTATTTATAGATATCAATATGGCATCCAAAAAAAGTCAACAGTAGGACGAGCATGGCTATTCAGGGCGTAGGTACAATACTACTATATGGGTTTTAAATTTAATGCAAATCTTCAAGGTTACCAAAACAACTATGTCAAGGCGTTTAGATAAATGTGATAATTATATCCAAGAATTATTTGTCAGGATGAAAAGCAACTATTACCTAAAACAACAAAAAAAGATCACAAGGTATATTATTGATATAGAGTTGCAATGTTTTAAAGTAATTTATACAAATTTACAACAGATGGTTTGCGAATTAACCAAAAAAAAATAAAGTATGGTTTTTATTGCAAATTAAAATTAGTTGGAAATCGGTTCGAGTATACTCAAAAAACGAAATTCCACGGATAATTCTGCAAAGCCCAGAAAGTACATCATTAGCTAGAAAAAGCCTTTTATTCAAACGTATTTTAATACACGGTAGGTACAACTTTTTCCCCAAAAATATATATGATATGGATGAGTCAGGTTTGACTACAATTAAAAAAAAATATCGAAAAAATGACTCTGCAAAAGTTTGGAAATAAGTTATAGCAATGCAGAGCGTGGGCAACACGTAACCGTAGCGTGTGCAATAAATACCACAGGTATTTACTCCTATACGGCCACAGCAGCTATATGAGTATTGAATCTCTGCAGTTTGCAAAAAAAAACTTTAAAAACCCTGATCCTCGAGCAACTTAGCTAGTTTTCGAATGTTGCGCATTTACTGAAAATTTAAACGTTACGTATTTTGCAATTGTAAATTAATAATAAAACAATTTCAAGTATTATTTTAGAAGGTCATTGACCAAATGGCCTAACGGAGAATTCGCCACTGCTCAAGGCGATATCATCAAAAACCAAATGAAATTAGACATTCTAAACCAATCAACATCTGGTCTTCACTCATTTTCATTGTCAGTTTTCGACAGAACGCACAGAGAGAAATGCTGTATCACAATTTTGATGATATTACTAAACGAAATAATAATAATTTGCACAATATTGTGCAAAATTAACCAAAGAGAATATGGATCTAGATAACGTAACGCTATTAGACATTTAACATACCATTGGGTAAAAATACTTCAAGCATAGTTTTAAAAAAGTATCACAACATTGTGCAAAACTTTACTATCCGTTTTAGATCAGTTTTTAAACAAATTGTGATACGGTGCAATCAATTTGAAATATAAAAATTGTTTATATATAATGAAAAAAACTGTACAATTTAATCTACACAAATGAATGCAATAAAACTGCACAAATTGGTCTTGTCACTTTTTCAGACCCAATTTGTGTACTTTTGATTAACAATTGTAGCTAAATATACAAAGATTTCTCTCTGTGCGGAGAAAACAATTTAATGTCCCTGGCGTAGTGCTGATAAAAAAAGACTAAAGATATAGAAAAACGGGCCATTTGAATTCAACATCTAAAATTCATGAACTTAAAGACAAAGTAATTGAAAAGAAGATGAATGTTAGTAAACAACGAGATAGAGCAGTAAAATGACAATTGGTCATTCAAAATAAAGATGTTTCACATGATGCCTTTACTGCAATGAATGAATTATACTCGTACTCAACTTGTCAAATATGTAAGTTGTAGTGCCACGATGAACGCGCTGCTGCTACCTCCAGAGCAAATCTTTCAATTCTGATATACATTTTATCTAATCAAATTTAAAAAAGACTATTTTATAATTAAGTGTTTATTACAAAAGAAACCGACGTGGGTTAATGATGGATGTTTTTTTAATGGCTATGTAAAAACAGAGAATTCATTGGTAAAAAATTCACCTATAGATTCTAAAGAGTGATTCAATTTGAACTGGAGGATTTCTTTTTTGAATAAAACACAACATATTAGAAGACTCTGAAATTTATTGACAGATTTGGTAATTATTTATGAATCGTAGCAGGTTTGTTGCTATAGACCCTCTCCTTAAAATAACCCCAGAAAAAAAGTCTAATGGGGTTAGATCGCAAGACCTCGCTGACCAATTGATGTCTCTCGTTTAAAAGACAACAAACCACATGTCATTTAAGTTTAAATCGTTAGTTTTATTGAAAAAAAAGTTGTTTAGCATCTCCCAATAGCGTACATTATTGACATTAACAGCGTTACCAGCTGGGTTCTCAAAAAAGTACGGGCCATTGATTCCACTATCGTTGCTGCACAATGTATGGCGCCATGATGAATTTGCAATGTGTTTAGATACCAACTGTAAAAATGCAAACTTCCAACATTCACTGAACGAAAATGACGTTCAATTTAAATCCCAGAGTCCAATTTAGATCTTTGAATTATTTTGTATAAAAGAAATTGATAACTGCAGAACTAAAAAAAGGTTTAACCATATTTCCTTAAGGAGTTTATCATTACCCCTATGTCAATTTCAATCGTTTTTAACAAACTAGATGAAGCAACTGTAATTTCTAAAATGACCAAGCTGACTAGCAATATTGAATATTAATTTTTGTCACAAATTGCAAGTGATGGCATGACATTTAGAAATGTCAGAACTTACATATATTTTATGTTTTTATCCATCTAGTCTCACACATCTTTTCATATATTTTGTTTTATTTTTTTTTAATTTTGCGTATGAGCTTTTATCTTTCTTGGAATAATTGACTAAGAGAATCTACTGAAAAGATAACCCCTAAATTGAGTCTGTGGTTTACACTATGGCTAACAAAAGAGAGAAGTTCTACACTATCTTTATTTCAGAACTCATATTAATCTTTGTCATACAGTTGATCTAACGCATTTTATGTAGGTTAAAATTCTCCAACTTCTGCAAAAAACAAGGAACATTGTTTCTACTAGTAAGTTGCACAACTTTGGCAAACTTGAAAAAATCTAAACATTACGTATGTCACTATATAGTCTGCGTTAAGTACTTAACAGTGTTGGATTTGACCTAAAATAGCAGCTGTTAGGTTCTCGGCAAATTTTTGGTTTTAGTAGGTTCCATATCTTTAAGCAGTTTTTTCTTAACTTTTGAATACTTGCATTGATGTATCGTTAACTTATAGTTTGCAACGTATAAAGGTCGTAAATAGAATGTGAAAATTTATAATAAAATACTTTGTTGAATCCTTGTTGCTTCTCGCATTACTATCTACTTGTTCGATTTTTACTTCTATTATTTAAGTTTTTGATACTGTATTTAGGTATATAGATCTTCTGTAAATTTTTAGTTTTGTATAGTGTCTACCAATTTACGTGAAGCAGTTTTTTCAAATGTTTTGTTATTTCTTCTATTACTTTGTTTTTAACTATTGAACAACATTTCGGTTATGCAGTATTCTTTTTTCGTCTTCTCAATAAGTCAGTTTCTGTAGAGAAAGCTTCGCATTGTTTTTTCTTCAGCTATGTTATGTATTAATTTGATCTATTTCTGATAGAGTTTTATAGATAAGATAGAAAGATATAGTGTTTTTTGTTGGCATTATTTTAGGTTCGGGTTTAGTTATTTCAAATATAGTGCATTATCTTTAGTTTTTCAAGAAACCACAGATTTTATACGTATTCCGTTTAAATTAATTCTGTCTTTTCTTATTGCTCCCATTGCTTCTAATATTATACTTTAGTTTATTCTTAATCTAGCAATTTTCCATTCTTCAAGCATTTACTTTCGAGGTTTGCAGTTTTGGTAGGAATATTTTGTTTTAGAAATCAGTTTTTTATAGGTCTTTTAAGTATCTTTGTTATTTTTCTGGACTGATGATGTTTAGATAGGTACTTGTACAAAATTATTATTTTAAGTTTCTTTAAGTTTTCTGAATTGTTTATATTTTATTTGAATTTATTTGTTGAAGCAATAATAAATAACAATGATCGCATTCATTTAATCAATAGTATTTTTTTCATAAAACATTTATTCAGAAAGTTAATTAAATTTTCTGCTAACAATGAAAAAGTTTTTAGATCGCTTATATACTTTAGGCACTGTTTTCAATGTTTGCAAAATATTTTTAAAAAACACAATATTATTATTTCATTTCTGACATATAACACATTTAAGTTATTTAACAATAGATAAATCTGAAATGTAGAAACTTACTAATTCTTTATATGCTGGTCAAACAGCTTGAAAATTCGAATCTACGTGAATATTTATCTATTTCTTTTTCTCTTCTTTCTAATCTGGTGACAGTAAATTATTTGTTTCGTATCTTTTTGTTTTCTTTCAAGCTTTCTTTCTTTTTTCTATTCCTTCCATTGTTTGTGATTTTACTCTTAGTTATGCCGATGGCCAGGATTAATTTGCATTGCTATGTTATGCTATTTTCATTTTTAGTTTTTTATTAGTTTGCTATCAATTTGAAAATATTTTATGTTAAATCTATGTACAGATTCTTCTGGTAAACTTGTATTCAAAATACTTTATTTTTACGTCTCTTTCTAAAGAGTTGTTGCCCTATTATGTGCTCAATTTTACAATTATCGGATTGTATTCTTCTATAGTATGTATAGTATAGCATCCTTACCATAAAATTCGTACTGATTTCATCCCATATTCTGTGCAATCCGTGCGTTCAAGTACTATAATTTTTTTAACGATGTTTTTTTGTATAATACTCACTTTATGTTAATCACTTTTTTGCAGGTCAAAATACATAAAATTATGTTTGTTAACAAAAGTTTTTCGCAGTTTGTCATAAATTTCTATTTGGTATATTCCAATTTCTTTTACATCTAATTTTGTCTCTAGTTTTTGATTTGGGTTTTTTATTAAAACGTCAACAGTTCATGTAATAGCAAACAATGACACGGTCCAAACACGGAAGCCATTCTTATCTTAGTCAACAGTTCATTTTAGAGTTTTGGTTTTAAGTTTTTGTATAATTGTACTTTAGTAGTTTCGCAAGCTTGCTCTAAAGTCTCAACTCTTTTTTGGTTGACATTTAAATTTAGTTTTGATATTATACGTTCTTTATCGTGCTACCACTTTTTTTAAATTAATTAAGTCAAAACATAATTTCTTCAACCAGACTTGAAACATTTCCTTGTTCAGCATATTGAAACCATTTTTTCTAATTTTTGTATGTTTTTACTCTTTGGTTGTTGCTAGTTCTTATAAGTAGTTTGATGATTGTTAAGTTTTCTTTATTCCAATATTATGGATTTGCATCGTCTCTATTGGGTGATTGTAATTTGCTTATCATTAACAGTTTCACAGCATTATACATTTCTTATTTTAGAATAGGAAAATTTATAAAACATTTTTTAAATCGTTGCTCACATTTAGTGATGTTAAAGCTTTTATCTGCATTTTGGACATTACTATGCAGAAGTTTTTCTAAAAGTTGATGTCTGGCAAGATCAAGTTAGTAAAACTTTTTCTTTATTTGTTACAAAAAATCATGGGTAGATAGTTTTTAAAAATTTATATTATTTTGTAGAGACCGCGGCTAAAACTTTGCTTTGTTAAAGCAACATAACTACTCTGAATGATTCTTTGTTTTGCGTTTACGTTTGATGTATTTATTTTTATAGCTAAATGGTACCTTTACAAGTATTTGTCATTTACCTTGTCGTTGTGACGTTTTTTTAACTCCTACTGCTTTGTTATCATTTTTTATTTTTTATTGGTAAATTTTAAAACACGCAAATCAGTTTCTATCTTTTTCTAAAGTTTCAATTTTCTAGATAGAACACTGTACCATTTCCATGCAATTGCTGTCAAAGTGCTTTGTAATTGTGACATGTCAGATACTTGGTATGTATTTTTTTGTTATAAGATAATACAAGACTTTAGCAACGCAACTGGTATTGGATAGAATCCTCTAAATTTGTTTTATATTTACATTTTCCGAATGAAAATTACACAAGACACACTTTTCATAGAATTTTAGCAACATTTTCAGCAGATGACGATGTGGTTGTGATAGAGCTTAAAAAATATCGTGATTAAAATTTTTCCAGTTGTTCAAAAATGTTTTAAAAATACTATTCAGGAAAAAAAGTTTGACATGACAAAAGTTTAGTTTTACTTGAGCAAGACCAAGACAAGACCACATAGGTCTTGGTCTTGCACCAGTTGGTCTTGCTCTTGTATTGATAACCTTAATCTCGGTCTTGCTCTTGGTCTTGAATATAAAGTTTTGGTCTTGTTCTTGGTCTTGCACGCAAGACTCTTGCAGTCTTGCATTTTTACGCCGTACTATGAATAAAACTTCACAATGAAAGTCATTGTTGTTGTGAAGCCATCTACAAACACAACTGCATCTGTAAATAGCTTAAGTATTTAAAAAGTAGAAACATGTCATCAAAGTACAAATACATAAGCAAACGCTAATTAAGTTCAATTCTTAATTTTGAAGAACTTTAAAATTGTATATATCTACTTTTTTATTGAATGGCTAAATTTAAATTATAGCCAAGTAAAAATGTTTGTGAAGGTACAAATTTGTTGAAATGGTCTAAACGATCGACAATTTTTTCCCACAAATATTAAATAATAAGCACTCCGTTGTATTTAAAAATAGATGTACTTTTAAGTTTTGAGAATACAATTGTTTTAAAAAAGGAACAACAGCTCGGTATGTTTATAGGATTTTGCATGAGTATTACAGGCGCCGTGTCGGTTTAAAATTCCTTGTAAGTGTCTTTATTGTAAACTAATTAAAACGTGCTTTTTGGTACAAATTTAGAATTAAGAATTTGAGACTTTTCCACAAGTTGTTATTTTACCAATTATTTTATTATCATATAAATGTGAACAGTTTATATTCGATGAACTCATTAAAATTAAATAAGCTAATGTTGCTAGAATTCGTAACAGCGTTTTTCAGCACTTTTGGAATCGATGACAATTAATATTTTATTGGTACCTATCTACCTATATGGTTTCTATTCATGTGACAGAAAAATATGCTTTATTTAAAATTTAAAATATCGTTTTGTTTGAATTCAAATTTGCCGTAAACTTTCATCTTCTGGAAAACTAAATTTGTTTTATTGTGCACCCTAATTATAAAATGGTTTCTTGACATAATTTATTTCAAATAAATTACATTTTCGCCAAATTTTAAACAGTTCTATTTGGTTTAAGTAAATATTTTATTTAAGATGATTATAGTGGTTACTTATTAGTAAGTTATAATTTTATTTTTCAATCAAACATCATTTTACTAAAGTCAAAACAACCTTTTTTCAAAAAAATTTTCTTTCACGTATACATACAATCATTTTTTTTTTTGGAAGAACAAATCTTTTTTTGTATGTGGGATAAATAATCGTTGTAATAAGAACAAACTGTAAGAGTCTTGCAAGATAGTCTTGTTTTTGCAGATATCTTGCAGAGCTAGTCTCGCATACAGTCTTGGACTTGCAACCTTGAGTCTTAGTCTTGGTCCTGCTAATGGCGTTATTATCTTGTTTTTGGTCTTGATCTTGCAAATCTTGCGAAACCAAGACAAGACTGCAAGACCAAAACTGATTTTGGCGATCGGTACTATTTATCATTCAAAAAATCTGAAATTAAAAAATTTATCTTACTTCTTTGAAAACCAAGTACATACTTTTAGTTTTAATTTAATTTTTTTTTATAAAACTAATAAGTATTTAAAATAAATCAAGTTTTATCCTTAGAATTGTTGGAGAAGTTTTTAAATTGTTTGCTAGAAGACTACTTATACATATTTATAATGTTTATGAATAATAACAGAATTAGCAAAAAAACCAACCGCGTGTCTTTGCTATAGCTAATTTTCTAGGAGTTACAGGATGTGTAGATAGAACACGCATTGAAACTCAAAATTCTAATAGGCTCACAACAGAGTATTTTGGAAATAGAATGGGCTATACGTCTTAAATGTTCAGGTTGTAGCAGTTCCGAAAATCAAAATTTCATACATTTTAGTTTCTTGGTTAGGTTCATCTCATACCAGGAGATTTTTTAATAGTAGTTTAATTAAATTAAGTTTTGAGCAAAAATTACCATTATTACCATAATACCAGTTAATAGTGTTCATCGACAATCGATTTCATTTTTCTTAGTGGTTAAATTATTAACTATTTATCGTTTTTACTCTGTAGGTATAAATATTTACCATCAATTTAGAAATTCAAATGAAGGAAGTCACTAGCTTGACGTTGTTATCCGACGGTTGGACAGATCTGTAAAAAAAAGGTAATGAATTTTATAGTTTTTACACTACCATCAGTTTTCAAAAAAAAAATTCAGTCAATATATAAGTGAGGAACGAAAATTTATCAGCAATCGATGAGATTGCAACGGAAAGTTTTTACTAGCAGTAAAGGATAATCCTATATGACAGCTGCGTGGGAAATTATAACACAACCTTGCACTTGTTTCAAGTTAATGCATTTACTAAAACTTCAATCCACGTTACAAATTTTTGCAAATACTTTAAAAACATTACGTTGTATATACGATATTCAGTAATGTTCAAGGTGAAAAATATTGCTTTAAAAATACTAGGAAAAAACATGAGGCAGCATAGTTAAGATCTTTAAGTATAATTTGTATCTAATAAAAAAAGTTTTTTTGATGATAATTTTTGGCCAAAATTTTTTACTATATTCACGTCAAAATTTATATTTATATTATATTTTATTAAAAAATGTCGACCGACAGCGACAGCCGATACAATTTTTTTTCCAGCCATTCCATTCTACTTGTTGCTAATTTTGAATAATATCTAACCAAAAAGTTCAAATTAAATTTTTTTTGAGAAACAGACACGTTAATTTATAACAAAACAAACAAAAAAAGACAATACCTATAAAGCATAGAAAATGGAAACATAAATCTGAAAACTTTTGGTACTTGGATGCTTTTCCTACTTTATATCTTACTTCTAGTACGATTTTTTCTTATTAAAAAGTAAAAATATTTTTTTCGAACTTAACATGTAGACTACTTTTTGCTAAAATCAGTTTTGAATTTTTTATTTGTACTTTATATTTGTACATTACGATAATCTGTAAAAGCCTTTTCAGAGCTATTTATACCTACAATTATGTAATTAAATTTATCATGATATAGATCGAAATTGCTGAAGTAATATATATAGTACATAAATAAATACGGAAAAAATCTATTTATTTATTTTGAAATTCTTAAAATGGTCTAATCGTTGTTTATTTTTCTTAAATTGCTGCCCGTCATGATCAGATTAAAGTAGACGATATCATTACCATATGTAATTCCGATGTAGTTTTTTTTTCAAAGAAACTCAATAATTAGGGCTTAATGGTCGCGAAGGCAGTTTACTAACAAACCGCGTCGGCATCGCGGCGCTTATAGCCTCCTTTAATCTCTAACTTTAAACAAAATGTCTCATTCTGTGGCAGACCTCCCAAGAAGTCGCGGCCTTTTTTGAATACGACCCGGTTTTGAAATAATAAACAAATATAAAGGTGCACTTTTTTTTTAATTTCAAGCGTAAGATTAAATTTGTCTATATCACGCTTTTTATTGTGTAATTATAAACAGTAGCGCATATCAGATAGCTTTGAAATGCCGTATCGCGTTTGTTTACGTTGCGATTTGCATACCTAGAATTAATTGAGGTGAATATTTCTTTTGGTAACGAAGAGTAGAAAATAATTTAAGTGCGTCTGCTATATTTCAAAGACCAACAGAAGCTTTAACATCAACACTTTCCTAATTTTGTATATCCCCAACAGTTTACGTGAACTTCACAAAGCTATTTTTTATCTCATAATTTTAGCTATTTTGTGTGCCATTGAGATTGTCCATATTTTAACGCGTCGCGAATCGGTTGTTTTATTACTGACCGTACCAAGGATTCAAGTAGTTCAGTGCTTTGCATACTTCTGATAAGTTATATAATCCTGAACAAAACTAAGAGGTAATTACGCATAAACGAACTGCTTTTTTTTCTTAATGTTGGTAAGGATGTGGTATTTTATCTCCTACGATAATATTTACATGCTACTGTGCTTTAAATGATCTATGTACTAACTCAACATATTACTATTAGATGCTCCATTTTATAAATTTTGGATTTGAAGCTGGATTTACATTTTATAAGCTCACAAAGAATAATATTTTACTTCAAAAAAATTAATTTGAAAACAAACGTCAAAATCTATTAAAAAAATTAAAACTTGCAAAATATTAATAGAAGAATTATCTTTAGAAATCGTGAATTTCGATTACCAGTCTTGAAATAACGATTTATAACAGAAATGAAAGATTGTAATCGGACTGCAGATTTTCTACCAGTTTGTCCAACATAATAAGAATTGTAAGAAAAAGAAGAACAAGCAACTTTTTACAGATTTTTCTAACACATTGATAAAAACTTTATTATAAATTCATAATTTTATATATTATTTTACTAATTTTATTAAATGAATTCATTAAGTCTTTTTAATGAAACTAATATTAAATACAACTTTTTCGTTATTTAGACCTTAATAGAATGTTATGTTTTATTACAAATCTCGTACATTCAATAGAAAAATTAAACGTTATCTAAAAAGCCGAATTTCAAGCAACCATAAATACTCGATGACGTTAAATAAACATAACTGTTATTCCTTGAGAGTACAAATTACTTTTTTTACATAGTCGCAAAAACTGTATGCCATTTTGCGTTACCATCGTTTTGTCATTTCCGTATTTTCTATACGTATATACGGTTTCACCACGATTTAGCGGTCCCTGTTTTAGCAGTGCCCCTTTTCATCGGTCCCCGTTTCGGCGGTGACTTTTACCATTTTTATTTCAAAAACATTACACAAAACCATAAGAAGCATTATAGATTCAATTAGAAACACTAATGAAGCAAAAATATATTTGTCCAATAACAATAAAATTAAAAGTAGATAATAAAGGTCGTCCTGTAACACTTCGAACAGTTTACCGTCGAATCAGAAGCTGAATAGCAATCTTTGGTCACATCTTGTGCTGTCACTGACGGCTCAGCACCAGCATCAACGTTTGAAGTGATATAGTTTGCGACACTACTGGAATCTGGAATGACATAGAGTAGTATTTAATAATTAATCCCGATTCTGTTTAGGGATGCATGATGGTTGTTTGGTATTTATCTTGACAACATGAACGCCCAGCGATATGTTAAAGACGTGATAGAACCCCATATTTTTCCATTTCTTCAGCAGTTGGAAGACCCACTTTTCCAGCAGGATAATGCCCGTCTCCACATAACAAGACACTCTATGGACCAATTTGAAGAAGCTAGTGTTAAACTCTTCTCTTGAGATCTTCTGACCTTTTGCCTATTAATCACGCGTGTGGTCGCCACATGATTTTCCTATAAGAAATTTCTACATTTATAACCTAAATTATATATGGAATTCACTTTAAATTATAAATCAAATATCTAATAAACTGTTGTATAAGAAAAAGATATATTTCTAAGTTGTTAGAAATTTTTTTATTTGAATAAATTGTTAGGAAGAATAATAAACTGTAAAAATATACACGTACAAAATTATAAAAGAAAAATTCTTGAAAATGGCAGATACACCCGCTTCCGTTTTTTTTATCAAACCAATCTTTGGATAAAACCGAGAGAATATAAAAAACCAGCTCTATACCAAATTTCTTACTTCTTGTTCATTATCACACAAAAAGCTAAGAGAAAGATATTAAAAAAAGAGTTAAAGCATATGAAGATAAAAAATATTTAAATAACAAATCTGACGAGGATTTTAAAGAGTCGCGCACGTCATATTTGGAAAAGAGGAATATAATTACATGGAAAGCAAAGATTTGGATTTGCAAAAGAGAAAACGTTATAAAGATTACGCTTCTATTAGATGATCTACTCGTGCTAGAATTTTGCAATACAATCGCGAATTTATTAACTACGACAGTGATACAGAGGACGGTACTAGACGTAAAAAACAAATTGATTTGGGAGAGATTAGAAATGAAGGAAATCGATAGATCGCGGGTTATGAGAAAACGAAGAGCAGCAGCCAGATCTAGAAAGAAACGAACCGACAATCCAAAAACATTTAAAAAGAAAAAGATAAAACGCGCTGGCGAAGAGCCGAATTCAGACGTGTATAAAATAGGCGAAAGGTCGAGAAGAAAAAGAATTAATTATTTAGAGGGATTAAGAACTGTAAGCGATGATGATATAACAAGGCAACCGCCAAGAACTGAAGAAAGTGACGACGAATATGCGGTTCACAAAGATGAAGATCCGCAAAACGATTGGCCAACGAAAACCATAGTGACGTATCTGGAGTCGATAACGTCTTACGTGATTTACCATTGCCTCTTAATTCCAAACCAAAGTCAAAAGAAAGAAGAAAATCAAAACTAAAGCATCCTAGAAAACCAAAAGATCAACCGAGCGTGGATTTATTTGCCTGATTTATCGGTATTGTCTGGTGTCGCTTCAACCGATATATCAGTATTGCAACAATCGTTAGAGTGTCAACCGATTATGGGGCAGCAGATGATGCCAACATCGTTACTACTAAGATTCTTTGTTGTATCTAAACAAGATCTCGACGATGAATTAAATCCTATAGAACAAATAAACAAAAATGTTGAACAAATGAACGAACAAGAAATAAAGAAAATGATGAAAGATTATGCAAACAGACAACTACAGTCAGTCGCGCTACATATTAGCACAAGCTGCTCAAATTGCCCAGGTTTCTCAAATTAAACAAAAAATACCAAAAAAAGGGGACGAAAGCCCAAAAATCATTCTATATTTTCTGATACGTTGGCATTGATATAGAATAATGCGCATTATTTGAACCACCTGGTGTATTTCTTCCTATGTTTTACAAAATAGTTCCAAGTTTCATTGAGAAAGTAATTAGAAATGTGTAATAAATTTGCAAAAAAAACCGTTGTGTCTTATTTTTCACACATTAGAGCAAATTACTGAAAATTCACAAAAAAAATTAAATTATTGTTTGCAACATATAGTTTTCAAATTGAACTGTTCAGGTTCATCAGATGATGCAAAGCAAAGCATTGTATAGTATTGCTATTGACAATGTCAGTAAGTAGCTCTTGTATAATGTTCGAAAGCCCAAAAAACTTTTAAAATTAGACACTACCCTAGTAGAAAAATTCGTTTCTGCAACATTTTCAAAACGACTTTTATGAAATAAAGAAATATACCAGAATCGTTTCACACTTGTCTCAAATTTGATAAATGTCCGCCCTTTGCAATGTTTCTATAAATCATTTCCTAAATCATTCTTGAAATGTTTTAAAACACTTCTAAAAATGATAACTAGAGTCGTTACTTATTCACGTTCATTTAATTTATTAAATTGTTTCTTACAATAGCATTGGAACGATTATTAAGTTTAAATCCAAAATAAGGAAAGTATACGTTCAAAAAACGATTTTTTCAAATGTTTTTGGAACGTTTACACAAGCGGGGTTTGCAACGATTATAAAGTTCAATTTCAAAATAATGCTATTATGCGTTCAAAATATAGGATAGGAAAACTTGCTAGAACTTGATCTTGACGGCCGATAGGACTTGTTTAACGAATAAAAAACGTCATTTGATATATTGCTTTATAAACAACCAAAAAATATAATAAGTATCACGAGTGAGACTCGTTATTTCTACGTTTGGCAAAGGTTACATATCACGAGTTTGGCTCGTTATTTTGTCCCAATGGATTAATACTGAATCGTCAAAAAACAAAGCTATCTAATAGCTTTTTGTATTGAGTTTTTTAACGGATTCATATGTATAATTTTGGAAATACAAATACAAATCATTCAAAAAATGTACGTGTAAATCGTTTCTAGAAACATTAAAAGATGATAACTGTGTATTATTCTGCAACGTTACGTAGATAACTCCGTAAATTATTTTGGACATCAACGTTTAATATTTAGTGGAAACTAACTGAAAATATTACAAACACGATTTAAGCAATAATTTTTCAGTCAATTTTGATATTATTTCTGAAATCGATTTGTATGCGCTTCAAAAACCGTCTAAAAAACAATGTTCGGATTCGCTTTTGAAGCAGTATGACATTGATTTGAAAACGTTTTATAAACGTTTTAATGTACCATTTAAGCGTATTAAAAATGTTACAAATGTAAATGATTTAGAAACGTTTTGCTCTACTAGGGTACCTATAGATCAAATATTTAGTAGGAAGTGTAAGGACCCAGCAGTGCTGATGATTTAAAGACATCTGACTTATGTAAGAAAAAAAATTAAAATGTAGAGATAATACCAATACCTATATCTTATATTTAATCTTGATAAAAAAAATGCACGTCCAAATTAACACATCCTGGAGCTTTTTTGCTTATTGACATGCCAACTCTAAACAAAAACAAATACAAAGTTACTTTGTTAATATCCTAGTGTGCTGATGTTACGTATGCAGTTGATCATAAAACGTTTTATATTTTTCCTAAACAAATAGTAACAATTTTGTCTAAACCTAACTTGAAAATGCTCGATATTATTGTTGAAAAGTAATTGAGTTTTTCAGTAACTTAATAGATACTAACTTTATTTATGATAATGTATGAAATCAAGTGAAAGTACTGTAGATTTATAAACACCGTCCGCGGATAAGAATCACTTTTATTTATCCACACTATTTATTTACACTTGGCACATGCATTAATAATTACTACGCAATTTATTTAGACCACCCAATTTTTCTTACAATTTAAGACTGACTCGCAATTTTTAGCGATTATCTTTTATATTCACAAATTATCTACTACTAGAACATTCTGTTCCTTTTGGTAATCGCTTTGAATGATCTTGAAACTTTTATGTGTTTCAATATTTTATCATTGAATTAATGTGCTACTGTAGCCTAATGCCGAATTATTCAAATTAGTAATTTAAAACTTGGAAAGAACAATAAATTAAAGTTTCTATACAAAACTTATGTGTTCGTAAAATGAGCAAGAAAGATGCACCAGAAATATTGCATCTAACTACATTGAGTTATTTTTCTAATTATTTATAACAATTCTTACTACTAAATAGATTAACGGAATTTTTCGTTTCTTATGCAGTATCCATTAGTTTTGGCAATAAATTAAAAAACATTGTTTTAAACTGGTATACTTTTAAGCTTTCAAAATTTCATGTTTATTAATATATCAAACGTCATTTATACGCAAAAAGTAAATAATAAATACAGCTATTATTATATAACGTTTTTTGTTGTAATAAAGACGAAGAAGGATAAGAACATCTGTCTTAGCATTATTTTCAAAATTTCGTTACGGAACTGCCAATGCCAAACATACGTCACATTTAAAGAATAAATTGTAGGTTGATGACAATAAATTGAAACTATTGCTAAATGCAAAGCAGCATTACACAACACCAGAGTTTGCAAATATTCTTTATTTGGTCAACTCAACCGTTTATGATGAAACCAGAAATCAAACGCAACAAAAACCTTAAAAAATGATCTGAAAGTAGTGATAAATATTAGAATTACAGTAATGAGAACAAAATAAATTCGACAAATCGATTAATTTAGATATTAGTGACATTCATTTTTCTAACTTTGAAAAAAGATACTGATAGATTATCTATATATGTATATTTTTAACAATTCTTTATATTTGCAACAAACAGGAAAAAATCATATTTTTTCAATATGGAAAAAATACACTCATAAATAACCATTAGATTAAATAACACCAGGTTGAAATGGTTTATGGATAAGAATTAATCCGGTTTATTTTGTATATTTACATAAAAGATTTTTATGACTTGGTTTATTCTTCATAAAACATCTTAATATATGTGTGTGTACGTAATAAAATGTTTAACTAGAAACGTACTCTTACTTCTTAGTTTAGTTGTTTAAACATACTATCTTTTCTTAATTACGCTTCTACAGCATACGCTGCATAAGTAAGTATAATTAATGGCAATCATTATTCGTTTTTGACTAAAAAGTACAGCAATAATAACTGTACCTAATTTATTTTAAATTTTTTATTCGTAATACAGAATACTAATTTATTTTAGTTTGGACGTAACAAAGTAGCTTATTGAAAATCCGACGTAGGTAGATTTTCGGGTTTTGAATCCACGTGGATGACACTTTCATAATTTGGCCTCACATAATAGAAATGCTTAACATCTTTTTGGACCACATCAACCAGATAGAACCTAATATCTAATTCACAATGCAGACCAAAACTTTCCGTTCTTAGACGTACTAGTTACTGGAATGATGGTTAACACATTGAAACATCAAGTATACAAAAAACCGACAGATACCTTAATGCCGAATTGCACCATTATCTAGCTTAGAAGTTTTCAGTGCTAAAAACTTTAGTACACAGGGGTAAAAACATCAGTTAAAGATTAAGCAAGGCCATCTAATGAACGCCTTGAAGAAAAACGGATACATACAAAAGCAAACATAGATAGAGGGAACAATAAACAACACAATAAAAAAAATCTAAAAAAGACCCTGTCGTAACTATCTTTCTTCCTTACGTAAAAAGCTGTACGGACAAAACAGTCAATATACTAAACATCAAAATGTTCTTCAATTCAACAAATAAAATAGACGCCAATTTTAAAAATCAAGAGCACAACAGCCACTCGAGTAATCAAGAGTCACATCCCAAGTTCGTGACGAGTTGGTTTATATTGGATAAACGAGGCACAGCGTCACTACACGGATAACAAAACATAAGCGGATACAAAATAATATTAAACAAGATTGGTTGCTGCGAAAAACTTCCTAGTCACCGGACACGCTATAAAATCCAAAGATACAAAAATTTTGGCTAAATCCCAGAACTTCTTCTCAAACTATACAAGGAAGCCATTGAAATCCAGAAGTACGGTAAGTTCAAGAGAGATAGTAATATCGATCTAGCCCCAGTTTGAAAAAACATGTTCCGGAAAACTAGTGAACTAAGACCTTCACGGACCATTGATCCGAACGGCCCACTATAATGACTTTTTAGGATCCTATATAATCAGTTTCAGTCCTTGTAAGTTTTCCAAACTTCTTAAAGTTTTTGAGTTTTGTGCAATGTCAAAATATGGAACGTGGTTCCCAAAAGTCTTTCTATGTTATAAAATAATCGCCGCGAAAACTAAAAATAAACCTTATTGAAACATTAAAAAATAAAATTAGAACTCAAGAGTTGCTACCTTAGAAGTAAAAAATAGCGAGTTTGTCAAAGTATCTTTGATAGACATGAAGATACAATAAGTTCTCGAAACATGTTCTAGGTTCTACAAATCATAAATTTTTTACCTTTAGCAGACTTTTGACATATACCAATATTAACAGCTGAATCACAATTGTAATTAAGTGGTTATAGTAAACCATGATCAGTTTTTTAAATAGTTTATCAAACTATTTATTTTAATACTATAGCATATAGTTTGTCTTCATTGATTGTCTTTACTGCAGTTTTAGGTATTTTAGAGTTAATGAGTTTGCTGTTCGCATAGGATAATATAAACTGGAGTTTCACATCTCGACTGTTTAACTTGTTTTAGTAATTTTCAAATATATCTAATCTCGTGCGATACTTCTAATGCATTTTTTAATATAGGTATGCTAATTGCTTAATGGAGTTTTTTACTTTCTTTGCAATTTCCCACTCTACAATTATTTTCAGTCATTTTTTAATTTCTTCTTTTTGCTAAATATCAAATTATTTTAATTGTTTTTTCTGGATTTAAAGTATTCTCCACTATGATATTTTTCAAATCAATAGAAAGTTGGACAGATTGTCCTAATTTCTAAATCAAGAAAACCTCTAAACGAGATAGTCATACCGATCAATAAGCCTACTTCCTGTAACAGCTAAAGTGTTTGAAAAATGAATACAAAAAAAAACTTTCGCAAATACTTAAGAGTAACGATGCAATTTTTAACCATCAGTTCGGATCCGAACAAATGCATTCTACAATAGAACAAGTACATCGAGTTGTCGACAAAATAAATGAAACGTTTGAAAATAAACAATACTGTTTCGCAGTATTTTTGGACATAACACGGGCATCTTACTTACAAAACAAACACTTTCTGGTTAAAGTCGGCACTGTCCTCAGGGAACTGTACAAGATAAATGCTGGAGTACCCCAAGAAAGTAACCTATTGTATATAAGAAGAATGCTAATGAGTACTCTTCGACATGTTATGTCAAATAATTTGCTAAATGTTCATTTACAGATTGCAAATAAAGTGGGATTCTTATTAGAAAAAAAATTCATATCTTGAAGGGAAAGCAAGATACGTTAAAAGTAACAATTTTTACTGATTTATTAAAGGGAAAAGCAATATCGAGGTGCATAAATATAGGGGTTAGTCGATATGACAACATAATATTAGTTTATCATATTTCGGTTATATCTTAATGAAATCGAGAAAAAAAATTTCAAAAGAATTATAGCATGCTAGGAAGTCAATACAAACGTGTACATATCACTTCAAAGCGGGTAGAATAAAAAAATATTTAAATAAAACTTGTCTAATGTGTAATACTTAGAACTTTTACTATTATTTCTTTGAAGCAAATAATATTATTTACACTAGGTCCTTTACTTGGTTTTAGATGGTAATTTGCTATGATTACTTCAACTTTTCCAATGTTTTTTTGCTACGGTGCTACGTTGATGTGAGAGCTGGACCCTCGATGGTAAAACAGAAAAAAGAATAGATTCATTCAAAATACATATACGCAAGTACACGAATGCTCTGTATTCCCTAAGTGAAGCTTAAGACCAATCTAGGGTTTCTAAAACGAATGAAAAAGAATAAAGATCTTTTCCTTACAATCAAGGAAAGAAAACTTTAATATTTAGGTCTTATAATGCGAGGGATCGTTATGAGATTCTCTGCCAGATAACAGACCTACACCGTTATATTTCTTAAATTGCGCGAAAACAATCATGTAAACACAAGAATTAAAATTGATTGGCTTAAAAAAATTTGACTAAATAAAAAACAATTAAAAAAAAGCTATTTTTATTAAATTTTGAAAACATTATTTCAGTAAGCAGAACTCATAGTTGAAAGATTTTTTCAGGAGGTTTAGCCGGACATAAACAAAAATCTTCAGAGCGGCGGTATCCCGCACTATGTTAGCCAATTCGAACGGCAACTTTTATAAGGATAATGTGCACTAGAAAGAAGATACTAAAACAGCATCAGAAATTAACATGTAAAAATTTTATCACATTAATTTATTTAAAAAAACTGCTAGCATATCGTTTGAATTTTTCTCATAATCTTCTCCTGAATTTTCTAAAAGTATGATAAAATAACGTCAGAAGTAAACAATCGTATCTTTAATGATTGAATAAAGTTATAAATGAAAACCAACGGTTGCAATGATTTAGTCATATGAGTCAGAGATTAATTTCTGAGTAAGATTCTAAAATTGTTCAAAAACTAGTTTTCGAGATTTTTTAAACAATTTTTTTTTAATATAGTTGCTCTGCTATTGACAGATTTCTGTCCATTAGTAACTTTTAGAGTAGTTTTCTTTGGTGTAGAAAGTAACTCACAGAATCTTGAGTTAACTAACTGTGCATTTTTAGAAGAAAAAAAAATTATTAGAAAAAATTAGTAGAAGCAGATAGTGGAAATGTTGGCTGGCACATGAATTAAAAGAGAACGTGCGCAAAGACAATAAAACACGAAGTTTCTATATATACCAGAAGCGTTTACAGAAGACATTTATATATGATATAACTTACAACATGCTTAAGGTATATTTTTACCTTAGTTTAAAGTAATACCATGGCAGAAAATTTGAATTATTACTATGTACATCCCGTTGCAGGAAACAATTATGGTAGGGTAGTACGATTGGTGGTGTTTGGCACTCCTTGATTTTTTTAAGATTCTAGATCTATAATTATATTTTGAGAAAAATCTTTATTATGTTTTATAGTTTCTTGGTATTGACACAAAATGTGGTTTTTAGTTATTGGCATCTATTGGAATGGTTAATTTTTCACTCAAACTTTTGTATTTACTTACCTAATAATATACGTTATGAAAATGTAAATGAGTTTCTAATTTTATACGGTATACATTGAAAAAAAAGTTTTTTTTGTTCCTAGAGGTAACGCAAATAAATCTTGCACTCAAGTCCACTTGTTTTTTCTGCAATCAAACTTATGTGAAAAATCCTTATGTAGCTATTACATTCAGTCAGACATTCTAGATAAAAATTGGTTAGCACACGATGAAAAGCATAATCTTTTGACAACATATGTAAATGTTGGGAGATGTGTTTTCTATTTCTGTATTTTCTTTGAATAATTGCTCTACATAAGATGTTTTTGTCTGTGGATATATTAGGTCTACGGAATTTTTTACTTTAAAGGTTTCAGCCGAATCTGCTTTGATTATAAGTTTTCCCCTTATGACTTTGAAAGCGCAATCAGGTTTGTAAGAAGAGATATGAGAAAGGATTCGAGATAATGTTGTTTAATTTTTTCTTTGGAATTACACATGTTTATTGCATTTCTAAAAATTTTCTTTTAAAAGTTCTTGTTTACTTTGTTCAATTTCATTCTTTTTGTGAGCTTGGATATCTGTTTTTTATTATGAATTTATTTCTACTGCTTTTGGTGATAATATAAGGCGCGTTTTTTTTATTACTTTATCTTTTTGGTTTTCTTTGGCGTTTTTGGTGACTGCAAAATACTTCGTAGCAATTGTGACGTTGCTAACTCCAACGCCATTCCGTCTTCAATTTAATTTCTTCTGACTCTTGGTCTCGTGCTTAAAATTATTTTTTCGTCTCTGAAACCGCCATCCAAATCATTTCATTTTTCAGTGTGTCCTGATATGATTCTTTAAGCTATTGCTTATTTAGATGATATTATTAAAGTTAATCGGCACGTAATCATTAAAAAAATAAATATTAGCATCGTTAGTATTTGGATGTAATCTCGAGTTAGCAGCATCAGCAGTACCTAGATTTTCATGAAAAATCTAACAGCCTGTACAATGCCAGAAAAACGTCGAATTACTAATAAATCTCTTGAAAGCAGAAACACACACCCTTGTAAGTATGTTTCTACCTGTAGATACAGAAAATAGAAAATAATAGTTATAGGTATCGGAAATTTTGAGGTTCAGCTTAAATTAACTAAATAAAAGCAAATATGTTTTTTGTTATACATTTGTATAGCCACCATAATAAAAAAATTATGAATAAATTCTGATTGTTACTAGTTCAATTACTTACGTTTTATTATTCACGTCATCAATTGTTTTGTATGAATTCAAATTTGTTCTATAAATAAAACAAAATGTATTAATTATAAAAATAGACAATATAACAATTTAAACAAACGGTTTTAATGAAAAAAGGAAATCGATGTTAGATAAAACCTGCTATAAAACGTTTTTGTGTTTACTTGAATTCGTAATGTCACTTTATTTTGGGAATATCTTTAATTTATGACGTTGTTTTATTATCTTTGTAAGTACCCACATACAATTTGTTGAATACCAACACATTTCCGAAATCTATTGGAGTTAGAGTTTGTTTTTATAAGAAAATTCGTTTTTATGTACATATTTTTGTTGGAATATTACGAACATTTTGTTTTAATCGAAACGAGGTAACTAAATTATGTTTTTGCTGCGTTGAGAAATAGTTGGAAGTTAGTCAATGCTATATTTAAACTCAAATTGGATGTGTTTTATTAAAAAGATATTATATTTAAATATTATACAGTTCGATCAAAATTAAATTGTATTTAAACAAAATAAATTCTTAGTATTGTTCAACTGATTAAACACATCTATTCCTATATGAAAATTTATAATATATACCGTGTGTCCCAACGATCTGGGGGTGGAAGATTACGCCTATACTGTTGATTTAAAAAAATATATTATAACAGATTCTTGTAGTCGACAACGAGGAGCATCTCGTAAAAATATTTTGGTGTATACAGGGTGGCCCATTTTCGAGTACCACATCAAACTTGTGTTTTCTTAAACGGAATGCCCTATATATTTTTATATATTTGAATTTTCTGTTAAATACTGAGCAAAATGATATTAAGTACTATGGATCTACGACCAACGGTTCCTGAGTTATTGACATTTTTATGTAAAAAAATGAGTCAATTGAGTAGGCTCCTGTTCCGCCATCTTTAAATATATCGAAGTGAAATTTTGGTATTTGTATTTCTAATATGTCTAGTATTGACATTTATACTCAAATCTCTTTTCTCTACATATACAGAGTGGTCCATTTTGCGCAATGTTATTTTTCTCAATTTTTTTAAATGGCACACCCTATATTTTATTACAGATTTGAATAGCATTTTTTACGAGCTTCTAATAGATACTCACTTTATGCTACCTATTCTTAAGTGTTTTTGAATTATTTAGTCTTACAGTTGAAAATTGCAATTTTTTTGTTTGTTTACTTTTCTTGAATTTTCTTCACATCATAGTAGCCCGATTTCCGCTTGTCCCTTTCTGTTCCTTAGCAACTTAACAAATGAAAGTCTCTTATTGTCAATAGTTCGTGAAATCATTGTTGATAGTAATCTGCATAGTTACCTTGTTAATAACTGGTTATCTACTTATTGTGCGATGAATTTCTCAAAAGAAGAGCTGATTAATATTACCTATGCTTTAGGAGAGGCTGAAAGAAACTGCTTGTTGGCGTCACGAATTTATGAACAAAAGTACCCTTTTGCTAGACATCCAAGATCTGAAGCATTTGAACATCTTCGAGAACGATTTGAAGACACAGGAAATGTCAAATATAAAAAAAGAGATGTAGAGCAACGTACAGTTACAAACGACGAAAACGAGTTGACAGTTTTATTAAGTGTAGAAGAAAATCCTCACGTAAGTGTTCGTCAGATCGCGGTGCAAGTAGATCTTAGCAAAACTTCAATACAAAGAATTATAAGCAAACATAAATTTTACCCATACCATTTATGCTTGCATCAAAGCCTACGACCGCAAGATTTCGCAGATCGCGTCGCATTTTGCAATACTATTATAGAAAAAATTAACCAACAACCCAATTTTATTGACTTTGTGCTATTGAGCAACGAGGCAAGTTTTAATAACGTAGGAGTCGTTAATAAACATAATATGCACTATTACTCCGTTGAAAATCCACAATGGGTACGACAGATAGACTACCAGAATCAGTGGACTGTGAATGTGTGGGGTGGTATTATCAATACGAATTTAATAGGACCTTTCTTTTTCGATGGTTTCCTGACAGGCGAAAAATATCTGCAATTCCTTCACGAAGATTTACCACAGTTGCTTGAAAATGTAAATCTACATACTCGACAAACTATGTATTACCAACATGATGGAGCCCCGCCGCACTACCATAATCGAGTACGTCGGTATTTAGAACATTGGCGCGAAGATCGGTGGATAGGTCGCGGTGGTCCCATTGCTTGGCCAGCGAGATCACCCGATCTCACTCCCCTAGACTTTTTTCTTTGGGGATATGTGAAACAGAAGGTGTATAAGGATTTGCCTACTACACCGGCCAATATGAAAGTTCGAATTGAAGAGGCCTTTCGAAGAATTCGAAGAACTACCCTTCAAAATGTTAAAACAACTTTCACTAGGCGGTTGGCACTGTGTATTGCTGAAAATGGAAACATTTTTGAACATTTAATATAAAATTTATAATTCATTGTGTCCTTTAATTCCATTTTAAAGATTATGGTTATACTGTTCCGTTCTACGAGTAAATAATAGTTCCCTGTTCTGTAGTCTATTGTTTCATTGTCCTAATTTATTTTATAGACCCTTATTGTGACAAATTCAAGAAAAGTAACAAAATTTTGCAATTTTCAACTTTAAGACTAAATAATTCAAAAACACTTAGGAATAGGTAGCATAAAGTGAGTATCTATTAGAAGCTCGTAAAAAATGCTATTCAAATCTGTAATAAAATATAGGGTGTGCCATTTAAAAAAATTGAGAAAAATAACATTGCGCAAAATGGACCACCCTGTATATGTAGAGAAAAGAGTCTGCAATTTGAGTATAGAGGTCAATACTAAACATATTAGAAATACAAATACCAAAATTTCACTTCGATATATTTAAAGATGGCAGAACAGGAGCCTACTCAATTGACTCATTTTTTTATATAAAAATGTCAATAACTCAGGAACCGTTGGTCGTAGATCCATAGTACTTAATATCATTTTGCTCAGTATTTAACAGAGAATTTAAATATATAAAAATATATAGGGCATTCCGTTTAAGAAAACACAAGTTTGATGTGGTACTCGAAAATGGGCCACCCTGTATACACCAAAATATTTTTACGAGATGCTCCTCGTTGTCGACTACAACAATCTGTTATAATATATTTTTTTAAATCAACAGTATAGGCGTAATCTTCTACCCCCAAATCGTTGGGACACAATGTAGTTTTGAAAACAGGTTTTTAAAATTGAAACTGTTACTTTTATTTGTTAAGAATAAAGTAACGTAAAAGTATTGGTAAATATGAAGTATAATTTTATTTAAAACCTGAAAAAAAGAGACCAATTTTAGTTAAATGTAAATTTTGATTAATATTTTAACATTAAATTTAGAGAAACAAAACTAATACAAACTGTACAAACATACTGCCATCAGCACCGACAGAAAAAGCATTAAATATTGAAGGCAAGTCTAAGCTTGAATTTATAAGTAAACAAATAAATGAAGTACCAATAGATAACTGTTTTTGACAGCATCCGCAACAATTGTGACTTAGCATTCAAAATTAAATAAATTAAAACGATTATAAACATGGAAAAGTAGCAACAATATTACAAATTACTAAATTGATAACGTAACCATGAAGGTTAAGAAAAATGCAAAAGCTTATCTAAGTGCAAACTGTGACTGTTAACATAAACCAATGAGGTATTTATACCTCATTGATATACTAATCCTATTGAAAACTTCGATATGGAGTTACTGAAAGGAAACGCCTAAAGAATTTTGTAAGTTTTGTTGATGATCACAAGATTAAATAGAAAATGCGACTGATAATTGAAAACAATTAATAATAACTAATATTCATATATAATTAAATTAATAATAATAATTAAACATTTCGGACGAGACTATTCGTAAACTTTCAGATAGATATAACCTTCGGGTATAACGAGTATAGACTATGTTGTAAATGGAAGAAAAAGAATGCATAGTTAATGAAGTCAATGAGGAAATAATGCTATTAAGTTTGTTTTGGAGTTTTTTGATGGAATATTAATTAGTTTTGTTATAGTCCAAGAAAATCTGTAGTTGTTTGCTCTAATTCAATGTCTCAATGGTTAAAACAATGTTATTAGTTCATGAAAACGTAGATATTTCAAGATACTCAAAATTTCGATCATTTCTGAAGAAACAGTCAGTTGCGTATGAAGTTAAACAACCTTGGTAAGTCGAAATAAATTTTATTAAAACATAAACAAATTCACAATAACACAATTCTGCAAAAATTTAAATATGTGCTAAATATTTTGTTTTTCGCTGAGATTATTACCATGATTGGGATAGCTGGTGGATGTCGCCGTGAGGATTTGCATGCAGTGGATCTTGATGATATTCAGGATACTAATTCATAGCTGGTAATTACGATTACTAAATTAAAAACAAGCCAAAGAATATTATCGATGAAATGGAAAATGTCAATGTTCTGGAACGGTTTCAAAGATATGTTGGCTTGCGACCAAAAATCTTAGATAACCATAATCTTTTCATAATATACAGTAACGGAAAAAGTATTTTGCAGCGAGTAGAGAGATTCATACCATCGAAGAAATTCTGAAGAAAATTACCCAGTATTTAGGTTTAGCAAATATTGTAATGTATGTACCTATACCGGGCATAGTGTTCGTCGTACATCGACTACGTTTCTAAGATTGAAGGAAACAAGAAGATAGTTCGTATAATACAAGGCGACGAGACGTATGTGGTATCAGAAAAATGTAAAAAGATTGTTTCTACGACTTCTTTAGTTCATAACGGTCTTTCTTCGAATTTTATAAGTGGAAACACAGGTTGCACTATTAATCTATATATATAAAAATGTTATGTTGGTTTGTGTACGCTTCAAAAACTCAAAAAGTTCTGCACCGATTTAGTTGAAATTTTAACATGATATAAAATCCGCATCAAGGATTGTTTGTATCAATTTTTTCTGCATCAGTCACATATCTGCGACCGCGAGAAAACAGTTTTTTTAACGATCAGCTGTGTACCAGTGACCGCGCCATCTGCCGTAAGCGAGGAAAACACTCGCTGACAATCGCAATAGTAATGACGCAGTCACATGAGAAACAATTTCGTTCCCAATTACATTGTTTATTTACAAAAAAATTTGCATCTGATTCTGATTATTATACAATCTGAATTAAATATTCACTTAAATCAAGAATTTTTGGTGTAATAGTGTTGTGATCGAACTGGGCCTTTCACCAAATCATAAGTAGAGGTTATATTTTATATCAAAGATGGACAGTAAAAATATTATTAACTGACAGGCAAAATAAAAGGACTTATTATAATTCAAGTGGATTTCTAACATAAGTGAGTGGTTATATCTTTTTTATTACATCTAACACGTGGACGTAATTATATTATTTATTTTGGATTAACCTCACTTTTAATGTATATAAATATAATTACATTAAAACTAGCAATTATTAATTAATACGAATGTCAACCATTCAATCACAATGTGCCACTGCGAAGCGTGGCAAGGTACAGCTAGTGTTACTATAAATACTTAGATTTATCAAATTCATGTTGATTTTGTAAATAATAAATAAGAATTCAGTTGATTTATTTTATTTAAATCCGACAAAACCTTTACCGGACTAGTACCGTAAAGACCGGACTGTAATCATTAACGTCAGCGTGGCAAATATGATGCAGTATGAAATCATAGTTATTTGTATCACTAGTCCAGAAAGTGTTATTTTGCGAGTATGAATATATTTGATAGCCGAAGTGAAGCCGAGGCCTACAAAATGCGAATACTCTCAAAATACTTTGAGGACGTGTGATACATACATTTTTTTGTGCTAACCAACACATGATAAAACTGAAACCTGTAATGACACAATTCAATTGTTTTTGAAATTTATTTGACAATTACATAACATTATTACAATTTAATTTATATGAAAATAAAACTATTGTTGTTTTTAGCAATTGTAAGATAGAAACAAATTTGTAATATTTGTTTAAAAAAATTTTGTTAGTATTATTCTAAAAAATAACACAATGGTGTATGTCAATAAATCTGACAGATTGACAGCTGAGGTTTAATTAATTAATGATTATTAGTGCCAACTTCTAGTTATAAAATTCTACTACAAATTGCAGGCCGACTATGATGCCTGTAAAATACATCAAAACGGACGGAAGCACAAAAATTGATTTTATGTTTACGAACATTTAATGGAATTTTTGTCAAGTTCTAACCAGCTGAGTTTTTGCGTGAGGTTAGAGTAGTAAAATTTATAGTGTTATCTCAATCATGATATGCTGCTAATATTCAACTAACACTATAATCAACAATTGAATAGTTTTAGTAAATTTCGTTCATGTGACTAGAAACTAATGGCACAACATGCTAGTCCTGCTTACTTTGTACTTTCCTATAAGGAAAGTATAGCGATCGCAATTTTTTTTGAAGAATTTTACGTTTCAAGGTCTTCTAAATCAGAAAAACGTATTTTTGACAAAAAATGTTTGGGTGTCTGTGTCGGTGTGTAACGTTGTACCCACGATAACTCTCGAACCAAAAGTCCTAGTAACTTGAATTTTGGTATGGAGCTAGCTTTTCATATTCTGTCGGTTCTATCAGAAAATGGGTCTGATAAAGAAACCGGAAGTGGGTGTATCCGCCATTTTGAACAGTTTTTTTAATATAATTTTGTACGAATGTAAATTATTCAAATTATTTTTATAGTTTCTTATAAAGATAATTCTTCCTAACAATTTACTCAAATAATTTTTTTTCTATCATTAACAATTTATTAGATATTTAATTTACAATTTAAACTGAATTTCATTATATAATCTAGGTTCGAATCCTGCCTGCGACGATTTAAAAAAAAAATTTTTTTGCATAACTTTACGTTTCAAGGTATCCTATGTCAAAAAAAATATTTTTGACAAAAAAATGTTGGGTGTGTGTTTGTGTCTTTCTGTGTGTAACGAGGTACCCACGATAACTCTCGAACCAAAAGTACTAATAACTTGAAATTTGGTTTAGAGCTGGATTTTCATATTCTCTCGGCTTTATCAAAAGATAGATCTGATAAAGATGCCGAAAGTAGGTGTATCCGCCATTTTGAACAGTTTTTCTTATACAATTTTGTACGAATGTAAATTATTCGAATTATTTTCTTATAAAGATAATTCTTCCTAGCAATTTATTCAAATAATTTTTTTAACATTAACAGTTTATTAGATATTTAATTTATAATTTAAAGTGATTTCCATTATATAATCTAGGTTCGAATCCTGCCTGCGACGATTTTTTTTAGAAAAAATAAATAGCCGGTTGCAAAACAATCTGGTTAATTGGCGATTTACTAATCGGTTTTAATACAAAAATATCACTGCAAAGTGGTTTTATGACAACATAACCTTATAAAAATACATTTCTTCATCATTTCTTATAGGAAAGTCGTGTGGTGGCCACGTCAGTTTTTTTATTTTGTTCCGCATTTAGCAATGAACCTAAATTTTAGAAGAATAACAAGTAGAGGTAAAGCTATAACGCTATAAATTTTTGATTATTCATACAACGTCGTTTCTAGAAATTCCGAGCTGAATATAACATCTTTGCTACTCACTTAACATTCAAAATTCAAATCCCATTCTACGAATTTAATACTTTTAAGCAATCTTATTTCTACCAACGCAACGCTCTAAATTCTTTTTGACAATTATTCACCATTCGTTTAAAAACGCATTTAACACCTTATACTTTTTTAACAACTTTCAGCCAACGCTCTAAACTTTTTACCTACTATTCTAAACGAACTTTTTATTCTTAACATTTACAGATCATTTCATCAACTTAAAAAAATTGTTGCCAATTTTTTCTGTACGGTGCGAAAATTTTTTGATATGATATGATATATCAATTCAATAAATTATTCACCAACTTTCTAAAAGCTTAACGTACGTCAAGGGGTGAAATAATCGTAATCAAAATAAAATCAAATTAAGAGGTGGAGAGGGTATTTTAACGCTTCACAATTTTTTTTTAAGAAGAAGGAAATTATTTATAAATTAAAGCGCTTTTGTAGCAATTTTAAAGTGTTTTGGCATCAAATATGTAGGGTGGTCCAAAAGCCTGTAACAAAATTCATAATTTCTAAAATAATTATTTTTGGAAAATACTCTCGCACCGGTCGATTTTTATTTTTTGTTAAACACATTTTAGCATAAACAAAGTTTTTACCTAAAATTCAAGATGGCGACCGCGCTCCATTTTGTTAAAAAAGTTTAAATGAAAAAGGGGATCATGTGATACATCGTAGGAAAGCTCTTAACAGTGGGAAGTCAAATCCCATTTTAAAACAATCAATTAAGGTATAACAAAATGGCAACCTTTTCAATGCGTCATTTTTTTCTTTTCTGAAACGCATAACAAATTAAAAAAAAAACATTTTCGAATTTCAAAAAAACAAATTTTAATTCTGTAAAAAAGTAATCAGACGTTTAATAAGTCAGTTTATGGTCACCGGAGATGTTCAAACTGTTTGCCTTCAAAGTACTCCCCTTCAAGTAACATACACTTCTGCCAATATTTCTTCTACTGCTGGGATTTTTTCATTCCTATTTTTTCTTAGAATGGTGTGCACTGTATTTTTTTTTAAATTAAGCTCTTCCGCTAGCATTTCCAGAACGATGGGAATATGAAAAAAATGTACAAATAAAACGCAGCAAAACCATCTAATTTAACCATTTGGTCTCTCGGGTGTTTATTGAGGGTCAGTTGGGTTGTAAAGAGAGGAGAAAGCAATCTGTCTAGATTTAGTTTCCTTTTGAGATCAAACAGACCCCCCACTATACAAAAATTTTTTAGACAAATTTCGTATATCATGTCATACATCAGAGAGGTATTTTAATGTTTTCAACATAATATTACATAGTAAACATAAGTAAGTACCTACTCAATTATTAAATTGTTTTTATGAGAAAACAAAATTTTTCAGATTTTGCTAACTCTTCAAAAATTGTATCATCATTTAAGTTGGTTTAAAATCATTTTTTTAGTGAATAAGTGTTGCTAAAGTTGAATGTTTTATTATTTTTGTCAAAGTTTTAGTTCACAGCGCTTGCTTTGGTGCTTTTGCGACAAAACAAGTTTAACAGTCTATTTATTGTTTAAACGCTTTTGTTTTGTGGGGGGAGGGGGGAAGGTCACTATCTCTTCTACCGCCTCACCTTGTGGGTACGCTTCTAGCACTCTCTTACTTTTTAAATATTTATCCAACATGCCACAGTGCTTATAAAATTTTTCTAAACTTGAAATCAATTTTTAGATTACATTGTTTAGCAATTTTCGTTAAAAAATTTTTAAGTCTTTTGTTTATGTTATCAATTTTTTTCTATACATAAATAATAACCTATTTTGCATAATTTTGTTGCTGAATTTTCACAATACGCTTGTTTAGAGTGAAAAACTTTTATCGTTGTACCCTAAAAATAGTTGTTCTGCATTTTTTGCTTTATTTTTGCACTATGATTTCACCTTCTAAATTAAAACCTGTTAATCAGATACACGTTGTATGTATTTACTGCTTTCTAACCAATAAACGTTTATTTGTTTCTTTTTTCTGAGTTTTAACTATTGTTATCATTCGGTTATTGCTATCCCAACGTGATTCTATATAAAAAACAAATACATTTAAAGTATAAATAACAACACAACGGTTAGTTAAACGAGCTCTCAATCATCATAAAATAGAAACCCACTAAATCAAAAATCTTAGCACTGAATAGATAACAACAACTGATTTAAATACGATAACTTCATAATATTTTATTGATACGATTATTGTATACCGTACTAAAGTTATTGGTATTTGTGTTCAAATTTGCACGATTGTTATGTTTGCTGTTAAAAATAATCTCGGCAATTATTCTTTTTTTGAGTTTTGGTTCTACATTTAAGATCGTAGCCGATGTTTTAACAAACATATTAAGAGTTTGTTATCCAATTAATAGTTGTTTGTTTTGTCTGACCTATATAACATTTAGTGCATTTCATGCAATCGATTTTGTATATAATATTGAGTTTGTCGTTTGATTAATTTTATTTTGGAGTAAATGATGATTTAAATATTGTCATTTATCGCTATTTTTAGGTTAGTATTTTTTAAAACTAGAATGAGTTTTTTTGTTAGACCTGGAACGTTTATGATTTTAGTATATTTACAAATAGATTAGAATTAGTTTGGGCCAATGCTAACGGCATGTTATCAGTATTATTAGTGTGGAATATTGATTTTGCCTAATAGGTTATTAATTTTAAAATGTTTAGGTTACGTTTAGCATAAAATTGTGGATTACCAAAACTCATGATATTGTTTTTTTATAAATTTAATTATGCTAATTTTGCGTGCATGTTTAAAAAAATTATACGGTTGGATAGCTACTGGACATTATAGGATTAAAGTATTATTTGTTTAACTATAATAAAATCGTGTAACTACTACCACTCGCTGAAATTTTAATGTTGCAGTAAAGTCACTCTCTTGTGAGGACTGGTATCTATTCTAATGACATTATTTTTTAGGTTTATGGGTTATATTTGGAGTATGTGTTTTCATACGTAAGTAATTGTACTAAATGCTTGGTTCTTATTGTAATTTTTTGAAAATATTCTTTATTAATAGCAGTAACCTTTTCTTTTTTGTGACATATATGCATTTTGAAAGACTGAGAAGAAAATTGAGCTAAAATATAAGCAATGTAGTCACATGATTTGTGTCTCCATCATCATTTGAGTATGCCGACAAAAAATTTTACGTATAGACTATGCGTTGGAAGAGAAACGGGACGAACTCCAAACGAATCCGTTCCGAAACTTTTACTTTTTAAATGTACCTATAATTTGATTTTTAAGTTTTTATTTTATTTGAAAACATGTATTATCAAAAAAAAACATAGTAATATACCTTTCTTCCACATCTAGTCAGTCTGATTTGCATGATTTTTGTATTTACTAAGATGAGGTCTTTCGGGTTTGAATCGAACTAAGAATCTCTAAAGAGGTATTTAGATGCTTGTTTGAGTTCTCCGATTTTTTTCTCGCGCTCTGAGAAACTTTGCTTACAACAATAACACGGTCCAAATTCTGAAGACGTTGTCATCTTAGTATAGACTTCGGCTGTGGAAGCCTTCGCTATTAGATTTTTATATTCTAAGAATCTCTTTAATATTAATATATATAAGTTTAACTTTATTGGTTGCTTACGCTTACAAATTGGTTCTTGCTTCCCCTATTTACAATTATTACATTATATTCTGTTTACATTTTTTTAAATTTGTTAATATATAAATTATAAAATAACATGTTAATAAGTCCACCGTTTTTTGAGATTAAGAGTTTAAACTTTCAAATTTGATTACTCTTTAAACAAACTTCAGATAAGAATGTTAAAGGTATCAAAAACAACTGGGATCGCGCAATGTTTTTAAATAAACAAAACTTTTTAAATATAAATATAACTTTGAAAACAGTAACGGAAAAATTATATAAAAAAATCTATTTTATATGTGTAATTTAGGTGTTGTGTGTGTATGTAACAAATTTCATTAGTTTGTAATACATTTTATGCACACATTTTAATTATTTACGATTAGTATGAGATTCTATAACAAAATCCTTTTTATTTGTTATCTTTCATTTTTGAATTAGATTTATAACAAAACATTTGAAATAAATTGTGTAATCATTAAATGCAAAGCTTTATATAAAACGCAAAAATGTGAATACGCGCAAAGGATAATAAAAAAAGTAAAAATTAATGGACAAAGACGTCATTTGACGTCACGATGCTTTTTTTGACGTTTCTGTATATTTTGTTCAACATCTGTAAGATAGATGTATGTACAGCACACCCACATGTCAACATGCTCCGCCTGGTGAAAGGAATAGGCTACCGCCACCGCCCAAACGTTTAAAATTCAATTTGTTCCTATTTTAACACTCTTCAGACGACGTAAGAAATGTATTTCTATATGTGGATGTAACTGATACAAGCATAAGATTTTTTCTTTAGGACGCCTCGTATATATTCACTAATAAACTTTAAACTATTTTTAAATTTGTTCTGCTAAATAGCATACTCCCAACTATACGTGTACTAAAACTAAGGTGCAGGAACGAAATATTTCGGTTTCAAAATAGATTTTATGTTAACAATAACAAATTAAAGTAAGGAAATACCTGTGCCTCAAACACAACATAAAATTGGCAACCGCGCCTTTTATAAAATTTAATATTTTCAGAACATCTATTGTGTACAAGGGTCAAATGTTTCAACCCCTAACGTCATGGGTGGTTTAAAGCGCCACTAAACTTTGTTATATAATACCTCAATATTTACGCACATGTTTTCACATGTTGCGTTTGTCATTTTATTTGTCCATTTAAGGGTTGAAAATTTAGTTTTATAACTCTTCTCGAGTTTTATGTACATCCTTAAGTTATAAAAAAAAATCGTTGTTTTTTTTTATTACGTCGTGCCAGATAAAGATTCAGTCGAAAAGAAAAGTATTTTGCAAAAAGGTTTAAATTTTCATTTTATCTAAAGTGGACCTGAGCCAACAGACATAAAACTTTAAAAAAGATAAAACAGGTCAAAACAGAAACACATGAAAAATTTAGAAAGAAACCAGATTTCAGGTATAGTAAGTAAAGTATTGGCAGACAAGTGAAGAGGTGGCTACCGTATATAAACATTGATAATTCAAGTGGGTGACAGACAGACAGTTTAAGCGGAACTAATTTTGCTTGATGAAGGGTACAATATGTAAACTGTTACTAAATAGATTATATACACAACCATCCGACGCCATTTGTTTCACATTTGATTAATTAAATTATTTAAAACATATGTCAGAATGTCATAGTTATATCACAAACAATTTTCTTTAGAGGTCAAAATAATTCGTAACATGATTTTTGTTTTTAATGTTTTATAGTGCATTACATTAATTTTTCAGAGAAAGTCAAGACTGTCCAATTACAACTAAGCATTATCTCTTGCGCCTAAAGAAAGAAGTTTTCTTTTGAGTACTAAATAAAAGTAAGCCTATATGTAGTTCTATTCTTGTTTAAAAGTAACTAAATAAACAAAATATTTAATAATAATAAACAAAGCTATAGGGCGATTTATGTTTTCCGTTTAAAGTCAGTATAATATATTTAATAAAAATACTTTGAATATTGGTAGAAATTTTATTAATAAGATGGCAAAGGTCGAACAAATCATTTGAACAATGCTAAAATAAGTACTGACACTTAAAATACCAAATTAATCTAAAAAACATTAACTAAAAGTTTTTTTTTCAGACAGAAAACTTTTGTAAAAAAAAATTAAACGAGCATCTATATTATCAGATGCATTCGTAGTTACTCTTACTAGACTTTTTGATTTCTGGCGTTACCGAAGTTTAGGTAGCTTACATTTGAAAAACAAACTTTGGATAAAATTTTATAAGCCAGAGTAAAAATGTAATAAATAATTAAACTAAGTGTGAGATGAGCAGGCCCGCGCCTTTGTGCAAATTTAAAATAACGCCTCAAATTTTTGTTACGCTGAAAAATAATTTTAAAAAGTATTTTTATAAATTTATTATCATTTTTATATTTTACAAGTAGAAGCCATAAGCCATACAACTATTTTTTCATTGAGGTACATAACATAATTATAAACTTATAGAGAACAGAAATATATTCTAGCAGTATTACAACTCAAAATATATGATACAAAAGCACAAGAAATAAAAAAAAAATCAAAACATTAAAAATACTCGTTTATATATCACAGAACAAAACTGATCGACAAATAAAAACAAAACAATGTATTATTTTAATAATGCAACATGTCACCTTTTCAAGGTTAATATATATCCAGGTATTGATGTTAATATTTTAGCTAAGTGCTTTAATTTTTGCAAACTGTTTAATTAAATCTTCGGTGTCTAATTTGTTTAGCTGGTCCGTTTTTATTGAAATGATAGCAAGATTACTTAGTCGGTTTTGCCCCATGGTCGATCTTAATAAATTTTTATTATTTTGACTTTTGAAAAAGATCGTTCTGCGGTAGCAACAGAAACCGGCATTGTTAATAAAATTTTGCAATTTTTTGGCGAACAAAGAAAGCTCGCGGATTGAAATCCAAATTTTTTTTTGTAGACCATTATGCCTACCACGCATATTTGCCCCATTGTCGTAACCTTGACCCCGCAGATCGTTGATATTTAAGCCTTCTTTTTCTAACGCCGACAAAAGAAATTTTGTCAAGTCTTTACCCTACACATCATCTATAGGACAAAATAATAAAAAATGTTCTTCTATATAAATTCTCGTGCTCTTTAAATTAACAAATATTATACAAACTGAAATTTGTTCTTGGTGACTAGAGTCAGGAGTGCAGTCTTTCACCGATCAAGTTGATTACTTCATTTTATATTTTATCCCCGAGATAGTTTTTGTGATCTTTTATTTGAGAGCGTTTTGTATGTTCTGACATAATCGAGTCAAATTTGGAAATCGTTTATATGCATTTTAAAAAGTTACCATTGTTTTTCTCAAACAACTTATTACTACTTCCACGAAAAGCTAAATTTTGCTGACCTAAAAACTGAATCACGTAGAAAATTATTTCTATAACTGTTTGCCAGTATTTAGTTTCTCTGTTTATTACATTTTGAATTTCAGAATTAATTATTTCATTTTTATTAAATAACGGTTAGAAAGATCTAGCAGTTTTAGAACATTCTTGATATGTAACTTGCTCTTTTCATGAATGTTTAAATGTTCACTTAAATGCTGCCAGTCATTGTAACCAGATTCATCACTAAGACGAACAGATCTCAAATCGCTGCCATTAAAAATTTTGCAACAGAAGCAGTAAAGTGAATTTTTTGTTTTGAAATACAACAACTAGAAACGCTCAATTTTTTTTGTGTTCGGTAAAATTCTAAAGAAGCAACTATTGGAAAACTTATGCCCCGAGTTCGAACTATATCTCGGATAAATATCCTTTTTGTTTTGATAATGAGCAGGGTCACGTTTTATTAATTCTTGAATATTATTAGGACGTAATTTTTTTGGCCATAGTCCAGCATTTTTTGAGAGTTGACTCATAGTTTCCGTTCTGGTAATTTTTGAAGTTCATTTCTCATTATCAGCGGAACTTGAAAATGTTGATGGATTGCTTTCTAGATCAGTTTCTTGTCTCCTGCTGATATTTGTTTCAAGTACAGGTTCAGAATATTGGGATTCAGCTGTATTATTGTTTTTATTAATATTTGGCAAAGTAGACTCGGGTTTGAAAAAAAATGCGTAATTTTGACATGGTTTTCCAGTTCTTCTTCTCTTTTTCTTTTATTCAGAAAATTTTGGTATCCAAACAATTTCTTCTTTTTTTCTGACATTCTGTATACTGTAAAGAAATTAATACTTAAGTAAACAAATTGACAAATTATTCATGAAAAATGAAAATGTTCCGACGTCTAAAACTCGAAAGTCTTTTCTCAACATTACTTAGTTCAAGTTATTTCAAGATTTATAAATTTTTATAAACAGTAATACTAGTGCTTATCAATTATTCTGCTTGAATTTACTTCAATTAACAATGATGTTTATATAATCAAATATAAAAGGATTTTTGAGATGCAAGTTTTTGTTTTAATAAATTTAAAATAAAAAATAAATTTTAGATGAACTCACCTTAATTCACAACACAAAACTCAACACTGTAAAGTCTGTAAAACTAAGAAAACTAAAGTTTCAAAAGGATATATCTTATACCCCATGCACTTTTTCAGTTCGCCAAGTTAATTATCGATCAGACATTAGGCAACAAATGAAATCGCGACCGATGCAGCGCTTAAATATCTAAAGTTTTGTACATTGCAAGCTCAGGCAGGAAAAAACGCTTGTTCGCTCGTTGGCTCGTTGCAAGCCAAATTTCAAGCTCAAACATGAATAAAATCAGATTTGTTTGAGTTCACGCAATTCATGTTATCATGTTACGTATTACGTATTCGATCGAATAAATGCGTACTCTCATTTGGAAAATATATTATTTTAGAGAAGTAATTCGGTTCTCTCGTCTCAAAGAATAAAAATAAAAAAATAAACAAATAAAAAACAATGTAATAGCTAGCAATTCCTGTCTGGTTTTTTATCATTATAAATTTTGTTTTGACAATGTTGTTTGTTGCTTTACTATACGTGGTTTTTCTAAAAGCATGAACAGTAAATATAACTGCTGTTTGTAACTGTGATTCGGCAGTCAATTTTACACCATTTACACATTCATAGATACATAGCATAAACTACCTTTTTTAATTCGCATTTTTGGTTATCTGTCAATTTTGTTTGCAGAAAACAGTAAAATTTTGTGTGCTCAAATGCGACGAGTGAGCGAAGACGACACTTCTTTAAATTTTATCAGCAAGAAAGCGGCAGGTCAACATGTAAGTTTGCACATGCGAAGACTCTGACTTCCTAAAGAAAATGAGCTCATAAAAGATGGTTGAGTGGTTTTGGAGATGCAGCAAGGTAAACATACAGTCAGATGGACATACAAATGCGAAATTTTATTTTTCGTATACTTTTAAGTAAGCAGTACGATATTTAAATTCTAAGTGATTTTGGCGTACCCCGCGTTGTAATGGAACACCCAGATGTTAGTCTTAATCTAAACAGAAAAACCACAAAAGCTTAAGATCTTATAAGAATACTACGCATTATTCATGTCAGAATTTTTTTTCTCTTCTAATGGTCATTCATAATTATTATTAATTAAAAAAAAATATTATTGGGAATCTGTTAAGTTCTATAGCAATCAATTTCGCTCGTATTTGTACTTTTTTAACTTACAAAAATGTGTTCTATACCATGTTTGCTAACTACAAAGCTTTTCCAAAAATCGAAACTTAAATGCGTTTAAAACAAAATTTGAAAAGTGTGTTGCTGTTTCAATAGATAGTCTCAAAGATTGTCTAAAAAACTTTATAAAGCCCTATCTGAACCTGTGCCTACCCTAAAATGTAATTTAGAAATGTTTTTATTTAGTAAATGTAGCCTAATTTGCTAATTTTATATATTACTATGCTGGATACTCAGTATGAATCATATTCTATAATGTAGGATTACTATTGGGAAACGTTTTCTTACAAATTTTAATAATTTTCTCTATAATAATAAATCTTGTAATAACATTTTGAAAATAACAGCCGAAGTATTTTAGGAAATTCACTCACATGCCAAAATTTGTAGAATTGGCAAACACAATCGTATGGAAATTAAACAATTTGCGATAAATTTATGAATAAGTTATCTACATTGCTGCTTGAAGTTATTTCTATAAGAATTTTAATCAAAACCTTACAAACTATTCATGTTATTTAGGCGTTTACTACGATAAATTTATCACAGTACTCTATCTATCTATGACTATGGGAAAGAAAAAATTATTTACACGTTCGTATTGAAACGTTCAAGAAATTACTTGCAAACGCAAGAGTCTTCTAGAATGCTGTTATCTATTTTCTAGAAGTTATAACGAAAAGTGAGGAACGATCGAGAAGGATTTCCGCATGTCTTTATATAGCGACGAGACAGATCGTAGGTCAATTATTGTCGAAACGCGAATGCAGCTGTATTAAGAAGATTATCAAGTGAAAATAAATCGTTAGCACGTGTGTGTCTACATAAATAAATCGAGAATAATCGTGTATGTGATAATTAGTGTAAACAAGTGTGAAATCCGAGGACGTTATCTTATCTTAAGTGATATAAATTATAGTGTAAGTGTTTTTATTAAATATTATTATTAGATTTAATTAGTTCGGTTAATTTAAAAGTGTATATATTTCTAGAATAAGTAAACGTAGTTTTAATCGTTTAAATAAATTAGTTAATAATAAATAAATACGCAACATCTATTGGACATTCTTACCACCAAATGCGAAAACCTCAGCCAAGACCAACTGGCTAAAGTTAAAGTATTGATCCAAGAGTACCAAGATGTGTTCGCGCTGGAGAGTGGCTCCAAAGGAAGAACTAACGTGGTGAAACATAAAATTAATACCGGAGACGCTCGGCCGATACGACAACATCCACGCAGACTTCCTTTGGCGAAAAGAGAAGAAGCCGAACAAATAATTACGGATATGGAGAGGGAAGGCGTGATTGAACCTTCAAGTAGTCCATGGGCATCCCCAGTGGTACTCGTAAAGAAGAAGGATGGATCAACGAGGTTTTGCGTAGACTACAGGCAGCTAAACGATGTGACCAAAAAGGACAGCTACCCTTTACCCAGAATTGACGATACGCTAGACACCCTGTCAGGATCCCAGTGGTTTTCTACGTTAGATTTAAAGAGTGGATACTGGCAGGTAGAATTAGAACCCAAGGATCGTGAAAAAACAGCTTTTACGATAGGAACTGGTTTGTGGCAGTTCACTGTAATGCCCTTCGGCCTGTGTAACGCTCCTGCAACGTTCGAGCGTTTGATGGAGACCATCTTGCGCGGATTGTCTTGGAAGACGTGCTTGGTTTACCTGGACGACGTGATCGTGGTTGGAAGGTCGTTTGAAGAGCACTTGAACAACTTGAAGGAAGTATTCCAGAGATTACGTGGGGCTAACCTCAAACTGAGCCCAAAGAAGTGCCACGTATTTAAGAAGGAAGTCCAATACCTTGGCCACGTCGTATCTAGAGATGGAGTAAGGGCTGACCCAGACAAAATCCGAGCAGTGCAAGCATGGCCAAGACCGATCGACAAACATCAGGTCCGAAGTTTCCTTGGGTTGTGCACTTATTATAGAAGATTTGTCCCCGGATTTGCCAATATTGCCAAACCATTGACAAAACTAACCGAAGAAAAAGCAGAATTTAGATGGAATGAAGACTGCGAAAATTCTTTTAATCAACTAAAACAGGCCCTAGTCACTTCGCCGATTTTGAGTTATCCACGAGAAGATGGAAAGTTTGTTTTGGATACCGACGCAAGCAATATGGCCATAGGCGCGGTCCTTTCGCAGATTCAAGATGGACAAGAAAAGGTTATCGCGTACTTTAGCAAGGTTTTGTCTAGGCCAGAAAGGAATTATTGCGTGACTAGAAAGGAAGCTGTTAGCAGTCGTTAAGTCCATCGAACATTTCTACAAGTATTTGTATGGACGAAAATTCTTACTGAGAACAGACCACGCCGCTTTAAAATGGCTACTGCAGTTCCGTAACCCAGAAGGACAAGTAGCAAGATGGATCGAGAGACTGCAAGAGTATGACTACGACACAGAACACCGTGCCGGAAGCAGTCATCGGAACGCTGATGCCTTGTCCAGAAGACCATGTTCGGCGGACTGCAGCCATTGTTCGCGACTGGAAGAAAAAGTCGAATGCCTCTGGAGAACTGCTATGGTTGATGATGAGTGGGAACCTGAGCAGTTACGTCGCGAACAAGAAGACGATCCTGAAATAAGACTACTCCTGGACTGGAAAGAAAGCGGCCGACGACCAACCTGGAAAGAAGTGAGTGCTTTGGGCAAAAATATCAAAGCGTACTGGGCGCAGTGGGACTCCTTGATAGTAGAAGACGGTCTTCTTAAGCGATCCCTAGAAAGTGCCGAGGGCACGGGAAACAGACTACAGCTGGTAGTGCCGAAGAGCAGGGTGACCGAAGTGTTGAAGCATCTCCACGATGGGACATCAGGAGGACACTTTGGCATTAAGAAGACGTTGGGTAAAGTGCGAGAACGATTCTACTGGATGAACTGCAAAGAGGACGTCATGAAATGGTGTCGTAAATGCATAGTCTGCGCTTCAGGAAATGGTCCAGCGAGAAAGCGCAAAGCACCCATGAAACAATACAACGTAGGAAGCCCTTTGGAAAGAGTAGCGATTGACATCGCAGGGCCGTTCCCAGAATCCGATTCGGGAAATAAATACATCCTGGTGGCGATGGATTATTTCACGAAATGGACGGAGGCTTACGCCATACCCAATCAGGAAGCAGCTACAGTCGCAGACGTATTAGTAAAGGCGTTTTTCTGCCGGTTTGGAGTTCCGTTGGAATTACACTCCGATCAAGGCCGCAATTTTGAGTCTAGGCTGTTTCAAGAAGTTTGCCGACTGTTAGGAATTAAAAAGACTAGGACAACGCCTCTCCATCCTTAGTCTGATGGCATGGTTGAACGGATGAATCGAACAATGGGCAAGTACTTAGCCAAGATAGTGTCCGAACACCAAAGGGACTGGGATCAGTACTTGCACCTTTTCTTAATGGCATACCGAACATCCGTTCACGAAAGCACAGGCCAAACACCATCCTGTGTCATGCTCGGTCGTGAGATAAGATTACCATGCGATCTTCAATTTGGGCGAAGACCGGAGGAAGAGGTTGCTGGAGAAGATTACGTCAGCAAGCTGGCCAAGAGGTTAGACGAAGTACATGAAGAGGTCCGTAAAAACACACAAATTGCCAGCGACAGGATGAAAACAAGATTCATTCAAGTGTCGGTCTGTAGTTACCAACCGAGGAGAGTATTGGGTCAGGAAAAGTCCATTGACTGTTACTTTTATGGTCAAGGAAGTTGCCGAAATGGAGGAAGCTGCCGCTATCGCCACGATCCCTTTTACCGGTGTCGCATCCAGTCTCCTGTTCTGGGACAGAACAGTCCTAAGAAGGGGGCAGTGAAACGTTCAAGAAATTACTTGCAAACGCAAGAGTCTTCTAGAATGCTGTTATCTATTTTCTAGAAGTTATAACGAAAAGTGAGGAACGATCGAGAAGGATTTCCGCATGTCTTTATATAGCGACGAGACAGATCGTAGGTCAATTATTGTCGAAACGCGAATGCAGCTGTATTAAGAAGATTATCAAGTGAAAATAAGTTAGCACGTGTGTGTCTACATAAATAAATCGAGAATAATCGTGTATGTGATAATTAGTGTAAACAAGTGTGAAATCCGAGGACGTTATCTTATCTTAAGTGATATAAATTATAGTTTAAGTGTTTTTATTAAATATTATTATTAGATTTAATTAGTTCGGTTAATTTAAAAGTGTATATATTTCTAGAATAAGTAAACGTAGTTTTAATCGTTTAAATAAATTAGTTAATAATAAATAAATACGCAACAGTATTTTACATGAATGACAAACTTATTTTTTAACTAATTTTTAAACAGTGCTTCCAGCCGAGTCTTTAGTTATTTTTATTCAATAGAAAATACACCTTGAAAGCATTTAAAATACTATTCATTTATACCGTTGATTATACTGATGTCATAATTTTTACAACGCATAGTTGTACACCATGTATAAATGAAAGACCAATAATCATAGCGTCGAATATCAAACGTTTTAAATAAAAGTTCTTCATTTAGTGTAATCAGTTGATTTGTAGCTGTCACGTAGTAAAGTACGAAAATTTATGTTTTGTTTTTATAGTTTGTACTGATAGTGTTGATATGTTTTTCTTTTGTGTCAATAAGAGTAATTTTCTTAAAAATTATTTAGTTGTATTATCTGAGACGCTTTGCTAGACGCTTTGAGTACACTTAACGTGTGGCCTTTATTGATAAATTCTTCTATGGCATTTTTGACGTTAAATTAATATCTGTTGTGTTGATGGTTTTATCTTCCACGTTTCCTATGCTTTTGTAGTGGTAGCTACTATAGCTAAATAATAACTGGCTTTCGTAACATCTTCTTAATTAAACAATTAATTAGAAACTGAAACTAAAAAAATTAAAGAAAAGCAAAACTATATTGCAGGTATAGCCTCATTTTCGTGTTGAACAAGAAAATTCATTATCAAAAACAACTAGTTGCTCAGACAACTGACGTGAATTTTTACCTACTAAAACTGCTGTTCTTTTTACATTTCCACTATCGCAATATTGTTTTATTTTGATTTTTCGTTGGTTTTTTTTCGTTGTCAGCTTTTCATCGTCTTTATTATCGTATCTATAATATTAGTTTGTTTTAACTCATTTTCTATTATATATATTTTGAAATCAGCTTTTAGTTAGTTTTGCTTTTTCTTGGGGCTCTACTCTTCTCGTCCGCCAAAAAAAATGCGTTTGTTGTTTTTTTTTTGTATAAATAATAATAAAATATTTTTATAAATCTTCGTGTTATTGCCACGCCTTCTATTTTATACTGCAAAACTGTCTTTTTTTTTCTTCTACTACATGATTACTTCAGTTTTTGGCGTTAATTGTTTATTTAATATCTTATTTATTTACTTCATACTAAACTGCTCCGCGGATAACGTCAAGGTTACCAATCCAGTTTTTTTTTGTAAGACAAGTATTAATATGCTTGTATCAGTCTTATGAAATTATTCTCATGCAAACTTGTTATCTTGAGGATAGAGAACGAAAGGTAACATTCTACTGTTTTCTTTTGGAAAAAATATATTTTTTAACATGTTCGCAGCCACGCAGTATTTACAAATAAATTGGTTTACGTAACATTTGGGATTCTATGAAAGGGGTATTCGGCTCGTCTATTTTGATGTATACGCGCTCGCGGTCGGAATTTGAGTTAAACGTTTGTAGAACAACCACGTGCTATTGTTGTTTTTTAAACTTTTGCGAACAAATATTGTCTGGGAATAGAACCTAACAACATTCTTTGACCAAAAAGGAATTAGAAGTTGAGCTTGAACACGATATGTCGAATGAATTTTTTGAGGATGATGGTAATAAACAAATTTTCTTTCCATAGATTGCGTAGGTTTATAAGCGTTTGATTTTACTTTGATCGCTGATTTGAGTATATTGCTATATACCACCCAAATTGTTACTAGTCGTATTGATACAAAAATGAGATCGAGGTTACAGAAATGGGTAACTACTGATAAAAATGAAATCAGAAAAGTCTTTCGTATATGAGCATCGTAAAATTGCTAACTATTTAAGTCTATTGGAATCAAATATATACCCAAATAAAATTCTCCTAAAAAGATATCTTTTAACAGCATTTCTCGGGTATCAATTAGACATCATTTGGACCAATTTTTTCATACAAAATTTATGTTGAAAATTCCGCATGAAAGCGGTATCTATAAACTGTCACTATCATTTTTGAGGCATCGAAATGATACCATTTATAAGAAAGCTGAATGTCACTGTGATGCCAAAATCATATCACATAACATGATTATTCCATCATTCTGTTATCAAATTTCTTTTAATTAAATTATATGCTCACATGTTGATTAATACAAACATGCACAGTACAAATAATGATTATATGTTTTTACTTTACTATGATTAGTGAAGATCTAAACTTTTAAAAAAACACTGTAATTACAAATTACATATTGCAATAGAATATTTTAAACCTTTATATGGTAGGAGACATCGTTTTAACAAGCATTTAAAATAATTAAAAAAACTGAGGTTATACCACGTTATACTTCATCGGACAAAAACGGATATTCTTCGTAAAAATTTCCATGCGTAGGAGGATGCAGCAAATTGTGCTGATTAGTTTATAATACCGCTAAAATAAAATAATATTTAATCTTGATATTTTTTTATGTACACCATTTACCGTAAAAAATTATTAATATGTTTGATTGTGAAACTTTTATATCTAAAATTATATCTATTTACCTTTAATAATTATTATTATTCCATGACGTTGAATTATTATTTAATTATTTTATTATTATAATGTCTAAAATAATTTATCTTTTTTTACAAATTGTCTTTTACGTAAAATACAAAATAGATTAAATGGATAACTACACATATTCAATTTCTGTCCTAGTAGTAAATAAATTGCCATCTTCAGATTATTAATTGCTGAGAAAAATATTATGCAACGTTTGCAAAATAGCCAATATGAAAAAGTATGTATAAAGCTTTTAACAACTTTGTATGAATTAAATTGATGCTTTGAGCGTTTAAATTTTTGCGTTGAATTTATAACAGAATGATGCATTGACAACGATAGCAGCGTATACAAACCACCAAGCTATCTATTAGCTATGAAAATCGTGCCAATAATTTTGTATCAAAATATTTTCATTAAAGTGACACTCGGATGTCAATAACTTGATACCAATGCTCATTGGGTAATGTATAAAAACTCTATGGCCTTTAAAATTATGCCACGCATAGATTTCATTAAACTCAACTCTTTTTTGACAAGCTGATACACAATTTTCAAGTATCATATGAATCTTCTGAAAGGTCGATTGATAATGCGACAATACATTAAAAACAAGCGACGGAAATATAGAATCTAAATCTTTAAATTGTGTAACGAAGGAGAATATACCTACAACTTCTAAATTTACGCTGGAAAAGATTTAGATCGTACTCTTATGTCTGTAGTTATGAAACTTTTTGAACCCATATTAGATTTGGACAAACTCTGGTGACAGATAATTAATACACGAGTATTTGGTTGGCAAACAAATTGATAGATAAGCAAACACATTTGATAGGGACATTACCTACCATTATTTTGACATGAAATATATTTTCAAAGAATATGATCACAAAGCTGGTGTGTTCCAACCCACATGCCAACTCGGTCTCTTACTACCAGCGATAAGCACATCCGGATTAAAAATAATTCATTATCCGGTTATTATGATATCCAGATTAACCCGGGTACAGCAAACTGGTTATGGATGATACTAGCGACACGACTCGGCTACTGAAACCGAACCGACTTGATTATGCGCTGTGCAATGGGGATGCATAGGTTACGGTTACGACTGTTAAGGATAGGCGGATTCAGATGCATGTATAGTGTATGCGCATACGAATTACGAGTTATGTTGTGACCTGACGGTTGCATGAACCGAATGTAGATTCGAACGGATGATTCGTTTGGAAGGGTACAGGGGTAGTTCGTCAATACGATAGTAAAATTACCATTTGGAAAAGTTCTGAACAGAACAGAATAGATAATGATAAATTCAAAATATATATTATACTCTAAGTACATTTAAAATGAAATATAAACAGAAATAAATAGTATTTACTGCCAGGCTTAATTGTTTCAGGTGTACTACTATATGTAGTATAGTAATTCCTAATTATATAAACTACCGCAAAACCAACGTAAATTAACACGTATAGCGTGCAAACGCGGGTTCAGCCGAAACACTTTATTTAGATAAATTTAAAAATTTGTGTGTGTTTCTTGAAATATAGATAAAATCACACAAAAACTACCCCTTCCTAAACAATATAAATAAAATAACACAAAAACTACGTTAATTATACGTGAAATCTGAAACAGTGTTTTTGACATTGCAAAATAAATGATCTCTGTCTGAAAACGGATTTTTAAAGATTTTTTTTAAATTTCTTATCTGATTATCATTTTATCATTTATCGTTAGTCCTTGACTAAATTCACTATCAGTGGTGGCTTCTCCATTTGGTCATTTGGTCAATGACCCTCCAAAAAAATACTAAAAACTGTATTCACCTGATGACGATTGCAGATACCACAGCAATCGAAACGTTGTGTATATTCATTTCAAAATAGTAAACAATGAAAGTTCAACATAATGTTATTACTTCGCACTAAAAACTGATTTATTATTAATTTACAATTGCAAATATGTAACGTTTTATTTTGCTTATTTCAAATATAAATAAATGAACTTTAAATATAAATAAAAATGCGTTCCTAAAGTGTTAATATTGAAAGGGCCCTCTTGCAGCATTGACCACTAGCCACCAGTGATAATTACGTATTGTATATTGCAAAGTTACTAGAAATTATGTAAAAATCTCTTAAAAGCGTAGTAATATTGTATGACATTCAATTGTTGTAAACCATAAATATACGCATTTATAAGAGAAAATGTCTAAAATACATAACTATCCGAATCCTGATTATCGCCAAAAGCTAAAAAAATATAGTAAATCTAGGCTAACTTTGTTTAGATTTGCTTTACAAAGTTTCAGAAACAATTGGAAGAAACATCAAGTTATTTTTGACAATGCATGTAGGTATACCTGTAAGCGTCTAACGTACATACAGATAATAAAAAAAATAAAATGAGTTCTCCAATGAATGAATTCTCTCTGATCAAAAGTATGTGCACGTTTTTATACAATTTTACTGAAACCATGACTCTACGATCGTAGATTACAAAAAGCTGCTACAATTCTAGGTTCAGAAAAAGTCATAAATTATTCAGCCGTATAATTTAAACAAAGGCGAGATGGGAAGATCTCAAAGAGCTCGCTGGCTTATGACGATTTCATCCAATGCAAAAACCAAAAAAATATATAAGAGCGATAAAACGATTTCAGATCAAGGTCGATTATTTACAACTTTTTTCTAATCAATTCCGATCTTTGTTTATGTAATTAAGTTTAGTTTACGTTGAATGTCTGGTATTGAATCCGATAAAAAACCTGTAAGGTACGCCTAAAAGTGTTTTAACGCTCATTAAATTTTTTAAAACTACTTTTACTCCTCGTATAATCGTTTTAATAGTGTTTAATAATAAATCGGTAAAATAGTAGCGTTGGCCTGTAAAAGAAAATATAAAACAAATTAAGGAAAATCGGGAAAGTGTGTGTGTAAGATTTTACTGTTTTTTTTAATTATAAAATATCTCTTTAATCGCCTTTTTTTTAATACAAACAAAACGATTTTTCTTGAATCGATTCAAACAATCGACGTCCTTATTGTAATAGACACTATTCGAAGTTTGAAGATAAGTTCCTGCTTTTTTTATTGCAATTAATGCCTTTCCTTCTTTCTTATCTCAATTTTTGTAGTTGTAATCGTTTTGGAATGCGTACAATAAAATTCCAAAACCCAAAGCGAACATCACGTCTGATGATGATCTCAACAGAGAACGAATCTCGCGTAGGTGGTAAAATAATAACTTAATTATGTTTTTGTTTTGCTCTAGTCAGTGTGAAGATAGTAAATTTTTAAATATAAACAACGCTTTGTTGTCTATCGCCGCAAAGTTTTTAAGATATTTTTATCGACGTTTTAATTAATCTCTAAAAAATACTTCACGTTTTTCGTCCCGAAATGTCTTCGTAGTTATTCATTTTAAAATCTAATTTTTTAAACAAAAATTACCTATATGCTGAAATAAATTATTGTTTAAATAAATAAAATATATGTCTTCAGAAAATAAAATAACGATTTTTAATAGTCAAAGTTCGTATAAAAAAGCTTCTGTAAAAATAAAAAGTTTGGAGACTACTTTGTTTGAAATTACATCGATAACGATGTTTTTTATGTGTGCGTAATTTTACGTTTACTGCTGAAAAAACTTACTTAACTGCTAATTTTTTGTTGTTTCTTAAAAAGCAGTTGTATTTTCTATTTTGGGTGTGAAATGATTCTGAAGCAGCTTGGGTACGCTCACTATGAACATGTAAAAAACCTTTTTGGCTAATCTACAAATGGTGTTTAAAACAAACTTTTGTTCATTCCGTGTGCATACGTCATATCGTTTACTAGATTTTCCTAGAAAATGATTTTTTCACTGTTCTATCTGCGAAAGCTTTTTGCAAAGACCGCAATAGCCACCAAGAAAGCTGTTCTCGTGATAGAAAAATCAGATTTAAATGAACGAAACAAACACATATGCAGGGCCGGATTAAACCGGCCCCTCAGGCCCACGCCTAGCAGTTTTGACGCCCTTGTGCAAATTTAAAATAACGCCCTAAATTTGTATTACGTTCATATGTGAGTACAGATACGGGTTAAGTTAGGTATTATTATCCACTATTGAAAAATAATTTTAAAAAGTGTTTTCATAAATTTATTTTTATTTTTATATTGTACAAATACAAGCCATAAGCGATACAAGTATTTTTTTTCATTAAGGTACATAACATAATTATAAACTTATAGTAAACAGGAATATATTCTAACAGCATTACAACTCAAAATTTTTGTATTTTAGTTTTAAATGTAATATATGATACAAAAGCACAAGAAATAAAAAAAAATTTTAAAACATTAAAATACTCGTTTATATATCATAGGACGAAACTGATCGACAAATAAAAACAAAACAATATATTATAACAATATATTATTTTAATAATACAACATGTCACCTTTTAAAGGTTAATATCCAGGTATTAGGTAGTGTTATTAATATTTTAGCTAAGTGAAGTGAATTGAGCTTTCCATGCTTTAATTTTTGCAAATTGTTTAATTAAATCTTCGGTGTCTAATTCTTTTAGCTGGTCCGTTTTTACTGAAATGGTAGCAAGATTACTTAGTCGGTTTTGCTCCAAGGTCGATCTTAAATAATTTTTTATTATTTTGAGTTTTGAAAAAGATCGTTGAATGCAAATAAACTCAAAACTTTGCAATTTTTTGGCCAACGATGCAGTCAAATTTTTTACGTTATTTTCAAAGTTTCCTTTGCTTATTTCAAACAAAGCATCATAAACTTCCCCAAGTTGATACCTTAAAGGAGTTATTGCATCTACTTTACTAGACTATCGAGTATCCGATAAAAATTTTAAAGTTAAGTTTGTTTCATTAGATAAATTAGATTTCAGAATTGACCAGCGTTTAGTAGAAGCTGAAAAAAATACAAACAGTTCTTGAACTAAAGGAATAAAACTGATGCTCAAAGTATTCGATTTTGCGACATCATTGACGACTAAATTTAGGGTATGATTGCAACAAGGAACAAAGAAAGCTCGCAGATTGAAATCCAAAATTTTTTTTGCAGACCATTATGCTTACCACGCATATTTGCCTCATTGTCGTACTCTGACCCCGCAAATCGTAGATATTTAAGCCTTCTTTCTCTAACGCCGACAAAAAAATTTTGTTAAGCCTTCACCCGACACACCATCTATAGGACAAAATAATAAAAAATGTTCTTCTATACTAATTCCCGTGCTCTTTAAATTAACAAGTCTTGTACAAACTAAAATTTGTTTTTGGTGTCTAGAGTCAGGAATGCAGTCTAATAATATGGAATAATGTTTTGCCTTTTTAGTTAGTTCTAAGATTTTGAATTGGATATTTTCACCGATCAAGTTGATTACTTCATTTTGTAATTTATCTCCGAGATAGTTTTTGTGATCTTTTATTTGAGAGCGTTTTGTATGTTCTGACATAATCGGGTCGAATTTGAAAATTATTTCTATGCATTTTAAAAAGTTACCATTGTTTTTCTCAAACAATTCATTACTACTTTCACGAAAACTCAAGTTTGTTGACCTAAAAACTGAATTACGTAGAAAATTCTTTCTATAACAGCTTGCCAGTATTTAGTTTCGCTGTTTATTACATTTTGAATTTCAGAATCAATTATTTCATTTTTAATAAAACGGCTAGAAAGATCTAGCAATTTTAGAACATTTTTGATATGTAACTTGCTCTTTTCATTAATGTTTGAATGTTTACTAAAATGATGTCAGTCATTGTAAACAGATTCATCACTAAGGTGAACAGAAGCAGTAAAGTAAATTCTAAAGAAGTAACTATTGGAAAACTTACGCTCCGACTCCGAACTAGCTCTCGGAGCTTTTTGTTTTGATAATGAGCAGGGCCACGTTTTACTAATTCTTGAATATGGTTAGGACGTTATTTCTTTGGTTATAATGCAGCATCTTTTGAAAGTTGACTCATATTTTCCGTTCTGGTAATTTTGCTTTCTAGAAGATCAGTTTCTTGTCTGCTGCTGATACTTGTTTCAAGTACAGGTTCAGAATATTAGGATTCAGCTGTATTATTGTTGTTATAAATATTTGGCAAAGTAGACTCGGGTTTTGAAAAAAAAATGCGTAATTTTGACATGGTTTCCAGCTCTTCCTCTCTTTTTCTTTTATTCAGCAAATTTTGGTATCCAGACAATTTCTTCTTTTTTTCTGACATCTTGTATACTGTATAGAAATTAATACGCAAGTAAACAAACTGACAAATTATTCATGAAAAATGGAAATGTTTCGACGTCTCAAACTCAAACTCGAATGTATTTTCTCAACATTACTTATTAATAATATTAGTGCTGATCATTTATTTTCTTTAAATTTACTTCAATTAGCAATGATGTTTATATAATCAAATATCAAAGAATTTTTGAGATACAAGTTTTTTGTTTGAGTTCACACAATCTATGTTATCATGTTACGTATGTATTACGTATTAGATCGAATAAATGCTATTATTGCGTACTCTCATTTGGAATAGTATATTAAAACACAAGTTACAGAATGAACGCGCTTCAATCACGAGACCGGGTTTCATACACGAGCCGCGCTGCGGCGAGTTTTTGAAGCGGTAGAGTGATTGAAACGTATTCTATGACGTGTGTTTTATACTATTTTCTCTATTTTGATACAATAATTAATATTTTTCGTACAATTTTAATTTTAAAACAACATTGGGAAACTTTATTATTTTATTGAATTGGCAACACTTACACTTTGACATATTGAAATTAATGTGTTAACCTAAAATCATTCGAAATTATCTCTTTATACCTTTATAAGTAAATAAATTTGAATTAATAAAACGTGTTTAATTTATCTTGGCATCAAAATTTGAATTTCAATTGTTAAATTCCAATAATTTTGATTTCATTTTCATGTAACGTCAACTTACGATACAGATACCAACTTTAAAAAAACTAACATTACTAAAATTCATGTAAGAATTTGCTTATTCTTACACGGATTTTAGTGTAAGAATAGCTAATTCTCATGTCGAAATAGAAAAAATAAATTCTCTCTCAAAAAGTAAAATTAAAAAAGTAAACAAATAAAAAACAATGTAATAGCTAGCAATTCTTTACTGGTCTTTTTTCTTTATAAATTCTGTTTTGACAATGTTGTTTGTTGCTGTATCTTTTTTTTTACTTTTGAGTTTTGAGGATTTTTGGCGTCTCGGCGCGGTCGTGTACTACACGACTTTGCCCTTATGTACGGCGCGGGACTGCGGCCCCTAGGTCATCAATGTCTTGGGATCTCCCTCGAAAATTTTCACCTAATACGGTCGAGTGAAACAAACATTGAGTAATCCCGAGCGCTTCACAAAAAATAAGATATGTGTTCGTGTTCGGTCCCAAAAACAGCTTATTCAACATCCAAAAATATACTGTTGCTGAGATAAGACGACTTTGCTATGATAAATAATTTGTTTATGATTTGTAGTTCAGAAAAACTGAACTAGAAAATGATACAACGGTACGCCTCCTGAATGAATTGTTACGATCAAATTAATGATCCCATCTTATAGAAGGAAGAAAAAGAAGCAACTAATTTAGTTAATTGCGACGTTTCGTGTTCGCGATAACCACCTCATCAGACTTGCTTCTTTATTGTAACAAACATCAAATTAACGTAAGAAATTTAAAAACTGAACAAACTATCAAACGTGTACAAAAATTGTGATGAAATTTTTTTGTGAAATTTTTAAACTGACAGAAATAAAACTACAAAAGGATAACAACAATTACTTACCACTGAGTCATAAAAAATTAAATAACTAATAAAACATTCATTAAGACACGAAATACAACACGCGTCATATTGTCAAATTTGACAAACGTACGAAAATTTGCAATTTTTGGTACTGGTTTATAATAAGTTGAAAGGTGTACCTTTGATAGGAAACTTAAAAATTTTTATTTGGTAACAGTAGATAAGACTAAATTAAATCAAAATAAATAACCATACTAATTATAAACAACTTTTTTAACAAATGCTGTATGCAGAGCCACTTATAGTTTAAATTAATTAAGTTAGTTAATTAAGTAAGTTAATTAAGTTAGTTAAGATTACACCATAAGTTAGGTAATTTGTACATACATATTAGTTAATGGTTCTTATGTTCATTTTTTTGATTAAATTATTATATACTGAACTAAGGTCCGTTCTGAAATTGACGTTGTTTTTATTTGAATTAATAAACATCATTTCTGCAACAAGCCTTTTGCTAAAATTGGTTGATGAAGTTTTCATCGTGAACACGAAACGTCGTAATCGCAATTAACTGAATTACTTGTTTCTTTTTCTTCCTCCTGTAAGAAGGGATCATTAAATTGATCGCAACAGTTCAAAGTTAACTAATAAACTTTTATGTTGCATTACGTAACATCAAATAAAATGTTCCCTTTCCGCGCCAATACATGCCGCCGTCGTATTCAGCGCCTGTCGGATTCACTGATAATTGAAAAATGCATGATTTGCTTTCGATTGTTTTTATTGCTGGGCGTTGCACAGACCAAGCTATTCAAGTAGCCATAAAGAAAAAAACTAAGAAAGTTAATGGGGTGCTCTGGTTGACCATGTTGACAAGACTTTTTAGCTTTTTTTCAGCTTTTCTATACACCCTCAAAGTATTTTACATTTGTAATACACTGAATAGAATGTTTCTTTTAGTTATGTCCGTAACACGTCAACATAACGTAAATGTTCATTGTTTTTTTTAATTAAAACCAAAATGTCAGCACTCGAAGAAAAGTATGCAACTCGAGACCTGTTGAAACACGTCTACCATTGAAACAAAGACAGTAGACCTTTCCATTGCTAAAGATAAAGTTTCACCTACTGTTCTTTTACTGTGGGAAGCCAGGAATTCAGTTACTTCAACAAAACCAAGATTTATGGAGACCGTAATATGAAAATAATATTAGTTTACAAAGAATCATTATTGAAAAAGTAAAATATTTTTGGTGAAATGTAAATTTCATGTAATACCAACAGTTGGAAGACGATTTTCCGGCTTCGGCAATACGAAGATAGATAAGCAAAACTATTCTCTGATTTTCAGAAAACTTGTTAATGGCATACAAATAAAAAGAGAATGGATTGTGTACTCTCCATCTACAGGATATGTATTATGTATACTGTTCTCCATGCGTTTTATTTGGAAAAATACCACACAACGAATGAAAATAGAGATTAACAGTCCAAAGCATCGGGCATGTGTACAGATACTGATTAGTACAATTACAGTTATATAAAAGTTAAATTCAAGAAAGAATAAGAATACTAGATGAAAGTTGTCACTGGTTATGGTAGTCACCCGTACAACATTATCATAAATCGTGATTTATCGCCAAAATGACCAGAAGGACTTTCTTGATGACGTATTTTTTTTCTGGGGCAGTTGGCGATTCATTGCTTAAACACTGACAAAATCAGATTTCAATTTCTTTAGTAGGTAAAAATTTTGATCACGAAAATTATTTAAATCGTAGAAAAACTACATAATCATCGTTTGTGGTGTTCAATCCGTTTTTACCTATTTGATCAATCTAGAAATTTCCTTTTTTTGTAACCTAGTATATCGCATAGGTTAAAGTAATACGCCTATAGGAACGACAAAGTTTGTCAAGCATCTAGCATTCTTGCTAGTGGATACTAGTTACAGTGTCTTTGAGATAAGTTCCAAAATGTCCACCAGTGGGCATGTTGCGATCAGATATTTACATTTTTTGAGTCAATATAAGGAAGATGACAAAGAACAGTTAATTAAAGCCTAAATTTGGTCTTAACTATTGAAAAGATATGGAGAATGTAGTAATCAGGAGGTTCTGAAATCAGGTTTAAAAACGAAGATAGATGCGACATTTGTCGTCTCTACAATGGTACTATTAAGTTTTTGGCATAACCGTAGTTATACTTTAACTGGCATTTAGTCATAAAATTTTTTTTTGCATAAAGGATAATTGAAAATTTTGATTTTATCCTTGTCGCGAGATCTTTACAATGCACATACATATAGCATGCGAAATGCTTCAATGCAGACGTTTAGAATTCTTAAAATACGTGGTTTTATTTAATCACTTCTCTTCCATTCCTTTGTCCTCGCCAGTTTTACTTGTATCCGATTTGAAGTAGAAAGGCTGCCCGACGGTAGACCTAAGCAAACTTATTTTTTTCTTAGAATTTGTAGTACAGGAAATCTATTGTTGCTCCCAAATACAATTCTTCATAGTTTTCTAGCAAAACTGAAAGTGTTTAGATTTTTTTTCCGACTGTGTGTAGTTTTTTCTTTTCTTTTAATTGTTGAAGCTTCACTTGATTAGCATTTCTATTAACTGTTTTTGCAGATGGTTGCGTTGGGATGAAATTTGTTTTGGAACCTGATGCTTTCACGATAACCGTGCAAGCGATTGAGTACAATTTTTAATGTTTTTTTTTATTATAAACTTTTCACCGCATAATATTCTTGGCAAACACTGTCTAATGTTTGTATATCACTGTTAAGTTTTTCTAACATAATTTCGGGAGACAAGTAACCATTTTCATCGTTTCCCAAATAGACTTAGACGGTTAATATGATAACGAACCGGGATGCACGGCTAGACGATGACGCTGCAAACCAGAGGGTCTTGGTTAGAATATCTGTATCGTAGAATTTGCTGTATTAGTCTTGGACGTTGCGCTTGCTTCTTTTTTTAATATAAAGAAACAGATCACATTTTAACTGGATTTATTGATCATGTCTTGAGCACAGGATCTTTTTATGCAGGTTTCGCAAACAGATTATATTGACAGTTAAATACGGCTTGTTTTTTCAATTTTTTTGATTTTTTTAAACTATTTATTTTGTTGTTTGAGACTGTAGTATGCTTCTTTTATTCTTGGTACATTCTTAGCATATGTAATATATTGAGTCGTTTTGTTAATAATAATTAGATTGGCTACACGGTCGCCTCGGTACCTCGTTATACTACTATACGTATTTTATGAAGTTCTGTTCCTATTCTATAAATTTTTATGGGCACTCTTAAAGTCAAGATGTTGCACAATTATCTCTGTTAACAGAGTTGAATGCATTTTAAAACAAAGATTGAAACCTATATTATACAGGGTGTCCCACGAGTTACTGTACATACTGAAATGGTATGTTCCTTAGGTCAATTTAAGTAGAAAACGTCCTATAAACATAGGTCCAATTCGCCATAGTTACACAGATACAAGCGTTCAAAGTTTATAAATGCTCACACATTTTTTGAAAATTATTATTATTGAAAACAGAAAATCGAACTACAAAACAAACATAAAAAAAAAACAAACAAAAATCACATCAAATGCTCAAAATGACCTCCTTCGGCATTAATACAACGACGACTGCGATCTAAAATGGACCGAGTAGCCGCTCGAAGCACCTGCTGTTTGTTCCGTGTTTGTTGACACACATCCAGAATACGCTGTATTAGTTCAGCTCTGGTATTAACTTTTACCTCGTATACTAAACTTTTCACATGACCCCACAGATAGAAGTCCAAAGGTGTGAGATCGGGCGATCTCGGTAGCCAAGCATGCGGGCTTCCAAGCCCAATCGACCTATTGGGGTAAGCAACATTTAGATATTCGATCACATGCCGACTAAAATGTGGAGGAGCTCCATCATGTTGCAGAAACATTTGTTGTCTTGTTAGTAAAGGTACTTCTTCCAAAAGCGGTAGCAATTCATTCCGCAAAAAGTTAGCATATGCTTCTCCTGTCAGACGTTCCTCATAGAAAAAAGGTCCAATAAGTTGATCGTCAATCATGCCACACCATACGTTAACAGAAAATCTGCGCTGAAAGTTAGTTTCTGTTCTCAACTCAACCCTGGACTCCGATCAACTATCTGTAGAATGTTTTCCTGCTCATTCACATTTAACTGCACAGGACGGTCAGATCTTGTTGAAACTGATGGAAATGAACCATGAGTCCGCACATGTTGAAACACAGAAGAAAAGGTTTGATGATTTGGCACCCTCCTGTTGAGAAATTTTCGTTCATATTCCCTAACGGCAGATCTCGCATTTCCATCACAAAATCCATAAATGTAAATGATATCAGCATACTCTTCGTTAGAAAAATGAGAAGGCATTTTACATTTAAATTACACTTCATTTAATAAAGTCGCCTGTGACATTGGTAGAAAAGAAAGCAATAAATGACATATTGTTCGGCTTTTGTTTCCCAGTTGACTAAGAATAATTAATTTTCAAAAAATGTGTGATCAGTTATAAACTTTGAACGCTTGTATCTGTGTAACTATGGCGAATTGGACCTATGTTTATAGGACGTTTTCTACTTAAATTGACCTAAGGAACATACCATTTCAGTATGTACAGTACCTCGTGGACACCCTGTATAATGTGTCTGTAGTGTCTCAATTCTTGTTGACTGTCTTAATTACTTTTTTTAATAAGCAAGTAAGAACTTCATACAAAGTGTTCTACAACGTTCTACAATAAAAAAATTTCCTATATATTGGAATGATCATTTATCTTCTTTAGTGTTTAATATGGTTTTTTTGCTATATTTAACGTTGTGTGTTATAAAAATATTTTTTTTATTTTCATTGTATTAGTACTGATAAAGAAACTTAAAACCAAGGCTATCATGGTCATTCTCGATTTTGCCCATTACCTTTCTTTTTGGTTTTGCTTTGTTTAAACGAATTTCATGCGCCGTCACAATCTGTTGACCGCCAGAAAGTATGTGTATGCGACATGTAAAAAAATATGGTCAGGTTTTGAAAAAAAAATTATTTCAAGTCTTCAAAAAAAAATCATCTGCTTCAAACTTTTGTTCTTAGTCTCTGAATTGACCACAGTTTCTGAAAGTGTAAAAAATAACATTTTGAATGTTTCTCGTTGAATTTTTATGTTAAAACTAATACTCATTCTCTATCTTGCCCACTACCTTTCTTCTTGGTTTTGCTTTGCTTAAATGAATTTCATGCGTCGTCACAACCTGTTGACCGCCAGAAAGTATGTGTATGCGACATATAAAAAAAAGTATTGTCCATATTGACCATAGTTTCTGAAGTTGTAAAAAATAACATTTTGAATGTTTCTCGTTCAATTTTTATGTTAAAACTAATACTCATTAATTTTTTTTTTGATTTGTTTCCAACAGAATATGGAACCCAGAAATCGATTTAAGGTTTTTCTAAGTTTTCGAATAACATTAAATGGTAGAAGCGTGGCAATTCTTATAAAAGAACACTAAAAACGTCGTCTTTGCAATGTTCTAATTCAGCGGTCATTAAATTTAGTTTGAAAACACTTAGGTTTTGGCTAATGTTTCTCATTACTATTAAATTAAGGAAATACAATATTTAACAATATTTTTAATATTAATCAAGATTTTAGTTTTTTTCGTTTAATCAATCTTTTTGACTCAAAATGCTTAGGTATATGTTTAAGGGCAAACTTTCTCTTGCTTTTCTCTATTTTATATTTAAGTACATCTTTTTTGTCTTCTTTAGCGATTTTATCCTTGTCCAAATTTCAACTATATCAAAGGGTTTTCTAAACTTCATGAAACCAACCATAGATAGAAATTCTTATAGTATTTTCGTTTTATTTTTACTCATTTTTAATGTCATAGTTGTTTTTTTTTTAATTGTTTCTCTTGTATTGCAATTTGATTTAGTCATATTATTACATAATGAATAATAGTTTTTTAAATAATAACTTGGCATTAAGTTTTATAAAAATACTTTTTCAAATGCGCGTATGTTAAATAATTAAATTACAACCTTCTTAGAATCCTCAACAGACGCAGTTTGAATGAAAAAAGTATGATGAAGGATTACGTTTAATTTTTACTCTTCCAATCAGGATCTTGCGGTTTCATACTTCACACATATGTTCATAAATGAAAATGCATAACTGTGTTATAAACTAAGCGTAATTTCTGAATAATTATATAGTTTACACTAAACTTGGCATTTCTGGTATCTATAAAACTTCGCAGAATCATAATAGCTAAATATAAGTCTATAAGTCAACGTATTTAATTTTTTTTAGATATTCCGATAACAATGAGGTAAATAAAATATGTGGTTTTTTGTTGTATTTGGTAGACAGCACGTCGTCCAAGATTTATTTATGACTGAATAAAAATTTCCAAACTACCATTTCGTTCTTTTTGCGGCTTGGAATATTTTCTCTTCTTGTTGTTTATAACTATCGGTATCAATTGTTTGGCATTAACTTTATATCATTAGGTGTCAGTATTTTGCTTAACTGGTATTTATTTACATTGATTTTGTTTTTTTCTCTTCTTTCTCTAATTCACGAATGTCAACAATTTCTCAAAATACTTTCACTAGTTTTACATTTTTCACACTTTTGTTGATTTTCAAAAAATGCAAAGAAAGTCAGAAAGAAATTAAATTCAATACTAAGTGTTATCTATAACTAATTCAAACGTAATAAACTATATACAGTGTGTCAACTTAAAAACATTGCAATGGGAACATATTTACAATATAAAATAATATCAAAAATTACAAAAAACCCATTTCGGCAATACGGAGGGGGAACCAAATTGACATAATATGTGGCACACATCCACCTACTCTTTCACCCCGGCTACTCCAACTTCAAAAATGCAAATTGCAATCTCGCACTTGCTATTCGGAAATACCAATGCATCTGGATAAAAATGTAAGCAATGTTTTGTGCGGAAATTTGAAGTCTCTAGTTCTGTAGCAAACATCAAAGTAAACCAGCCAAGAATTCTGGATTAAGCGGTGCAAATTGATATTTTGGATCAAATCGCCATGTGCCCAACAACCTCGCTTCGCAAAGTTGCAAAATTAACAGAAGTCACATGAATCGGTTAGTCTTAAAAGCACAGTTTTTCTTTATAAAATGCACATTCTTAAAGAACTAGGAGACGGTAATCGTGATAGACCAATTCAGTTGAGTGAAACTATGATTAAAAGACAATATTATAACATTTTAAAAAAACATTAGTTTTGTGATTAATGCACATTTTTTTAAACGACAGGCCAACAAACAAAGTTGTCGTTGTTGGCATAATTAAAATCCGCGTATTGTACGATAGGATCACAACCAGATCCTTAGAAACTAAATGTTTGAACTGGCATTCTAGGAGATAAAATTATTGAACCTGAGTTTCTGAATGGAAACCTTACAGGTAATATTTTTGTAAATTGGCTTGAAAACACAATAGAGCAGTTGATTGTCCAAACTTTGGAAGATCAAGTAGATAGTGAGTGATTAGATGTAAATCTGCTTCATCTTCAACTAGATGGTGCTCCACCGCATTATGCAGTGAAAATTAGATGAACAATATTTTAAAAAAAATGGATTGATCGTAGAGGAGCAATCGAGTGACCATTGCTATCGTCTGATTTGACATCGCACCAAATCAGTCGTTTATAAGACGAACATAGCAGATCTACAAAACTTACAGCAATGAATTATCGTCGTTCCATCACTAGTGAGACATTCTAAAAAGTGAGGCAAAAAGTTGAATTTCGACTATTTTTCTGTTTAGAAAAAAACGGTGAACATTTTGAACAGTTTTTGTAATTACTTTTCCAAATAAGATTTCACAAACAGTATATTTTTAAAGCGTTAACAGCATTTCCCGAAACTTTATTATTTGCTAATTACTTCAAAACTGTGTTATGGAATGTCACGATGTATCATAAGTGAGGGCTTGCAATTTACATTTTTGAAGTTAAGGTGGTCCGGAGTAAAAGGATAGGTAGAGGTATGCCACTGACGCTATCAATTTAGTTCCCCGTTCGTATTGTCGAAACGGGTTTTGTAATTTTTATTATTATTTTTTGTAGTAAATATATTCCCAATCAAAAGTTTTTAAATTGACACACTGTATAAACAGAATAGTCAGAAATCGATTATTTCGGGTTCATTAAAGTAGAGATCTTAGTGATCGTGGATTTATCAACTACTTCTACTCGATTCCAACACTGGTTCCTATCACTTCCATGTTTTTTCTACACGTCCAATTGTCATTTTTTTTCAAATTAATTGATGTAATCGTTTTGCTGTTTTCTTATGTACCAATAAATATGATTCACCTTGTCTTTAGTTATCGGCTTATATAACCGGTCGTAAATAAAAAACTTGTCGTCCCGATGTTACAAAACTCTTAAGGCTAAGATTATCACCTCTCACAGTTTCAAAAAAAAACAATGAACGAGAAATAGAATATGATTTGAAACATGAAATGCACGACACTAACAGAAAAGAATGTAAAAAAAATAAAAAACACTAATACTAAAGTTAATACAAAAATTCTTTGCTTTTTTCCTACACTATTTCATAGTTCAGAATACTGGACAAACATTGATAAAAAAAAGATACAAAACAGGTACCCATAAAAATACAAACAAAAATAAAGAAATTGCAGTAGAAACAAACGGAGCTGACATCCAGCAGTCAATAAAATAGAAAAAAAAGAGTTGTATGTATATCGCACAAAGCTGCAGATACTTTCTTAAAATCCAAAAAATAAATATAGAAAAAAGAAACATTAAATATAAATTTTGAGTCCGATAGTAAGATATATGTATATATATATAGATACCGGTTCACAACGTGTTACGTGTTGCGATTCTCAATCTTCAGCCATCTCTATCCTCCCAGTCCACATCTTCTAGTCCTCTGACATTTTGCTCTTCATCCACTCTACATTGGTATTCTAGAGTTTTTTACTTTCATAATTTTCATTTGTGTTGTTGTTTGTGACCTTTCCATCCTTGACTTTCCTGTAGCTCTTCTCCTAAAGTCTATTTCAAAAGCCTCCAGCATTTTTTGTTCTATCCTTCAAAGGCCATACATCTGAGTTATACGTGATGATACTTTTAAATATGGTGTTTAAATTTTTGTTTTATTTTCTATGCTGATTTTTTTCCCCTGTGTATTTTGTTCTTTAATTGCATCGTACAGGTTTCCATTATTTGTGAGTTTAATTCTTAAGCAGTTGTAATGCGTGTATCGGCTATTTGTCCATTATTCAGTTGCAGGTTTCTCTGTTGCTCTCCAACACACATATATTCAGTCTTTTTCATACTTACGTCTAAACCCCATTTGTCATATTGTTCAATCAGTTTTTTTGCGTCATATATTCCATGTATTCATAGTCTGGTGCTAATACAACCTGGTCGTGTGCAAAGCTTAGGATATATAAGGTATTTTCATTTAGGGTGATTCTCATCTTTCCACATTTTCTTTTCGATTGGTTCAAGGCTTACTCTAAGAATATTTTGAACAACGTGCTATTATAAATAAGTAGTCGACCTTCCGGTTTTAAAGCCCGCTTACTCTTCTGTCTCTTTGTTCTGGTATTAATTTTCTATTTTTGTTTAAATATCCTTTCATACATTCTGCTTAGTGTGTTGGTGACTGCGATGCCTCGATAGTTGTCACAAGTATTTCTATCGCCATTTTTGAATATATGTTAAATAGCTTATTTTTAATTCTTTCGAGACTTCATGTTTATGTATGCATGTTTGGAACAGTTTCGTTAAATGTGCGTATAGCCTGTTATCTCCGTATTTTATTAATTCTCCGTGCATGTCTCCCGACTTTGGAGCTCTATTGTTTTTTATAAGCCTTAGCTGCTTTTTCACTTCTTCGTTTGTTATACTTATCGATGACCCAGTTGTAATTATCTTTTGTACATTTTCTTCTCTGAATTTTGTTCTTTTTTGTATGAGAAATTCTTCAACATATATTTCCCATTGTTGTATCAATATTGCTGTTATAATGTCTTTTTTTCTTGTTGTCCTAATGCTTTTCAACATTTCATCCATGTGCTTGCATTGTTTTTACCATTTTTGGTTTTTCTTGTCTACTATCTTTTTTCTTACTCTTGCTTGTGCTTCTTGATACACAATCTTGTGTTTTATTTTTTTGCGATAGTGCTTTTCTGGAGTTCTTAAATGCAGTACTTTCTTGGAGTTTTTGGTCTAACCCGTTTTGGTACAGCCATTTTATACTTTCTTCTTCCAGTAGTTTAAGGTTGTATTTTATTGGTTCTGCATTTGTTTTTATTTTTGTTTTTAGTAGGCAGTGGTCACTATTGCATGTTAGGCTCATACACATCTTTACGTCCTGGAACTTTATGCATGTTTTCTGTTTTATTATGGTACAGTCAATGATAGATTTCTGTTTCTTCGTATCATTTTGCCACGTATATTTATGTATTTATTTATGTGGAAAGTATCTGTTTAATATATTTAACTCATTTTGTTTCCATACGGCAGTTAGTCTTTTTCCGTTGTTATTTACCACATCTTCTCTGTGTTTTCCTATTATTTTGTTGTTGTCTTTTTTTCCCATTTCTTGCGTTAAAATCCCCAAGCAAAATTAACTCTCTAGAGCTGCTTAAGTTTATAATTTAGTCGTTCTATTTCTGGTAGAATGTATCCTTAATGTTTAGATTTTCGTCCTCATTGACACCATAGATTCTCAGAATCGTTTTGTTCCATATATACTCAAATTTAGTTTTATGATTCTTTCATTTGCTGCTTCCCATAATGTAATATATTTTCTCCATTTTCTGTGTATTGTAGATACTCCTTTTTGAGCTCTTACTTCTTTGGGCACCACACTAAAGAAATGGTCATACTCTCCAATATTTTCGGATTCTTGTCCTTTCTTTTTGGTCTCCGTAGCGACTATAGAAACCACTCAGGCTGAGTTCTGATAGTAAGATCATACTAAGAAAGCGACTAAGAATAGAAATAAAAATACAATTCAAAATCAAACAGTTATATGAAACATTGATTAAAATGGCAAGAATTTTTTTAACAAAAGATAAACTAAACATAAGTATAACTCAAAAAATTTTGAAACAAACTTCTTTGTAATGTCACAAAGACAAACATGGTTTTTCAAAAACTATCTTAAACAGAAAATCTTAAAGACTAGTACCTATATAAAAAATAAAATGATACAGGTATCACTGTAACAATGTAGCGAATTGAATTTTTTGGCTAAATGATCTTTGGCTACAAAATACAACTAAAAGACACTGTTCAAATTAAAAAGCATTTTTATGCAGTAAGAAAGTAAAAACGCATTTGCTATTCTTGTGAAAACCCTGTTTGATGGAAATTTTTAATCATCATAAATAATTTTGAAAAATATTTAAATGAAACTAAAGTAACAGCATCAGAAATACAAAGGAACGAAAAACATGAAATTTTAATTTTGTTTAAAAAATGTTTACAATATCCTAATTACTATAAATTGCAATAAAAAAATTAAAAACAGGAGTTTCGTCAGGTACGTGATTTAAATATTAAAGAAAAAAAAACGATGCAAAAAGAAATTAAATGGACGGATGTGAAAAAATCGATTGAGAATAAATGAAAGAAGAACTGCTTTTTAGTGCTGATGAATGGAAAAAAATATTATGTAGCCGAAGTTTTGAAAAACAAAATACTTTCGATTTTCAGGGATCTTGTCGTCCGATAATTTTTTCATGGCTCGTTTGTATAAAAACAAACATTTATCTTAAGCAAGACCTTTAATAATAATTAATTTTGGCTAATATTATCTTTATCGGAATGCGTGGTTTGAGTAATCTTTAATGTAAATTCTTAATGCATTCTTCGAGGACGGCAGTTTTTGGGTAGTTTTGATTTGGTGGCAAAACATTATTCCAAAAAAGGTCTTGGTTTCAAAATATTAAAGAGTAAAATATGATAGGACTCGATATCGCGGTTATGGCATGAACTCGCTATTTTACCATAATGTTTTATTTCAACAAAGCGATGCTCGACTTCATTTTGCTAATGCGGGTTTATCTCTTAAAAACGTTCTACGTTTTTTAAATAAACCATCATCAGTGATCGAATACTATTGTGCTATTAAAGAACTCACCACATTTGATAAATGTAACGAATCTTAAAATCTTAAAATTTATTTTCACGAAATAATTAATTTAATGAAAAGTTTTGTTAGATATCTATAGGGGTAACAATGGCAACAAAAACCTAAATAAAAACTAATTAGATTTTTTTTAAATGTTTTAAGTTTACTACAGCTTATTTATTTAATTATGTTTCTGTTATAGTACTTGTTTATTATTTTTTGTTTGCTTTGTAAATTACTTAACGTAGGCTTTAGAATTTGATTTTTCTAATTAACCACTTATTTTAAATGATGATCTATAAACAAGGAACTAGGAAATATTGTGGTTTATTGTATCATCACAAGCGGTTACTAAATTGTTCTGATTTATAAATTTATGAGAATTAAAATTTTTTTTAGGTACTTAGACATTATTTTCAATTTTTTTCTGGTGAATTTTTAAATGGAAAGTTAAATATGGTGGTGCTTGAAAACGTAGTGTGATGGGGGTTCGGGCGGTCCGGGACGCGACGTCCCACGCACGGAATTATGTACGCGTTAACAGTACGTCTGATTCAGCCGCAAGTATCGTTCGGGTTTCGCATCATCGTGATAGTTCTACTTTCCTCAGTCACTGTTAGACTGCTACTGATTTCAGAGCGAAATCAGCCGAACGAATACATTTAATATCACTGAAATTTACGGTCCCGACATTTGTATATAGAAATAGTAAATTGTGTACGAATCGTCGCGTGTTTGTATATAAACTGTGTATACAATATTTATGTATACAACTCGTTACGCGTATCAAATGTTTGTAATATAAAGACGCCAGGCACAAAGTCATTGAGAATTAAATTGTTTGGACAAGGATTTACTTTAAACCTATGAAGTAAATGTTTACCCATTGAAGTCCAAACGATATGATTAAGGTACAGCAGTTGCCCGAAGTTAGCGGTTCGGATCAGCTGCAGCCCGTGGTTCATCAAAGTATCAACATTCAGCAACATCTTCATCATCTTCATTTACATCAACATCAACATAGTGTGATTCTTTCAACAGAACAACAACATCATTTGGACAATCAGCATGTTGCTCCTGAAAGTACCGCGACCGATAACGAAGCCAAATCTAAAACGCCAGAAAAAAAATCTGGTATCCGTCGCCAAGAAAAACCTCCTTATTCGTATATTGCATTAATTGTAATGGCAATACAACAATCGCAGAATAAACGCCTAACGTTAAGTGAGATTTATACGTTTTTACAGCAACGTTTTCCGTTTTTTCGTGGTTCTTACCAAGGGTGGAAAAACTCGGTGCGTCATAATTTGTCTTTAAATGAATGTTTTATTAAATTACCAAAAGGACTTGGACGTCCTGGCAAAGGACATTATTGGACCATAGACCCCAGTACTGAATTTATGTTTGAAGAAGGTTCATTTCGTCGACGTCCCCGAGGATTTAGACGAAAATGCCAGGCTATGAAATCACAGGATTATCCTGCTGCTTTCTATGGTAATATAATAGGCGGGATGATGAATCAAGCTCCTAGTTACGAGCATCAAAGTTTAATGCCTTCGCAAGATTTTTCGACGTGTCCCACGTATAATACCCCACCGGCTCAAGTTCATTCAGTGACCGGTTCCCATTTTGCTGGTTACGATTATTCAGTGTATCCACAACAGTGCGAAAGGGATTGGGGATCTCCGTCTACAACGCTACCACCGTACACGGAGCCACCGCTGACTTCTTCAGCGTATTTAAAATTAAGTCCCGGCCAGGAACAACATCAAGATGGGCTGGCAACGCCTCCTCAAGAAGCGTTTAATTATCAATACGGAGTATCGTCAGTTAATAGTGGTGAGTTACATTTTTTCTTTTTGATAAAGAATAGCGGCGTCGACGAATATATGTCTTGTAACTGGATATGAATGTTAACCAAATTTTTACAAGGCAGATGACGTGACATTTGACATTTCGTGGCAGGCACATTATGTTAACTAATGGGTGGTCTATTCTGGCGCCTGCCAAAATATACACACCCTAGTATCAAACTGTCCTAACATTTAAACGACGGCTTTTAAGAGATTTTATTGTACTTTAAAACTAATCGATGCTTTGACAAACCGTCGGATGTTTTAATCTTTAATTTAAAATTTTTATAAAAAACGTCTCTTAATTTTCAATTATTTTCTTTAAAAAAAAGTAAATCATTCTGTAAAAAGGTAAAAATTTCAGGAATCAAAGAAAACAACGGACACGAAAAAAATTATAAGGATTTGACTTTATTACAGTAAAGGTTTTTATTTAAGAAAAAATAAGTGGGATAAATAATAAGAAATAAAGGGTAACTTTTCATTACAAAGTAAATATTTTTTTTATACATCATGGCCTGTTTTTGTTTATTTTTTACTCTATAATTTTTACAAAGTATAATTATCAAATGTCAGTATTGGCTAATTTTTGATATTTTGGTTTTAAATATTTGCATGAAACTTTACGGAGCTTTTCGAGTCGAAACATTTTTTAAGCATACACTCTAATAATATTCAGTTTTTATCAAATCTCAGTAAGTTTTCAGAAAGAGAGATTATTTTCAACAGTTCCTGAATTTTTTCATTTTTTTTAATTTCGTGTTTCAGATCTATTCAGTTTTTTTAAATTTTAAATCCGTTATTGTAAAAAGGCAGTAAGCTGTTGAAGGTAAAATTTTTTTGGAAAAAGTTTTTTTGTGAAATTTTTAATTCTTTTTTCATTTCTGATGTTTTTAACTTAGTCACCGAATATGGATGATTTTCTGTAGTAAAAACTTCCGTAATTGTTTTATTTGATCTCATTCGTTGGATGTGCTATTTGTCAGCTGCCATTTGGAGCCTTTTTAAAAAATTCCTTTTTCAGTCGTTCTTAATTTAAGTAATAGTAATGTAGATAATTCACGGTAAAATGTTGAAATAAGATTCGAACAAACGAATATTTAAGTTTTATTATAATTTTTACAATTAAATCGATTTCTGTTTGAAAAAACATAAAAAAATGAATAACGAGAATCTTATTATTCAAAGTTTTTAGCCGTCGCTGACAGATTTAACGTTGTACTGCTGCGCGATGCTTTCTTTCTATAAACTTCCTGAACCTATGTGTCTTTGCCATGATTATCACTAGATTTTGTAGCATTGTTTTTTGAACCTGAGTCATTAAAATTAAGAAAATTGGTCGTGTTTTGTATTTATTTCTTGATTTCTTTGCAGTGATGCGCACTTCAGGAGTCACGATGGAACCTCTTCAGTGCGACCGAAAACCATATGTAAGTCCGCCACCTCCATCATTACCGTCACCACCAGCCGCCAACATACCTCACACATTTTACAACCAGCACATTAAATATAGTATGTAACGGAATTAGCACAATCAGCTTTGTTATCATAATTAATTCTAAAATTTCATAAAAAGCAGTTGATCGGCAGCTTGGATGAAATATTTTAACGAAAATTAGACTTAAATACCACTGATACCAATTAAATTGTGAAAAATACTAGCTATAAGAGTAAATTATAATTGTAAAAACTATTTAAGTTTGAATAATACATTTTTTATTAAGCATGTTTGTTATATCAAAGATATGTGAGAGGTATGTTATCGTCAAATACGATAAACGTCTTCAATTACGTCGCGAATTGGATCTGCTGGATGGTTCCGCTTATTAATCATCGTCGAAGATGACACGGTTTTATTAAAGATTACAGAATAAAACTTCCTTAGAGTCTTTGGATTGATATGCGGTTATCTTTCTGTAAGTTTTTAGACGTGCTGTCTACTATCACTTTTTACTCATAATTTATAAATAAACTTTTTCTAACGTGGAATCATGTGAGACCGACCACTTCCGTATTTTCCGTGTATTTTTGCAGTGATAGATAAGGTGTAGTAAATTGACAGATGAGGATATCGTCCGTGGTTTTATAGAGGTTATTTCCAACCATAACAAATCAGATTTAATTTTACATAGATGATAGCGTTTGAAAAAAAATACTTAGAATTCGTTCTTTTGATAGAAATTAGTTTTCGTAAGAAACGAGTTTTTTATTTTTTGTTTAGTTACTGAAGTTGATGTACTTCTGTACTACTTCTTCGCATAAATATTTGTTAAGGATGCAATTTTTTTAAAACTGAATAAATAAAAAATAGCACACATTTCATTATAATGCATTCTATTGGATGTGAATTTTATGACGAAAATATGTTTAAATTTGAACCATTGCAGATGTTAAACGGGAAAAAAATTTATTGATGTTTTATTACGTCAATGTGGTTTACAGATACTGGCGTGTATGATTTCAGTAATCATTCGTTCAATAGGTATCGCGTCGTCTGATTGAATTTGAGCCTGAATTTTTGTGATCAAAAAAACTAATACATATGTTGGTAAATCGAAGAGTAAATTTTAATCAATGCTTTTTGACAGGATGCTGCTTACAAAATCAGCCATTTGCTAGTTAAGGGTTTTCTTAATCGAGCTACTAAATCAAGCAGAACTTTTTAAAACAAAAATTTCTCAAAAGTAATTGTTAAATTATTTTTCCTTTTTTTTATAAGAAATTATAATTTGTTACTAAAAAACAAATATTATAATGAAATAGGTAAACCCTTCATTATCTAGAAGATACAATGAAAACTATTTCATATGTTTTCTTTAGGCGACGTTTCGTGACTCTGGTCCTCAGGTCAATTAAATTTATTAAAAAGAAACTAACATGTTAGTCACAATTAGATGAAAAATTGAACTTATCGTATACTTTTTTTATATAAAACTACTTAATAGCCATAGGACAATTACTTACGGAAAACAAAAACTAAGTCCGCAAACAACGTCAGTAAATAGAATACTAATAAATAACGGAAAAAAAAGTTTTTATTAACAAATATCAAGTTTGTGATAGAACTGTTGTAATTAAAACTTTCCATGAAAACTCAATATCACTTGAGTTCTAATTTGTCTGGTTATTATTTTAAACTGCCGATCCAAATGTAAACTTTTGTGACTTATTTCTTCACGTTATTAAATGTTGTTCAGTTCGTGTAGAGGTGTAGTGAAAACTTTTTTCGTTATTACGCATTTGTTTGTTAACAAGTTTTTTAAGATTATTTTTACATAGGTAGTTTATTGTTTTTAATATCGCCACATATTTTTTTCCTAGATTTTATTGACATAAATTCTGATAAAAACCTTTCCTGTGTTTTCTAGAATAAAGACGCTTTTCAGCAGTGACAGTTTTTAGACAGCATATAAGTTGGTGTAATACACCATCCTTTCAAATAAGAAACTTATAAAATATTTTTGAAAGAAATACGACATCTAAATTTTCTTCTTTCTAACAACTGAAATTTAGTGTTGCATATCGTATCTCACTTCTTGCCTGTTAGCCTGTTGTTTAACATAAAGGCAGCAACACTATATTTGTTGTATGTTTTTATGTACTGGGTGCAGTTTTTCGAGTTCTAACAGTTTTTGTTCTACTATTTCTGGACATATAAAATATTATTTTTATCGTTATCACATTTAGAAATGAAGTAAACATACATACATCATCCTCTGGTTCACTGTCTCATCCACCATCAGCTGCATCACTAAAACAATTCTCTGCGTCTAAAAAAACCTTTTTAAGAAGATCCAGTAGTTGGTTGGTTAGTGCTCTTTCCATAGTCGTTTAAACAAACGTCGTAAATTAGGGTAGGTAATGTTTTCATGTTCATTCGTTCAAGTACTAAACTGACAGATACTACATTTAAAACATTTTTTTAAATTTATTTTACCTTCAGTAAGTGTACAGAAATATTTTTTTAATATATTTTCTTCGACTTGAGTGGCAATAAAAGCATTCTGTTCGTATGTGCTTACTCGTTGATAGTCCGATTGTCGTGTTCGATTGGTTTTAACTGTGATAGGTTGTCCAAATAATGAGTTTATGTGTCATTACAAAAATTCTTTATTTTCGTTGAATACGGGCTTCAAAAATTTTGTATTTAAAAGATCAAACATTTTCTATTTTTTCTAATGCTGCCTTAGCATCTTCTGTCTAAAATTATTTATTTACAGTGCGAACTATCTTGTCTATAATGGCTAACACTTTTTGGTTTACGTCGTTTCTCTAAAACCTATTTGTTTGGAATGATTTATCCCTATTCTTTGTCTTATATAGAAGACTTTTTTTTCTGCGTTTTTGAAATCGAATGGAGATCTTTAATAGACACCTCTAAATCTGTGAGACTTTGTCCAATAACATTTGAATTGTTTTTAGTCGATTTTGATTCATTTATAAAATATGATGCTGATCTTTGGTTAATTGCATTATTACTTTTGTTTTTATAACTAAATTGTATTTTCTGAAATTCTCCCTAAACAAAAATGTAACAATAAATAGTAAAAAACCATATCTTTTATATACTATAGTTGTACAGTTAATTAAAGTTTACTTATGTTTCACATGATAGCATCGTTAATCATTAAACTAAATCGTTACATCAGTCGCTATTAATCAAAAACAGAACATTTGTAGAATCCCTAAAAAGTAAATGTTTGAATAGGAGATTTCGACCAACAAATCATAAGTCTGTTTTGTTTTCAACCTTTTCCAAACTCAGAATATTTGATCGCAACAAAATGGAACACCGTTTGTATTAGACTTTTAGTAAAAGATGAAAAACATTGTAAAATACGTTAGTGTACAGAAACGGTATTAGGTACACGCTTTATGAATCTGTTTAGATAATATTTTAGAAAGACATCGTTAATGTCTTTCATGAACATAATTTTTCTTTACTAAGATTTTTCTCAAGAACAGATTTTTTGCTTCTACTAATTTTTGGACCGTGTCAATGTTGGTACATAACATTAAATTTAGATTTTTTTGCCAACGATATTCGCCCAAAATATTTTCGTAAGGGGCTAAACATCAGCGCGAAATTTAGAAAATAAATCGAAGAACTCAAATGTGCAATTCTTCACGATTTTCATATTTTTGTTAATTTAAAATCGGGTAATCTTAAGGATTCGAAAAAATATAACATAATAAATTTTTGGATTTTTTTTATATATAAAAATTGTTTGAATTGAGTTGCGTAAAATGCTTATTAGAGGAAAAGCCGGTTCAAATGGCAGTTTCAAATAATATTAATTGACTGCTACTGGAAAGTTAGAGTCATGTTAAACAATTATGAAAAATTTCTGGTATTGCAGCTTTTGAGCAATGGTGCTTTCAAGAGTGGAATTATGGATGACAGACAGTTCAAAAAAGTAAAAGATTTTTTCCTGAGCCAAAAAACGTTTTTGTTGACAATAATCTTAAAGAGTTGGACATAAATAAAGTTCAAATTTTAGATGAAGGCTCAGTGCCTTTGGAAAATTTTATTTAAATTGCAAAATCAATTGAAGAAAATCAAATCAAGAGGTTTCTCTCTCTTACTGCAGACGATGCGTTCTCTTTAGATTTGTCAGCAACTAAAACAAGTGAAGAAAGAAAAAGAAAAAAGTTTGTCATACAAAAGAAAAAAGGGTTGCATTTCATAACAAGAAAAAAGCACAACATGCACTAAAAGAAGGGTGTAAAAAAATATGCAATAAGCACTGTACATCTCAATTTATCATTTCGGATAGAACATTAATTAACAATAAGTTCTGGAACGTTTATTCATTGACAAGCACATAAAAATGAGCGTGACAAAAAGACGAAATGATTCTAGTTTACTACGAATCGAAAAAAGCGTCAAGCATTTTCTAAAATCACATGACGGTAGTCTGCCAACAATTCGCCGCTACATGACACTAAGGGCTTTCAGGACGAAACAAAGAAGTTCTGATAAGTGCTTATTATTCTTTTTTTTTCTCAGTTACCGAGATGCAAAAACTTAACCCTTTGGGTTGACAGTTGCAGCGCTCAAAATAACAAATGGTATTTTTTTGGTTTTCTAATTTATATGGTTAACGAATAATATCGAAAAAAATATTATAAAATATTTTGAGCCTGGACATACATTTATGTCAGCATACAGTTACCACCACTAAATAGAAAGTGAAATGCGAAGAAAAAATAAGATATACGATTTTCAAGATTTTGTTAGCACCGTCAAAAGCGTTGGCAGCAGTGAAGTTAAGGAAATTAAGTTTAGCGATTTTTTTATGTGGCCAGATTTCACGTCCTTGCATCAAATAAAAAAAACTGAAATACCTCGACTCAAAAACTTCGGCGAAGTAGAGAGCAGAAGAGGATCCAAAATTCTTTATTACAAAGATAGCAATCTTCACGATTTTCCAGAACTAAATGTCATCGCAAAAAACATTTAATACAAGGCGAATTATTGTTAGAAAAACCGAATTCGAGAAAAGAGAATCACGGAATTGCACCAGACAGAAAATCTAAAATTTTAGGAAAACTCAGGCGCGGCTCCAGCAGTTTATTTCGGTGGGGGCTCCATCAGTTTAAAGCGGGGGGGGGAGGTGCCCATCACATTTTCAAATAATAATGTATTGAATATGGCGTTAATATAAAATTGAATAACACTTCGTTATGCAGCAATTATACTCTGAAGCCGCGCCTGGGAAAACTAACTACATTGATGCCACTCCAGAAGCAGAAAGTCTGACAAAAATTAACCACCACAACAACTGAAATTTCTGAAAACGATAAAGATTAATAAATTAGTTTCTAAATAAATAAATAAAATTACATATTTTAATTTGTTTCTCAATTTAATTATTTGTTAAATCGTTTCATTTCAATATCTTTTTTTCGTTTATTTGTAATTATTGTTAGTACATTGTAGTAGAAAATAAATTTCTAGGACTTATAGGTATCTAACCTTGTTTTCTAATTTTATAACTTACAACGTTTCATATCTTACAATACGTTAATGTAAAACGAACTTAATAAATGATCGTTTTAACGTATTTGCGTATGTAGGATCACATACGTTAAATTAGTTATGGATTGGTCGATACATTTCTTACGTCTAAAGAACGTAAACGCTTGAATTCTAATTTAAAGAAGGATTCTAACGTAAAGATGTATAAAAAAATAAATAAACAATTTGCATAAAAACGCTAATAGCCAGATAAAATATTGCGTATTTTTGTATTTCTCTACCTATTTACGAATATTAGCAGCTCGAAAATTTAAGACTCCATTTTTTTAGAAATGCAGATACGTTTATTTGGGTTAGGACGGCAGTGCAGTATCTGATATCTTTTTAGAAAAGCGTGTTTTCTAAGCTGCATCATTTGTCAACACTTTTTTTGTTTGCTCTGTTTTTAAAAATATGACACGACAGCAATATAAGATCATATAAATAAATATACTACATATTTTTTCTTCTTGACGTTAGATCTACTGAAAACAACACGATAATAATATATTTGCATTTTTGACAAATATTTAAGTAATAGTTCTAAAACTGAGTGCTCTATTTTGTTGGAACAAAATAGGACGTGACATTAGAATTCTAACTATCGCTCTGACGTTAAAACATTTTCAATACAGAATAGACCCATTTGCTGATTGATGAACCGAGCTCAATTATTTAGGTTTTGGTAATACTACGCATTTACGTATTGTTTTTTATAGAGTTTTTTTTCTAGAACAATGCTATCGTATAAAACGTGAGAAATAGCTATGAATTGTATTTTGATGTTCAAAACTTAACTGTGGAATGATGACAGATACGATGATAATTTTGGTGACAAACTTTAGTAAGTTAAAAGTGGTCTTTTAAATTTTTCAGTTGCACTGCCAATATCAAATTTTGTAGAAAAATAGATGTAAAGAAATGCACTTTGCTTTTATTATATGTTATTTTTCCATGAAAATATTTTTAAAAATTATTATCCATATAACTATTCGAAAAACATCACTCGCGCTATTAAACAAGCTTTACTTTCTGATACTTTACGACTCTTTATCAGAGTGTACACGCAATGGAGAGATTTTTTGTGCTATCACTTACTAAAAGCAAAGCTAAATATGAACGACCCAGAAATTGAAATATATCCTTGTTTATAGTTGCCCGAAATATTTTTTTGAATGATTTCGTTTGTAGTTATTTTAACATTTTTCATCTTTTTCAGAAGACATTGTTTGTAAAATAACTGTAGATCGACGTAGAAGCTTCTCATTAACTCCAACTAATTTTTACACATTTTTGATAAGCCTGGTAAAAGCATCAACCAGTGTTTTTCTATCCACCATTGTCATCTCCATTCGATGCGTAGCTGTAACGGATTTATTGTTAATAGTACACGTCATTATAACAATTTGTTCTTACTTTCTTGAACAGAAACGTTAGTTATTTTCTTGGCAAACTGTATTCAAATAGACTTGTAATAATTAATCGGCGACGGTAGTGAATTCTGTTAAAAAGAAAATAATTTTTTCCTATCTTGTGTGAATAAAAATAAATAAATAAAAAGTTGGATCAGTTTTCAGTGTCCTAGCCTGTCTGGTATTTGCTGGCACAACGTTTTGTTTTTCTAGTTCTAAGTCAGTAATTCCATTACTGCATACAAGATGTGAACCAAAACTGTTAACTTTTAATACAAAACCAGTAAATTCGCGTCTAAGAGGCACAATTTGTCGCTGTACTTGAATGCACTTCTTCTTAGACCATTTCTGGCAATGTAAATAGCATCCGAGTCTAAATCCTTATAATGTTGTGCAACTGAAACTATAACTCGATCCTATCGTAAATTTTTGTCACGACCACCATTGCAGGTAAAATAAACACGCATGAGTCTCTGCGTTAGAGGAAGAATGTTTTCCACTACGAATTGCTACCTATGTAGGCCCAGAGTTAGCCACAGCTTTAGGTTTCCCTTCACCCTCTTTCCTTTTTACAATATCTTTATAAACAGAGGGAATAAGTTTTTATTTGAGCAACCATGATCCGGTAATTTTACACGGTAGGCGAGGTGCATTAATATTTGTGTTTGAACATTTGCTGCTGTAATACCTAATGACATAGGTACTTTATCATCCATCGATAAAAAGAATACCTGACCAGGACTCAAAATTGAAGCTAAAGATTCAAGCCTTCTTATCGTAGCTGTACAGAAATTATCATCTTTATGCTTTACATGTAGCGTAGAGTCTCGTTTGCACAGTTTAATAGGAACAGTGATTTTTCCTTCTTCTGTATTGACTCGTTTGGAAGAGAGTCTTAAATATACGCTTGTTCGACTAATAGTATAGAATTGTTTACATAGTTATCCAATATTTTGGAGCAACTTATAACTTTAGTGCGGCGTCGATCATCAGCTGCTCCACTAGAAACTTTAATTTTCTTTATGACTACAAGTAAACCGGATTGATTTTCTCTAGCACGATCAACCTTAATCCAAATTTTAAGAGCTGTTGCTAAGTCTGAATTAATTTTACAAATTTCTGGAATTTTTTGATATGTTTTTTTCCTGTTAAATGTGTTTCCTTAATGTTGTTATTCTTTTTGTTGCTATATCTGTCGCCATACCAGCATCGCGTGCTAAGAGCAAGCTATTGAGCTTAGATTCTAGTATTACAATTTTAGTGTTTTGACTAGGCGTTGATTTAGGTACTGTTTGCAGTAACTGACTTCCATTTGGTTGCACATTATTATCTTTAGTGTCTCATGGTGTCTTGCTTAGTTTTTTTCTCCAATAAAAAGTAAACATGTAGAATCTTAAATATAAGTATTTCACACAATATTATACTAAATCACCATAAAGAATCTAGCTATAGGATAGCGACAAGTAAAATAATATGATAATTCTTAAAAGAAATCCATATGTGTTACTTTCTTCTTCGTCAATTTTATTTGCAACTCTTTGATTTTCAAACTTATTTAACTACTTTTCAAATTTTGTCATAACGTGTTTTTCGATGTATGTTAAGGCTGCCGCCACGTGCCAAAGAGTGATACAAATAAAAAAAATTATAATAATATTGATATAGTAATATTTTAAAGTATTTCGTTAAAGTTTTAATACTTAAGATTTATAACTGTGATGTCACAAAGCTTATGACTATGAGTCGTCGTCCGCCATGTCACAAGATGTAATACTTTTTTAATATCCTATCTTATTAACAAGTGACGTAATTTATGAATAGCTTCTTGAGCTTATACGATATAGATATATGTGACCCAAAATTGCTTGCAATTTTACTTCCACTATAAAATCAGTAATGGAGTTTCTTCGTTCTTTGCAACTCAGATATGTGGATAACTACAACAGATATTGCCATTTCTTTCTTTAGCTTTTGTTCGGCTCTGGTTATACTGCCTTTATGTTGTATGTATGTCACAAGTAGAGATAAAACAAGAAAGCTCTATTTCGTGTTTTCCATTAATTTGTTTTTTGTAGGCATGAGTAGGTAAAGTGGTAGCAGCTCCGTTAGTTAAACTGGCAGCGTCCGCTTGTCTTGAAGAACGTAATCTTATTTGTCATGTATAAGCGAGCTTTTTAGTTTCAAGGTTTTGGCGTAAGCTTTTTTTGACCATTTATATACAATAATCAATACCTTATTCTACCGTTAGGTGTTAAGGAATTTAACTATGAATTCTCTTGGTTCATTCTTTTTTATTTTTTGTCATTCTTTTCCCTTCTCTCCATGTTAACCCATCTGCTCATGAATTCCCTTCTATTTCTTGTTTTTCTTGGTCGTCCTCTTCTTTTTTCTGTTGTACTCTTGCCTTCCATATTCTTTTAGTTGTTATTACCTCCCCCATACGGACTAAATGCCCAAACCATCGTAACTGTTGGCCTTTAGTATTTTTCATAATTGGTTCTAACTCTTCTCTTATTTTTTCATTTCCTATTGTATCTATTCTCGTAACCCCCTGTATAGCTCTTAAGAATCTCATTTCCATGGCCTGAATTTTACTTTGCTTTTGTTTTGTCAGTACCCAGCTTTCACTGTTATCTTCGTCTTTTTACATTTTTTTCCGTATAAAAGAATTGTTTAATGCTTGATAAAGTTTAGCTGCACTCTCTAGTCTATCGTTTATTTCTGCATCTATTCTTCCATTCCTGTGTATTCTTACTCCTAGATATTTAAATGATTGTATTTGTTCTAGATCTATATCGTTTACTTGTATTACTATGTCTGTCTCCTCTTTTCCTATTACCATCACCTTAGTTTTCTCCGTGTTTATTTCTAAGTTGTAGGTTGTATTGTACATCTTGCTTATTCTTTGCGTATACAATTAGATCATCGGCAAATACGCTTTCCGATATCTGTATTAATTGCATGTTCTTTAACTTCTTCCATACTTTGCTTATACATGAGCTATTTCGGAATGTCTACCTTTCCACTTCTAGTACCTTATAAAATCGTGTGTTTTCCTACAGGCTTTTTATACGTCTCATCAATTTGTCATTTATTCCTCTCTTCTTTAGAATTTTCCAAACTGTTTTTCTTGAAACGCTGTCGAATGCTTTTTCCAGGTCAATGAAAGCTACATATATTTTTTTTTCTGTTGTGTATTTTTCTATTATCTGTTTTAACACAAATATGTGGTCTTGCACTCCTCTTCCCTTTCTAAATCCGCATTGTGCGTCCTCTAGTTGCTCTTCTGTTTTCTTCTTTAGTTTTGATACTAAAATTCTTTTGTATAACTTTGTTATTGTCGGTACAATTGTAATTTCTCGATACTTTGTGTATTCTATTTAATCTCCTTTTTTGAATACTGGGAACAGTATTCCTACTTTCCAATCTTTAGGGATCTATTCCTCCTGTAACGCTTTATTAAACATTTTAGTAATTATTTCTATACCCGTCTTATCTAGATTTCTAACCATTTCTGTCGTTATGCCGTCGTGCCCTGCAGCTTTACCTGTTTTTATCTTTTTTAGGGCTTTTAATACTCCTTCTTTTATTTCTTCATGTACTTCACTTTCCTTTATGTGTCCTTCAGTGTTTCCTTTTTTTTCCTTCAGTGTTTATTTTAGCTCCGTCTTCGAATGTTCTTTTATGTCTCTCCACTATAGTTAACATTTCTTGGAAATACTCTTTCCATCTCTCTATGATGTCCTCATCGTCTCTTAACATTCTTCTATCCTTGTTTTTTATATAATGTGCTATTTGTGTTTTACCTTTACCTTGCGAAGATATGCATGGGTTAGACCACTACGGTAGAGTAACTGCCATTGACTTTATATTCAGTAGAGTAAAATCTCTTAGATACTAAAAAACCAATAGCACCATAACCATCAATTATATTTAAAACAAATAGATTTTGCAAAAAACGATAGCACGACAACACCATTTACCATGAAAATGTATAAACTCGCACGCATTTTGATAAATAAATTATCATTTTTATAACACTAGAGCGGTATGCGCCAATACTACTTTGATATTAAACAAACAACTATCGTAGTAATACACTAAGCTCTAGAATGTATAGCGTTTGAAATTGAGTGGGTACTGCATTTTGTAATCCAGAGCCAGTAGTAGTTATTGGAATAGAAAGCAAAAAGAAAAAGATTTCCTGATGATAAACTATACAAAAATCAAGATTTCATCAAGAATTTTTTCTTCAAAACACTTTACTTTTTCAATTTGGCCTTTTGATATAAATTAAAGAAAAATTTTGTCACTATGCTACATAATTGTTTTTTTTTTGTTTTTGTCATCAAATTTATTCAATTCGAATCAATTGTGAATCTGTACCTCTGTAAAAAGTAAAATTTTTACTTTAGTTTTTACTTACGTTATTATAAATCGTTTGTGGAGTGATAAAATTGTCTCGATAACTTTCGAAATGCGAATAATTTATATCCGCAATTTAGAAGAGGACGTTTTAGATGCTTATTTGTTGTATTTTGTTTTTACTGTGAAGTGTAGCTTAGTAATGACAGTTTTTTGCAGATCTACTAAAGAGATTAATCGGTTTGTTTCTAGATTACAGTTTTGTTAAATTAGTGCGACAATATTCGAGCAGTACTTTTCTAACAATTACTTATCATCAGATAACTTTTGTCAAAGTTTTTTTAAAGAATTTCTAAAAGTTAAAATGTATAACAACAACCTTAAATATTGTAATATAGCAACTTTATTAATACAAAAAAGATTAAATAAAGCTCACACCCACATTTTAACTAATAATTTTCTTAAACAATTACTCAATACGTAAAGATAAATATTCGCTATTTCCTTTTCCTTTTTTTCCATCAAAACCACTTCCGAGACTATTTTTTTTTAAATAAAAATTTATTTTTATCGTAAGCGTTGAGTAATTTTATATAAATAAACCAAATATTTAGTAACGATTTATAAGCGTATAGCTTTAATGATAATTTTTATAAATAAACAATAGCGACTATAAGGTCTTTCATAACTCTAAATTACATAAATATATACTATTTATGAGTTTAAGTTGTGGTCGATGATGGTTCATTAAGTAGTTAAAATAAATTACGAGATTTTGTCATTTTGAGAAAACAAATAAGCGTTTGTGAACGGTTTGAGTATTTTTTTACGATCTGATATAGACAATTTAAGCTTTTCTTTAAGCAAGGTCGAACCTGCTCAATATAGACAAAACTTGATTGCCATACATTGTATATAATTGTAGTTGGCAATACAGGGTGATTTTCGTTAAGTGGCATCTGAAAAACGGGCCGTCAAAAATATTTGAATTTGGTTAATTCAGGTAATTCAAGAAGACCTATTTAAACTTAAATATTTTTGTTTTCTTATATTAAATAAAACACCCTATATAGTGATCTATAATTAGATTTTGTAGATAATTTGTACACACTTTAGTTAAAACTTTCCAAAAACGTACGCCTAAAAAAGTACGAGTAATTAAACCTAGACTGATAGTTTATAGAAGTCCGGATCGATTCGGTCTGGCTCCATCTCCAGTTTATCCGTCATTGAATTCTTGTACCGTTTTGTGGATTACTGCAGTGCTTGGGATTTTGATGTTGCATTTTTGCAATTGCTTGTAACTTCACATTGTAAGGTATCATATTCACATTGTAAAGTATCATATTACTTATTTATTATATTACGATTTTATTAAAAGAAAGCACCCGAAAAAGTAAAAAAATGTTTATCATAACGTTTCGTCTGGGACCCAAATTTTCTGTTGTTTTCTAAAAAATTAAAAAGTAGTTAGCGATTAACGTAGTGAATCATTTAATAAAGTTACTTTTTATAAAATCAAAGGTAAAAGAACAGTTACTACTTTTTTAAGCTTTTTTCTAGTTTGTATAAGTTTACCTGAGTATTTAGTTAGTGTAAAGCTACCAGAGAGATTATTACTAGAGAAGTAATATTTTTTTAAAGACAGCCGTTAGCTGGCCGCAGCAGTTTTACGAGTACTTCTTAAGCTCACCTCTTAACAATTTTAATTAATCGGCTAAGCTTATTTGGTTTTTTGACAACGGTTTTATCTTGCTCATCAGTTGACTACTGTTGTCCGCTGGGCTCTGTTGCTATACCTCAACGTGCGATGATATCCAGTGTTGTGCATTATCTAGATAAAGGTATATAAATTATTACCCTCATTTAAAATTAACCAATAATATTACACCATTTCAATCACGTTTTTCAACTAAACGAGCATTAATAAGCGATAACACAACCGTAAGATATGTAATTACAGCGATAAGTAACCATGAAAATGCTCTAAATTCAAAAATTCATAAACGTCAACCATGTCACGTTTTGGCTCGACTTATTTTGTAACGTCACTAATAATTATTATGACAATAAATAATTTTTTTGCTTTTTTCGAGTAATAATCATTTGAATTTCATTCGTCTTTGTAAAATTATCTAAAATTCGACACCTGGACAGAACTCAAAATGTGTTGCCAAAACGTAATCACTAGGCAACACATTTTTCGTTGCCGTCAATAAGGTGTCTCATTATCAATAATTTTACAAACATACAAATAATAATTTTTTACTGTATCAATTAACCAATAAAAGTTTTATTTTATTGCATTTTTTAAAATTCAACCAATCATTAAAGGATTACAGCGATAATTTTTTACTGTATCAATTAACCAATCAAAAAATTTGATTTTATTGCATTTTTTAAAATTCAACCAATCATCAACGGATTACAGCGATAACACCACTGGTGTGGTGTTATCGGGCAAAGCAGACATGATATATTCAAATGTCAAATTAAATGTCAGATAGTAAATCAATTCATAATAATCATACAAAGATTTTCTGATATTTTTAACAAGAAAATTAACAAAATTCTTTTAGAAAATACACCAAAAAACACAATTAATTTGTATTAATTAATTAAACAACATGAAAAGTAGTAAAAAATTATCTTACCGAATACCCCTCGAGCATTGATAAATACTCAAAATTTTGTCGTAGAGAATGTTTCAAGCGTGTTTCTTTGAGGTAATATCACTCGGCCTTCGGCCTCGTGATATTACCAAAAAACACGCTTTCAACAATCTCTATGACAAAATTATCTCGGTATTATCAATGCTCTAGGGGTATTATAGCTGATAACACTACGGGTGTGGTGTTATCGGGCAATGCAGACATTATATATTCAAATGTCAAGTTAAATGTCAGATAGTAAATCAATCATAATCATGATATGAAGATTTGTTGATATTTGTAACAATAAAATTAACAAAATTCTTTTAGAAAATACACCAAATAATTTGTATTAATTGATTAAAAAACATGGAAAGTAGCAAAAAATTATCTTACCGAATTCACCTCGAGCGTTGATAAATACTCAAAATTTTGTCGTAGAGAATGTTTCTAGCGTATTTCTTCGGCCTCGTGCTATTACCAAGAATCGTGATTTCAACAGTTTCTATGACAAAATTATCTCGGTATTATGCTCAAGGGGTATTATAGCTGATAATTCATTTAGATAATTTTTCATCATCTTTTTTCCTTATCAAGATAAAGTATTGAATATTATCTAGATGATTATCTTAGATGATTTTTCTGTTATCTATCATGCAATTATCTAGATGATTTTTAAAAGTAACATAATTTTTTTTTGTAATTTTATTATTTTTTAAAATAACAGTTTGTAATGTCTGTGGTAATGTAGTACGGTCTAGATCGCTAAAACATGATAAATAATCGCCGTAGATGTTTTGCATTTTTGCATATCTTCTGCTGAGAAAAACTAAATTCACATGACCTTGAGCCCAAATACATGCAATACGCGACATAAATAAAAACACAACTCAAATTAGTTTTTGAAACTGAATCTATTGTGATTTATTCAATACATTAACTTGCTCGATTCATACATTGAAATTAACAGCTACTAATTTTGTAGTTTTGAAAACTTAATTAGTTAAAGTGCCTACATAGCAAAACTATGCTCAAGTAAAAAAATGCTTAATTCAAAAAGAGAAAATTCATGACTTTCTGAGCAGTTGAAAGTGGCAAATCTCAATACACATGATTTAAAGCTCATTTTGAAGAGTAAGTCATGTAGCTTTTACCTTACTCTTTAAATAAACTTGTTGAGTAAGCAATATTAATGTTAAGATAAAGTCGCAATAAGATCCTAATGTAGACCTCGTCAAATAAACCGCTCCTATAATTCTAAAAATCAATCTTGTAAATTATCTTATCAGTACAATTACTGACAACCTGTCAAATATAATTAACAAAACCACAAAACAAAAAGTGCTTATTTTTTACATTTGGATTTATTGCACTTACAATTACAAAAAGTACTGAGCACTGTTTAAAATATTGGAGCCCGTTAAAATCCCAATTTTTTTAGAATAAAAAAAACTGCTTGCGTTTTTTAAAAAGACCTAAAAGCTAATTCATTAAGTGCTCGTTGCTGTAAGCTACTCAAAATTTAAAATACAATAAATTTTTAAGGATTCGTTTTTTTTGTAAATAATTTGCTTAAAATATCGAACTACAAATAACTTAAGTTTGATTGACGGCTATAAGCCATAATTTTTATAGCCAAGTCAGATTTTCCTAACTGTTACAAAGAAAAACTAATTAAGTTTACTCTACACTCCATTTGTGAAAAAGTTATTGATTAAGCATAACAATTTCGGCGCTAATTGAAAGACTTTAGTTCTGTCTAATTTTTGTTTAGCAATTAAAATTTTGAAAGCACCATATTGTGTCAAGATTTGTAAATGATGAAATTTGTTTCATATCTTACAATATCATTAAATCAATAAAGTTTCTGTCAATTTTTTTTTAAATTTGTCTTTCAGTTTTTTAATTAGTAAATTTAATAAACAACGAATTGGTATTTTTTCTGTTATGAGATCATATTGTACATTTATATATATGATGATAATTAAATGGTAATCATTTAATCAAATAAAATTACTACATGTTTGTACTATTTGACAGAATCATCTATCGTATTATCTACGTAAATTATAGATTATTTTATCTATTTTCTAGATAAATTTTTCGACTTGTATCTAAATCGTTATCTAGATAAGAAAATTGGAAATTATCTATTATCTCATCTACATAGAAATGAAATTATTTATGCACAACACTGATATCTATTCCCAGATATTTTTTGACGTTTTTTGCTTGTGTTTCAAACCTTCTTCAGATAAGGCACATGGTGGTTTGTATTTTTTATAGTTATGTTACTAGATAGAAAACGCAGTAATGAAACAAACATATCTGCCTGAAAAGAAGCACTCATCCAAGAAACTTTCTGATGCTGCTAGAATAAAGATCCGCAACATTAGTGCTGAATATAATCTATCGAAGCTAGCAGCGCTAACTAAAAACCACGATTACACTAATGGACCAACTACAACCGAAACTGTTACTCATGAGCTGCAAATCAACCGTTCAATATATAACGAGGAACAGAAGAGAACATCAGTCTTCTAAGAAAGCTGACAGCATGATCAGCAAAACGTTAAGAAAAAAACTTTTTTCTGGGATCGGTGGATTAGTCATTATATGACCAACCACTACGATTATGAACATAGAAAACGGGGAAACTAGTTTAGTTCTCTACAGCGAAACATAATTGGTTCTTTGTTGTGGTTTGTGGTTCTATTTTACTTTTAAAAGTAGCAAATCAAAGAAGCAAATCTATATTTACCTACAAAGAAGAAAAAAAGTAATCGACATTAAAATGGGAATATCAGCCACTTACAAAGATATCGTAAGAATATATAAATAAAGGTAAAATGTAGAACTATACTCTGTAATAGAAAAGACTCGTTAACTTTTCAATTGGCTTTAAAGGACTAGAAGATGAGAATATTATAAAACTACTTGTCAAAAATATAGTTAGGTCATGAGAAAAAACCATTGGCGGTCTTTCCAATCCCAGAGCTAAGTTTGAGGGCAACCTCCAGTTATTGGTAGTACTATAATGTAATTTTTAGAATTTTTATTTGACATTTTCTTTGAAAAAAAAAAGTATCCAATCTGACGACCATTTGATCTTTTTTGATCAATTAATTTACAGAAAAGTCTTGCTTCTATCTCCAAAATTTTGCCTATTACTTTGATACATAATTCAAAAATTTGCTATGGTCAAGTAAATAACGAAACATCGAAAACACTTTTTTTTCTTTGCATTAATTTGGTAATAAGATACAAGAGACTATCAACCAGAACGATACCTTCCACAAAATTGTTGTATTTAGCCACCCAGTCGTATCCCTGAAAACAACACTTTGGTGAGTTAGAAAAATGCGGGTACTCATAAAGTTCTTACAATCCCGATGTTATAGACTTGTTTTCTCAACAAAAGTTCAAGTAATGTGATGGTGGTAAAATACCTATCCTTGAATGCACGTTTTCCTTCAATCTCTTAATAAGACTAATTAGTATCAAAAAATGTACAGACTTCAAATTCAAGAACTAATTCAGATGGAACTGCATAGTTTTGATAAACGGGGCGGGGGGTTGCGGGGGTATCATTCCCCGGCCCGGGTCTATTTTGAGCGCCGAAATTTTAAGGTTCAGGTAGCACGTGTTTGGTTATTGCAAAAGAAAAGTGTCGGGCTTAAGGTAGACTTGTAGATAATGTAAACGTTTTCAGATATCATTATGGCATTTTGTAGGTAACTACCAAAATATTTTGAAGTTTTATCGGCTCTATCAGTAAAAAACCAATAAACATAAGAAACAAAATAAGGAATTCATCGTATCACATACACATATCCACTTATTTTTCAACTGACCTTAAAAGGAAGCGGTTCTCAATTCGTTGGAATACTTTTTTGTTATGTTCAGCGGTCATTCTGTACGACGCTGACCAATTTAGATTATTCTTTTTAATCAAAAACAGGGCAACTTAGCAATAGTCATTTGAATTTGGTCAAATTCTGATGATGAAATTCATGAGAAAATAATCAAACTCTCTAATTTGCTTTAGTTGTTAAATTCATTTTCTTCCTATAAGAAGGAATCATTAATTTGATCGTTAACAGCTTAAGTTGATCACCAGGAGGCGAACCATTCTATCAAGTATTTCAAATTTACGTCGGCACGAAATTCTCTTGAATGATCTGCCTTTTTAAGGTTTTTAGTGAGTATAACCACTATTGTTAACATCATGAAAAAGAGAAAAATAAAATTCTTTTTACAAACAAACAGAACCGACTTTTAAAAAATGCATCAAATAAAATGCTCTGAAAAGTAAAACATTTTAATTTATTTACAATTAAACGACGAAATTTTTATTTATATCAAATTACTTGTTGAAGTCGATGACAAACATAGTTTTTATCTGAATAAAAATTTTGTCGTTTAATTGCAATTAAATTAATTTATTTTTTATTTTTTTGGTTTATTTTTTTATACGGTTCTTTTTTTTGTTAAAATTTTTTTAATTATAAACTGTACTCAAAAGTACGTGTAACATTACGTTTCGCAGTTTTATCTCCTTGATTTAATTACAAATTTGCAGTAGGCTTTCTGACAAATTTTATTTCAACCTTTTCTTTTACCGACAGTTCTACAAAATCCTTTTTAAAAGTAGATTTTACACTATTTTTTGCATCTTTCAAAAATTATGTATCACAAATATACCGTTCACTTAGAATAAGTCATACGCGTCCTACTGATCAATCACTACTGAACTATGGGCTATAACTGCGCGAGTCCTTTTGTACGTTACATCTACATATGAAAATCTCGTAGCGGAGTTGTAACTTTACGTTACAATCAGTGTTGTAAATAGATAATTTTTAAATTATATAGATAATTTTTTTTCTTTCAAAAATTATCTAGTATTAGATAATAGATAAACTATTCAAACCTTATATAGATAACAGATAATAGATGGAATAATGTAGATAGTAATAACGATAGATGGAGTTCATTTGAAGAACTACTATGGAATGTGGGAAATTACTGAAGAAAAACACATATTGTAACTAGAATTTTACGAGACACTGGATTTTTATCAATATTATTTAAATAATTTAAATAAAAAATTATATTATATATACAGATACATATAATTTATATATTTTTTGATTGTATCTAAATACATATAAATAGATAAAAAATATTAATCTAGATTAATTTATCTATATGAATTTATATAGATAATTTAAAACACTGGTTACAATGCTCTGCTACAACACATTAAATAAAAATTGTGTTCATCTTTGTTTCTTTTTTTTGAAATCATTTACTACCTCTGAGTAACTCAACCTTCCTGCCAAGTTTGGTCACAAAATTCTTATCTATTCTTGGTATTGCAATTTCCATGTCACAGAGTATAATTTTATATTTTTTTAATGTTTAGTCAACATATTATTGATTAATTTAGTGTTACTGTTTGAATATGTCTTATATTTTAAATGAATTGTCATTAAGTAATGTTGAAAATTGAACTAAAAGGATAAAGAACATAATATTTTGCTGGAACTCTGGCGAGAAAAAGGGGGGCGCACAAATTTTACTTGCTCCAGGGTGCTGAATAGTTTTACGTCACTGGCTACATAGTAACATCACTACAACGTAATGTCAGGATTCGTCAGTGATTTATAAGAGTTAGCAAAGTAGTCAGTAAATACTCTGACCAACAGATGGATCGATGCTAAATTTCTAGCGGCGAACATAGTTTTTCTGCACCTTGAAGTTTGAAATAGATATTTTTTTTGGTTGTCTCATAAAAAAAAATCGTTTATACGTTTAGCAATTTTGTAAATGTTTATAATACTATAAACATTTACAAGAAATATACATGGTGGTAGTGCCAACAGTAACAAAAGCCCTATTACTTAAACGTATATTTGTTTTCAAGTATTGTTAATCTCCGGGTTAATAATACGGCATAGAAGCTTTCTCAAGAAATCAATTTTAGATCAAATATAACCTCGTTCAGACTAACCCACTCAAAAGCGCTTGCAAAACAAATATCATAAACTATGTTCAACACTTTTTCTTTCTTAATTGAAAACCTGGAATCAATTAATCGTTCAAGTGTTTGAGTTTATCTTTCCAGATGGAAATAAAAACAGATTTTTTACAGTAGTTTGTACCAAAGCTTCACTAAAGAAATACAACGCTAGAATTTTCTCGGGACACTTGATCATGAGTGGAAAGATGATAAGACTGGAAAAAAAACAAAACCCTGCGCTGGTAACTAGAGTAGTTGACAAAGAGACGAATCTAGGGAAATTATTTAATTGTACATTTTATACCTGAACGACAGCGGTCAGTTGTTCAGAGCAGATGGTTAGAATACTGTACATCAAGTTATTTTAATTGTTTGTATAAATTTATTACCCCATCCCAAACCATTTAAATGCGTTGCAACTTTTAGGTGACTTCCTTTACATCGCAAAAAAATGCTTTGGTATGGATAATAAGCTTATATTAAACAAAAAATTGTAATTTAATGATTTTTTTTAGGTTTTTCCTTAATTATAGTTGATTTTAACTTCCTAAGACATGGTAATAAATGTAGATAAATGTTGTTACGATGCAAACGAAATAATTTAAGCATTTAGATACATTAAAAGTAGTTTAAAAAGGTGTAATAAATTTATAGTGTAACTTATTGCATTTTTCAACATTTTTACTTCTTTATACTAGGTTTTAAGACATGATAATAAATGCATACAAGCATTGTTACAATGTAAAGAAAATCATTTAAAGATTTAAATGCATTAAAATTGGTTTGTCAAAGAGTAATTAATTTATAATCAAGATAATGCTGTTACTTGTTGCAATTTGTAATGCTGATCAAGAGAAAGAATTAGTTGCTTATATTCTGTCACTAGAAGAAAGACTTTTTGGCATAACGCTGTCCGACCTTCGAGAACTCGCTTATGAAATGGCTGAAAAAAAATATTACACGTAATTTTAATGAAAACAGAAAATAGCTGGAAAAGAGTGGCTTTACCGGTTTTTGGCTACACATCCACAAATTAATTTGCGAATATCTGAGCAGACGTCCTTAGCACAGACAACTGCACTGCTGTAGGTAAATTTTTCACTCTTTTCCAGTCCTTTTACGACTAATACAACTTTTCACCATGTGATATTTACAACGCTGATGAACGGGGATTTTGACGGTTCCCAAAAAAACGTTTAAAGCATTGGCTCTAAAAGCTAGTAGGCTGCTTGAGTTTGTGTTCCCGAGAGCAAGGACTAATCTCATTCTAATGGACGATGCTCCTCCGGGATCGTTTGCTGCTTACAATAAGAGTGTGTGGATTAGTATCGAGACATTTCTCGTTTGGTTCAAAATATTTGTAGAGATATCTTATCCCTCTAAGGATAAGCCAGTTTTGTTGCTCTTAGACGGTAATGCTTCTCATGCAAAACGTATCAAGTTGATCAGTGCTACTCGAGAAAACAACGTGATCCTTTTGTTTTCTTCTTATACTACTCGCCGAATGCAGCCATTTGATATGTCGCTTATGGCTCTTCTTAGTGCTTATTATGATTAGGAAGTAAGAAAGTGTGCTTATCAGTAATCCTGATCGTACTGTATTGGTATACCAAAATGGAAAATTGTTTAGATCTGTATATTTAAGAGCAGCAGTTCCTCAAACTGCTATTAAAGGGTTTGAAAAGACGAGGATCTATCCGTTTAACTGTGATATATTCCCAGATCACCTCTTTGCTCCCGCTGAGACTACTGGAAAGCTCATGAAAGTTGTTGAAGAGAACATTTTGAGCGAATCTCAAGCTAAAACATTGACTGAACAACAACTAAACGCTGATGTAAACTTGTCTGGAGAAAGTAATATGCATCATTCTAAGAAAGAGAATGGTTCTTTAGAGAAGCAGTTCAACGCCGACTTTAAAGCTACAGTTCCTAGGCAAGTCAATGAGCAACAACCTTTTACGTCTACTCAAGCTGTGGTCCAAATTTTCAAGCGCCCTTTTGCAATTTCTCCACGTGATATAAGGCCTATTCCAGTAAAAATCGACAAGCGTCGAGGTGAAACAGCTATCATTACATCATCTGCCTACAAATTATAACTCGAACTAGAAGAAAAAGAAAAGATGAAAAAATCAGACAAAAAGTACTTGGCCGTGAAGCGAAAACTGTACAAAATAACAAAAAAAAACTTAAAAAACTGAGGTGAAAAGGAAGTCGAAGAAAAAAGAACCTATGACATCAGACGAGGAAGATGAAAATACTGAAGCATGTATCTTTTGCAACGGTTTGTATGCACATTCTAAATCTAAAAAAGGCTGGATACAGTGCCTGAACTGCAAAGGGTTTGCGCATGAAGCGCGCAACATTGCAGATGAAGACAATACGTTCATTTGTGATTTTTGTGCCTAAAATGTTTAAGGGCGTGAGCTAAATTAATGTTTAGATTTATATTATTTACATGTATTTGTTCAATAAATAGTTTATTACTATTTAACAATGTGTTTTTAATTATTGTTCAGTTTTGTCCGACCTAGTTGGACAAAACCGGGACATTGCACACTTTTAAAAAACATGCTTTTATTATCTTACTTGCTATTGGTCACCACTGAGTTTATGGTTTTAACACAAATTATCAGTGTTTCGTTCACGTGGTGAATAATGAAATAGAAAAAAACTGTGTGTCTTCCAGTTTTGCCCGACCCTTCCGTAGTAGTAACAAATTGGTAATAAAAAAGTAACAAAATCTCCAACTATTATTTTTGGTGAGGGCTGATACGGCTGGTACAGATTCTAGGAAGTCTACTGTTGGTAAGCTGGTACATCATTGCAGATAAAAAATAGCTTCATGCTGAAGTCTTCCTTCATTTTTAACATTGAGACAACCAAAGCAACAATAACAGCGTGCTTCTGCCATGGTTTCTTTTTACTTTAAGTTCATATTTTGTTTCTGGAAACGAATAAAAACATTTATTATTGTAATATTTAATCGTTTAGAAATTTTCGAATTAAAGCAAGTTTTTGTTTCTGAAACTAAAACTATGTTTAGCTGTTAACGGGATAAATTAAACTCTATTTTTGAGGTCACCACAGTAAAAATACAAGAACACAATGAAAAGTTACTAATTTTATCAACAAAATTTCTTCTTGGTCTTCCTACCCACCTCAGGTAAGTCACATTAAGCATAAAGTATTTTAATAAAACATGCTGTTATTGAGATACTTCAAAACAAACCTTGAATCGTATGTGGGTGCAACTTTTAAAATTCGACACTTAACTATCTTTTGCCGTGACTTTAGTGGCTTTGTAAAAAATAAGCACGATATTATAAATTTATTTAAACCTTTATTTACCATCTGGCCGTAATAATTCAGAAGCCGATAAAAAAATTCTATCGTATTACTTAGATTAAATGTTGCCTACTTAAGAGTAAAAAAACTAAGTTAATTTTTAATTATGGTGCTCAAGATAAAGATGAAATGTAAAACGCTAAAACCAAGAATACTCGTTTCACACTTTATAGTGATAAGACGTTATTTATGTCCGATTCATGCCAAGTTGATCATTTTGAAATGTCGCACGCATCTCCTGACAAAACTTGACATTCTTGAATTTTTTTAAACGAACCATAAAATTAGAATAGCCGTCTTCGTAATTTAACGACAGCTACTTAACGTCAATATTGAAAAAAGACAGCTATTGAAGTGGAACAAAATAAATACCTGTACTTTGTGTACATGCTATATATTATCTTATCTGAATTTTGAAGAGCCAATTGAGCTGCAGTTGCTCCGTTTGATTCATTGACTGCAAAAGTTCCCATGGAGTGAATGCAATAAATAAGTATTAAAAAAAGCATAACACGCTCGTCGGGATCTAATCGATTTAAAAGGTGAGCGTTGTTCTTAAAAACAAAGAACCGCTTCATGCGTACGTAAATGAAGAACTTTGAGGGTCAATTACGTAGGAATTTTTGTAACATCATCAGCCGGGAATAGTGAAATAAAGTACTTTACACAAGGTGGCCAACATTAAGCAACACTTGATTAATATTATATTTTACGATTTTAAAACGAAAATTATGTTTGCCAAGAAATGTAAAAAATTACAAATCTGTCTGCGCTATAATAATTTTAAGAAATTTGTTAAGTGGAAGATATATGCACATCTAAAGTAAACAGGGTCGTGTTTCAAGTTACTTTTGTGTAAGTGGTCATAATTTTTACCACTCATTACTAATACGAAACACGCTTTTCGAATTACACTCTAAGTTAATTCACTTACATCTTGAAAAAACACATTTAGGATCCTTATATGGAAGAATGTGAGTAACTATTCTTTAACGTACTTTATACTTTTTTTTTAACTTTTTATGTAATTTCACGTATTTGCTTGTAAATATTCTAATTATAGTAATGAAAATAAGATATAAGTACTTAGATCAGTAAAATTTGTTCAAAAATGGGATTGCTCTCCAAAAAACAGGTAAGTTTCTGATTTTCGGTTGATCTCAAATTCGTCTAAAAAAATCGTTTCTTCGAAGATTCCATTATTACTAAAAATGTATATCATTTTGCATTGATTGAGTACTAATACTATAAAATTTCGATAATTGGTCTTTTAGAAAACGTCACATTTCACACTTTTTGAAAAACACTAAATTCGTCTATACAAAACGACTACTTGTATAAATTAACCAATTTACCGTAATAAGAATGTAAAATGAAACTTATAAAACATTAAATTCTGATTTTAAAAAGTAAAAACACGCAAAAAAATCTAACTAGTAAGCGGTAGTTACTTTTTTCCATGTTAACTGACAAAGATAAAGTCACATAATGGGTAGAAACAAAAAAAATAGTTAAAATAAGGTTTTGCGCAATAAAGGATTATATGAGGAGAAAAAAATAAGATCTCTTTGGCAAATTAACATTGAATGAAGAAAATTAACTCTAAAAGAAAGATTTGAAAGATGATAATTAGCCCATTTAAAACACGTTGTCAAAAAGACACCAACCTTTTTGATTTTAACTCCTTTAGCCAAGCAAAAGCGGACAAGACGATGTTTACAGTCAAGGTTGGGGATAGGTGCATACAACTTTCGCCACTTTCCAAAATTGACGGTAAGTTGGATCTGTCTATACTTACTTAAATATTAAGTTTTTTCAAACATCTAAAGACAACATACTATGTCTACCTGCATTCAGTGGCTCTGATACGACTTCGTCGTTGTTCTATAAGTCTTATACTGTGATGTATTGTATTCTCATAGAAGAAACAAAGCTATTAAATGTGCAAAACTGTTAAAACAACGACGTTGTTTAATATTTATTTAGAACATATTTGTTGGTGCAAATGTAGAAAAACAATCCACTGTAATGGAGTTGAAACATTTTAAAACTTGGCATTTGGTGGTTTCTACTACTAACGAAGCAGCATTTGAGGAACTCTTGAAACCGTAGGCTGTCATAAATATTGTTCATGCAGTATAAATGACATGAAGAGCAAACTATGCAAAACATCACAAATGTTCAAACCTAAGTAGTGAAACTTTCCCGAAGTATTTCGAAACTTCGGAACGCTGATCAAAAAGAATATAATATTCTGGATTCTGATAACGAAAGAATGTAAAAAGTATTTGAAGAAAGTTGGAGTCAGTTTTTCGAATCGAGTCGGAGTTGTTAAGAAGACTTTTGTCGGTTTAAATAAATAAAGTGTTTAACGCATGTGTTAAGGTAAATAAATAAAAGTATATCAAGTGAAAATATGTTAAGACTGTTCTGTTCTAGAACAGGAAACTGAATGCAGCACGGGTAGAAAATTGCCGTGGCAATAGCCGCAGTTTTCTTGATTTCGGCAAATTCCTTGAGCAGAAAACTAGCAGTCTGACCCGATGTTTTGGTTGGATGGTAACTGCAGACTAACACTTGAACGTTTGTTCCTTAGAAGACTACCTTAACCTATTTCTAGCTTTCTTGCAATTCATTTCTTCTAAGCCACAGCCAAGCGTGGGTACTCCCAATTTCTTAATGTTGTGAAATTTTATGTGTCTCTTGAGATTTTATAATGCTCGCCACATGTTTTCGTATGACAGCTTTGCATGTGAGTACTTTTTGGTAACCACATAGAAAACGAACCGTCGGTCATCACGTAGTCTTAAGACTTTGCGGACCGCCGGTTGCTATCTTTGTACTTCGTCAACTCGGCCGAACTTTTTTTTATATAATCCTTTTGTGTTCGGAACAGATCTTTTTGCTCTTTGGTTGTAATTCCGAAACTAGCCTTTCCAGAACTCACGCACATGCTCATAAACTTATAGAAGTTTATTCTTTCGACTTGATTCCTGGTTCTGTTCGTTATTACTATGGTTACGAACCTGGTCTTCGGTAATGTTAGCACTAGCAAATGGGACTAAGCGATCCATGTCCACTACTCTTGATTTTCGGATGCGATATATGACGTCATTAATACGCTCGGCACTCTCTAGGGATCGCTTAAAAAGACCGTTCTCTATTCTCGAAGAGTCCTACTGCGCCCAGTGTGCTGCGATGTTTATGCCCAAAGGACTTGGCCGTTTGCTTTTCAGTTCAGGACTACTTTTATTTTGAGATTGTTTTCTTGTTTTCGGCGCAACTGCTCAGGTTCCCACTCGTCATCAAGTCTCAAATAAAATCTGTAGTGTGGCGGGCTTGGTTTTCTGGACAACAATTCAGCGTTCCGATGACTGCTTCTAGTCACAGTCATACTCTTGAGTCTCTCGATCTATCTTGTTACTTACCCTTCCAGATTACGAAACTGCATCAATTTTATAGCGGCGTGGTCTGTTTTTCGTAAAAATTTTTGTTCATACAAATATTTGTAGAAATGTTATATGGACTTGACGACTGCTAACAGCTCTTTCCTAGTCACGCAATAATTCCTTTCTGGCTTGGACAAAACTTTAGTAAAATACGTGATGACTTTTTCTTCTCCATCTTGCTTCTGTGGAAGGACTGCACTTATAGCTAAGTTTCTTGCATCGGTATCCAAAACAAACCTTTCATCTTCTCTGGAATAACTTAAAATCGGCAAAGTGACTAGGGCTTGGACCAGGGCTTGTTTTAGTTGGTATAAAGCGTTTTCGAAGTTTGCATTTCATCTAAATTCATTCTTTTTCTTCGGTCAGTTTTGTCAAAGTTTTGGCAATATTGGCAAATCCGGGTACAAATCGTTTTATAATAGGTTCACAACCCAAGGAAACTCCGAAGCTGATGTTTGTCAATTAGTGTTGACCATGCTTGCACTACCCGAACTTTGTTTAGGTCAGCCTTTACTCCATTTTAAGATACGACGTGGCCAAGGCATTGCACTTCCTTCTTAGACACATGGCACTTCTTTAGGCTCAGTTTTAGACTTGTCCCTGCGTATTCATTGGAACAATTATTCCAAGTTGTTCAAACGTTCTTCAAACGATCTTCTAACTACGATTACGTTGTCTAGATAAACCAAGCACGTCTTCCAAAACAGTACCCGCGGGATGGTCTCCATCAAACGATTGAACGTCGCAGAAGCGTTACTCAGGCTCAATGGCATCACAGTGAACTGCCACAAACCAGTTGCAATCGTAAACACTGTCTCTTCACGGTGCTTGGGTTCTATTTCCAGCTGTCAGTAGCTACTTTTTAAATCCAACGTGGAAAACCACTAGGATCCTGACTGGATATCTAAAGTATCACCAATTTTTGGTATAAGATTTATCTACACTGGTATTTATTTTCACTTGATGCACTTTTATTTATCTTAGCACACGCGACCGACCCGATTCGAAAAATTGTCTCTAAGCTTTTCTAAATTTATTATATAACCTTTTATATTTTTCCGTTATTGGAATCCAGAATATTCTATTCTTTTCGATCAGTGTTTTGAAGTATCCAAATACTTCGGGAACGTTTTAATAGAAACACTCGACACTGATGGGTGAAATATAGACTTTGATGACATTGTACAAAAAGAAACCTTAACTAAGAATTGCATAAGAAAAAAAAATAGAAGATTTCGTAAATAAAACTATATTGTACATATATGCAGTCAAACCTGCATTTTTGAAAACGGCTAGAGAGGGAGTGAAAGTGGGCGGAAGAAGTTGACAAGGTTACCGTTGCGTTCCCCACTTCAAAGCGTTTCAGTAGCCATGGAACAGTGGACCAAGCAACAACGGTCGTTCGCCGTGAAAGCATTTTATCAAAGCGGTAGTTATGCAGCCGCTCAACGCCGCTTCCGGACTCATTTCCAGATTAATCGTAATCGGCCGGTACCTTCTGTTAACTCAATAAAATTATGGGTACAAAATTTTTGAACGTATAAGAATCGCTGTGTCAACAAGCCTTCGAAGATCAGCGCACCGCCAGAGTGTTGCACTTGGGATTTCACACAGGACTGTCTGAAGGATTTTGAGGTTAGATTTGCACTATCACCCCTACAAAATTCAAGTGGTTCAGGCTTTGAATGAGAACGATTTCGCTGTTCGACGGCGGTTTTGTGAAACGTTTTTGGAAATGATTGAAGAAAATGCGGAATGTGTTCACTCGCTCTGGATGAGTGACGAGGCGCATTTCCATCTCTCAGGCTATGTAAACAAACAAAATTTTAGGTATTGGAGTAATGAAAACCTTCATGAAATCCATCAAAAACCTCTTCATTTGACCAAGGTAACAGTTTGGTGCGCAATGTCTTCAACGGGAATCATAGGGCCAGTTTTTTTTGAAAATGAAAGGCAGCAAGCTGTTACCGTGAATGCGGAGCGCTACTCAGAAATGCTACGAACATTCTTCGTTCCTCGCCTTCGTGAACATATACTAAATAATGAAACTTTATTTCAACAAGATGAAGCCACAAGTCATACGGCCCGTGTGAACATGGATTTCCTGAACGAAGTTTTTGCAAATTGGTTGATATTCCGGAACGGACCAATTTACTGGCCTCCTCGTTCACCCGACCTCACCGCATGTGACCTTTTCTTGTGGGGCTACCTAAAGAGCAGAGTTTTCCAAGAACGGCCACATACACTTGAAGAACTGAAGGCGAGAATCCGCCAGGAGATCGAAAGAAACAAAAACACATATAGCAATCTTTCTTTTTATTGTGAGCCGAGCACACATTACATTACTTCTTGGTTTCACCTTTATTTTTTACTACATCGTCAAATACATGTAGTTACGATGATAGTAGTCTTTAATTATTCGATTTTTTGTTCTGTTTCTTTTATAATAATTTCTAGGATTTGATGTACGCTTTTTTACTCTTCTGCTAGGCTGTCTGGCGTTAACTAATTTTTTAGAATTCATACTAAAATGAGAACGTCTTCCGGGTTTGGACTGTTGTTGTTGTAACCGAAGTTGCCAACGTTTTGTTCACTTTCGTAATGCCGTAAGGGGCTTCATCATGGCGCGAAAAAAAAAATTGAAGAACTCAAAAAAGCAACCGAACTCTCTCTCAAGAGTTACATAATCAATTTGTGAAACAAGCCAGATTCTAAACTCTAATAAGATAAGAAACAAAACTATAAACTTGAAAAAGCAAACGACAATCTAAGAAAGAACCACTACAGAGTTAGGTAAACTGAACTAGATTCTAACCTCCATAGAAGTGACTAAAGAAAAAGCAGTCTCCGTATATAAAGAAGAAGTATCGTCGCGTTTGGTTAAACGCAACTCTAATTGGGTTACGGTCAAAAAAGGGCGTCTTTTTGATAAAGGAGGAATGACCAAGAATCAAAGAGGGGATAGCTCAAAACCATGATCACGATTAAGTTATTGGGGTGTTTGATGATTTCTATGCTTTCTCGGATCTTCTTATTAAAGAAGTTGGAGATTATGTAATCAAATAAACGTTATCAAAATCCATACTGTGAATTGTGGTAAAATGATTTTCAGCAAGCACAGACTTGTTAATATGCCTTTTTTTATACAATGATCATGTTCTGAAATGCGTGTAATGACGGAACGACACATGAATAAAGAATTTGGTATACACCTTGAAATAAAATGTAAGAAATTTGTCTTTGGGGTAAGGAAGAAACTGAGAGGTTTTGCCTGTCGAGTTGAATATGGGTTTAATACCATTCTTACAAAGAAGTTTCTATATTAGATATGTAAGCTTAAGAAGATAGAGTGAAAATGACAATTTCGGAGTGCATTCAGAAGTAGAAATGTTCTTAGGTACTTGGGCACGTGGATGTAGACGACGATTAATAACTGTTTGAATATCTCGCTCGATATAACCATTGTTCACTTAGGTCCTAGTAAGATGACGAAGTTCCGAGTCTAGATTCTCCGGTTGGCAAATATAAAAGCGCGATGGACCAAAGATTCAATAACAGAACGTTTTTGTACAGAATGATAGTGAGACGACGCATAAAGGTATTTGTCCGTATGGGTAGGTTTGCGATAAACAGAATGACTCAGAAGTCTGTAAGGTTTACGAGTCACAAAAACGTCAAGGAATGGTAGAAAATGATTGGTTTTGATTTCCGTGTTCTGTTTATTTTCTTAACATTTTGCCATTTTGGGAGTCAGACTATAAAATATGAATAGCTTTTGTAATTGCCTACTCACAATTGAAACTGTGCAATATAGAAGCTCTGTCTTTTGGTTCTTTATCTTTCTCGAACCTTGTACTAGAGTATTTTTGTTTTAAGTTTATTTTATATTTAATTTGGTATGTAGTATGTTTCACAGAGTGGGATTAAGAACCAATTTCTGTAGAACACTTACTTACATTTGTCTTAAAAGCAAAATTTATCTGCCAACTGAATAATAACACTGAAATCAAAAACTGATCTTTTAAAACAAGATATTCTTATCATTAATACCTATGTATCCGTATAGTTTATCTTCTCCCCTAGTCGTATTTTTTTTAAATATTTTTTGATTGGTGATTTCAATTCAAGATTTACACCTTGACCTAACTTTACGATTTTCAACATTAAATGCTTTAGTTTGTTTTTTTGGCATTTGAACATGTTATTGCTGCTACCTTTTTTGGTTCCTCAGGTTTGGAGTTTCTTTTTCAAAAATGTCTTAATCAGTCTTTTTTTTAGATAAATGGCTGCTGAGAGTTTTATAACTAAAAAGAAAAATTAAACCAAAATTTGTAACATTTTTATGTAACTGAAGATTCTTGTGAAAGAAAGTATATTCATCACAATCCTGATTTTCAAAAATCGCACTATATATTGTCTTCTTCTTGTGAATGTGTAAGATTTACGATTTGTAAGAAAATCCATAAAATTTTACTTTTTACTACACTGTTTAGTCTTTAAGGTCAGTTCAGTAACATTCAAAAACTGGTTTCGGAAACACTGAAATTAGCCAAGAAGTTGTTTTTTACGATAAATTGTATGTTGTTATTTACACCGATGTTTCTTTCCTTTTTTGATGTAACTTCTTTGGTATCATTTGTTAAAATAGTGTTTTAAAAATTAAATCGAGTCGAAATAACACGAGTGATAGAAGATTATTTATTATTTTTTTGTGAAACGAGCTGGGAGTTTATATAAACTTGTAACTTAAAAGAAATCAATTTTTTAACCATTTGCAAAAGTATCTAACAGAAACGTCTTTTAGAGAACTCAAAAATTTATAAAAAAGACAAAAACACGAAAAAATATTTAATAGGAGAAAAGTATTAGATAATAAACGTTTCATTGGTTACATTTGGCAAAATCAAATGATAATGTGGTTTTTATCCAAAACATTTTTTATCATAATGCTGGTTAAACCAATTATCTTTAACAAAAATCTACTGAACAATCAGTTATATATTCTTCTTACTTTAGGCTATAAAGAACTACTTGAATAATATACAGTGCTCGCCAAAAAGTCGGCACCAAATGGATTTTTTCATTTTTTAAAAAAATTTTACAGCAATATTTTGTGCTTGTCTGAAAACCTATTTAGCCCCTATCAGATATACCAAGTGATTTTCACTTAGCTAGAAAATGGTGTTTCTCGAACTTGTCTAAATTCAAAAATTGCTATTTTTCGTAAATGAAGCAAGATTTTTTTATCGTATATCAGTTTTAGCTTACCGAACAATCTCGCTTTGTAGAAACAAAAACTAAAAAAAAAACGTTTGGTGGCGACTTTTTGGCGAGTACTGTATAAGGAATATACTATGTTAGTAACCAGTCTGTTACACCAAGATCAATTTGCCTACAGATCAAAGGTGTCAATGGAACTAATGGTTTACCATCTTGCCAGGTGAGAAGGAATAGAAGATTTTTTTTAATAAAGTACTTCCTCACGTAAGCAGGGCTTGTACAAACAAGCGTATCTATAATTCATTGGGGAACTAAGGGATAGTAAAAGCTCTTTGAAATATCAATGTTTCTTTCAAACCTTGCACAAACAGAAATACAGAAATGCTCAAGCTTAGTAAGATACAAATTATTCTTCTTTACGAGACTTCTAACAAGAACATGTGCAGCATAAGAACCGAGATATTTGATGAAGATTCCACATGCAGATTTTGCGGTGATTAACCGGAAAAAACAATGCACTTCATGTGTGATTGCAACTTGTTGACTGCTAAAGTGCAGCGATTTCCGGATACTACAAACAAATATTTTATAACACGCTTTGTAATTGAGCTGATCGCTATGCTACAAAAAACCAACTTAAAATCCTTTTGTTTGAAAGTTTAAATTAAATATTTTTCTTTTGTCGGTCAAGAGGCTTACATGATTCTTTTGTTACGTTGGATTTTTTAAACTTACAATAACAGGCTAATCTTTAAATTTCGAACAGCAAAAGGTTAAAATATTGAGCAATTATTGCATTTTCGAATTAATTTACCTAAAAAATTGTAAACCTTAAATTTTTAAAATAATTAATTGTCTATTTTTGTATAAATGATAATTTACATATCCCTCACATAACTTACTGCAAATTTGTATACTTTTAGTTCGTAGTTTATAATATTCTCGTAAAATACTGTTCACTTAAGCAAATCTATTTATACAAACAAGAATTTTTAAAAAATCTTCATGATAATGGGGTTACTTAGTAAAGATGAATGTGCTTCTAAAATTATATTAAAATGGTTACTATAAATAGGGTAATTGACTAAAAGAGACCGAGGAACGACACTGATTGCTATTTTATACGAGCTGTCGATGATGCCACTTAAGTACTTGATGACAACTACTTGCAATGAACTGAACGCGTTTTTAATATCACATGTGATAATTTAGTTCTTCTATTTAAAAAAATGTGTTTCATAAAACTAAAATGACTTATTTTTTTAATGTTTTTTTGTCATTTGACGTCATCTGCACATTTATTAAGATGTTTAAAATATAAATATTTCGATATATCGATAGATCAATATGAATTAAATGATTTATAAAATGTAAAATTTGTTTCTACTTCAATGAAATTAGTAATCTTAAAGGAAAGTAAATTGTTATGTCTTGATGTTTATAATTGCAAGCTTTTTATGTGATTTTACTCGTTTCCATTCTTGGTTTGCTATGTAAATGTAACGTCTTAGACTAGTACATATTTGTTGAAATACGTCAAGTACATATAGTATTAAATTCTATAAACAAAATAGAGAAGAGTCGCTGCTCTTTAAATTGGTTTTATCTTTGGATTTTATTTTTTTTATATCAATCTTTTTAATAATTTGGAGATTTCTAAAAGTACGAGCAAAGTTTAGGTTTTAAGTTATTTTATATAAGAGGATTTGTGTACTATGACAAAAATGGTACATTGGTACAGTAGCCGTTTCGTAGAAATTGATTAATTAAAGTTAATGCTAATGTTTGAGTTGACAATTAAAATATGTTTAAGAATTAATTAATCAACTGATAGTTATTGCCAGCAACATCAGAAAAAATGCATTACATTTATTTATAACAAGGTAGGTGCTTCTAATTAGGACCGGTCCCTTAATAATGCCTACTCGTCATTATAAAATAAGCATAAATGTTATAAGCGATTCAAATACACAACAAGGATGGTTTTTTATCTCTGAGCGTAGGCCACCAACAATTCTTACTTTACAGCGACACATTACCGCCATGCGTGCGCAGTTTCTACAACCCGACTTGTTAATAAAGTAGATTATAAATAAGTGTATTTTGTTCTTATGAAAATATTGTAATAATTTCTAAAGACAATTGTAAACACCCAGATAATGCTTAATATGTATTGATACTTATGCCATAGATAATTTATTTTCAAAGCATGCCTATAACAGAATAAACAAAGGTTTAGCCTAAAAATCTTAGAACACCAAAGAGTTTTAATAAAAAATTAAAAAAGTTCCAAATAAGGCCCAACGAGAACATCCAATTTTAAGATAACTACATTTACTCCGTTTTAAGGAAAAATGCCTAAAAAAAGAGCCTTGTGGAGTGAGAAACAATTGAGGCAGTTGGCAACGGTATAGCTGCTAGGACTGCGAGCACTATCTTTAAAATTCCGAGAACAACTCTTATTTATGATTAACAGCATGCGACACAAAAATAATTAATGAAAATGCCTGAATGGTATTAAAACAATTATTGTAATTACGTAAGTTAGAATACCAAGCAAAATTTTTGTGAGAGACTTTAATGACACAAATGTAATTAAATAAGACTTAGCCACAATCCAGTACTTGCCCGAAGAAAACGTTTTCCTTGTTGAGTCGATCTGGAATATTAATGAACAGAGCAAATTGTGTCAGCACAATGTCTCACGAAAGCAAAAATCTACAAAACTATTTATTAATGCTAAAAGAAATTAGACATAAAAACCGGTTATCGAATGATGTTGTACATACTAAATTAAAGATGATATCGCAGTCGATTGACTCATAAGTAACAGTACATCGGAGAAAATTTTCTTGTCGAGACTTCCTTTTTAATGTAAATTAGACCATCCAAATTATTTCCGTTAGGGTATCTGGTCGATATTAACCTTTTATTGGTGGAAAATACACCAAAACATGTGGACTAACACGTGTCGGGTCGTGCCTGTGATGAATAAACTAATAGAAACGCGTTGTCGTTTTATATCATAGTTTCCACATACGCCGATAATGTTAGAAAATTAATTTAGACATTGCACGCACGAATTTAAGTAATGGACGGTTTAACGTCTTGGCTGAAAATGAAGTAAAACGAAACTCGTTAGAGGGCGTCGAAAGTAAAATCTAACTTTAGTGTAATGAATATACAGGGTATTATATTTGGAATCTATGCACGTAATAACAACTTCTAACAATAATATATTTATTTCAAGACGTCAACTAATATAGTAATATTACAGCTATATTATTTATGTAGGCCCTTTTGTTCAGGCAACCCACCATACAACTAATTATATTAAATTTCTAACAAATGTTATAAATGAATGGTTTTAATTTAAATATAAATATTACTTGATCAAACTACCTAGTCTACTATGCATTGGCGAAATGATTCGACAATCGACAATGATAAAAATCAATCGCAAAAAAAGTTAAATATGAGTACAAAATTTACCAAACCGACACTTCTTCGTCAATTATAGTGACTTCCACTACTCCTATCTATCTGATTTAACACGGAAACTTTGCGTGGTATATAAGCTTATGTACGACGGGTAATGTTATTTTGCCTTTGGCTACGACTGCGTTCAAAGGATCAAAGAAATTTGACGGATGTCACGCTAACGTACTTGATAACAATACATAAAGGCACAGATGATATAATATTGCGTCTGAACGTAAATTTAAGTTAGTATCATCTAACGTTATTATATAAACTAAATTAATATGCTGAAGACTGACGGTTAATGAAACAATTGAAACAAAAAAAACAGCAAAATTTTACGTTACTAAGATATATGCCATACCAAGTACCAGGTTACATGCATATCCCAAAAACAACCGAGTACAAAGACAGCACAGTAATCTTCCGAAACTCGTTAAAAAAGGTAAACAGATAACGTGACAACGCCGTCTTTGAGAATTTACTATCTGGAACGTCGCGTAATTAACGCAAAACGCCTAATCCGACTACTACCTAGAATACGTTTTTTCTAACACATTTGCTAAAAGCGTAATAGAAATCAGTGCAGAGGAAAATTAAACAGAAAGGAAACTACTTATATGTCTTAAGAATAACACCCAGGTAAACGAACGTTCACAGCGGTTTTCGAACAGGTAAGAGCGAGCAAAAGTTGCTGTACTGCGTTTATCCTCACCCGTAAAAATAATTGACAATGAGTAGCGTACTTAGACAGTACAGCCATTAAATTTAATTTAGAATAAATTTGAGAAGACGCAGAAAGTTGTCGAGTTCCTACAGTAAGCCAAATAACCAGCGTGCCTCCCTCACTGGCGTAGCTACAGGGACCTGGGTGGGCCGGGCTTTCCCGACCTCTTCAAACCCTTTCAAGAAAAATGTAACTAACTCATAGTAATATCTTTTTATGCACAATAGAGCGTAATTCGTATTTTAAAAAGGCGTTTCACCATGAACTAGGCTCTGGGCACCCCCTAGCTCGGATGTCTAGTTACGCGCATGACCTCCGTGCAATTTGCTGTTGTAAACTTCTCAACTAAATTTAGAGTGCTCGGACTGCATTTTTTTTTTGCTGCCTGGAGTTTTGGGTCCGTTCCTGCCATTTTGTCGCCTTAAGCACGTGCCTACTTTGATTATTGCTAAATCCGCTTTGAGAAGCAATATTTACTTAATGCATAAAATTCAGTGATGTACTACTAATTCATTATTATATTATGTGCCAACATAATTCAGTATTGTTCTCTAAATTTTTATGTAAATCAGTTATGCGAACGTCTGAGCTTTCCACTAAACATGAAACGTTTAAAAAATGTTTCATATATACAAAAGTGCATTTATAATGCAATGTTTGTGTAAAAATGATTACGAAACGATCGAAACGTACATAAAACGTAAAAAAATCTTCCATACCATTGAAAGGTATACGTAAAGTTGCAAACAATATAAAACGTTTTAAAGTATTAAATTATAGTATGCTTGGGTAACTCTGATTAATGGTTAATTAACTGCGTTGAAGGTCTGCTGGACAATGCACACAACATTACACATAACAGGTCATTTCGGTGACGTCTCTAGAAATATAATCTGATCGTTACATTAATTTTTGAGTGTTTGTGAATTAATTTATAGTTAAATACGCATTTTTTACATTCAATGTTATTACCTACATTTATACTAGTAATAAGTGGAATTTTCATGAAACGTTCTTAAGGTAGGACATTTCAAGTTACATAATCTTGTTCTATCTAATTCTATAATCTTGTTTCGATTGAAAAATTAATGTTTCTTAAACGTTTCAAAAACAAAAAAAAATGTTAGGTGAGATATAACATACCATAGTTTTATAACTAAAACTACCTACATAAGAAATATTAGATTTAAGATCAAATTGGTACATGTATGTAAGAGTTGTTACATTGGCACTATATAAAATTGTTTCCTGGGTAAAGTTGGGTAAACAATAAGATTTGATAAACAAACATTAATAAAGCGCTTAAATGTATTAGTTATAGCCACCACGTTATAGAAAAGCCGTCTTGAATTAACACAAATTCATTAAAAATAAAAATATAGTTTTGTGTTCTTATCAATTAACATGTTCTTATGTACCAACATTGTTTATCTTCTATCAATAAATAAAAACAAGCAAGCACTTTATTTAATCAAAAACTAGTGTTAGTGTTATCCAAAATAAATCGTTTTTAAAGTTTAATTTCCAATATTTTTGTTTTTTGTAGTTCAGCTTGTTTGTAGTAGGTCAACCGTAACGTAGCTCCCGTGCACAATTTGTATCTTAGTTCAAGTGAATGAATAATTATTTTTACATTAGACCGTGAGTCGGCTTACAATTAATTTTAATTTGTTTCATTAAAGTTCATTTAATTATTTTATAGGCGTAACTCACGTTAAAGAATGGAAGCAATTGTAGCAAAACTTTTAGTTCCAAACAGTAAAACCATCGAGCAGGTAAAACTTTATAAATTAGTTTAACCTCTAATGCACGTGTTTTACATTGTCGTTGTTAAATAGGGAACCAAAGAGCTTAAAGATGCTTTTAAAAAGCCAGAAGCAGTACCTGCTCTATGCGACGTCGTTGTTGGATCATCAAATGCTGAAATTCGACAAACAGCTGCTGTTCTTTTACGTAGACGTTTAGGTAAAAAGAGTCATTGGAACAGAGTTGAACCTGAAGTGCGAAAAAGGTAGGTACAGTTTGTTGAAAGTTCAAATATGTAACGACACTTTGTAGGATAAAACAGGGTATGCTACAGGCTCTAGTTAATGAAAATGTTAAGACTGTCAAAAATGCTATTGCACAGTTCATCGGTATTTTAGGAAAACACGAGTTTCCTAATAATACATGGCCTGAAGTTTTGCAATTTATTCACACTCTTTGTGGAAGTAATAATCCTTTAGATAAAGAAGTAAGTTTTTTTGTGTATGTGGTCAAAAAAATCCTTTAAAACAAAAACATGAACGGCAAGCACTTTCATTGTTAAATTAATAAGCTGAAGTTTAATACATTTCTGATCTTTATTTTTAAGAATAGGATTTTTAAAATTGTTGAAGTTAAAGTTTAATTTGATTGATCAGAAAAGTGTTAAAATTTAAAAAAATGAGTATTACATTTATGGCACTGAAGCTGAATATACTTTATTGTCTACGTGTATATACATACTTGACTGAGGTTGGAATGCAACAAAAACTATAATTAGATTGAGGAAAATGTTACTATATAGATCAATAGTAATTGTCTTTTCCTACTTACTAAAAGTGCTTGTTTAATGGTATATTGTATAGTTTGTATTCAGTTTTTTATCTAATTATTTATAAATTGATTTTGTTTTTTTTAAATTACGAAATGGTTATGGTTTTAGTTAGGAATGTACGCGTTATCCATAATGACAGAAATATCTAAAGATTCTTACATTATTCATCTGGAGTCGTTTGCAATGTTGTTTAACACAACATTTAATTCGCTGACAGCTTTAAATTGTGATTTGGCATATTATACTGTGTTAACTATGAAGCATCTTGTGCCAATTATAGCCGGTCATCAACAGGTAATTCTTCACTGTGTTTTGATTCAATTTTAAACCTTCTGTTTTAGATGACCACATTATATTATAACCTTCTTCCTCGTATATTAGAAATTATAAATGCATATACGCTAGACAGCAACTCCAAAAAAGAATGCGAAATGTTGGAATTGTTAGAAGAATTAATTGAATGCGCGATTAATGTTATTGTTCCACATATTCGCTTAGTGGTAGAAGTATGCTTGTCAATAGGTGGTAATAAAGAAGCTAGCGACGAAGTCAAAATCAAAGCGATTGGGGTTTTGGGTTGGTTAATTCGCTCTAAAAGCAAGGCCATGCAAAAGGAACATCTAATTGAACCGATTATAGACGCGATGATTAAAGTAATGTCCCAAAAACCGAATTTAGAAGGAGGCGACAATGAAACGATCGATGCCGAAGACTATTATCAAGGGGATCCGGACGAATACACTCCTACTACAATCGCCACGCAAACTTTAGACATGATAGCTCTTCACGTACCTCCTGAAAAAGTGATCCCAGTGTTTTTAAGTCGAATCGAACCTGCCATACAAGGCAACGACTTATACGCTCAAAAAGCCGCGTATTTAGCTATTGCCGTGTTGGCCGAAGGTTGTTCAGAATATATCCGAAAGAAATATTTGGAACCGTTGCTGAAATGTGTCTGTGGGGGTATAACTAGTTCGAATCTCTCTGTTAGAAACGCAGCTTTGTTTGCTTTAGGTCAATTCGCCGAACACTTACAAGTACGTTAATTGTTTTCTCTAAAAACTTTTTAAACAACATTTTTTAGCCGGAAATAAGTCAGTACGCTGCAGAACTTCTACCAGTGTTGTTTGAGCACCTATCGGATATTTACAAACAAGTACAAACGGAAGGATCGCTTCCCTCAAGTTTAGACCGCATATTTTATGCTTTAGAAACATTTTGCGAGAATTTAGATAAAGGTCTAGAACCTTATTTACCAACGTTAATGGATAGACTTTTTACTGCGCTAGATCCAAATCATTGGTCAATGCAATTGAAAAAAATGGGTTTTGACGCAGTAAGTTCAGCAGCCAGTGCCGTTAAGGAGGGTATGCTGCCGTATTTTCCCAGGATTTTAGAAATTATCAATATTTATGTTAATGCCGATCCGACTTCAGAAAATTTTCACGTGCTTTGTGACGCTTTAGGTATTAAGCAAACTCATGACGTATTAAATCTAAATGATGTTTTTAAGATTGTTTAGCCGTAATTGCTCAGACGATTGGCAACGATAATTTTAGACCATTGGCTCAAGAAACTTTGCAATTAGGTTTAAGGATTTTGGATAATAGTACCGATCCTGATAATCGCCGAGCCGCGTACGCTTTAGTTGGTGCTCTAGCTGTTGTTTTAAAAGAAGAATTAAGTCCTGTGCTTCCAAATGTTGTTGAACAAATGATTGGTACTATACAAAGTAGCGAAGGTATCGAAACGTTCTACGATGAAGACGACAAAGACGGGGTTGATCTATACGACGATTCAGAGTCTGATAACGAGTTTGAAGAAGACATAGAAATAGCTTCGTCCACAACCGACGATAGTGAACAATGTAAGTACATGGTAGAAAACTCTTATGTAGATGAGAAGGAACAAGCTTGTAGGACGTTGAAGGAGTTATGTGCTAATGTGGGGTAAGCGTTTTAAATAACTTCGTTTGGTTTTTATCCGTGTTTTTCAGAGCCCCTTTTTTGCCGTTTTTGGAAAAAAGTTTTCAAGAAGTGTTTAAATTGTTGAATTTCCCCCAAGACGATATGCGGAAAGCCGCCGTTGATACTTTGCAAGAGTTTTGTCTTATGCTTAACAAAGTCAACACGGAGGAAGGTAAACAAGGTCTTTACCGTGCTTTACAAATGCTTATACCTAAGTGCGCGGAAATAATTCGAGCCGACGAAGAACGGCAAGTTGTTATGTGTGCACTCGACGCTTACGCCAACTTGTTAGAAGAACTTAAAGGGGAAGTTTTAGTAGGAGAAGGTCATCGAGAAGCTATAATGAATTGCGTTATCGATGTTTTAAATCTTAAAGTAAGACACTGGTTCGTAATATTTATTCTTTGTAACATATGATGTTGCTAGACGGCTTGTCAAGATGCAGATTTGGAGACTGGTGGTGATGGCGGTGAAGAAGAAACTGAAGCCGAACAAGATGAACTATTGCTCGAGTACGCTGGGGACGTTATACCCAAATTCGGGAAAGCGATCCAACCCGACGATTTTGCTTTATACTTCCCTAACATTTTGACGCTTGTTGGAAATCGAACTGTGAGCGGAATCAATGCATTTATTTTAATTACGCAATCTATTTTCAGAAAAAACGAAATAGCGAAAGTCAACGATCGTTTTCGTACGGTACATTGGCCGAATGCATGCAACCTCTCGGTTTATACATTAATAAATATATAGAACAATTGATGAAGTTATGGTTTGCTGGTGCTAAAGACAGTAGCGATGAAGTTCGAAATAACTCCATATATGGACTTGGAGAAATGGTTCTTCATGGCAGAGAATGTGTTTTTCCGTACGTGCAATCCTTTTATTTCTATTTAATTTTATTATTTTGTTTAGTTATTATCCCGATATTTTACAAGCTTTATCAACTTTAGCAACGAAAGAGTCTCATGTGGGTACTCTGGACAATATTTGTGGTGCGTTGGCAAAACTAATTATTGCCAATTCTAGTTTAGTGCCTTTGGAGCAGGTAACGCGTCTTTGAGTGTTGATAAAATTTTAAATAATTTTGGTTTAGGTATTTCCCGCGTTTATGGAAAGACTTCCACTTAGAGAAGACTTTCAAGAGAATGAAGCCGTTGTTAAATGTTTTTATGGATTGTACCAACAAGGTAACGTAGTTCTACGTCAACATTTAGAAGGAGTTATCAAAGTTATTGCTCACATTTACGCAAATCAACAAACTAGTAATGACGGTAAGTTACATTTTTTACCCATAATTTAGTTAATGATTTATATTTAGAAACCAAACAAATAGTTATGGAGTTTTTAAAAATTATGAACCGAGATTTTAGTCAGGAATTTGCGAACGCCGCCAACTCGTTGGGCCCAACTGTTACAGAAAGTTTACAAAAGTTGTTATCTACATAATATATGTGTTACATGGATTAATCTTATTTATTCGATGTTTTATATACCAAAAATTAATGCATCACGAGTGACTGTTAATCATTTTTGAGATTAAAATATATGGACATAAACGGCGATAATTTGCTTTAGAAAGTTTAAATTACAACTTATTTTTATACTACTAAATAAACTTGAGAGATCAAATATTTTTTTTATTTCAAATAATTTTCTTATTTTTGTTTACTTATAGTTTTCCTTAAAATTGTTTTGAGTAGTAGTTACATTAAACTATTTTGCAATGTATAACAAACTTTTGATGTCATTAAAAAAACTTACCAAAAGTATTGTACTGTTTTATGTTTTCGTTTTAAATATTTATAAAATTTCAACTTGATCAATAAATATCAAATTTCCTTGTCTCGATTTTTGTTGGTATTATCTTGAAAATGTTTTTGAAAAATTCAACCTGTAGGCACGCATCACGACCACTCAATTTTTTGCGTATTGATAACCAATGCAAATGAATTTTATTATGTCTATAGGATTGAGAGCTGAAACTTTGACGGCCGCCGACAGGTGGTATTTGTTGAAATCATGAACCACGTAAGATGTTTTTTGTGCAAAAAGCGCAAGAGTGATATCAGCCTGATGTACTTCATCTTACGACATCAAGTCCAGATACGTATGTCTGTGTTTGTACTTACTGTGTTATTTGTTGTCACTACATGAAAAAAATGTGTTTCGCAGCTTTTGCGTTAGATGAGTGACATTGTGAGGCACTGTAAAAAAATTGGTAAGATCATGGATGGAGGGGAACTTCATGTTCATGAATGTTTAAATTCGAGTAGAAGAAGAAGAAAGGTTCTTTTCTCATAGATCTGCTATATTTTGAAGTCGACAGTACGAAATTTTGAAAAACCATTTCAAGTCTGAAGGAAAAAACTTTCTGCATTATTCAAAAGTGTTTGATGGCAGAGCCATCTCATATCTATATTTAAATATAAGCTATAAAGGGCGTCAATGCAATTGTGGGAACTACATTAGAGTATCTCCTACTGCTGATGAGTCCCAAAAGGGCGAAACGGTCGTCCAGTGGTTCACTCTGGTGGCGTTTACACAATTGCATTGACATTTCTTACCCCCATTGTTACGTTGTGGTTTTATCCCGAGGAATTATTCAAAGCTGATTTTGAATTTCGCGGGTGTTGCACTAATTTAACGTGTTTACCGTCGTTTATAGCTATTTATAGTTAACTTTAGTTTCATAGTAAAATTAACACTATGAGATGGCTATGCCATCAAACACTTTCTGCATTATGTTGCCCTACATTCAAAATTAATTGATAGAAATTTGTTGTAATATTCTGAAAAGCAAATTAATGGAGTAGGATGAGAGTTTAAATTTAAACTCAAAGACGCGCGAAATTACTCAAGCATCGTCACCTGGCGAAAAAAACTACGTATCCGTATTCGTACGATTTGTTTTAAGTGACGGTTGCGCACGCGAAGGGTTCAACGTTGAGGTTGAAGCGTTCCAGCCCGCTGTACAATGTACAATCAGCCTTAAACTAAATTTGTGTTTCTTATAATGTAAGTAACTGTATTCCGTTAGCTAAAGTAACGCACTTTGCATTAAAATTCCAGCTTTATAGAAATATTTCATACTTGAACCAAAGAGCATATATTGAACACAATTTCTTTAGGATTCTTCTACGAGGAGGGGCAACAAAACACTTTCAGCGTCTATAGAGGGTGACAGTTAGAGTACCTAAGTGCGAACTTCTTCAGGCTTAGTTATAGAATTAGAAAAGCGGTGTGTCCCGTACTACACTTTCAAAAAAAAACCATCCAAATAAATTAACATTGAAAGTAAATAAATTAAATTATAAGAATAAATTGCAACACAACAGTAACAAACGTGGAATTGACACCACTTTTCTAATTCTATAACTAGGTCTGAAGAAGTGCGCATTTAGCTGCACGAAATGTCGCCTTCTATAGGGGCTGAAAGTGTTTTCATATAAAATCTTAAAGAAATGGCGCTAAGTATAACCACAGATAAATAAGGTATACAGATAGCCAGCGCATATGGAAGTTTTGGCAGTAAGTACGGATACAAAAATATTAGTTACCTATAATATTTGTAATGTACGAAAAATTAACAATAGATGGCAAAGTACGAAAATTTGTTCTGAGTAGCTGATAAAATAATAATCGGCACTTTAAAATAAATCGTCTTTTCTCTGACAGATGGTGTACCTAAAAGTAGTGACGTAATCAAATTCCACGAAATTATTTAGAAAACTTACAGACTGGTGTTATCTACCATTACAATAATGTTTATGTATACGACAATGCTACTAAGCTATTAATTATCAGATATAAAAATGTGAAGTTTAATGAGTTTACGAAAGAATGTGTACCTAATTTATATATTATATTCATTATTTGATTGAGAATTAAGTAGGTTATAGATATACAGTAAATAAAACGATATATAATCAAAATACAATAATGTGTTTATTAGGAAATAAAGAAACAGATAAACGTATTGAACTGTAGTAAATAAAAAATTTAAGACTACGAAGTAGAAAATCAATTTGAACATACAAAGTTAATCACGTGCATATGAAAAAAACTAATTCAAAATTAACCAAAAAACACATAGACTTAATTTTCGGTGGTTATAGAAACAAACATTAACAAAACAACTGTTTTACAATATAATTAAATTCAAAGCAACAATAACATTTGAGCATTATCTACTAATCCTGATAATGTTTGTTTTTGTACTATTTCAGTCGACTGTAGCTGAAACTGTTACCCAAGCATAATAACTAATACAACTAATAATTAATTAATTAATAGACATGGTTCTCTAAAACAAATTTTACTTTTTACGAGAACACGTTTGAACTGAACTGAACACTATAAAGATTGTATAAATTAAATTTATGTATAGCTGGATCGAAGTTTCAACGCAATGTTACCGATTTTTTAATATTTTTAATTTATCATGAGACTTTGTTTTATCACTTTTAGTACTAATCCACCACATACACTCCTTGAAAATCTTCACTCGTATTAATAAATCTATTAAAAATTTTTTGTGATCAGCACAGTTTTCATGATCTGGCAATAAATCGACAATTCTTTTGGCATGTAATTTTCTAACAATAAACTTTCTTAAAAACAACTTTTCTGGATACTTGTTTAAAGAATGAGACAAAACGCGCAGAGTTTTTTCTACAAATTTTATTAAACTGTCACTAGGAGCACGCAAACCAACCGACGTAGATAACGTATTGTCATAAGTTTTCTTTAAAATTAATAATTGTTTGTCATTAGTTAATTCTTTAGTAGTTAACAATAACTTTTCACAATTAAGGCACTTAAAGTTGTCAATACAACGTTTTGCTAAGTATCCCGCAAAATAGGCTGTGGCACAATCTTCGAGTTGTATTTCTGTCTTCTTTTCTGTATCTTTTACGTCTTCACTTGATGACGAGGACGTAGCAGAAATATGACCAATTTCAGCAGCTACATCAATTTCTTCTTGTTGCGACACCACTGTTGATTGGATGCTATCAATAGAAAACGGTTCATCTTCGTCAGGTTCACAGTTTGCAACCTCACTTGGTTTTATTAAGTTGAAAATTGCGTTTATACGAAAACTAGTTTTTAAGGTTCGGACTGTAGGATTTCTAACCTCCGCGTTGACGAAAAACAGAAAACAGATTTTCTAAAGGATCTTGGTTAAGTCTACTAGTTAAAATAAATTTATAACCGTTCTTTAATTCTTCTTCCGGCATTAATACTTTGAATAAGACCATCAAAACATGGTGGTCTGGAAATAACACCTTTTTTATTAATTTTTCGTATGTTTGTCATTACAATTTTTGCTTCTTCTAACACTTCGTTGCAAACTTCGTTAGTAGGTGATAACGCTGATCTGTAAGGATTGTTATCGTAAAGTCTACGGCTGTTTAAACAATCAAATGTTTTATTCATCAACGTTACAAAATTTGCCGTATTCTCTGCAGTAACACTTTTTAATTGTCCTGTGGCAATACATGTTTTTATTGCTGCTGCAACACTATGGCTAAGAACTTGAACTGCAAGCTTTACAGACATTTTCTGAAAAGGGTTAGGTGAAATGTGGGCATCTGTAAGTTTACAAAGAGCGCGAGCACTAGTACCACTTTTGTCTAAAACGTATACATCGCTAATGTCTTTGAAACTAATTTCTCTGCCTTCTAAAATAAAGTTTTCTGTAAGCATATTATTCCGTAAACTTTTAAATAGGTGAGGAACATCATGTATAGTAAATATTTTTTTTCTTTAAAATAAAAGAATGGCCTTTCTTTTGATACACCTAATTGCTTAAAAGCGGAAATATTTGGAGTACCTTGATCGCAAACTAAAGCCCTTGGTAATAGTCCGCAAGTAATTAATTTTTCCAATCCCGTCATCAGTAGCGTAACTAAAGAGTCTGATGAAATGCCGGTTTTAGAAACAAAGTAAGCAAAAGGTAATTTCCAGTTACCGTATAGCCCTCTAACCATAAACACCATTCCTTTCTTTGCCACCTTTTTGCTTCGTCCTAATTCGCCAAGATCTTCAAAGCCTTCAATGAAATCCATGACTTTAGAGTATTGCAAAGACTCTTTTATGGCCAATTCATCAAAGCAAATGACGCATACACGTTCTTGTTCTGTCATAGCGCTAACCTTTAGTCGAATTTGGTTAATGAATTTCAGACTAAATCCAGTTTTAAATTTGGAAGAACCAATCCATTTTTTAATGGTACTAACCCCAGGTAAAACTATTTTTTGTTTTCTTAAAAACATATATGCGGCTGGAGACTTATAGTACAGAGCAATTGCAAATTCACTTTCATCTTTTAACCACTTTGATTGACTTCGATGTTGAAGCTGCATTCTTACAAGACAACGTTGTTGTGGATGTTTAATGCTATTAATAATGTTACTCGTGTTCAAAGATGTAAAAGTTTTATATGTACGCAACTTTTGTTTAAGTTTTGTAATATAAGAATATTTGTTCTTAATTAATTTGTTTTTGGCATCCAAGGTTTTCTTTAATTTCTTTTTTCTTGGGGTATCTGGTTCTGTTGCGAGTAGTTTTCTCTTAGCTTTAGTTAAAGCAGGTGATGGCAAAAAAGATACATCCATTAACCATTTTTCAGTCTGCGGACTAACCGTAGGAGTGGTATTAATTTCTAAGTGTTTGGACGTGCTAGGTTGATCCAAAGGTAGACTAGAAGTGAACAAAAGAGGTCTATACATTTTTTTTGGTGTTAACACTTTCAGGCTCTTAGGTGACGATGATTCATCTACGCATGATTCATTGTACGATAATGGAACGGAATCTTTTAACAACCTTGTTTTATCTGGCTTCGTAAACGATTGAGCTATAAAATGATTTTCACAGATGTAGCGATTTCTGAGAGTCTTTGATGTTAAGGTGGCAAGTTTAGCGTTTCCTGAAATATACACTTTACAATTTACATACATAAGCCATTTAGACTAAAACTTATCAATTCGGATATAGTTAAAAAGATGGTACAGTGTGTACCATTGGTTCCCGAAGTTAAAATAAGAGTATTTATCCTAACTTGAATCTAAGAAAAAAAAACAGAACCAAAATCATTTAAAAAGAAGTATTAACCAAATTTGTAAATGTTGGTGACACCACAACTAGTATAATATTGAATTAATAAATGCGTTTTGCCTACAGTTTATTATCAGTTTAACAAATAGCATATTCTAATTACATTTTTATAACGCGTGTCAACGATACTCACTTATTAAAACATTAAAATCTAATAATAATTTACGTAACAAGCGAGGAAAGTAAAGCATAGCATAAGGAACATTAATACGACACGAGTCCGCACGGGTGAGCTTTGCATTTGAGTGAACTGCCTGCTTTTGTCGCTTACTCGTTCTAATATAATTGATTATAAACACATTACGCTAAAAAGGTTGCAATGTTGGCAGCACAAAAATATATTATCTAACGTTTTGGCAGCCTAAGTGAAGTTTAATATATCAATGTATTTATTATATATTGTGTAGTTCTTCTTTTCTAAAACATATAGTTTTAAACTAAACCGTTTTGAAATCTGTTTACTAGAGTCTTTTTATGTTGTTATTTTGCTGTCATTTTTGTTTTTTATTATTTCTGTTGAAAGTTACTGTTAGTTCTATAGTATTTTTTGTTTAGTTTAAGTTTTACTTATTCGTTTTAATCAAGGCGTGTTAATTGAGATGTTCTATATTCTTTGCTAATGCTACAAAAATTATCTAGAAGATCGATTTAATATTAATTATACCAATATTGCAGATTAAAAAACAGTGCAGGCATTCCTACGTTGCTACAAGATAAATTTTGTGTACACACATTATAACGATGTCTAAATACCTTAGTATTTCTTAAACTAACAGCTAGCTGTTAAACTTCAGTTTGAGCGAGTGTAAAAAGAATTTGATTTTTGTGCGATTTAAGTTTTCAACATTTTTTTTACAAACGTTAAGTAGGTATTTGACAAAAATACATATTTTTTAAAAGTATTTTTAAAGATTTTCTTAGAGCTTTTTGTTTTGGCAACCTTTGTTCCGGACCCGTTTCTAGCCTACTTTACTACGGTTTAATATTTAGAGCTGCATACACGAACAAAACATTTTTTTAAGATAACTAAACTTTTTAAATTTACTGCTCAAATATGACCGCAATCTGATAGTAACTTTTTTTTAACAAATAGCGCATTTCATAGATACCATCTAATTTTGAAAATTAAACATTATTTGCATCTAATAACCTTTTTAAAATTACTTTGCGTAAGTAAAAAAAAGAAAATAATCCGTTTATGCAGCTTCATATTACCTTATTTTAACTGCAGGAAACTTTATGACACCTTAACTTTAAGTAATGTACTATCAACAGATAGAACTTAATTACGATTCACTTACCAGAATTTGTAATCCATTTTTGACATATTGTCCAATTACCCACAGGAAATCGGTAAAGTTTTAAACCAGGGTTGTTTCTAGCTGAATTTCCACAATTCAAATACTGACATGTATTTCCACTGGTGGATGACATTTTGAAAATGTTTAAAGCACTAAATTATTTGTCTTTAAAGTTACTTTCACCTACACTATAATTAAGAGTTACTATATTGTCTGTTTTTTTATGATTGTCGCCGCTTGCTAACAAAATTTATTTCCCGAATTAAACATATATGTACCAATTCTTTTAATAAACTTTTAATAAAATGTACTAACAGAAATATCTGATAAGCTTCAATAAATCGGTAAACACAGTTTAGGAAAATTCAATCACGATCAAGGCGATATACGACAGGCCCGTTTTCGTGTTTGCAATTTCAGCTCTTCACTTTACACGAGCTTTATAAAAACTAAAACTTTTAACAAGCCTTCTTCCAAAACATTGTAAAACTAAATATTGTAAAAGATTACAACTTTTTTACATCAATCTTGAATTGGGGCATAAGTACTTAAATTATTTTATTATTACTACAAGCCGAAAAACGCAGTTGTAAAAACATCTGCGTTTTTGGCCTGTAGTAGTAATAATAAAATAATTTAATTTTAATTGTGTTTCTATTATTTGCATGATTGTTAATGTACGTTTTGTAAATTATGTGATCTTGTAATGATCATGAAGAACGAATCTACACGGGTGGCACGTGTTACCAAATTTTTAGCAATAATAATAAAACAGCATGATCTCGAGAAAAACATTTGGTAATAAAGTTTTTGAAAATAGATGAATTTTATTGTTTTATTGCAGTTGACAATGCAAAAAGTGCATTTAATGACAAATTTTATCAAAGTACAGTTAAGATGCAATTTAAAATTTATGACGAAATGAAATATCAGCAAAATAATATTTCAGTAGAATTTTAGAGGAAACAATAAAAATAACAACTTTATAATTGGACTTATAAGCCCTTGGTCCAGTACAATAATTATACGTTTTCATGTTTCTGTAATGTACGTAGATTTAATTTGAAATATTTACATATGCATTCTTATTAAATTTTGTAATTATAATTGAAACACCTTATCTAAAATGCGTAATTGTCAACATAAAATAAGAAGCTTCAAAACATTGCCTGACCATCTTTTTGCAAATGTACGTGTTCTTTCTATAAACAAATGCTGATAGCGAATTCGTTATCCTTACAAGATAACAAAGTAGTGTAAACCGTAGAAAAGGTTCACATTAGTTATAACGGTACATCATACCATTATCATACACATATATAAATATTTAGCCATCTGCAAACAAGTGGATGTACCATTAATAGAAAATTTCTATCATTCTTACTGTCGATTATTTGAGTAGCGCTACTACAGCGCTAATCTCACAAGTGTGTTGCCGCCAAACTAATTTCATTTGGCCGCCACAAAAGTACCGTCCAATTTAATGCATGTGGTTGGCTATCTGTATACCTTATTTATCTGTGGTATAACTAAGGAGGAAAATAATATACAACTTACCGTAATTACATGTTTTCTTTTTTTTGGTAAAACAAATTAATTAAAATTTAAAATTACTTAAAGGAAATCTTAAAATGTAATTTAGATTTGTTGTTTCTTCTATATTTCATAGTTTTATTTATGTGTAATTTTGAACAGAATATTAAGCGCCGTAAGCGTAACTGTAATAATTAACTATTTTATACTAAAACTTGAGGATTATTAAAATTAAAACTGGTTTTGTACAAATGTTTCTTCGTTTGTAAAAAGAAGCTATTTAAACTTTATGACTGGATTGCTTTCGTAACTAGGACTCCAGTACTTACCGACAGGCCGTTGGTCCTAACTTTCCGATGTTTATTGATATCTTTGATGATAAACTGATTTTGATAAATCTAAATTATGTACTAATCTTGCATTTACATTCAGTTAGAAAACCAGAGGATTTCTTTGAGGGTTGGATGGTCCGGTGAAAGAATTTGCGGCCGCTTCGTGTATGACGTCACGCAGAGTAGTTATCCGTAGTCGTACATTGAAAAAATAGACGAAAATTCAATAATATGAAAGAGAATTGTAATCCATTAATGGCATTATTTAAATTTAACTTCACTTAATAATGCAAAATGTTTGGGTACACTGTCTTTGAGTTATTTTACAGGCAATTTTCGTATTAAAAAAATTAAGTTTGATTATTACTATTAGCGTGGACAAACATAAACACAATAAAATCGTTAGAAGAAAAGTATCTCAAAAATTTTCATTTTTGAGCGATTTCAAAATATTTTTGTGCAATTTCAAAATATTTTTGTGCAACTTGAAGTTATAAATTTGCCATTTTCTACAATACTGAATTTTTTCTTGATTCTGTTGGTTTCGTAATACTTATTATCATTAAAGAAAATATAACCGATCTTATTTGGAAACATTTTTAAATTAATTAACACAAAAAGGCGAATTTTTGAGACTTGGCACTTTTCTTGTGCACCTACGGCGACAGTTATGTAAATCAATAAGTTTCTCTATGACCATACCCACCAAAAGCATCTTATTTAATTATAGAAGATTTAAATCTAGGCAATAAATTGTTTCCATTTCCTTTTTTTTGGTTTTATGTTATCTTTAGTTTAGTTCTTTTGTGCGAAAAAATATTCTAAATGTAAAAAAACAATCGTTTTGCCTTTTCACTGCAATCAATAGAAGCACTTCAACAAAAAGTTACGGATAAAATTTTCTCCAGTTACTAATTCATCTTTATCCACTTCATGAACCACCTTAAGTTAAGTTTCTCACTGTGAGACATAAAACTAGCAGATGGTTTTCATAGATTACCCTCACTAAGATGATTAATCCACGAATAATTTTGATTCGAAGAACTTTGCATAGTAGAAAATTAAATTAATTATATAATATATAATAAATATAATTATAAAATATAAATTAATTAAATAGATGAATCAGGTAAACAATTCATGAAGTGGTATATCAGGGGTATTGATTATTTCTACATTTGATAATTCCGAATAATTACGCACCATCATTTCTTCCAAGAATCCAAGACCTTAATCTATATTTAAATTCTAAAGAAGTAGAGTAATCGTGATCACCTTTTGTCTTGGTTATACTAAAAAAGTCTTCAATAACGTCTTGGTTTAGACGCCTGCTTAATAAATATTTCAAAGGTAGTGCGACGTTTAATTTTTTACTTTATTTGTGTTGTCAATAGCAGTGTGAAGAAACTGCGGTTAAAAACATTGATTCACTGTATTGAGTGAATAAAGTGTTGATAGAAACTTTTTGTTACCTGTTTTGACTTATACTAAGATGAGAACTTCTTCCGGGTTTGGACCTTGTCGTAACCGATAATGCCAACGTTTCGTCCACTTTCGTAAGGCTTCATCAGGGCGTGAGAGAAATCGAAGAACTCAAACAAGCAAGCGAAATATAACTAAGAACTTCTTAAAAGTTTATTATCTTTATTAATTATTAAATATATCGTGGGTTTCTTTGCGTGTTCTTCCCCTTCCATTGCGGGTTCCACCAAACAGGAAAAATTCTACTTGAACCACGATTTACTTTTGCTGTGTGTCTTATTTAATCTATTACAGCCTTCCTATATATTGAGAGTAAGTAGTGTATAACAAGCTTAATACAATGTAGAGGGGGGTGAAGTAGCTTGATGATCACAGCTACAGTAGGATGTCGCTAAGTACGAGTGGTTTACATCACAAGAGCAATTATCGATTGGAGTTTGGTATCTTTTGCAAGATAATAATACAATCCCAATAATTTCTAAAAAACTCCTGGTTATGTGATTTCAACAACTTATTCATTTTCCAGGAGATTGCAATTTCATTTAAATAAACTTGGTCAAGGATACGCGACTGTGCTGCAAAATATAAGTGAAAATTATTAATGACGTATCCTATAGCTCTCCGACGAAACTTTTTTAAAGAGAGAAAGTGCAAAGTGCAACATTATCAGAAAATTTTCAAAAAACTTATTATTATACGAGTTTTAGAAGTTTCGCTCACAGCATATCAGCTCTACATGACTGTTAGCATACATTGTGACACTCTTTACCAACGGCCTAGAAACGTGTTAGGTGGTTTTTCTCGTAAATAAAAGAGAGCGACGACTAACTCAGTTGTTCCGGCGATTAAGTCGTAAGCATAGTGGTGTTAGATTATAAAATAACTTAAAAAGGCACCAAAACGATAAAAGACTAAGGTGGGAGACACCGTTTAAATCCCGCAGCTAAAATAGAACAAAAGATAGAAGTGGTAACACAAAGTATTTTTATTTTAGCACAGACAGTAGTTCACGTTAGAAGAAGAAGGTACATAAGTATATTTATATAAATTTTATCAAACACTAGTACGTAGGTCGGTATCACACACAAAATATAAACTACCCGCGACTGGGCAACACGTCGTACAGCAAAGTGTTCTAGTCTGCCTAACTTTTACATTCAGAAAAGGAATTACTTTACATACGTAAATTAAAATACAAAAGTACGAAAATCGAAGATTTAGAGAATCAAAGCGCACGTGTAATTTTATGTGACACAACTAAACGATTTTATAACTAATTGTGTTAACAACCTAACATGTACGTGCGGTCGTACGGTAGAAAATGTAATATTTACAATTAGTTTTCCTAAAGTAGGGGACTAGCTAGTACACCGTAACCGTATTACGTAAAACTATTAATTGAAATATGACACATAAAAACGTACATACGGCGTTATCATAAGTAAACCCCTTTTATTTATACGATCACTGAAAATAAACGACTGCGCAGAGTTTTAATTAATTTCGTAATTTGTGGTAACAGTTTCTTCCAATACGTACCTATAATAATTGCATCGTAACCCTCAAAGGTGTAGACCGTGTTAACTACAGCAACGTGTAATTTTCAAATTATAACATCTGCTAGTTATTTCGACCGACAAAGAAAACGTGTGGAGGTATGGAAACCCGCTACAAACAATTACGAAAAAATCAAATTAAATCACAAGGTGTGAGTCATATTTCGTCACTTGTGATTTACTAAAGAATGTAGACTTTACAGGTTACATCTCTTACCTGGAACGTCGTGTAATTTTCAAAATTGCTTAATCTGCTTAACACTTGAACAAGGCTTTCCCAGCACATCCGCTAAAAACACAATCGAAATAACTAACAAGAAAAATTTAGCATAAAGAAAAACTACTTACAGTTAGCGGACTAGCCCTGATCCTCAATTGTAAAAATGATTTGACAACCAGTAGTGGCGTGTAAACCAGTGCAGCTGTTAATTTTAATTCAAGATAATATTTTTGACAAATACAAATTAAGAACATGTAACAGGTGCTAAGAGCTAGTCTTTGATCCACTAAGATTTTTTAGGCTACTACAGTTACTTTTTTCATTAAATGTTAGGTCAACGTCTCTAACGTTTAGGCTGGGATAATTGAAAATATTGAGGGTCTTTTAATTATACACATAGCAAGAAATTACGATAAAAGAGAAAACTTGAGATTCATTAGCTTTTCATATGCAATTGCAAGGGATTATGCCGTTCTGTATCTCTCTCTTTTACTAACATGACAGTATATTTTCAGTGCTCACTTTTTTAAAACGTAATCTGAGTTTACTTTTGCGTACTTTACTAAGTCACTCTTTCATTTAAACATTCTCATTATTTTAGGTAATTTTTTTCTGACTGAAGTTTTTTAAGTTTTGGCTAGGAACTTTTTATCTGTTAAAAACCTTTGTTTCAAATTGATTTGTTTAAATATTTGACTGTTTTCTTTAAATAGACACTAGGGACAATCCGAGGAAATATGCTCGTAAAAAGTTAATCCTTATTAAAACTTCAGTGTGGTTTCAAAGTCCCAAATTTCTTTTTAGCCCGCCTGGTAAACGATCTTTTTCTTAATTCAAAAACATACTTTTATTTTAAATTCTTGAATTGAAACCAGCAACAGTTTTTTTCACTCTAACCTATAACTTCATCAACTCAAAAACAGTTTTTGCAGGTTTCATGTTATGTACCTAATCCGATTTCTAAACATTTTAAAACCCGAATCGAACAGTTTAGGTTTTCCAAACATAAAGGTCTTCGAACTTGAAAAAACTTTAAACAATTGCATTATTATTTTGCTAAAGAAATGTGTTTTTAAAAACCAAACCTATTTTTTTCAATTGTTTGTTATTTGTATAAAATTGAATTATTAGACTCAAAGTCTTTTCCACAAAATATTTTGTGGAAAAGACTTTGAGTCTAATAATTCAATTTTATATCTATATATTCCACTTTAAGAATGGATTACTTTAACGTTTGTTATTTGTGATAAGACGTGTTTTTCAGAGTCGACGGTTAATTAAATAATTTTGATTCTCTCATATATTGGAAAGACCCAACAATTTTCTTAAATTCTCAGATATGCCAGTATTAATTTGTCTTTTCTTTTACTCATGACTCGACTTCGTCAACGAATAAGGCAATCCCATAAATATTGGCACACCGTGACTCTTTACATGGCCGACAGTAAGTGCATTAATCGTACTTGCCTAGATTATTTTTTTCAGTAAAACTGGTACTGATCTTGCAGGATAGAAACGTGTAAAGCCGTTTTAACTAAAAAGTATTTTTGAGAATTTGATTGTTTTACAACTAGGGCGGTGCACTTAGAAATTACTTGAAAGATTCTTAGCACGACGTGAACTCTCGTCAGACATCTTTTCAGACTGTGGAGAAAATATCTTAGTGCTGCTCAACATTTAAAAGGACTGAATTTTTGAAAGAAAATCAATAACGATATACTTTTTCGTATCTGTCTAAAATTGAAATGCGGTACCATGTTCTTTCTATAGCCTCACATTTTGGGATATTGTAAAAAACTGTAGAAAGTCTGATTGGTAACACAACACTGTCTTTTGAAAAATATGCCATTGTGTGTCTTGTGGTCTACCCGAACCGAACGATAACTTCGATTACTTTAGTTTAGGTCATTTTCTGTTTAGGACTTTTATTTTGGCTCTACTCGAGTTTAATTACTCGTGTGAAGTTTTGTCAAGAAGCTCTTCACATCTGATCTATAAGTTGACCACGTTTTTCTATAACAAAAATCATTGCTCATTATACATTGTACTATTGATTTAATAAAAAATGCTTTTTTAGTAAGACGAGTAACGACAGTACCGTAGGACGGGGTGACTTGAGACCTTTTTGATTACATACACCAAGACATCTAAATTTACCCAGTTTTTGGCCAAGATCATCTTAACATGTTGTAACATTTTAGGCGTCTTAAATATTTGATATTTGCTTTCAGTTATTAGATTTTTTAAGTTAAAGACCTAAGTCGCCCCTTCGAGTGAAGTGACTTCGGAGGGCAGTGTGCAACCACCTAAAACCGATGTTTAGCTTGTACAAACCCAGTAAACACAAAATTGATAATGTTTAGTAACAGTTTCAAAACAAAAAATTTATGATTCACTCTTGTTTCAAACATAAAAGAAACCTAACTGCAATAAAATAGCTATAAGTCCATCGCTGTTTCACATATTTTAATCAGTATAGTTTCGGTATTTTAAATTCAAATCTGTTGCAAACTAAATGTTGCAATCGGTTTACGATTTAAAAGCTTCGTTCTTGAACTGATACTAAATGATCGATACATGTATGATTTTTTTGTTTCAATAATCAACTAAAACAATTCTTTCAATAATATAATAATACATTTTCGAATGAACGTTTCAAAATTTATTGCACAATAAATATTTTTAAATACATTATCACATTGAGTTTTTTACATATTGCAAATTTCTTTGATGTGGTTTTTTCACGGAAGCCTCGAAAACTGCATCAGTTACTGTTGGGTAGCAACTTTTAACCGCATCTGTAACATAGAAATAAATATTTCATGTATATACATACATAATCATAGAGTTACATAAAATTAATTACATTTTTTAAATAAAAAACAACACAAACTTAATATAAATATCACTTTAGCAATTATAAGAAAGTTATAAAAACACTGTGAATACCTTTAGCTGTACATAATCGTATAGAAAACTTGAAGAATTGAACTGTAATTATAAATCCTAAAGTATCATCAGATTTAAGCAATAATCTACCTTAACGCAACCATGTGTGTTAATTTACATTTTTTTTATACAAATTAAAACATGATACATAAAAAACAGAAATGATAATAATATTGATTACATTTATGGATTATAATAAAATGTTTCGACTTACCGTTTATTGTTCCATTTCGTAATTGTACACACAGCATCACTTATCAAACTGCAACCGAACAAGTGAAAAGATGTCAATTTGCAGCGCAAGCGTTGACGACAGTAATCAAAAGTAATTGCAACGACTAATGCTGACTAATTATACAAAGTATTCGTTTTTCCTAGAACGATTCTACTGTTTTGAAAATAATTCAATCTTATGTAATCGATCTTTAACCAATTCTAGTTATTCAAAAAATATTCGGATTTAACAAATCAGTTTTTAACCGGTTGCTGATTATGGGAAAAAAATTGCAAGTACTGAAACGGTTCAAAACTGATTGTGAAAAATCGGAACTCTTTCAATTTATTCACTGTCAGTTACATGTAAATGATATAAAAATGGAACTAACACGAAACAACGTATTGAAACAATTGTTTTAATTTTGTGACTGTAACAGTTTCAATCCGTGTTTACTGGGAAGGTAACTTTGAACAGATATTTTCTTTTTTAGCTATCTGCAAAAGTTGAAAATTAATTAATATCACGAAAACATCATTTTATCATTAAAACATTAATTTATTTTAAAAATGAAACAATTCTTGTGCAACAAAACAAATATAGATAATATACTAAAAAAAGTAACTTCTTATGTCACAAATACATCTACTCTATAACAAGATCAAGTAAATTGGAAAATATGTAGCGACTTCTTCGAAACTATAAATAAGGAGAAAGCACTTGAACAATTTCAAAGTTTCCAATAATGTTTTGAGGTTTCATTAGAGACGTTTGGGAAAGAAAAGAAATCGTTGTCTACATGTTGCTTTTTCCGAAGAAAGGTGACAAGATAACTTCCCTTCCCCTTGTACAATGTTTGCAATATACAACTTGTTTTTTAATAAATTTTTGATAGAAGCCCTTGCTGGTATAAAACAGTTTATTTTAATATCTTCATTGAAGAAGTAGTCTCTTGGTTTCTCGGAAGTCATTTTTTCGTCCGAATCAGATGAGTCGGATGAAAAACAATTTTTATCAAATAAATTGAGATTATTCTTGACCTCTGAGGTTTTCTAGATTTTTGTACACCAAACGTGGACGACATATTCTGTAGTGGTTTGCTTTTGGATTCAATCGTCGATTGAGCATTCTTATATGCAAAGATGACTGGCTTTCCTGGTTGAACATTGATTAGTTTGCGTCTGTTCGGTATTGTCTGTACTTCGAGCTTTTTATTTTTTTTTGAGAAATTTGAGTAGGGATTTATCTATTTCACTTCCTTGTGGATTATCTTCAGTCATAAGTCTTTGAGGTTTTAAAACTGAATGCAGCGTTAAAACCCGAGGTGCGAAATCCGGACAATAGTGTTTTCTTTGAATTTTATTCAACTTCCTCTAATGATTTACTAAAAGTTTTGGAAAGTATCACTTCTGAAATGAACCTTTACGTTTAGACTTTTATTCAGTCAGAATTCTGCTTTATGCTTTTTTAAGAGGCACAAAAAAGTACATCTAAAGGCTGGCAGAGATCTGCAGAATTCGGTGAAAGTAAAATAAACTTTGTATATAGACGATCACATTCCTGAATTACTTCGATCGTTAAGTGACTGGATAAATTGTTGTCAATTAAAATTTTTGGTTTTCTACTTTTCTCTGAAATAAGTTAAGGCTATCTAGCCCTAAAAAAGGGCTTGAATCAAACCATTCTAATGTGCTCACACCGTAACAACATTCATTCGCCCCATCATCTTCGCATTCTTGATAACGGTGTTTAGTATTACACACAACAAAGGCTGAAACAAGTTTGCCACTTGCCGAAGCCGGCATTATTACATTTACGCTAGATTTAGAAGATTCTATCGCACTGTTTCAATCCTTTTTGACAAATCACCTTGACAAAACTCGGGTCATAACCAAAATTACTCTCTTCATAGTTAACTATAAACAATGGATCAACATGCTCCAGGGATGTTCGGCGCTCACTGAAATATTCCATTAAACTGCCTTTACTTGCTTGTTTCTAGACCAAAATCTTTCGTAACATTATGGTGTCTATATTAAAATAACTTCACCAAATCATGATCTAAAAGGTTATCTTGGAATTTTTTATTCACTCCTTTTCTGTCAAGGTATTATACTATCACTCGGACATCGTACGGAGAAAGGAGAAATCCCCATTCTGGGGCTAATTCAACGGCTAGAACCAGGCTTCTTTTTTCTTCTTCTGAGGATAAGAATGTCAGCTAGCTGTTTTGACGACGGACATAGACAAGCTTGATTTAACCATCCTCGTAAACTAATCGAATAAAATGGAACCGCACATCAATATGTTTCGTCCTCTTGTGGTATTCTGGATTCTTAATTAATTTAATGGAACCTTGATTATCCAAACGTAATTCAGTCGGGCCATTGTTGGTAACACCGAACGAATTGAATAATCGACGCATCCAAATAGCTGTCGCTGACTCATCCAAGACACGGCACCACCCGCGAAAATTGCCACATAACCGCTAGTTGATCGCCGAGTGTCTACATCTGCTGCATAATCACTATCACTGTATATGATAAGCCCGTCACTATTATGACCATTGTAAATAATGCCATATTTTGCAGTTTCTTTTGCATAACGCAGAATTCGCTTCACAGCTAACCAATGTTTTTTACCGGGCTTGTCTAAATATCGGCTTACACTTGACACAGCAAACATTAAGTCCCGTCGCGATACGCACGCTGCAAACACTAAACAGCCAACAGATTTTCGATAAGGCACTTTTGACATCTGCTGTTGATCATTGTTCGTTTCTGGTGACATGGTTTGATTTTTTCAAGTGATGTGAGCTCTTCTTGAACAGCTGATTGCCATTTATCACCATCAGGTCTTGAGATTGCTTCTGCGTACGATATCGGCTCGTTCATTGCAACACAGCGAGCTTGCTAAAAATCGATATTTTTTATTTGCGACCGATCACGCAATTGACGACCGCAATCATTTTTCTCCATTTGTCCGTCATCATGCGTATCTTCATCTTCGGCGATTTTTGATTGGTTTTCCTCTTCCAATTCATAATCCACAATTGGCCACCAACCTTTCATTAAACGTAACATCACGAGATGTTGTAATTGTATTTGTTGACATGTCAAAGAATCTATAATTACGAGACTCGCTGTCATAACCGACAAAAATGACCTTTTTGGATTTTTCATCCCATTTCTTACGTTTTAAGTCCGCAGCATGAACATACGCAACTAAATCAAATGTTTTGATCCCTGATAGGTCCGGCGCTTTTCCGAACAACTGTTCGTACGGTGTCGAGTTTGGTGTTTTTGCACACGGTGTTCGGTTGAGAAGCCAAACTGCACACAAAGTGGCTTCGCACCACAACTCAATGGGTAGTTTTTTTCTCAATTAACATTGTTCGAGCAGCCTCGACAATTGTCCGATTATCGCGCTCAGCCGTACCATTCGACTCGGGCGTAAAAGGTGGCGGTGTCTCATGATCGATGCAGTTGCGTTTAACAAAATCTGTCATCTTTGAGTTTTTATACTCAGTACCATTGTCACTAAACAACACTTTGATTGGACGTCCAAAGTGCGTCACGATTCGTTGATGATGTTTAAGAAAATAAACAAACCAAAAACCCGTTGCTTCATCTGTAAATGTGATAAAATAAAGATTGCCACCAAACGAAGTTTTGCTCATGAAACTACACACATCCGAATGAGTTTTTTCCCCTGCTTTCAATTTGACTTTCTCAATTGGCTCGAATGATTTCCGTGATATTTTTCCCAATTGGCATGATTCGCAAAAAAATTCCTCTTTAGACTAGGAATGACACCACTTTTAGCTAATTCGTGCATTCGGCTAATGTCAGGGTGACAAAGTCGTTTATGCCAACGTTTAAGGTCAACTACTGCGTTCACTTCAATCTTCAATTTGCGGTCGACGAATGTTGACAACAAATAAGTTGTTCGCCGACTGTTTAGAAACTAATTGCAGTTCTTTGTTGTTATAAAATTGCATACCGCCATTTGTTGACACAATTGACACCATTACGCGCTGCAGCACCCACCGAGAACAAATTTTGTTTCAGTCCGGGCACAAAAAGTACATTCAGCAATCTTCCAGGTAACCAATCAACATTCACGTAGCGCTCGATCTCCACTGAACCGATATCTTTAGCTGTTACGTTGTTACGTGCGAAATTTTCATAACGGAGTACCCTGTATATCGACTTAAAATTAGTTTCTAGTTTTGACTCCCTCTGCCAACCTTTTTGGTTACTGAGAGGTTGCGGAGCCATTTTGAAGCTGTCAACTACGTGAGACGGTCTGTGTCGAAAAATTTGACCGGATTCCTAAGATTCTAAGGGCATCCATGGTGATGAGTACGAATTTATAAGTCAATTACGAATTTATTGCAATCTGTTCGGCACAGGGTAAGATATTTTGTCTACCGAACGTGTAAGATTTTGGAAGAGCATATTACCCACACGAAAACGAAGCCTCGACAAGCATTACTTTGGAGGTGTTATTTCTTGTACACCAGTCGATTGCGTTACTACCCACCTGTTCGTAATTACAACCAACAGCATTCAATACAACGGGTTTTTATATCGCATTTAATTTATTATTATTAATGATTTTGTAGCTTCCTATCTTCGTGAGTTATTGTGTGACACGATTTGCTATTCAATATCTATTCTAGGCTGCTAACGGGGAAAACGTTTTCTTCGCGCAAGTGAGCACTGGATTTTGGGTAAGTTTGTTTGATTATTTTTCTTCGCTGTCATAAAAGTCACTCACGGAACTTTGGTTAATGTTAATGTCCGTAATTACGTTTACTGTTTACATACCAATAAGGTAATTTCAATTATCATTTAGAGTGTATCGCATGCTGTGGACAGACAATATTTATTACGAAATTTGCTTCGCTATTTCGATGTAACTTAACCTATGCATTGTGTGTTGCCGATATGTCTGGCATTTATGAATTGAGAAATTAAACATACTCCTGTTAATCTTTTACGTTGCTAAGTTAAAAGTTTTTATACCTGTTAATTATACTTGTTAATCTTTCTAGCATTTATGAATTGAGAAATTAAATATACTCCTGTTAATCTTCTAAGTTACTACATTAAAGTTGTTATACTTGTTAATCTTTCTTTTATGGTAACATACCTTTCTCTTTTAATTGTGGTTACCCGAACACCAGAGTAACAAAGATTACGAACCAAAAAATTAGTTAAAAGTTTGGACCATCTGTCGTGATCGAGGCAGAAGTGTTAATTAGGATTGATCTGGCGCCCTTAAGTATAATTTCCTTGAACCTCCTCTATCTCCGACTGTGTGGGTTGGCCGTGCAAGGTTCGTAAGACCTAAAGCTTGTAACAACGTTTAATTTTTTCTTTCTATTTTTTAGCATAGTAATTATTAATTTTGTTTCGAACTCATAATAATTTCCTTGTAGCTTTTAAAGTTTAAATTCCATCGACAGTATGCTTTGGCCGCACTCCACCAATAATTTAATTTTATGATGATTTTGTTTTTCTTCAATTGCGCGTTAAGTTATATGTAAATTAAATGATTCAATAAATAAATAAAACATGTTTCAGTAATAGTTTTATTTACGATGATATGTTACATTGACAATTATTTAAAAAAATTTAAATACACAACAACTGAATCACAAAGTATTATTGCAAATATTAATAATAAAATTGCCATTATTTTAATATTAAGTGCCATTGTGCTTTCGTAAAGAGATGGAATGTTTTTTTAAAATTTTATTAAAGACAACTAAACTTAATTTTATTGTTTGCGTAAATGAATCGACGTTTGTGTAATTGGCACAATAGAAATTATAATTGAATTACAGTTTCTGATCTGTTTTAGTTTTAGAATGAAATCAATTATCGATTAATACTTATCACATTGGAAAAATTATTGCCTTATTGTGTATGTATGTCCGGATTCGTCAACAATAAACTTAACTTACTTAATAAGGCAACATCAAAAATTAATCCAATGACCGATAGGTATCGTTTTATTTGAAAATAGTGATGATTTATATGGTAACTAGAAAATATGATACATCTATATTACAATAGCAGCGGTAATATCACTGTATTTTGTGTAAGAAATTCGTTTACATCGTGTATTAAGCATAGGTAATCGAAGCTTAGTTCGTTTGCCATAGTTACTTCAAATAGAGGGATCGTGCGAGCACCGATGCAGCATATTCACAAGCATTCAACATGGTTCTTAGCAAAAATATTAAGGATTAATAAATAATGCCACATGGTCAAGCAAGGATTGTAAATGTCCAATATTATTGTCAAACGTTTTGACGCCAAATAAAAGCTTAGCCGTTTATAAATTGAAAAAGAGACATTGATGTAATTCATCTCTCAATTTAAAATAACTATGCAGTAGTAGCGTAAATTTTTTTTTATATTATTCAATTGACTAGTAAATATAGAGTTTGTATCATTTATATATAACATTATTTAACTACTCTGAAGACGTTTTCTAGGATTAAAGTTTAATCTACCGTTTTGTGAAATTTGGTTAAAATCGTTTTTAAGTAGACCAAACGTTGGTACATTCGTTTATAACAAAAAAAAGACACAGGTTAAAAGCAGAAAACGTTCCCAGCGTAGTATAGACGCGGGCTGTAAAAGCCTCGCGTCTTACAACATTATTAATTACTTTAACATTGGTACCTACACATTGTCTTATATTATTGTGCTCTTTGTGTACAATTTAACAAATGAATAAAGCAAAACTTGAAAAAAAAGAAAACTAACCCTACTTCGTTTTTTTTTGAAACAACTAAAACAGTTTTCATAAATGCACTTTTTAGTCACTTACAACAAAAACTAAAAATAAATATTTGATTGTAAAATAATTCTTTAAGCTTTATCACCCTGTGTTCTATATACATAAAATCTATATCTGTACTTGATCCCTCTATGACTAAAACCAGTCTTGCTAACACTACGTGGGGGCGTATCCTAAATTTTTTCTTTGCAAGAATAAGTGAATTTCTCTAAAGGAAGGGCGCTCTGACTCCTTTCGCCGCCAACAGTCTATCATTAAATCGTAAATGTCTTTGTTAGCTATAATTGGGCGAGGTAGAAACACAAACAAGCCGTCATCACAGTGCGTATGAGTTAAATTTTCCATTACTTGTGGATCGGTGAATCCATCGAAAGGCTGCCACCGACACAAAGTAAGAATTTCCCATAGCGTTACTGCAAAAGCCCACACGTCGGATTTGCTTGTGTATTTAGCTTGAAAAACGCTCTCCCACGCCATCCAACGTATCGGAAGCGGTGTATTACCATCAACTTTATAATAGTCATTTACATAAACTTCGTTGTACGTGCCGAAGTCACATATTTTTATTTGATATGCTTTTCCTATTAGGCAATTTCTCGTTGCTAAATCGCGATGAACAAAGTTTAACGTTTCTAAATATCTCATACCTGAAGCAATCTGAGCACCCATATAAACAAGGCAATTACAACTTAGCGATTTTACACCGTATGGCACACTACTACTGCTTTCAGCGGCCACGTGAGTCTTTAAAAACTGACACAAATCCCCGTGCTCCAAATATTCCATAACCACACATAGTTGCTCCTCCTGGCTGCATACGCCTAATACTCGTGCAATTGATGGATCTTCGAGTGCAGCTAAGATTCTAACGTCTCTGTAGAAATCTTTTCTGAAAACAATTAAAACAAATTTAACGAAATGTTACTATATACGTAAACACGCGTATTTCATTTTAAATTTCTTTACGAAAAATGACCTAACGTTTTGTACTAATCAAATTTTCACTATGTTTCAGTATCCATAAGAGTATAAGAGAATAAAAGTCACTTATATGACATGTAAAGTACTAAAGTCGCCGTGGCGTAGTTGGTGAAGCGTTCACCTGATACTCCAACACTAACAGTTCAAATCCTAGTCACATCTAAGCTTTAATTTTTTTTGTTTAAGTATATTATTATGTAGTACTACAAAGCAGTGTGAACTAGATGTATGTACTATGCACGTACCATGGGTGTACATTGTTCGTATCAGTACACACACTGTACTTAGATAAGTACTTTAATGTACGTACATTGTACATTCATACTACGACTTGTGCCATATGGGATTAAGAGATAGAAAAAAATAATTTAGGTAGAATAAATTCATGTACTATTTGTGGAAAGATAATGAAATGATGGTGTCAAAAAAATGTTTTTGAACACAATAGATATAGGTGAAGAGACTGTACTTAAAGAATAAAAGTCTGGATATACAAAAGTTCCTAACTACACAAACAACAAAAAAAATAAAAGACTTCAAGAGATGAGAGATTTGCTAATTTGAAGGAATTTTTAAAGTCATTGCTTGAAACGAATCATAAAATATTTCACTTTGCCCGCATGGATTTTTTCTTGCATGCTATGACCGTGTTTATTGTTTACATCTTTATTCTTAGATAAAAAATGGTATATACATAAGTACATAAGAAAAACGACTTACCAATGGGAAAAAAATAACATGGAAGCGGCTATAACGGAATATAAAAATGAGGTGTCAATTAATGCAGCAGCCCGCCAGCACAACATTCCTGTCACAACGTTTTTCAAAAGAACAAATTGCTGACCTGGTTATGTATGTTACCGTAAAAAATAAAACTTGGCAACAGTGGAAAAATACGAACATTGGTGGTTAACCCAAATATAATTCATATATTAAGTGCCACCTAAATTACTGCAAGCAATAACCAATTTGCTTACAAGTGCTTTATGCTGGAGCCCCCGGGTCGTCCGTAACTTCGATCGTACAAGAAACCAGTTTGTACAAATCATAAAATTCAGGCAAATCATGCAAAATACTGATGCGTCAATTGCAAATTACTAATTACGCTTGAAACAAGGTGCTGCTTACTGTGGATATGAAAAAATCATCGACAGGAAGCTAATCGAACAGCTCCTACTTGGTCTCGAATCTCGTAAAATGTGTGATGAAATAATAGCAACAAAACCTTCCACATTTAAACAAGCATATGAGATTGCACACACTCACCGGCGTAACTAAGGGGGGCTTGAATGAGCTAGGCACCCCCCAGACTTGTCCGGGCCCCCCTCAAGAAAAATGTAAATGTCTTTTTATGAATCCAGGCCCACCCTAGCGCGAATGTCTAGTTACGCGAATGCACACACTCTCGAAGCAACTCATACGACTGCAAATGAAGTGAGGTCTTCAGGAACACCAGCAACTGTTCACAAGCTAGGGGATGCACCACCTCAAATAAAATACAAAAAACAACCACCACATAGATCTTTGTCACGCGGTCGGAATCAGCTCCAAGGCCCTCGTGGTCCATCACGCCATGGTGAACAAAACATGCGAGACGAGTAGCGTCTACGCCACTGCAATGGTTGCGAAGGTGAACATGCACGGGATAAATGTCCTTTCAAAGATGCTACATGTCACACATGCGGTAAAAAATCACATATAGCTAAAGTATGTCGATCAAAATCACAACCGCAACAGGAGAGTATGCAACTCAACCAGCTGAGCAAATAGATTCAGTACAACGCCTCAATAAATTGCATGAAATCAACGCTATCAAATCGTCGAGTAAGCGCATCTTAACTGTTCGAATACAATGTACCAATGGAACTGGACTCGGAAGCACCGTACAGCATAATTAGCATAAATAACTTATTCTTTATGAAACCAAATTGTAAACCACAATTTTTACAATTTTCATAAACTATTTGCGGCTGATGAACAAATTTGCTCATTAACAATTGCTTCTCCCAATCTGTTACCAAACCAAAAAAACTAGCTCGATATAATTCTGATCGTCACAAGGACATCGTTAGTAACACTGCCGGCAAGCTCACAGGACCACCAGCTGAAATACACTTCATATCCAATGCGACTCCAGTGTTCTAACGTACACCCGGAGTACATCTAGCGTTGCGTGAAGCGTACGCAAAAGAAATAAATGCCAAAATTAATTCAGGATACTACGAACGTGTGGAACATTCAGAATGGGCATCAACTACACACGTCGTCACGAAAAAGAATTACAGACTACGTATCACCGGAAATTACAAACCAACACTGAATCCACGAATAATTATCGATCAACATCCCATACCAAGAACCTGTTCAGCCGAATGAAAGGAGGCAAATTCTTTTGTCACTTGGACATTATGCTGGCCTTAACGCTCAACACACCAACACATGGATTGGTTCGTCCTACTCGCGGAGTATATAATGCCGCAAATATCCCCGTAATTTCGCAGTGTCGAATGGAAACTGTTCTTCAGGGTTTACTTTTTGTTGACAGTGTTGAGAATCTAATACCTACGTTAGAGGCTACACTAAGGCATATGGAACAACATGGTCTAAAACTGAATCGCAACAAATGTATTTTCGCCACATGTACACAAATCGGACAAACATGTCAAAGCAATTTGTGATGCCCCCAAACCTTCTTCACCAGAACAACTCCAACAGTTCTTAGGCATGGCTACATATTACAGCTCGTTTATTCCGAACCTATATACTCTGAATCGTCCGTTACGCGACATACTACGCACCGAACCATTTGCATGGACACAAGAAGCCTATATAGCATACGCCAACATGAAAAAAATTCTCATTTTGCCACAAATACTGATGACATATGATCCATCTTTACCGCTATTGCTCGCTACCAATGCCAGCAAAACAGGTTTGGGCGCCGTATCACCGACTAGAAACTGAAGAAGAATGACCAATCGCTTATGCTAGCCGTACTATGAGCACAACTGAGCAGCGTTACCCAAAAATAAACAAAGAAGCTCTCGCTATCGTTTGGACAGTACAAAAAATTTTCCATTATTTGTATGCACGTCAGTTTACGCTAATTACCGATCACAAACCACTGACACAAATCCTTCATCTAGAAAAGTCACTGCCAACTCTCTGCATTAGTCGCATGGCGAACTACGCCGATTATCTGGCACACTTCAACTTCAATGTCAGTTTCAAATCTACTAAACAAAATGCAAATACCGACTACTGTTCTCGATTACCATCACCAACAAATAGTAACGATGTTAACAAACTTTCTCTACACGAAGGAAGAAAAATAAAGGAATACGAAGATTTCGATAGTTTTACGATGTACCAGATTAAACAACTTCCTGTTCGTGCAGAAAATATATCCAAAGAAATACGAAAGGATTCCCATTTAGGCAAGATTTTCTAGCTCTTAGAGACAGTACACCGCGTGATCGTACCACCATCAATTCAACAAAGTATCCTTAACGACCTGTATGCAGCCCATATAGGGATTGTACAAATTAAAGGTATGGCACGCTCATTTGTGTTTTGGCGAGGAATCGATGCGAATTGCTAAATCGTGTCCTGAAAGTGCAAAACATGGCCATATTCCAATTAAATTCCGAGATCACTATTAGGAATATCCGAAAGGGCCCTGGCAACGCATTCACATCGGCTACGCAGGCCCGGTCGCATGATCAATGCTAATGATTGTTGTAGATGCCTACGTTAAATGCATAGGAGTCAAATGTACTAATGCAACAACAACCGCAGCAACAATTGCAATTTTGGATGAATTGTTTGCCACGTATGGTGCTCCAGTTACCTACTATTGTTTTGGATAACGGTCCACAATTTACAGCCGCTAAGTTCAAGACACTTTTGCAAACAAGTGGTGTGAAATACCATAAACTAACTGCTCCATACTATCCTTCAACTAATGGCCAGAGAACGTTACGTACAATCAGTTAAAGATTCCTTGAAAGCAATTTCTACGACACCAGAGTCGTTACGGAAGAACTTAAACGAGTTTCTGCGCCAATACAAGAAAGCTCCATCTTGTACAACTGGTCAACACCAGCAATGCTATTCTTGGGAAGAAATATTCAAACACGTTTAGGTTTGGTTGAACCCGACGATCCTCATACTAGAATAACCGAGAACAGCAGACTAAAGTTGAAACAACATTTAGTCTTTCAACCTGCTCAACCTGTTTCTGGCAATCCACGAATGGACAAATAGATTCCTGGAATCGTCGTTACTCGCTGAGGTGATCTTCATTACAAACTCGACTATAATAATCAGCGATTCAAAAAACATGTTGACCTCGGTGCCATCTGAACCATATCGAAAAATCTGTTTTTATGGAGACGACATTACACCACCCGCAGGACAATCTACCAGACAAGAACTTGTTATACGACCAGCAGCGCAACAACACACAACCAATCTTCCGACCATGACATCAGTGATACCTCGTAGAACGGGACGTCTTCGACGCCCCCCACAACCGTACTCTATGTTATGTTGAGTCCTTTTATATTACAGATCAAACACTAAATTCGATGATTAGTTTGTATTTGTGTCAATACATTCCCGAGAGAGAGGAAATGTTATGTATGTTACCGTAAAAAATGAAACTGTGTAAAAATATGAACAAAGGTGGTTAACCTATGGATAATTCATAATATATATTAAATTATAGTTCTAAATCTTATTTTATGTACTAACTTTCTACAAATAAAACAAAACAAACACAAAATTCTGTCACGTATCAATTTGCTGTGAAGAACCAAATTTTTCACCCGATCACAAAAAAAGGTAACCTGAAAAAATTGAGTTTATGGCTGCTTAAAAAGAAAAACATAGTTATCACTGCGGTTTCCAGAGCTAGAGCTTCTGCCCTTAACTATTCAGCAACCGCGCAGCGGCACTCCATGACACATTCTTGCAATTTTCCTGATATGTTAATTGCATGCCAAATGATATGTACAAGCAACTCGTGACGTAAAAGTGGCGTGATTTAGGCGTTTAATCACTTTGAATCTAGCCGTTGAAGTGACCAGTTACGACGTCTTGCAGCATTCCGTGCCGCAACGCGACAAGTCACGTGAGTAAAATAACCACTACACTATTTTTGTTCTTACTTATTCCTTCTAAATTTTATATATAGTAAATTATTTTTTTCAATATCAGGAACGGGAGAAATCAAAGAAAATATCTAACCGATAAAGAATTGCAAGATATAACCTATAATTTGTCGGATCTCAAAGTTGACGTTGTGTACTTTAGCGATGAAAGCGAAAGAGAAGTTAATTGAAAGAGCCAAAATTCAAACACTTCCAAAAGATTTAATGGAATTCCTTGGCCAGTTTTGAAAACAGGCTGAAGTAGTTATGAGCATAAATCAAAATCGAAGTGAACGGTGTCATATTATTACTGTTCATAAAAACAACAAGACTACAGACATAGGATTCGTGCAAATTGTTTGTTTGCAAAAGGCATAGCAAGAAAGCAGTTCAATGTTTCCAACCATGGAAGAAGGCATTAAAAAATAATGTGGAAGTCTTATAAATATATTTACGGTTTATTTTAAATTTTATTGTTTTTTGTTTAATTAAAAAAAATGTAATTTTACTAAATACCTAGTTATTTTTCATTGTATTAAATAAAAGAATATTTTGTTTTAACATTAGTATTAACGATTTGTCGCAGCGCGAGCGGTGGTGAGATTTCCCATGGTGCGTTTGACGGAGAGTTCTCCAAAATACGAAAAAGTTTGCTCACCCAGCAGGTTGGATGCAGAGGGACATATACATGTAATGGGTCGGACATTTTCTAAACTTTGCAAAAACAACAGCTAAAGACCTTATCATCCTCATTTGTGATCGCTACTCTACTCACATAAAAATTCCTAATATACTGACTATGACCAAACAAAAATTTGTTGATATTCTGGTTTTATCTGCACATTGTACGCGCATGGGTTACAACCACTAGATGTACCCAATTTCCACTTTTATCAGCAAGTAGTAATAATGCAGCCTTGAGTACACCCCGGAAAAATCGTTACAATCCACGAGGTTCAATTCCTGTTTGGGGAGGCCTACATAAAGGCAACCACAATGGAAACCGCTATTTCTAGATACCAATAAATTTTTAAGAAGCTTTTTGACAACGCCTACTTTGTAGCAGCTAATTATTGGCTTCATTGGAATAAAACAATAAACATGAAAAACAAAAGAAGGCATTTGTCGTATCAAATTCACATACTCATTTTTTTAGTCGACTTCAAAAAAAGGAGGTGGTTTTCAATTCGTCTGAATATATTTTTTTAATGTATGCTATGTTCACCATCATTCTTTGCGACGCTGACCGATTTCAATTATTCTTTTCCTATCAGAAAGAGGGTAACTTAGCAGTGGTCCCATTTCAATTATCTCAAATTTTAATGGTGATATTTATAAGAGAATGAGCAAACTCTCAAGTTTAGATCGGCTTGAAATTCTCTTGAACTAGAAAGAAGAAGAGAAAAAAAGAAATAGAAAGAAAAAATCACTGCCAAAGGTAATGTTAGGAATTAAGCCTAATCTAAATAAAAGTATTTTTTACTTTATAGTTCAATTTTTGAAGTGGGTTCTTTTTTTCTTTTTCTTCTAACCACAGTCCTACACATTTATTTTTAAAATAGATTTTATACTATTTTTTTTCATATTTTGAAAATTACGTACGACAAATATACTGTTTCACTTAGAACATGTCGTACAGGTTCTCCGATCACTCACTACTGAACCACAGGCTATAACAGCGCGAACCCTGTCGTACGTTAAATCTGCATATAAAAATCTCGTTCGTGGGGGTTGCCACGTCACGTTACAATGGTTTGCTAGAAACAAGTCGTGGGCTCCAATAATTGTAGCCCGAAAATAAAGAAATCCTTATTTAATTTACGTTCCTTTGAAGGACGACCAAATTAAATTAATGTTTTAGAGTAATAAAAAGTAGATGATACCTATATCCTATAATTATGTTTAAATATTTTAATTCATAACAATTTGTGCTCTTGTTTTGTTTTGATGAACGTCTGGGGCCTCGCGCCCTAAAACCCTTATGAATCAGCCGCCACTGACGTCATTATCTATGCACAGATCAAAAGAGAATTAAATTTTTTGTCAACACAATAAATAATATTCAATGTGTGTTCTATTTAAAAACATTTGTTTGAAGTTTATCAATTTAAGTAGAGTACGAACACGCTGTAGATAATTTACATCATTTAATTACAGCTTTAAAAAACTAACTTTTTTATTAAAATACAACCAAATTTTATTTTTGAATATTGATAAACTTCGGAGATACAAATTTTTTAATATTACTTTCAAAATCAGTTTTTTTTTTCAAAAATTACAACAAATATATTCTTTGCTATTATAAATCTTTACAAAAATGATCATAAAATTGGACGGAAAATCAAAAAATGCTAATGACTAATACATAACCACGAATTTTCAAAATTCAAACACGATTAGTTTTTCGTACGCTGAATCAGTGTTAAATAATATTTAATTGCTAAATTAAAAAAAAAATAATTCATTTGACGACAGAATTACGATGGAAAATCCATAAATCGACATATGATGCAGTTATATTTACCTTTCTTTTTCTGAAGCATCCTCGCCTAAGAACTTTATGGCTACAAGTCGTTTTCCAACTGTCAACGAAGAAGCGTATTCAGGTATCCCATCGGCTTCTGCGATGTATACCTAAACGAAACCAAAACCAATTAATTGTTTCCGTAAAAAACAAGCAATAATACTTACGGTTCCAAAAGCACCTTCTGATAACTTAGAAAGCATTCGTAATCGATGTCTTGGAAATTCGGTAAGAGTTATTTCTTCCAATCGCTTTTTTAAGGCAATAAGAGCATCTTGTTGAGTTGGCGAATACTATAACAAAAAATTAATTTTTGGTTAAATCTTTTTGCGTACGAGTACCTTTTTTGTTGTATTAGGCTCGCTTTGACTATTCCTAGTGGATATACGCGATGCGTTTGATGTCATGCTTCCGATTCTAGCTCTGGCTAAAGGCAGTGTTTTATCTGCACCGAGTAGTGGTAAAGTACCAGTTTCTGGTACCGCGTAATCGTAAGCATCTGAAAACAAATTTTAACGAGCGTAAAACGAGAGATTGAAAGGTTTTACCTGATTGATTAGGAGTGAATTTTTTATTATTACTATTTGATATCACATCTTGCATTTCCATCACAACAGAACTGTAACTATAATAAGGTGCATATTTAAATGCCTGATATGGTTCTTGATAATCATTATTTTCTAATAAATTATCAAATCCCGGATGCGGAAGCGGCAAAGTAGATCTTAAGCTTGATTTCATAGTACCGTGGCTTCTTCTACAGTCGTCGATGTCGGTAACACCGTAAGCTTCGATTGCGCTTTCTTTCTCGCTTAAACCAAACACCGATTCTGGTTGTAAATGAGGTAGAGTGTTTGTTGGAAATCCGACGTTGGAAGAATTTGGACTTCGTAGATGTTTTCTATTTTTAATTCGATTGATGACTAAGAAGATTACTCCTCCAAGTATTAAAATAATGGCGGTTAATCCACCAACAATGATTGTCACATAAGCGGGGTCGTTCATTTTTGTCGTAGGTACAGGAATTTCTATCTTTTGATCTAAATTCTTATTCGATAGTGCCGTTTTTATAGGCGATATTGTTGTCGATGGTTCAGTTTCAACGCTAAAGTTTCCGTGCGTAACTACTGAATCAAAAGTGATTTCGCTGATAAGTACCCAGCGAGCGGCAAAGTAAAACTGCATTTTAACGAAACGTCCTATACGGTGATGAAGCTTAATAGTTACGTTCCTAGAATTTTCGAAAATTCTATCTTCCATATACTCGTAAGAAATTGGTTCTCCTTTGTATATTTTTCCGCCTATGCTAAAAGAAATTTTAGCTTCGCCAAACACTTGTACATCTTTTGTAAATTGATTATTGCAGTAAATGTGCACGGCTGAAAATTCCCTAACTTTGTCAAATTCAAACTTTATTTCGATCGGTTTGTTTAAGTGCGAATCGTTTTTCCAGCCCACCCAGGATGGACTGCTGTCGTAAAATGCTAATTTAAAGTCGTCGCGGCCAAATCTTCCATCTGTTAGTACACCTAGACCATGTTTCAACTCGTCGCCGTCCCAATGGCCGTCATACGCGCTATCGTAAAATTCCCAGTTCGATCCGCGTTTGTCTCCTTGGGGCATCGAATAACTAATAATTCCATCTGTCCATTTACATCCGTATAATTCCACCCGCATGCAAACTGTACGCTGGTGGTAACTATATGGAAGAAATCGAATTTTATTAACCCAAATCGGAGGATCTAATTCTTTCTTTGATTCCAAGTAAGTGTTGATGTTTCCATCGATCACCTGTAACAAAAAAAAAATTTAATTCGGTATTAAGAAAAAAAAAGCGTGTTTCGGCAACGGCATTTAAGTACATTTCCTTTATCCTGAAATTCTCTATTACAACTTTCATAACGTTTTTATCTGCAGGAGGTAACGGTTCTAGTTGTTATCAACCTTACGGTCGTAATAATACAGCTCATGCGAGAATTCTAATTTTCAAAAGTCACGCAAGCTCTCGCCTATTTGGCGCCCTTTTGTTTCCCCTTTCTTTCTATCATATTATTCAGTTTTTATTTCTATAGTCTGGACTTTATTCTTTAGTGTATTGTTTGCGGGAGTAATGCTGGGTCACGCACCTTGCTATAGAATAAACGACAAACTAGGAAGTATTAGATCGCTTTCGCATTCACCACACGCAGCTTCATTAATTGTTCGTTAGCTTTCTCGCCGCAATGAATTTTCACAGATTTTTTTTTGAAACGCACAAAAGAAATCCGTTAATTATTGACGTTGCGGTTAGAAATGTAATAGTTCTCAAAAGATTAAAATTTTATTTACAAAGCCGTAAAGCTTTATACTGCAATTAAAAACTGAAATTAGTTTTTAAAACAAACTTTTATGGTTCAGAAAACTTACATAAGTATTATGTTCATTAGTCGTAAAAGCTGTTATTCAGAGAATTCTAAAAGTATATGTAAAAATGCAAGTATTTAACAACAAATTCAACCGAACTTTTCCAAACTTGCAATATTACAAAAATTTCAAGTACAAGCTTTTATTGAAAAAGAAAATAGTTTAATTGTACTCGCGAATAAAGAGAAAATGATAGTTAAAACAAACGAAATTGAATACATTGGCAGCTCTTAGAACAAAATCACTGAAGGCGAGATATGTAGAATTGTCAATAAATGAAAAGAACGTTAAAACATTAGAAATACTTTGATCCAAATGTTTAAATAAATACGTTCATGAAAAAATGTAATATTTATTAAATGCAAGTTCAGTAACAGCTTTAGAAAACCTTGTTAGCAACGGAGACTAAGAAAATGAAATTGTAAAAATGTTCACAATTAATTACTCAAAAATTTAATGAAAGGACATCGAATTTTTTTTAGTAATTTACAAAGTTTTATTGTTAAATAAAATAATAATACCGAAGCTGCCCTTTCTTTAACAAAACTTTTCATGGTTCAGAAAAAAATGTAATTTTTCTTACTTACGTTATTTACATTTTCAAATAAAAAAATAAGTGATCTATTTTGTAACCTATTAGCAATGTGATTTTCCCCAAAGTTTATAGAGGTTCGTTTAAGCCCAAATTAAAGCCAAATAAATTTAATTATTTGTGTAATTCCAAGATACATGACCAAAACAAAAATTTTTACCATTAGCAAAGTTTGATGGCAGAGCCATCTTATAGTATAAAAGATAACCGTAAATAGTTATAACGGCAGAAAACGTTGTAAGTTGATTTTTTAAAATTAACTTACGTTTTCTGCCGTATAGCTATTTACAAAAATTTTTACTTTTTACATAAATTGCTAATGTTGAGAAGAGGCTTTTAAACATATTGAAACATCTTGAAACCTCAAGATTATTCAAAGCGATTACCGAAAAAGACAGAATGGCGTAGTTCCTGATAAGATGATAATATAAAAGAGAATAGCTGAAACTTGCATTCAGTCTTAGGAAGAATTTAGGGGTCTAAATAAATAAGCTGCAAAGTGAGTGTTTAACGCGTGTGCCAGTACAAATAAATATATGTAGATGGCTGTACATTCTATTTTCGAATTCGAACCGCTCAAATGAACCCTTCAGACTAATTTGCTTGCATAGCAGTTCGTCACTCTACTGTACTTTCTTGCTTTGTTTCTTTATAGGCTGAAGTGCTGTTTTGCTGTTTCTGTGACTTTTTGCCATTGTTTTCAATGCTGTATCCTCTCTTTTACTCTAGTTATTCCCATCTTTTTTAAATCGTTTATAACTTGGTCTTCCCATCGTATTTTAGGACTTCCTCGATGTCCGTTGTTGCGTGAGTTCCATTTTATTATTTTATTTACTAATGCCTCATTTGGTTTTCTTTGTATATGTCCGTACCATTTCATCTTCTTAACTTTAATTACTTTTGTTATGGTCTCATATTGTAATATTTCATTTATTTCTTTATTCATAAGTCGTTTATTTATTTTGCTGAGCTCCATTATTTTTCTTTCGTAGATCTTCATTTTCTCTTCGTGTTCATTAGTTAGACAGATAACCTCTCGTGCGTACGTTACTACGGGTCTTATCGCCGATTTATATATCATTAGCTTTACATTTTTTCTTATCTTTATAATTTTCATTATTTCCTTGTAGTTATGGAATGCATTATGTCCAGATTTTATTTTTTCCGCAACTTCTATTATTATCCCAAAATATCTAAAATTTTGTACTACCTCATATTTATGCTTTCCTATTTTGATTTCTTTTTCTATTTGCCCTTTTTTTCTTGCCATTTTCATATATTTTGTCTTTTTTTTGTTTATTTCTAGCCCTCTTCTTTTTGATGTTTTATCATTTTGTCTATAATCTCTTCTAAACTTTTTTTTATCTCTGGCTATTAGTACTAAATCATCAACATATTTTATTATTTGTACCATTTTGTGTGTGATCAAACCCTATATTTTACATTTGTTTATTATTCCGTTATTGGTCCGTTCCCTGCCTCGTTCGACGACTTATTTCTATTTCGTTTGTTATTCCTTCATACCTTTGTACAACAGCTCTAGAATTTTCCATTGTTATTTTTATTAAATTGTTTATCTTTTTAGAAATGCCCTGGTTTTTTGCATATGTAATTAGCGTCTTTCTTTTTATGCTATCAAAGAATTGTTTGAAGTCTCTGAATACTATATGTATCTTCTTACTCTTTTCGTACGTTTATTCAATTATTTAATTAAGTCCCTTTCTGATTTTCTTCGCCTAAATCCATTTTAGTATTCACCAGTGATCTTCTCTGTGTACTCTTTTAACATTGTTTGCTTAATTGTTGTTAGTATTTTATACGTTGAGTTCAGTAGCGTTATTTTTTAGTAATTGTCACAAATCGTTGTCTCCTTTTTTGGTATAGATACAATAATTCCTATTTTCCATTCTTACGCTAGTTTCCTTATCCCATACTTTGATAATTATTTCATATAGTATTTCTCTCAATGGTTTTTAACTTTTTTATTGTAACCCAATTCCTCTTTTTGTGGTTTAATTATCTGTATATTGTCTTCCACTATTTCCTTTTGTGTCTCCTCTTAATCTTTTTCTGCTTTTTCTAATAAATCTTCTTCCATGTTTATTTATATATATATATTTACGGTTATGTCCTTTCTTATTTTCTATTTCTTTAATTTTTGGTATAGCTCGGTATTGCTCTTGTCGTCTTTTCCTATATCTTCCATTACTTCGTCTATATATTTACGTTTTTTTTCTGTTATTAACTTAACTTTTTTTTTTATTTTCTCGCAGAACTCGTAATGTTCTCGCTTGTTGGCTTCTATTCACTTTATTCTTGCTGCTTTCTTTCTTATTATTAACTTCTCACACTCTCTGTCAAACCACCCCTTTCTATTTTTAACTATCCTTGTTTCTATTGCACTGTCTGCTGCTTCAACAATAACTTTTCTGGTAAACTTTGTTTTTTGCTTTCTTCTTGTAGTGATTTGTTTATCTCAGTCCCATACCTCTTGTTTCCTTCTTCTTTTTGCAAATGTTTTTTTTAACCATTCTTGATTCCACTTCTGCGATTACTAGATTATGATTAGTTTCTACACTTGTTTCTCTGTATGATCTTACGTCATTTATCACGTTCTCTTTCTTCTTTTTAATTAAAACATGAGCTATTTGATTGCCTTTATTTTTGCCAGGTACTATATTCCATGCAATTTTATACACTTTTTTATGTTTAATTTTAATGCTTATAATACATTCCTATTTGTGTTGCCAGGTGACATAGCTTCATTCCATTATGTGATGTTGTTTCATGGATGATTTCCTATCCTGCCACATCTTTTATAAAATCTTCTGTATTTATTTTTGTATTTAAATCTCCTATTACCATTAATGCGCCGTGTTTGGGTATGTTTTCGCATACTGTTTCCGTTTGTCGTAGAAGGCTTCTTTCTCTTTCGTTGCTGCTTCTTCAGTTGGCGCGTAAGGGTTTACTATGAATATGTATACTATTGTATTTTTGATTCTAATGTATGGTATTCTTGCTTATTTTTCTAATTAGTTATGTGTGTTTCTTGTAAATCATGATATTTTTCATTGCCACATCCGTTGTCATTATCCAAAACTTTATCTGCTCCTAGTAGTTTTTTCGGGCGGTTTGAGTTATCCTTTTTGGATTTTCTTCTGAGGATTTTTTATCTATCATCCTTTTTTATCTGGGTTTTAGACTTGTGGCTTTGCTTTCAATTTCCTGTCCGATCTCTATTTCTTCTATCCTATATATCGTATTTTAATTGGACTTATATCCTTTACTTATAGCTTCTTTTACACGCGGTACCAATTTTCTTCTTTTTTCCATGACTTCCTTAGATTAGTCTTCATCAATCTATATATCGGCCCCTTTTAGCGCTTTAGATTTTTTTTGAAATTTTTGTTCTTGTAGAGTCTTTTATCAGTTTAACCATTATTGGCGTTGTTTTTTTCTTCCTTATATTTCTCAATTCTGCTTGCTTTGTCAACATCCCCTTTAAAATTGATGTTACTTTATATTTTCAGCATTACTGTCGGGAAATTTATCTTATGATTCTTTCTTATCTTCCTTAGGGCTGTCGATTATTTCCTTTCATGCATTTTTCTTTCTTACCTCTCTTTCTAAAATACTTATTCTCTTCTCTTTCGTCGCAATTTTCTCTACATGTGTAACATTTTTTTCTTTAACAAGCTTTATTTCCCTCATCACGGCGTCCGTTTTTGTATTTAATTTACTCATATTCCCCCCAATCTGATCAAACATTCTTTCTGTTTTCTCCATTTCTGCCATCCTTATTCTTATGCTGATCGTTTGTTTTGAAGCGGTGTTTTCCGAGGCATTTGGAATGTTTATCTATTGATTCAGTTTTAGACATGTCAGATTGTTTTGTATTAGTGTCGTTAAAACTATGTTAACTTTTGGTAATCACTCTTTGGATAATCAACTCTCTCATTTTGATCTTCGAGATCACGCGATAGTTTCTTTTGCCGTACATATGTATGCAATAAATTCTAAAACTCAACAATTTTTGACTGTTTCCACGACTAATGACAATAACACAAATATTTAAAGAGCAACTTGCAGGATGAGAACAAAACTCAAGCGGTCACGCAATAAGTGCACACCCACATAAAATAAGTCCTCGCAACTAAATAAGTTACTGGTATGGGTCAAAAGTATTGCGCAGTAGCAGAAGAATACTTAGGAGAATAAAGATATTACAAGTTAATTAAAAACGTAAGAAAACATCTCATATAGCGACCGCTTCCGGGTTAGACATAAATTGCATAATTTCATTAGACTCGTCATTTATGCAAATTTTCTACTTTGCCTATAAAATGAGTCAAAACTTAAAACTTGTGATAGGGAAAATGCACTGCTACTTTTACATTAAGCCGCCTTCACCCGGCATAAATCTCAGTTAATCAAACGCTCGATGCAAAAAAGTTATCCATTTTTCTTCTATGTTACAAAGTTTGTTTTTAGCTCACGCGATATATTAATATTAATTTTGCCTTATTTATTTAAGTGTTCGTCTTACAGTTGATAGAGTTATATTAGTGATTTGTTCATATTCAGTATTCTTGTTTTCTTTACTGACTTGCTTTGAAAACGTTATAAGCCTATGTTTTTTCCACGAAACTTATTTGCGTCATATTTTTTTTGCATTTTTGTTTGGCTCATTGTTTTTGGGTTCTATTGCGAGTTTGTGCAAGTTTTATATATACAAGCTTAATTTTCCGAGTCGTCTCTATTGGTGAAAAGTTTTAGCTCTGGGCTGATTATCCGGGATGTTTTTTTAGGGTATTATAATGGTTTACTAAAATTGTGGGAACCTAAGACCGTTCGCGCCAAATTGCGACCTGTTTCTGACTCAAGTAAACCAATTCTCAATAACTACCATTAAAGTGTGTTAAATTCATTCTTCACCTTCAAAGTGTATCTTTGATCTCTATGATTGGGCCTCTTAACATGATTCTCGCTTTAGCTGACTTCTTGGAACACTTTGGTTAACTTCCAACACGTGGTCCAGTTCGCTTTCAAACTAACTAAAACTACCGTTTAAATCAATTTTGAATTTGCAATAATTCGCGCAACTAAATGTTGTTACATGTCGTTATTTTTCAAAAACATTTTTTTTAAAGCGTATCGTTACGAATGTCCATTTTTCATTCTTTCACCTATTCGAAACCGCTGCGAACGTCGTTATATCAGGGCTAGTCCGCTACATGTAAGTAGTTCTTCTTTCTGCGGAATTGTCCTCGTTAATTATTTCTATTACGCTTTTAACGGGTGTGCTAAAAATTTGGTTAATTACGCGATGTTCCCAGCTATGAAGGTTGGCGTTGTCACGTTATCTTTTACCTTTTAGCATGTTTCGTGGGGCTACCACACGGCTTTTGTACACGGCTATCTTAGGGATATGGAATAAAACTTGTGGAGTCACCTTCATTTATGAAATCAGGGAGACAAAAGATGACACGCACCTCGTTCGGAAATCTTATAACACTTCTGTAATTAATCAGTCAGCTTTATGCACATTACTTATCATATCGTATACTTTTTTTTAATTGTATTTAATTCTCTAATGAATCAGTTAGCCTTGTGCGCACTGCTTATTGTATCGTATAGTTTTATTTTTATTTAATTGTATTCAATTTTTTTACAACTGTTTGCTTTAACCGCATTTATTTATTTAATGTAAACACAACCTAAATCATACTGACTCAACTTTACTTTCAGTCGCAAACTTTAAATCATATTTCAATCTAAAAAAAAGTAGTGAACATTGCTACTTGTGACAAAAAATTGTCGGTTGGGTAAGTTTTTGAGCTTACAGTTTTTTTCTTTTTTCGCGATGTAGTACTATAATTGTCGGTTGTTGACTTGTTTCGCGACTGCATGGTAAACAAAGTAATACTATTTACAATTTATTAGAATCAATCACGTATAGCGTATGTTAGCATTGAATATAATTATGTGTACGAAGTATTGCCTGAACAAAAGGGCTTATATCATGATTATAGACTGCGATATTTGTAAACAAATATCTAATCATTATTTAGTTATTATTGTTCTACATCTTTCTCTTTTTTAACTCTTATTACCTAGTTGGAAATAAATATATTATTGTTAGAACCTGTGTTTTACAAATTGTTTCTTTCAGTGATCGACAGATTTAAACGAGATCTGTGCTTGATAATACTTGTTTTGGCGCCTTTTTAACTTACTGTAGAACTAGCATACAGAGACTTGCGACTCTCTTAACGAATTATACTGAGCTAGACGCCTGCACTTCAGTTGCGAGAATTTTTTTGTAACAATGTGTTTTAAAAGTTTTAACATAATCGAATAAGTTTTATTGTTTTTTTATTACCTTGTTATTAAGACTTTCGTATTAAGACAATTTTAGGATATTTTTCAAAAGACAATTTATTGCCAATTTGTGTAACTACGAGTTCAAAACTGATTTTGTTAAATACTTCAAATTAATATTATTTGTGTTAAGTTAAGATTTTTTACTTTTGTATTTACATAACCAAATTTTTATTATGCGTACATAGGTCTTTGTAAATTTGTGTGTTTATAAGATTTGTTTCCAACTATTTTGTTTATTGCTGTTAAACTTTGTTTTTTGTTGTTTTAATTGATTCAAATTGTTAATATAAGTTTTTAGTTTATATTATAAATGTTCAGATTTTATAATTTAAGTTTTAAATTGTAACGAAGCTTTTATTCAAACTACCTATCGCGAATTGGGTTAAATTTAAAATTACCGATTTAGTGGCAACACACACTGTAAGGTAAGTTTCTTCATGAGTGTTGCTCAACCTGGTAACGTGTCTTCTGTTAAATAAGAAGCATAAGTTCGTGTTACGTTCAGTCTTGGTTTGGCGCCCTACCGACTGTTGATTTATATTTACGTTTTTTAGATTTCCAAAATATTTACAAATTTCTATTTTTGTCTAAAGCACCCACATCGAACAAAAACATCCTTGTGTTAAGTTTTGGTAAGAGATTCTTCCGTAACACCATTTTGAACATAACAATCTAAACAACCATTAACTAACGATACAACTAACGCGACGTTCCTAATGAACTGAACAACAAGACAGGAAAACTGTATAGATCGTTATCTTGAAAATAAAAAAAAAAACTTCAAATGATTCTCGTTTGCAATTTGCATAATATTTATAGACATTATATCAAACATTTTAACTTAAATCACAAAAAAATAGAATTACGGAAGTTGGGTCTCAAATGTTGCTGAATTTTTGTCAAAATGATGGGTTCGATAAAAAAAATATAATTTAACCAAAAATTCCATAGGTTGAATGTTAGTGGAGTTATGACGTTTTTTAGAGATTTTTTCTCCTGAATTTCGAAAAATCTTATCAATTAATTTTAGTGTTTTATTCACCACTGGAAAGGGAATGGAAAGCACTACAATTTAAAACAAAATATAAGTTCCAATTTTTGCAAGAGATTATTTGTCTAATGAGAAATTTTAATGTAGTTTTGATTTCATTTTTCACACCTTAGCCGCCCAAATTTTTCGATAAATTTTCTGAAACGGGCAGAACAATACCTTTAAACTAAGCTCCATTCAAAAATGGGATCTAAACAAACACTGAAGTTATAATCATTTATGTAAGGGTTAAAAATAAAACTTTTGACAGCTGGTACTACATTGTTGCTATGAAGTGTTAACGTTGGTGTCGTAAGGCACTAAATTGAGAAAGTTTGTATTTGTGATGCCTGCCAAGCGGTGAGTGTGTTTGGTGCACATAATAGTGCATCGAATGCACTCACTGCTCGAAACGCCCACTGTATAAGCAGTACGTCGCAAGTTGGCGGTGTTTTAGACTTCATTGTAGCAACAATATTACAAGTTACTCTAATTCATAAAATTACATTTTTCGATTTTTAAATTCGACGCAGTTTTAATGTTTCTTGTGTTTTCAGTAATTTCAATTTCATTCCCAATGGTGGAAGTGTGATGTAACCCATTTAATAAGACCAAGCTCAGAATGCGTGAGCAATAAACAAAATTGATACATGTGACGAAAGTTCTAGCTAAGCGCGCACACGATATCGATGTTGTTGTCGCTGTTGGGTCGCTGATTTGTGACTTAAAGAATCAACTATTTGAAGATTGAGAAGGTCTCAATCATACTGCCACAATATGCTTAAGGACAAATCTACAAGACTTGGTCTTTAAATATTTGGACTATCATCAAATGAAACCAGTATCCATTCCACCAAATCTGATTCGAATCAAGAAAGTCAGTTAAAAATTTGCCGCGGCTTCTAGTAAACATGCTAAGATTCAAATTCTTTCGGTTCTTTCATCGACTTAGTTTGCTCGAAAGATCTCACAAAAATTTAATACAACCAGGTATTTAGGGCAATTTACAAAAAAACTAGTAAGTGAAAACGATATGTGTAAACCGCAAAAGCGCTTTGCTACTAACTATATTAACCAGTATCCAAAATAGGGTGAGCAAAATGTCTGTTTGACCGATGACAACAGCGCAGTAAAAAGAGATTATTTCGCCATCGACAAGTATAATATGAAACTTAAAAGCAACGTCGATTACTTCTAATATATCTGGAGAAAGCCTATGATTTATTCAAACAAGAGAATATTGGTTAAAAATTGGATTTTCGACGTAGGCCAAAAAACTGTCTTGTAGCCCTTAACAGCACGGAAACCATAAAATAATCATCATCACCATTTTCATCACAGAATTCAACGCGCAAATTGCTGATTTGATTCCTCCCGATTTTATTTCAAAAAACAGGCTGAATATCTGAATAAACGAGCACCCGACGCAAAACGAATTCATTTCGCTAAAATTATTCGTTTATGATTCAAGTACGTATTCAATAATCTTAATAATTTATATAAAATTATAGAAAACGAAATTTTCTACAGGATGCCGTTCAAGAATGGCATTGGTCTAATGCACAGTACACTGTTCATCCGTTTGCTATTTACTTCAGAGACCCTAACAGCGATTTACAGCATCAAAGCCTCCTTATTATTGCCGAAAGTGGAAAGCATAATTACGATGCTGTATACCAATTTCAGTCAGGAGTTATTTGATTACTTCAGGAAACGATCTCAAACGATTGCCTGAATAATTTTGTTTAAGGTTCTCAGTACAAAAACCAAAAAAAACCTAGCATTGGTGCCAGTACAAAGCAACCCATGGTTTTGACCACAAATGTCATTGTTTTGCAACATCGCATGGCAAAGGACTCTGCGATGAAATTGGAGGCGTGATTAAAAGGAATGCAACGAAAGCAAGTTTACAGCGACCATACAATAATTAAATAACAAATGCACGGAATTTTTTCGCATGGGCAACGATTGCCTTTCGTTTCTGCTCGAAAGAGTTTTATAACAATTCGAATCCATTCCATTTGAAGAACATATTCAATGGGTTCAACGTTATTTCAGGAACACGATCCTATCACACAGAAAACCATCAAAGTTCGGCGATTTTCAGAGTGTGTACAATTTGAAATTATTCAGTTAACAAATTAATAAATCGAAACAATATAATATATAATAATCCGATCATGTTTCTTTTGCCTGCCTTCGCGATTCAAATAAAACTAATTACATAATTGATTATAACCTCGGTGTTTGTCGACATTTCATTTTCGAATGAGCTTTAAAGGTATTGTTCTGCCTATAAAAAATCATCAAAAAATTCGAGCGTTTAAGGTGTGAAAAATAAAATCAAAGCTTACACTAAAATTTCTCATTAAACAATTCACAGTTTTTGCAAAAATTGACCAAAGTACATATATTTTTTTTAAATAGTAGTGCTTTCCATTATCGTTCCAATGATGCATAAAATACTACAATTTTTGACATAGATATAGACATGTTTCTAAATTCAGAAGAAAAAACATCTCTCGATTAAATAGATGAACTTTCCTTTATTGTTTTGTCAAAAGTTTATGTTGTATTTCTATGAGTCGTTTCATATAAATTTAACTGATTCTGTTTAATATTTAATATGTTATATTAAATTTGCTAAATATTTGAAACATATTTTCTCATAGTCGAAAATTTAAAAAGAGGACAGGCAGTTTCTATTTTAATTTTACTAATCTATCAGATAACATTTACCTGCTCACTGCTATATCTGTTTTAGATTTTATTTAAAAGAAGCTACTTCTGAAACAATTTAACAATGTCTAAGATACATTTTCTAAAAATTAAATAATTACGTAATTATAATATCAACAAGAAGCGTGTATTTTTTTTGCAAAATTTGCAACTCTTCGAATTAATGAAAAGTATTTGCTCGATTTATTGAATTGAGTACAATAAAACAGTTTTGTTCAAAAATGTTTCTAAAAGAAATGTACCATTAATCTTTAGACTGAAGTTTGAAATACAATTTCACTGAAAAATAGATATAACGTGTTAAGATTGAGAAAAACATTCGAAAAAATACAATTTGCATTTGGTTTTTGTATAGCAACGCCGAACGTGTTGGAATTCACATTCAAAAATTCATTGCAGCGTGAAATAGTTTCCATTAAAGTTAAAATTGCTTGTAAAAGATCAATCAATACAAAGCAAATGGCGCACGGAATCGGGTACATCAGAATACCACAATATTAAATCACGTTATAATGACGCCACAGTGAAGAATATTTATGGATATATTAAGTACCAGACGCGTAAGTAGTTGACAATTCATTATACAAATATTTAAGAACCGTTTTAAGTGTAAGTGCTCGATTTAATTTACCAAAAAGGGACACCGTTATTATTAATCACGACCCTTTATTGCACTATTTCGAGAGTCGTAATTATAAATTCCTTATTTTACCCTAACACTTGCATTAAACAAAATGCTTTTAACTAAAAGCCAAGTCTGGACTTTGCCAAGAAATGCTGCTGCATAACATAGACAGTATTCATAAAATTATCGCGATGCAGCATCTAAATATGCAACTCGAGACTAATTTTTTTTATACACATTAAAGAACAAATATTTAGTTGTGCACGCTTGACGCGTTTTTAGACAAGACCTTTTAATATAATCTTGATTGATGTTGAAATATCGAAATGACACAGACTTGAATGTTAAGACCATCATGAATTTTAATTTGTAATGGTCATTTTATCTGATGACACCCAAAAATGTACATTACGATTATCGCCGACGTATAAAAACTTTAATTCTAATCGGTGTAATTGTACTACAATGATTACTTTTATGTAATTTACACAACAATAGTGTGTCTCTAATGTTACTTCTTCTTTGTAGGTCTGAGTCCTCGTCAGTTTATTTAATGTTCTGGCCATTATAGAAAAATTATTATAATCATAAAATAATTTTGTTTATTATATGTTCAAAAAAGCTGGTCATACATCTAAACACAAACAAACAAATAAATTTAAAAAAAATTATACATAATAAGGTGTATAAAAAAATGAAAAAGTTTTTTTTATGATTGCATATATTTTTGATATATATTTTTAACGTTTCTTAAAATACATATCCAGCCACTGATCTTACTAGTCTTGACTTATGTCTGTTAGATAATTAGATTAACGTAGTACAACTATTTGTTTGTGAGGTATTTTCTTTGAAATAAAAAGATACACATTGGTGTAACTTGCTTATGCAACCTCAACAAATCACAAATTCATTTTACTTTACTTCCTCTACTCTCATATACCTCTCAACGTGCAGAGTTTTTGCAAAAGGTTTTTATTTCTTGCCATAAGTAATATATCATCAGTGTATATTAGATCTTGCGTTATTACTGAGTTTAGATTGTGATACTCTATGTGAGTGTTTCTTGTGTCTGTTTTGCATTTTTGTATAAATCTATCTGTAGTATAGATAACTTTTGTTATTATCGAATTTAGAGTCGGCTAAATTAGTAAAGTTGAGCAGAAATTCAAAACAAATTAGATGTCGGTTTAACATTTGACATACACGTTCAATTTTTTCAAATATTTCGAAAAAACTAAAAACATAACCACCTATTTTAAAACCAAAGTGAAATATGTTTCATGTAGATATTTTTACATAGAATTATTAAAAAAATATTTCCAAAGTTGTAGCACTCTCGATTTTTGAGATATAAGTCAAGCTTAGGTTTTTTTAAATGCCAATTGTAGTAGGCTATGGATTCGTTGAAAAACTTATTTTTGCTGATGTGCTATCGTTAATTTTCTCAGAATGTTCAAAAATTTGAAATGAACTAAGAATGTCTTGAAATTTTGTCATAGTCTCTTGTTTAGTAACTCATCATCAAAAACAATTGAAATTATTAAACTTTTTTAATTAAACAAATAAAATAGGTACTTAGTAACTATCATTATGAACAATAGAAACATAATAAATGTATATAACTATAGAAATAAATAATTGATTACAATAATACTTCAAAGTGAACACCATTTTTTTGAACACATAACTGAAATCGTAGTTTAATTAATGTATTATGTCTAATTTCGGCTACAGGTCTTTTTATTTTTATTTTCAGGTCATCATTGTTATTAGGCTTTTCTTTGTAAACCTTGTCTTTGATGATTCCCCATAAAAAATCTAGGAGGTTTGGGAAACCACGCAATAGAACCTCTGGTACCTATCCAATTAAGAAATAGTATGAGATAATGTAAGCATTGTAAGAAGGTGCTTCATCGTGTTGGAAGTAATTCAAAATTTGTATATAATTTATTGGAAAATCATCCAACATTTCTTCGAATTCATTACGTAAAAATAGCAAATACCTCTCTGAATTTAGATTTTCTTCATAAAAATAAGAATCGAAAGGTTATAAGAATGCCGAATAAATATTATTTTTTCTATTAAATAAACCATTATTTGTAAAAATAATAAAAAAAACTTCGTTTCTTTCACTTTCTTCAACAAACCACATAGCATAAGTGAACCTTCTTGTATGTATTTCCAACATAATGATCATAAAGTTTTAAATTATTTTGTTTGAAAATTATTCTTGCTTGCTCTCTAGATACACTCAAGTTCAATTTCTCTCTTTCTCAGATACAGTTTAAAAGTATTGTATGCCAAAACACGCACCTTTGCTTCTTCATTAATATTTTTTTTAGTTTCTTCTGGTTTACAAAATGATCCATACCGTTTTAAATTAGATTCAAATTTTGTAAAAAATCTTTTATCTGGCTGCCTTCTTTCCATGTATGTTTGCAGATACAAATCAGAAACTGCATTCGCATCACGATTACAATTGTAATAGCAAAATAACATAATTTTTTTCTTCCCACGAGTAAGCCATTTGTTTAGTAACTTTAATACAACTACTTAAAACATTCACATCCGTAATTTGTTTTGTTGTTTTAATGTTTTTCAATTCCAAGGCACTCTTGTTATACTATGCAGCTAATTATTATTTATCGTCATTAATTTCAAATTTTTGCAAATTCTGAGAAAATTAACGAAAACAGATATGTCAACCTATACATTTTTGAAATCGGAAAAGATAAGTTTTTTAATAATTTCAAAGCCTACTATAATTGTCGTTTAAAAAAACGTAAGTTTGGTTTATATTTCAAACATCGTGCTATAAAAGGTGGTTATAAAATTATAAAATATTAAAAAAATCGCATGTTTTTAGTTTTTTCGAAATCTTAAAAAAGGTTGAAAGTATATGTCAAATGTCAAACTGGCATATAATTTGTCTTAAAGTTCTGCCCAACTTTGTTAATTTAGCCGACTCTCTAACTTCTATAATAACAACGTTACCTATACAGCACAGGTAAATTATTGTCGCCCTTTATATAGTCTCTGTATATGACAAATGGAAAAGTTTTTTTTTACTTACAAATACTAAGTGAATTTGATTCATTTTTTTATGCTGAATTTGGTTTTTTCCCCAAGACACTTACAATGTTGGGGTGAATTAAATTTAGCAACAAATACGGTACACAATAATAAACAATTTATTGCAAAATATCCACATTTTACCTAAAACCCAACTGGTGGTAGAGATACGTTAATGACACTTTTGCCATTTGGCAACATGGTCCTTCTACGCTCAACAAATTTATATGTCATTTAAATTCAATTCATCAAAATATTCGTTTTACTATGGAATTAGAAAGGAACTCTTCTTTGCCATTTTTGAACGTTTTAGTAACTTGAAATGAAGTTGGTTCATTAACACATTCAGTTTATCGAAAACCTATCCATACAGATAGATACTTAAATGGATTGTCCCACCATCATCCTTCTCAAAAATTATCAGTAGCGAATTCTTTGGTGTACAAAGCTGTTTCCTTAAGTCAACCCCAAAATCTTCAAAAAGAGTTAAATTATCTAACCAAGGTGTTAGTCGAAAACAATTACAAAACAAAAGAAATTAAACAAATTTAACGTCTGCGAAACCAAGAGTAACAGCGGAACCTAGGTCTGAACCAGTGTCTGTCGCTTATCTACCTTATGTCAAAGGTACCACGGACCGTACAGGAAAAATGTTGTCTAAACACAACATTATTACCGGAATTTCTACTCTTCCTAAATTGAGTTAACCCTTAAATCCGGTAAGAAACGTTATTCCTTTTCAATCTGGCGGCGTTTATAGCAGTTCTTGCTTTTGTGGTCGGGCATACATAGAAGAAACGGGTAGAAGCGTGTGAATTCGTATTAAGAAGCATCAAAAACTAGAGAAATCATTGAAATAATTAAAAATCCTTTTAATATTAACCGAGATTTTAGTTTTCCTTTACCGAAGATTTGAAAACCAGTTTTATAAACCGAAGGCCGGTCTACTAAAAAAAGACTTCACGGCGCAATCAATATTCCAGGCTTTGAAAATGTACACTGTGACGTGTGACGAAAGCTCAACTTGTGTAATTACGACAATACGGGAATTATCCAGAATGAGAAATTGTAATATAAATGCAACTCGTGAAAACTTGAATTCTACTATAAACTATATCCAAAAATTGTTGCTATGTTAGGTCAGAAACATGTTAGCCAAGCTGTTTCTGCAAAAAAAGGTTTGTTGAAAACTTTTGTAGGCATTATTAATGCTCAAGGGAACTACTTACCCTTTGTATATATTTTTCCACAAATCCATCTTAAGAGCAGTTTTATAAAAATCACTCGGACTGATCGTTTGGAACTGAGTAATAGAAATGAATGAATGATTGCTGAATTATTTTTAGAAGTATTACAGCACCTTAAAACATTTGGACCCTAAACCTGAACAAGAAGAACAGGTTTTATTACTCATGGACAACCATGACTCCCACGTGATAGTTTTGTAGTAAGCATGGCATAATTTTATTCTCTTTTCCGCCTCATACGCCATACAAGATGTATATAAGACTTATATTAAAATTATTAAACAATTGGATGTTAAATCACCCCAGCCAAACTGTTCCACAAATCTATTTAGTTTTTCATCTCCAAAAATATATTATCGGTTTTTTTGTAAACGTGGCATATGCCTATATAACGCGTCTGTATCTAAAAACAGAATTTGTTAGTAAAGAAAATACAGAGACTAGAGAGGATGTTGTACCAGATTTGTTGGTTATTGCAGAACCCAATATAGCAGATCCACAACCTTCAATTTCATGCAGTAAAACAGCATTAGCAGGTCCAAATCGGTCAAAAAATAAAACGCAGAAATTATTAATTTATCCAGAAGTTGTCAAACCTGTATCAGCGCTTACAACAAACAAAGATATGAAAAAAAGAGATAGACAGAAGAACTGAACCGTTTATAAAGAATCGCCAGAGTTTGCAAAAATACACAAAAAGTCACGGAGAAGAAAATGAATAAAAGAAAAGAAAACAACTGTGAACTGAAAAAAAACAAAAAGCAAAATAAATATCTGATGAAAAAAATGATGCTGATTCAATACTTTCTTTAAGGTCAGAGAGCAGCATCGACAAAAATTTAATTGTAGAACTAATTGATGACCAAAATTTAATGATTGACAATTTTGTGTTGGTACTTTCCCACCAAACCAACTTATTTTGTTGGTAAGATTAAAACAGTGCTTGAAGCAATAGAAGAATTTAAAGTTAAGTGTATACAAAAAAGGTTCGAGTAAAATATATTTTATTATCCAAACGATGAAAACATTTCAGAAGTAAATAAGAGAAACATGGTTGCACTTTTGCTTAATTGCTTTTTGGAAAATAAATATTTTGTCACTTTGCAACCGAAAAGAAAAAAAACTATATAATACTTTGGATTACTTTTTCAGCTCTTTGATGAGGAGGGGCATCAAAACACTTCAAGTGTCTAAGAAACGGCTACGTTTCGTGCGGCTGTATGCGCACTTCTTCAGGCTGATTTTCGACTTATAAAGTAGTGTGTTTACGTTTACGTTTGTTAGTGTTTAAGTTATGTCAAATTCTTATTTTTTCTGTTAATTTATTTCTCAATGTTAATTATTGTTGTGGCCGCTTTGAAGTGTAGCCTTGGACACACCACTTTATAAGTTTAAAATAGGCCTGAAGAAATGCGCACACAGCCGCACGAAAAGTAGCCGCTTTTAGACACTTAAAGTGTTTTGATTGCCCTCCTCATCGAAGAGCTGAAAAAGTAATCCAAAGTGTTATATAAATCTAAGGAAGAAAGAAAAACAAAATAAAAACAACTTACCGAAAAAAAATTATATTAATTAAGCAGAACTAGTTGATGGTTTCAATTAAAAATGAATGTTGCTTATTCTGCTGCAGCCAAAAAAAAAAACTGGCACACGACTTTCCAATAAGGAATTTCTACATATTCTTTATTTTCAAATTGAAGAAAACACACAAGTCAAAAGAATATAGAGAAATCAGAAAACTTAGGTTTATAGTTTTATTTGTTTAAAAGAAATAATAGTAAAAGTACTAAATATTACACATCAGACAATTTTTATTTAAAACTTTTTTTATCCTAGCCAGTTTGAAGTGATATGTACACGTTTCTATTGACTTCCTAGCATGCTATAATTTTTTTGAAATTTTTTTATTGTCTGACAAAAAAGTGTTGTTCCAATTTGGTTCAATTAAGAGTTGTACAAAAATCATCGTTAATTTATTGTTACAGAGCTATTGCTGGTTCTCGAGTCTTTCGTCTCAGATTTTCACAACGACTTCCAAAATATAGTACTTAACCTTTCTTTAATAAATTGTGTAACACGTTCGAATAAAATTGTAATGATCACACAAATTTGTATGATGTTATATGAAATACAGATAAAAATAAACAACCACAAAAAATAATAATAAAATATATACTTATGAATAGTCATTTAAAAAAAAGAAGTGAACTAAAAATCTTATAATATATAGAGATTAAAAAAATACTCAAAACGAATAGCTTACAATAACCACATGCTTAAGAAAGTCCATCTCTAAGGTGTAAATCTACATGACAATGACTAATAAATTTAAAAATAGAATCATAATAAAAAAATGTAGAACTTGTAAAGTAGTGGTATATAGAAGTGTATATAAAATCGACGTTTTACAATAACACATGCAAATTATAAAAACTATACTATAAATAAAAACGTAAATAAAATCGCTAAGTTAGCAAACAAAAATTATAATTTAGAATCTGCAATTAGTAACGTTACTTAAGCAACAAAATTAAATATATCTAAACTTTAAAGTCTCGTTTAAAAGGCGGAATCGATTTATAAATAGTTTGTTTATGGAAATGTGAAAGAGAAAATAAATAAAAATCAAGTTTAAAAAGAATGTGCTTTCAAGCTTTATAAATCCTTCAATATATTTGTTTATCAGCTGTTTACTGTTGTATCATATATTTGTACAGTGAAATATTTCCTAGTCTTAAAAGAATGTTTGCCATAAGTCTTTCAGCGTGTGATTGATTGCGAAGTTTAAGAAAACCAACTTTACGTTAGAAAATTTAGTAGTCGGCTACTGCATATTTGCAGTGGCTAACGTGTTTTAATTTTCGTTTGTACATAATTCAAAAAATCTTAGATAGATTTAATGCAAACTGCTGAATTATGCAACTTAAAATTTAGTTTTAATCAACAATTTGAAAACAAATGTGACACAAAAATGTAAAGAAATTCAATATTACGTTAGAAGCAGATACTGTTTAAAATTTACTAGCAATTTAACTTGAATATCTAGGAAAAGTTTTAATAATAGCAAAAAAGTCACTATTAGTTGAAATACAAGTATAGAAAAGCGCTTAAAAAAAAACAAAATAAATTGCAAACTAAAATTAACTATACAAATTTCCTCTTTGTGGGAAGAAATAACTTATTATTCTAAAGCTATACGAGCTTTTTAAAACAAATCAAGCTTGCTCGATATATGTTTGATTACAACCTTTACAATGAATTTTGTATATGTTTGATTTATCCTGCATTTCTACTTAAAAACACATACCATTGCAACTTTTATAGAAAGAAATAAACACAAGTATTTACATGTATTATCATCAAATCGAACATTAACTATGATTTCTTTAACTATTAATAATTTAAACAATTTTTTTTTGAAGATGTGATTTAAATGTTTATGTTAAATAATTAAACTAACTAATAATAACTGTTTATGCAAATGATTTGTTAATATTATCTGATTAACCTACTTTAATCGACAAGTTGAAAAGTTGTCGACGGAAACTTTGTAAAATGAAGGATAATTAAGCCTGTTGGCAGTTTTCTAAACATGATGATAACTCATGATCGTGAAATAGATGTTTAAAGACATGAAAAAGACTAAACAAATTAATTATTGTTATTAAGCTGTCAAAACATTGATATACTGTTAGAAAAATTAGTTACTGAGAGAAATTTTGTTAGTTATGTAATCTAACTATTCTTGTAAAAAATACATAATCTCAGAATATAGAAATATTTTGTAGATACTGCAAAAATAGCTTTGAATTTAAAAACTAATTAATGATTGAATTGTGCTTTTAGCAAACTTAAATAAAAACCACTAGAATTTTATGGTTTTTGCATAATTTATACAGCTCAGCCGAGTAAACGGAAGCTCTGAGGGGGCGTAACTGAAGTCGCTGTTTTTTGACAGGTATAAAGAACTGCTTTAGAGTAGTAAAGGAAGTAAGCAAAAATTAACGTCAATTTGTAAAATTACAATTGACAAGCCGATACAATATCAATCGATATAAAACTTATACAATTTTCCAACAAACCATCATACACGTTGCAGTGAACACCTTCAGAATCCGGAACAAATAGTTTGTTCTGCAGCTCTGAAGATGTCCACTGCGACGTGTGACGAAAGCTCAGCTTATGTAATAATAACAACACGAGAATTATCCAGAATGAAAAATTGTATCACAAATGCAACCGGTGGAAGCCTGGATTCCACTAATATTATAAATGATTGTAAACTTTCAGATAAAAAAACATTTGGTATTTAGAAAAATTATACTTAAATAAAGCGGCCTAAATTAAGATTGACGGACACAGACATTGTCGAAATATGCAAAGACAGTGTTGATAACATCTCAAAGTCTTCAATCATGGTTTATTAAAGGCAATGTTCCGTTAGTGTTGTTGTTCTATAGAGTAGAAAGTTGGAATCTTGGTCGGAACTTTGAGAAGAAGCCCAATGATTTGTCATTATAAATTTGACAAAGTGTAGTCAACGCAAACTTTATTTTTATTATAAAATAGTCAGAAATCAATTATGCCTAAAAAATTATCATTTTAAAACTTACTAAACCGTGTTTTTTGTTTTAAATGTTTATAGATTTTATTTGTCTGCTACAAATTGTAAGTACTTATGATCTAGTACCTAGCAGCTTACCATGACTAAACTGACAAGTTTTTGGAAAGTAATTGAAGACTTCGATATGTTAACACTTAAGCCGTACCAATCGATACCAACCGCATTTTTTTTTGTAACATAAAAATAAAAACATTATGTATTTTACAAGTCGTTTATGTCTCATTTGTAATGTTGGGACTACGGCTATAACCAATCTAATAAAAAAAGAAACGGACTTCTCTGTTTTACTATTTTGGAAAGACCTAAATTATCATGAAATACATGTATTGCGGCGGCTATTGATAAAACTAATACTTGCCACCGCCTGAAGAACCGATTGAACCTTTTTGAAAACTTGGAACTTGTGTTTGTTAAACCAGTCGATCGTTTATCACAAACTTAAGAAAAACGGTTGGAATTTGAACTGATTTTACAAATAAGAAATAAATGCCAATCTGCTTGATCCTGTCGATCAAGCTACAGATTTCTAAAAAAAAGCAAGTTATTATATAAATGTCAGATCGACAGCTTCATATGAACAAAATTGCTGCCTATAAAACAAAGTACAGATAAGCAGCCGGAAACGGATTTTACGTGTTACGATTTGGTGTAGACCGTACCACGACCTTCGGCGAGTAGGCTATAAGTAGATTTAAGAAAAGAACTAAAAATATAAGGACGTTATATTCGTTAGATGCTACCAGAATAATCTTGTCCGGATATCACACGATAGCATACATAGTACAGCATTGACTTTATTGAAGTACTTTCTTACGGGTTATACTCTAGCCGCCATGAGATCACCACTATTACTGGTCATCGCCAACATCTGACTCCACAGACACGATGCTCTGTTCACAATGGAAGTAAAAGAGGATGGCGTTCTTAGATGTACTGGTAAAACGCAACCAACCCATTCAGCGACAACGACAGCACTACACCAGCATCAGAACTGTCTGATCAGAACACCCATGCACAAGGCCAAAAGTATAAATGACGCTACCAGCAAACTGCAAAAAAAACAACATGTCAAGAATACGCTTCTGAGGAACTGCTACATAAAGACATCTACAAAAAAACAAAACGCCAAAAGAAACAGAAGACAATATATTGTTAAAAAAAATTGTTTAAAACAAATTTCTAGATACTTTCATACACTGATGGGGTCATCATGTTCTGTTGAAATTAATATTTTGGCACTCGAATAGGTTTTTACAATTTTTAATATATTCATTCATTACTATGTACAAATTGCAAAAATTGCAGCGGCAGATTGGAAGTTGTTTATAATATTTTACATTGTTAAGTACAAACAGCCAACCAATTTTTGTTTCTAGAAAGTGATTTTCAATAGATATTTTTTTTTAAACGTTTTTTTTCGAGGTTGATATTCTAATTGAATTTTAATTCCAGCAAATTCCAATTCCAATTTTCTTATTCTTGAGTTCATGAATTGTGCAAATATTTTTGCAGCATTATAAATATAAGACACATATCAAGCAGAAAAAATAATTTCTGCTGCTAAGTGAAATTTTTCATTAACCATCAAAAGACGTGAAAACCCATTATAATTTTCCATGACAAATTTCACAGAATATAAAAATGACAAGAGCCCATGTTATGACTGCATATTCTACGAAATTACAAAAATCTATTGAAAATGTTCCTGCGGAAAATATCGTCAACTGCGACGAAAATAATTTTTCCTACGACCCAAAAAACTTAAAGTGCTCACTAAAAAAGGAGCAAAATACTGTGATCGCGTTATGGATAGCTCAAAGACAAGCATTTTGGTTATGATTGTTGCAGCAGCTTCCGTATTTGTTCTTATTCCTTACGTGGCGTACAAGGCCTAACATATTTATTTGAGATAGATGGAGAACGTCCCCCTGACACGGCGTATAACTGGAGTAAAAGTGGTTGGTTCGATCAATTTTCTTTCGAAGACTGGTTCTACAAAATTGCTCTTCTATACTTATCAAAGCTCCAAAGTTAAAAAGTTATCATCGGTGACAATTTGTCCAGTCATATATCCATAACGCTCATCAACAAGTGTCTTGAACAGGGCATCAACTTCATACTTTTACCCCCAAACTCCACTCACCTCTGCCAGCCACTCGATGTGGCTTGTTTTAGACCAATGAAGTACGATTTGTCTTAAGACAGTGAAACATGAAAAATCGGGAAATCTTTCAGAAGAGCGATTTTTTGAACTTGCTATTCCAGAGTTTTGAAAGAATTGACGTACGATCTGCGGATAATACCAAATCAAGCTTTGCAGCATGCGCTATAGTTCTTTGTCATCCTCAAGCAGTGTTGAAAAAAATTGCAGATTATAAAGGAGTTGGTAAAAAAACTGAGAAACGTCGAACTGACAGTTTCGCTAGCTTTATTAAAGAGAACCTTGCTCCTGTGATAAAACAAGAAAACTGAGAGTTAAGTTAAAAGCCGAAGTATGACATTTAATGAAGACAACAGTAAAATTAAAGATGAAAACCAGAATCAAAAGAATCTTGCTCCAGTGACTAAAGCGAGAAAGCTAAGAGGCAAGTAAATGGCCATAAATGAAGACAGCAGTGACGTCGAAAGCTACCATGAAGATGATAAGTCAGACCAATGTGAACTAGATATGATGACCTAGCACAATATCACTTACAAGAAATAGACCATGATGAGACTGAGCAAAGTACAAGCAACAATAAGACTGAACCTATAGGCTCCAATAACACTCTAATCAATGATAAGACTCAATTAATTCCTACTAGCATCGGAAATTTAAAAAAAAACCAAAACGTTATGGTGAAGTTTGAATCAACTAAAAGACATTTAAATTTTGCAGGCTACGTTGAAGATGTCGATGAGAGTTTTTTTAACCGCGACATTCCTCAGGAAGAAGTTTTCAAATAAAATACAGCATTTTTTTGTTTATGCAGACGTAGAAGACAAATCGACAGTGTCAAAAGAAGATGTTATATACATATTTTTTACAAAAACCGGTAAACTTAAGACATAACCGATTTTAGTTTCTTGATAAATCAACTATGACTCCATAGGGATTTTTGTATCATTACCATTGTTTTCCTTTTTTTTGTTCCAGAAAATATTTTATGTTGAAGTACATGTACTATAATTTTTTTAATACTATTATTATTACGTTATATAGTTTTTGTTTATTGCGTTATGTATTTTTTGTTCTAGAAAATAGTTTACGTTGACAATGTTTTGTGATTTAGAATTAATATAAGAATAAACTGTTATTTTTTCCTTACAAAAGTTTTTCTTTGGCCCAGCAATGTTGCAACGGTATTTTTAAATGACTTAGAGTGTCCAACTACAATAAAATGCTCATTAAACGTTGGTTTTACTTGGTTTTGAAGCCCTGTCTAACTTCACCCCATTTTCCGGGTAGAGTTGGACAATTTTACAAAAATTTTTTTTAGGTCATATTAAAGGCAATGTTAATGATTTTTTTTAAGAATTTTTAAGGGCGTTATCTCAAAAAAAAACATCGAAATTTGTCCAACTTCACCTCAAATGATTTTTTGTAATAAATTTCGTGATTCTTTGGGTCAATCAAACGTATGTAATAAGTAAATTAAAAATCTTTGGTAAAATGATCTTCGTTCTATGAACGAAAAATGCCGTTAAAGCTGAATGTGTACTAGTCCATCTAGTTTCTCATGCTATGCTTTTTGGAAAAAAAATTCAATCCATAAATGATGTCGTTTGTATGAATGTTGAATAAAAGTTGCAATGTTTAACGCAAATAAATCATATGCTTTAATTAAACGGTTTGTGATATTTTTTATAATTAAATTCAAAACATTAGCGTGACAATTTGTAAAAATTGAATCTAGAACAATTTCTGCTAAATGGGCTTGAAGACTGGCTAATCATATTGTTTAAATTAATTTTTCAGTTGTCAAAGATTGAACTGGTTATTATCTATGACTTTCTAAATGAAAAACAAACAAAACCTCTAGTGGATCAGACTACACTCGCGCATAATTAGTTTGGGTGGTTACAGCAAAAAGCTGAACCAATTATCGCTAATTAGGAAATATTCTCTTCGACATGGTGTCATATTTATATGACTACAACGTGATTAATTTGTGACTAATTCTATAATTTGTGTTAAGTACGTATTTGCAATATGTTACGCCTTCAGCGTTATTAATTATGTTAAGCCCTCAGTGTTTTTAATTATGTTAAGCCCTCAGCTTATTAATTAATATTTTATTTTCAACCGAGTATACTATTCCGTCTTCAACTCATTTCGCAATTAAATAATTACTATGTGCGTTGATTGTATCCAATTGAATATCCTCAATTTTTAAGCGTAGTCAAGACCAAAGTTTGCTAAATGTAAGTCGATGATTGTAAACTTACACTCCTCAAAAGTTCAAGAACAAAATTACTGATAGTCTTACTAGTTTAAACGTTCAGGTCTCATTTTTCAATAACTATATTGTCGCGACTGCATATAATGGTTTAATCAAGTTGCTTTTTAATTTTATGATGTATTATTAATTGCTCGCTTTAGCTTATGTAGCATTTACGGATTTCGTTTTACTTGTTACCTCTTAGAATACATAACGTGGTATTTTGTTATCGTTTAAAAAATATATAAACTTTTTGGTACGTTCTCTCGTTGATCGTTGTTTGCTTTTCTCATAATCTCTTCGACAGTGGGTTCATACGTAACCTTGGTGTCTCTGAGCTCTATGACAGAAGAGTGGCGCTCAGTTTTTTCTCTTTTATCACAGTTTTTCAACCAGGTTCAATTACCGCCTTCTCAGCTAGCCGTAGTAATGTGGTTATTACCAACAGGACTCACTAAAAAAAAAGTTGGTAACAAATCATTAGTGCTATAGATCGCCAAGGAATAAATAACTATATCGGTACAATTTTATTAATTTATTGACCATTGACTTTAAAGCAAATGTATAGAACTGCCGCAAACACGATTATGATATTCAGCTTTACAGTTTGTAGCTAATATTTTTATATAACGATCTTAAATAAAATAATACTTTTTACTTTTACTTTACTTTTAATTTTTAGTATAGTGTAGGGTAAACTGGGGGAATACCGGCCGTCGGGATAATTTCGGCTGTCAAGTTTCTCCCAGCCTGGTCAGAAGGTGTGAAGAGATTTATGTCTCTAGTCATGCGTCTCAGCAAACCTAACCGTTAGTATCGTTTAGGCAGGGCTACTCTAAGCTGTGTAGTTTTTATAGATAATTTTCTAATAAAACACGTGCTACTATAAGGAAAGTGTTGTGTTCAAGGCTCCATATTTCAACAACGGTAAGTTGTAAAAATTATTCGTATGTATAAAAATAAACTATAATCTGTCTTCTTTCACTCAGTTTATCTAAAACTCACGTAAACTTAGGCATTTTTATAGTACGTGTTGGGGTTTAGATTATTGTTTTAGGGGTAATTTCGGCCACCTTTGTGTGGGTAATATCGGCGTGGCCGGCATTACCCTATTTAAATTTGTTCCCATTGTTTTAAATTTTCATTTGTTCTCAGATGCAGCGGAACTATCAGCGAAAAACTACGAGAGCTTGTTAGACTTCCGAGACGCTTCAGGCAGCTTTTATAGCAATATAAAATGGGCGCCCTGTTCTGTAAGTTTCAAGAAGTATCGCCATTCCCAGAGCAACTCTTCAACATTGACGTAGAGAAGGCCTAGTATCTACGCCTCAATTCGGACAACGCCCAGTATTTACTAAAGAACAGGAGCTTGAGTTATCGCAGCAAATAATTACCAGAAAAGAGTGGGTTCCTTAACAAGTTGGGAGAGGGGAAAAACCACTATTGTCATGTGTTCATTTAGCGCGTCTGGCATGTATGTACCCCCGATGTTCATTTTTGCCAGGAAAAGAATGACTGATCACTTGAAGAATAATGGACCTCTAGCGCTATTTATCACTGTTCAGATAACGGGTGGATAACAGACATTTTATTCATTGAATGGTTAAAGCACTTTCAAGATAGTGTTAAAATTTCAAGATCCAGGTTTGCTAATAATAGATAACCACTGCAGTCACTGTTTGTAAAATGTCTATAATTTTTGCAAAGAAAGAGGAATTATTATTCTGAACATCCACCCGCATACATGGCACAGAGTTCAACTACTTGATGTTACTTTTTATGGGTCTTTAAAGTCAGCATATAATTCAGAATGTGATAAATTTATGAGAAATAACACAGAAAAGAAAATTACGCCAAATATCGTCGCTGATTTGTTCAACAAAGCTTTCGGTAGAGTTGCAACTATCAAAAAAGCTACTAAAGGTTTTCAAGTAACTGGAATCTTTCTTGTCAACTCTGATGTTTTCAGCGCAAACGATTTTGATCCTGCTGAAAACTTAAAACCTACAAACTTTAATGAGCCGATTCCCAGAAATGAACAAATTACTGATAATAGAAAAGATGAAAGAGAAGAAGATATGGGAGAACAAGAAATGGAGGAAGACACAAACGAAAATGAAACAACACAGAACCTTTCATTTGGAGAAATAATTTGAGTTTCTGGATGTTCTAGAGATAAAATCCAAAAAAGCAACACTTTAAGATATTTGCGTCGACTCCCATGAAAGACATTCTAGAATAAAAAAAAAACTGCAAAACAGAAAAAGCTGCAAAAGATAAAAGAGTTAAAAATAAAAAAAAGCAAGAAAACAAGTTTTTGGCAACCTTAATGACACCAGCGCTTCGGTGAAAAAAAACACCAGCACCATACAACAAGAAAAAATGCTTAGAAAGAAAAAAAGGTGTCTTACCAAAACAGCAATGATGAAGAAGAAAAGTCAGACGCCGAAGTTAGTGAGGACATTTGCATAATTTGCGGAGAATTTGGGAAAAACCGAGAACTTTGGCTAAGATGTGTGCGGTTTTCTGTATGAGCTCACAGTAAATGTACCAATGGAGAAAGAACAAAAACCTTTGTGTGCGATTTCTGCCTATGAACCAAATTGTGGCTGATATTACCCCATTCTTCAGGGTAATACCGGCCACTATTGTATTTGTTTAAATATTTTCTATTTTTTTAAAACTGTTTCGTTTGGTATTAATAAACATGTATTTTGCTCCATAACTTCCTATCAATCATTTAAACCTACCAGTTCCTCTTTAAATCATAAAATCTCCGATATATTCCAGACTTTCCTTAAGGGGCTGGTATTCCCCCAGTTTACCCTAAATAATCTTGATGTCCTTTATCACAGTGTGTTTTCTCTAATGACTTTTGTAGTGTAATATGATAATATGCTTTCGACTCGTTTCTGTCATGAGATAGCAATTTGTTGAACGTTAGAAAATTAAATCGATTTTCATTTAACAGCGACGTATCTTGGGCACTGGGACGCTTGCGTTAAACTTATTGTTGATTAATGAATTAAACTTTCGTTGCTAAGAAAGCAGGTGTTATCTCACTTTTATTTCCAATATTAGATTTTCTCACTTTCACGGATTTTAAAAATAATGAGAAGTGGATTGCCTAAATCTAGATACTCGTATTTTTACACTTGTTTCAGGTTCATGTTTTGGATGAGTTTTTGTATTTTGTCATTCTTCTTTTGGCAAGAAAAAATAATATTTTTTGTTTAGAATCTTTTCTAACCATTTGCAAGACTAACATTTCATTTTCCCGTCTCTTTTTCGCACCAAATTTATACTTGAATTTTTTCATTGTACTCGTGTGAAAACAAACAAACTCGAAACAAAATGATATTAAAATAAAAGGCTTTTGGTTTCTATTTTTAAAAAAGCATGTCTAATCTGTTTCTAATTTTCTTAATTATGTCGTTATAATGTTAAATTCAGTATGCCTTTTAAGCCGATGGATTTGGTGCCCAAATGATATGAAGGCCCAAAGTACTACAACACCACGGCAAACATGAGCAGTTGACTTTTGAGCTGAACATCAAAAGTATATCCTAGAAAATATGGATATACCGCAAAGTACTCAAGATGTCATGGACAACACGAAAAGCAATAGATAATGTGTTTGGAGGTATTGAAAGCAGTCGAGAACTACTAGTTTCATTTAAAAAAAGAAAAATTATATATTTTAAATACATAATGCGTAACACAAAATATCACTTACTATGACTATGGGAGTGAAACTGTGCAAATCTAAACCACAGAGTAAACGATAAAAAGGATAAAAAATTTTTAGTGTTAATTTTAACATTGAAATCACTTATTCCAAAAGTTCTTCTAAAACGTGTGTTTATCCTATATTTTTTAATGTCTATGTATATTTAGTACGAAACGTTGTTCTGTCAGTTTATAGTAGACGAATCTGTATAACTTTAACTTGAAGCAGATAAATTCTATAACTCCAGGAATTCCAAAATTACCAAATGTAATTCCAAAGATGTCAAATTTTTAAAGAAAAAAAAAAGAATAATTTGTTAATTAATTTTCGTTAAAACGACAGCTGAAAGTTAAACGATACTTTAATTATAACAAATTGAAAAGAGAATCTCGCAAAAGTTTAAAAATAAGTTATTTATTGCTTAAAGAGCAAAAGTGTAAGAATTTTAAAGTACTTTAAGAATTAATTAAGTTTTTGTTTGTGTGAATGCTGCGCGTCTTATTCTTTTATTTTCTTGCTTTAATTGTGTTATTTTTCAGTCGATGTTATCTGGTGATTAAGATACTAAGAACAAAGCTATAAACACTTACTGTTAATTTTATGATATAATTTATGCTAATTTTTCTAATAACAATCAATTATAGAGTAAAAATGTGTTGTCGTTGTAATAAACCTATACATTTCTACATTATTATTGCAATGTTTCTCATCGTTTATTTGCAGTTTTCCAGTTTTGCGGCCTACACGATGTCGAGTATACTAATTGGATGGTTTGAACGTGCTTGGTCACTCCCTACAATCCCAACATCTGCTTCTAAGCCCAAACTGCACATAAAAAATAATGAAGTTTTCCGTAGTTCAATTATATTTTAGTATGTATTTTTTGTAGGTTAGCGCGTGGTGAACTTTCACCTTATAAACTTGAATTGCGGGCACGTAGTTTTGTTCTTAAATGACCATCAACATTTTTTAAACACTCGACAATATGTTTTCTTGTTTGAGACTTTGTTATTATTCAACAACTTACGTAAATGGTAGATGTTGTTATAAATATTTTGACAATAATTTACGAGCCCGTGTTCTCATACAATTTATTACAATGTGGTTTCAGAAGATTAAATTTTAACTTTTCTCTTTTTCTTTACTGTTGTAAATATTCATTTTACGATACAAGTTTGCTTAAATACTCTTTATTTTGATTAACGTTGTATACATTAACTGTCATACATTTCTATTTTTTACCTAATTTCCCAATTTCGAAAAGTGCTTTATTTGGCTAATTTATCAGGTTTAGTATACAGAGCTAAAACAGAAATACGAGATTAAAAAATTTCATATGTCAAAATTGTCACAATCATCAAATTATTCATATAATTATAACAGCTGTTTGTGGAGAAAATTTCAAAGTAATTGAAATTTGAAGTAATTTAAAGTAATAATGATATTAGTAGATGACAAAATAGATTTTTTTGTCACAAGAAATTACGTTGTTTTCGTTGGCCACTATAAAGAAACCGAAACACATGGCTCGCAGAAGTAACCCAACAATTATTAGAACGTATTATATTACAGTTGTAATAAATTAAAATAAATTTTATTTATTTTTAAAAATTATGCTGCAGAATTTCAAGCACATAATTTTTGGAAGTGAAATTTAAGTCAACTGTCATTTCGATGTGTCATTCAAAGAAAAAAAATATTTAAGAGGATAATCACTTGAAAAATTCTTGAAGTGTTTGATTGTTGTACAATTATGGAAGTAGTTTATTTAAAGAACGTTTTATTAATTTTAATCATAAACATTGCTGTTTATTCTGTTACTAGTGTTTTACCATTACAAGATTTGCTGGCATTAATTAAAACAAAAATTCTAAACGTTGTATTATGGTATTTAAAAACCAATTTAAATTATTTAGTTGTTATAGGGATGCTAACAAAATATCGAGCTTACATGATTTTAGACATTTTTTCTTTTACATTTATTTGATTGCTTGAAAGAAAGAAAACGGTAAGATTTTTTGGTATATAAAAATTGAAATATAGTTGAAGCATTAGAAAACGTGCAGTTGCAAGATTTTATGATACAATGGATTGAAAGTAATTACTATCTGATGCTATCACACGATGCAATTTAAAAACGAAGTTTTCAATAACAGAATATTGAGTTTTATCTTAAATTCAAATTATTTTATGTTTGATTGCATTTCAGAATCGTTTTGATACTGTCTGCAGTTTAAATAACCGTCTAAAAGAGTCACTCGTTTATAATTAATTTAATTTAATAATTAACACTAGTAATATCAATTATTAGTGTATTATTTCATATAGGTTTATTGATTTATGTATTTAAACATAAGTTGTGAAAAATTAAGTAAATTTACGTTAAATTATACCAGTTAAAATAATTGAAAAATAAACGTTATATGTAATAATTACAGTAGTAAACACAAATGTTGTGGCATAAGCGAGCCCGAGAAATTTTATTCTAAAAACAAAATTGCTTTCAAAATTTGTTCAACTGTAAGTGTTTACTTTACAAGTTTTTAGGAAACGTCCTATTAATAAAACAAATGTTTTATTCTTGGTCCATACAAGACAACTGAAACACAAATTTTATTAATAATTTTGCATTTAAATCACGTAATGTTATTTTCTCTATTTTGACATGCGAATGAGGTATAAAGAGATAATTTTGTATGAGATTTTAGGTTAACACATAAATTTCAATATGTCAAAGTGTAACTGTTGCCAAGTCAATAAAATATAAAAGTTTCTCAGTGTTTTAAAATTAAAATTATACAAAAATATTAAATATTGTATCAAAATAGAAAAAATAGTATAAAGCACACGTCATAGAGTACGTTTCAATCACTCGACCGCTTCATAAACTCGCCACTGCGCGGCTCGTGTATGAAACCCGGTCTCGTGATTGAAGCGCGTTCATTCTGTAACTTGTGTTTTAATATACTATTCCAATTCTGTAGTTTATTCTTGATTACAAAAATTTAATGCATTGCTATAGTATGTAGACAACTTTGTAGTATTGGTTGCTATGGCAGATGTAATCGCTTAAATGAGATGCACGAAAAAGAATTCTCTAAAAGAAATGTATCCATAAGGTAGATGTTGATGAATTGGAAATTGTATCCCTTACCGATTCTTTTGTGTCCTAACGCTATAAGTAAAGAGCGGACAGTCAGGCAAATGCCTGCAGCCTGCCTATTTTGCTTTTTTGTGTAACTGTTTGTCTTTTTTGCCTTTTTAAAAAAGTATTATTTTATATTGCCTTTTTACATATAAATTTTGATAAGTTTGTGTAAACAGTGTTTTAATAGGTAGATGACAATAACGTACAATAATATAATTAACATTTTTTGCTTAAAAGGTCTTACCACGGACCTATAAATAACAACAAGAATTTTTATGTTTTGTTAAACAATCGTTTCCAGAAAACATTAAATACAAAAGCCGCTTATAGAGAAGAACTATTGTAAGAATTTATACTAGGATTATGTACAATAACAGACTTAACAGAACACTATTTACAAAATCTGAAGGATTTCGGAATGAATCATATTTTATAGGTCTATTCAGTACCTAAGTAAAGCAAACAAATATAGATAATTTTAATTCTGTCCGGTGGGATTCCTTTAATGACTGAAACACATGACTAAAATATTCTTTGTTTGTTATAAATACCTGTGATGTTATCACACTGTAATAGTCAATTGCTGTTGTGCTGTGAGTAAGTTTTAAAAAATGTCACCTAATAAACAATCAAAATTTGAAAATTATTATAAGTGGAGTAAATTGGACGACAATTTAACAACCGACGCCGACGGAGAAAACCTTTTTTGTCAAGTTTGTTCAAAATCAGTAAGTTTGTGTTATCTTATTTTAAATGATTTTAATTACTAGTATATGTATGTGCTACTAAAAAGTACCATGTAAAACAACACTTGGGTAGTGGTTTACATTTAAAAAATATTAAAAAAACTATGAAACAACTATTGTTAAAAAACGTTATAGAAGATCAACAGAATAAACCTGGCACATCAAAAACAGCTTTTGCTCTAGATTTGTGCAAAATATTGGTGTCGGCTCAAATTCCTCTTAAAAAACTTGATAACATCAATTTTCGCAATTTCCTCGAAAAATACAAGTTGTTCCAGATGAATCATATTTGAGAAAAAAATATTTGCACATATGTTACCAATCGGTAAGCAGTTTAATTAAAGTATTAATAGTTTTCAAAATGCTGGTTTAACTTTTATAAAAAATACAGACAATAAGGAATGACATTGGGGATCATTAACATTTGGACTTCGGTTGATGAAACAACCTATTGCAGCGGTCAATATATAGCAAATGTTGTAGTTGGTAAATTGTCTGAACTGGAACCAGGAAAAGCTCATTTGCTAGCATCCAAAGAAATTCCACAGAGCAATCACAAAACAGTTGCAAATTTTTTCGATGATTGTTTACGTAAGTTTTTTTTTAATGATTGGTTAATATAATCTAATCCATTAATTACAATTATATAATTTTATGTTTATAGGACTTCTGTATCCCTATGGCGCAAGAAAAGAAAAGGTTCTCTTATTGGTAACCGATGCTGCACCTTATATGATCAAATCCGCTTAGGCATTAGAAATATTTTATTCGAATTTAAAACATTTAACTTGTCTAGCACATGGAATACATAGGGTGTGTGAATTCATTAAAGACAAGTTTGCAATAGTAATTTCTGGCACTAAAAAGGTAAAAATCTCTAACATATTAGATTCTCTTTTTGATTATTGGATCTTGTTTTAGGTTTTTGTGAAAGCGCCATTATGGGCAAGGACCTATAAAGAAAAACTTCCAGATGTGAAACTTCCACCGAAATCTAGCATAACAAGATGGGAAACTTGGTTATCTGGTAGCATTTTTTATGCCACACATTTTGAAAAAATTAAAGAAGTACAGTTCATATTATAATCTGACATTGTCTTATACATTAATTGAATTGTCTTACTTCAGGTGGTTGAATTATTTGACGAGACGGCCTCTGCAGCAATTGCTAAATCTCAAAAACCTTTTAATGACGAAGCTGTTAAGAGAGGACTAGTTTTTATAAAAACAAACTTTTCCGGCATACCTGACGAATTAAAGAAGCTAGAAAAAAGCGAAACCGCAATGACCGAATCTTTCGCTACGTTCGAAAGAATAACAGCAATTATAAGAGCATGTCCAGGGACTATAGGAAGAAAAATTAATCAAAAATTGGATTCCGTCACATAAAAAAACCCTTCCTTTGACCTCTTTAAACAACTGACTGAAAATCAAAAAGGGGTGGTAATGAAGCATCAACAGAAAATATCTTTAACAATAACAGAAACATCGGCATTAAAATTTGCTCCACTAACATCTTGTGATGTCGAAAGAACTTTTTCCTTCTATAAAAATATTTTAAATGATAAAAGGCAACAGGATATTGAAAAATATTTTATTTGTGCTTGGGAAAATAATAGCACTTAATAAACATTGTAAAACAAAAAAATAAACTGTAAATTTTAATAGATATTTGTGCCTTTTTTATTGCCTATTTGGCAGGTTTAATATTCCTTTTATGCCACCTTTTTTTGTATTTTTTCTTGCCTTACTATCCGCTCTTTAATTATAACTTATTGGCGTGTATTTTTTTCTCTCTCGTTATTGGATTACTTTGATTTGTTTGTGTTGCAGGTTAAGATGCTTATCTGACAAGATTTGTCTATTAATAACGGCTTTACAAACTGACTATTTTACTTATGTTTACCAATACACAACTCTACGACGCAGTGAGCTAAGCGTGGTATGGTTCACAAGAACGAAAACCCGTAACAAAGTATTACCAACAATAAGATTTCTATCAACAAATAAATCAAATTTTATTTAAAAAAACGAGACGTTAGGCTTTATTACAAACGTAGATGTTAATATTGTTAAGTAATTTTGTAAATATAATTGAGTGAATTACAATGTGTTCATTCCTTTAAAACTGAAATAAATTTTAACATATGCGATATGGTAAATTGTCTTTTGTGTGCCTACTACGATTGAGAATGACAGTTTAGAAAAATCAATTCTCACTGTATAATAAACCATTTTCCGTCAAACACAAAATTTTTGTGTGCATATTTTTTTAATGCAAACTAAGGAATAAAGTTAAGCCTTACTTTTATAAAAAATTAATACTGTCAAAAATAACCTAAAATAAGAGAATTGCGTTCGTTTTCTACATTACTCATACATTCTCATTTTTAGTTACCTGCTTCACTTTTGAAATTGTTCTTGGATATGAAAATTTAAATACTTCATTAAGCTTTGACCCTGTCACGTCAAAGAAAGAATATAATTTTACAAAAAGCAACACAAAAAAATAATGTGTTACTCCCTCCAAAAGTTTCATAGCATAACTCACTCATATGCAACGCTCGGCAGTGCGTTCGTTATGCTATGATGTACTTTCCACGCTTGTTACGTAAATTGCTATTTCTGTTGCTGCGCGGTCTGATCAGGTAAATCACTAAACGACGCGGACTGGCGCCTAATTTTTTGCCACTATGTTTATAATCACACCCCAGAAGCTGCCGAGCTTATAGTCGGGTCCCACCAGTAGTAACAATCTATCAAGGTCACGATGGTCAGTCACTTGGTCTTGAAAGTTTGTGTATTATCTGATTGTCCAAATAATGCATCCTGAGAATCAATGAAAATATTTGCTATGGTTGCTATCAGTAGAAACATTGCTATTAGTAAGATTATGCAATACACGATATAGATATGTAAGTGAAATAAATACCAGAAACTAAAAAATCCTCAAATGAACAAAATATTTGAAACGGATATACATATTTAGATAGATTTCTGCAACACAATACCATAAAACAGTTAAAACTAATTCAAACAAAAGACAATTGTGCAAATGGATTGGTGGAAGAATCTTTGAACCGATCCAAAGTTTGCATAGGTATACGATTTAAGCTTTACGTTGTAGTCGTATATTTAAAAAATTTAACTCAATCGTATTGTACAGTTTCAAAAAATCGCTTTTATTAGATTATTCTGACATATGAGTAGAAGAGAGAACTTATTTTAAAAGATCTTCCATTGAGTATCAAACAAGTCTACTCATTTGCCAAAACCTTTGTTAACTGGTACCGAAAAAAAACGTTGTTTTAAATAATTGCATTGAAGTTGTTAGAGTTTTAAAAATGTTCATAAAATTTGAATAAAAATGGAAAAAGAGTACCACATCATAAAGGCGTAACTTGTAAATGTACTCCTGGTGCTGCTGTAAACGCAGGAGGTGACGTTAATGACCTAAAATAGTTCGTTAATGTTGTGGTCCTTGCATAACTTGTGTTGCAAAAAACTACGTACACATGTAGACCGTGACAAACTATTTAAGCAACTAAACTAAAAATTTCAATGATAAAAACAAATTAAAGTATGGGAACTATTCCAAGGTCCGTTCATGATCTCTAGTATATGTGTAATACTATCGACAACGTAAAACCTCACTTGTTTTTGTTATAACAAAGTTTGTCATCATTTTTAGAATGAATTTATTAAGTACCATCTAACACCTAAGCTGATCGTTGATGAAATTTTTACCAAAACCTTTATAACAAATTTCTTGATCACAATTGGCACGTTTCGACGCAGATTTTCTTTTTCGACCGTCAATCATCTAAAGACTTTGACCTTGAATGAATCGCAGACTGCGGGATACATTCCAAAACGTACGTAATGCCTATTCCATGATTTTTAACCTCTTTGTCTAGATAAACATGTTCAGTTTAGTCAAATTATAAGAACATGCACCTTCATATAAGTCAATCTCAAGTTAATGAAATTTGTAAAAACCATAGATAAAAATATTTTGACAATAAAAAAAAAAGTGAAAATGAGATTCTAACTTCGGAGAATGCATTTGAGGAAACGATACCAATCAATACTAACAAAACATAGGACAGAAAAACCTCTATGTGTACTGAGAAATAAAAATACATTGGCATCTAGCAAAATATGTCATTATCTTGAAACGACTTTTTTGATTTTGTAAAAAAAAAATTCTATTTTAGGTGTCGGCCACGCCATTTAAACCGTTTCTTCTCTATTCTTACTGTAATTTTTTCTTGTTAAGCATGTTTGATATACGACTTTACACAACACGGGTCTGGGAGTCCCGTTTTTATTAGTAGATGTAAATGTGAACAATATTTGCATTAGACTGGAATAAAACCTGTACATGTATTTACGAAAAACTTGTCTATTGACGTTACTTTACAAAAACATTAAAAAAGCCTTAAATAATATGAAGAAAAATTAGTTTTAACCGTAACAGTTGTAGCTCTAACAGTGCGTTTATTACAAATACTGCTATTGCATGTCCCACAAATCAGTGTGCTTTTACGGTCAATACAGGTTGAACATAATAAAAATCTGATTCTTTTGACGTCAGTTACGTTTTGAACTTTCGACCGATCAAACATGTCAATGAAATGTTTCATTGTTTCTAAAACACTTTTTTGTAGTTTTGGGTTTGTAGACCTCTTCTGCATATGCGGTAACACCAGCTTGTTACGTGCATAAATTTAAAAATGCAGTACCCTGTATATTAGTTGAATTAAAATTATTTTTCCATTTCTCGACAAAAAGACATGTAACAGCATATGATACGTTTCGGTTCTCTTATCTTCTATAAATGTTTCTTTTTAACTGTTGTAGTTTGTGAGTCACCAGGTAGACACGATTTTTCTCAGGAAGTTTGATTACAGGAAGCCAGTAGGAAAACGGTTTCTTAAAGTACACCTAAATGTTGGTAAGTCAATTTTTGATTTTAACTATTCGCTGTCCCAACGGTGCTACTCATGAATAATCATATTTACTAATCGTGTCAAAACGTTCGAATTGATTTGCTTGTTTCTAAAAACATCGAAAACAAATTCTAGATGGTTTAAGTTCTTTTGGAATGTCTCGTTTGTTTTGCCTTAGTGTGCAGGCAGCTGTTATGTCATTTTCTATCAAATAGATAGGTAACGGAACACTTAAGTATTACCTATTGTAAGGTTTCTCCCAGAATTATGAATACTACCGATTACTGTCTGAACAACTTCAAGTTTATGATTATAAGCGACTTTCGGCTTAGACCGCGTCGTAGTTAAACAATCAGACTTAGGCTTGGTCTTAGTCTCTTTTCTTCTTTTCTTGAGAGCTTCAAGTTCTAAATTCTTATGCGGTAGTTCACCACGTTGCCGTCCCACATAAATCATGCCATCGATAACGTTTGTTGGGCATGTACTGTATAAATCTGCAACGACCTCGATTACTAACAAACTGCTCAACAATTGTTATGTTTTGATCAAGTATAATACACGTCTTACGTTGTTCAATGAAAAGACCCTAAATCATAATGGTTAATTTGTCAATTTTTAGATGCGCCTTTAAATTTTCTTATCATCAAACGTTATCTTCTTATTTCTTCGTATTAGAATACTGATATAGTTGCTCGATATATGAGATTGGCAAATTCTTGGAAGTTTCTCTAGGGGTAGAACTCCTGTGCTTTCGAGTCAAACCATGAACACGACAAATAATATTTATTAAAGTCTTTTCCAATTTAAAATATATTTTACAAAGTTTAAGTTGCTAATATGTTATTGTTCTTTTTTCTCGTATTACGTGTAGTGTTCTGTGTTATTCTGCAAGTTTCTATGGTTCAGTGTCGTAATCTAATTTACAAAACATGTCCTAAATGAGTGCTGAAGAAGACAATATCAGTCAGGTTAGTTGTACCCCTGATTACCATTCAATTTCAACTCCACTCAGTTAACGCAATCGAATATAATGATGCCTGCAGATTTTTCTGTTAAAAGAATCTCCCAAAACCACAATACGACCAACTATAAACCCATTAATAACAAAGATGGCGATCATGTTCTCTCTATAATCATGAGGAAAAAGCCGTTGTGACCTTCTACTGCAGAATTTCTTGATTCTCACAAAATAAACTTTACTTATGCTGTTAACCTTAATAAAGATATTAAAATCTGTTTCGGACTACCGTGTTATGATAAGCTTAATGGAAAAGAAAAATGTACTCAACCACACGTGTGCACTTCCCACTGATAAGCTATTAAAAGTAGTAATTAGAGATATTTCAGAGACTATTAAACTAAACTCTAATTTCTGAGCGTCGATCGTAACAATGTTTTTTTCATGAGCATTCGCAATCAAAATGTACTTCTCCTTATCGTTGTGTAAAATGTGGTGATTTTAACCTATTCTACACGTATACTAAGATTCACCCCACTAATTATGAGCCAATGACCTGCTGCTATCAAGCGCACATCTTCCTCTGCAGTACAAAAATCTCCTGTTTGGAATAACTCTTAATTTACGTCTATCATTTTATTTCTTTCTCTACAGTCTACTAAAGAAGTGCCCTTAGCTGGTTATGACCACAATATAACAAATGATACATCATTTTCTCAACATGTTAACAGCTTCTAAAAATTACTTCTTAATAATTAATTATGGCAAATAAACCTAATATAACATCCCTCAAGATATCCTTCTGGAATTGTAATAGCCTTCTTCTGGCTGTACTTTTATCGGAAACTCCCGATTATACTTTTTATCGCACCTATCGTGACAATAAACACGACCGGTATTTTTGTTAAAAAATCCCTTTGGTACCATCAACTCCATAACCCTGTCCGTGATCATATAGAATCACCGTCAATATTGCTCAAAACTTTCGTCGGCAATATTAGAGTTGTCTCATGCTATAAACCACTTAAATCACTACTCACTGACGACGATCTTGGTCGTTTATCTCTTAACCATCAACCATCCATTGCAGCAAGAAATTTCAATTGTAAATATGTTGCTTGGAATAACCGTGTATGCAATCCAAGCAGCCCTAAACTTCTCAATTATATAGAAAGTAATTCTCAATTATCATTTACCGCCCCGACATCTTAGACATAAATATAAAAGAACTCTTTACCCAACAACAAAGACATCTAAAGAAATTACAAACTGAAGTACGTCTAGATGTACTAAATTACAAAAAGAAGTCCTGGACATTCAAATTAGATTCTCTAAATCACGACTCCAACTTTGGCGCATGCAAAAAATTTTACGTAAGGTTTTTGTCTAGACTTGATCTACCAATGCATTCTGCAAACGGTCTAGTGTATTCTCCTATCAAAAAACAGAATCATATGCCAATATTCTTTAGTAATGCTCGTCCAACTACCAAATAACCGACCTTGGTCGTTTGGATAGAATTAACTCAAATGTTGTCAGATGTTTATCGCAAAATCACTAAGATTCACCACTTTCTCCAGCCTTTTGGTTTGAAATCTGGCAAATTATACGTTTTCTCAAAACTCGTAAAGCTGCCGATCACGACAAAATTTAAAATAAAACTAATAAAACCTCAGAACCTCAGAAAGCAATAATGTTTCTCACCGTCATCGCCAATGGCATATACTGAGACTAAGCTACTTTTCCGGTAACTGGAAGACAGCTGATGTAATAGTACTTTCGGAACCTTTAAAAGATCGCAAATTTCCACAAAATTATCATCTGATAAGTCTTCTTCCTGCCATTTCCAAAATTGCTGAAAGAATAATTTTTTCTTGTTTGAACTTCGGTTTTCTTAGATGTTTCAAAAGCATTTGACCGAGTTTGACATGATGACTTTGTTTTCAAATTAATTTCGGTTTAAATCATCCATTCCTTTATCACGTATCGTCACTTCCGTATAAAAATATACGTCTTTTTTCTTGTTTTTTTCTAGAAAATTAAAACACCATCCTTACGGTCAACTTACCATTTCAAATAATCAAATTCCCTGGTGCAACTCCACGAAATATCTTGATCTGATACTAGATGAACACTTAAGCTTCTCCACCCACGTCAAATCTGCCGCCAATAAAGGTCGTGGTTCACTCAAATCTTCGGCTTCGTCTATGTCACAAAAACAAATTAAATTCAAAAAACAAAATTCTTTTGTATAAAACTATCATCAACTTCATCATGCTATATGCTTCACCTGTCTGAAGTCAAGCTGCAAACTTCAAAATTAACAAGATACAAGTCGTCCAAAACAAATCCCTGAGATTATCTTTCAGCGCTTCCTGGTTGGCCAGGAACAAAAACCTTCACTGTGAGAGTTGAATTTTCTAAAAATTCAAATAATCCAAACTCACTTATCAAGAAATCTACAGACTACGACAAATCTCAAAGTAAAATCATACGTCTAAGAACCATTTTACTCAGAAATTAAACACCCTAAGTATCCTATCCATGTCTTTAACCACTCTATTTAAACTTCACTATATGAAAATCTCTTACAAACCGACGGGTTAAGAAAAAAGTTCGGGCACATCAGTAAGAAGATAATTAGATTCGATTAGACTCTGCGTTTTTGTTCACTTGACGCCATTCTAACTGTAGCATCTTACAAAATAAGAGCAGGCAGGTCCATGTTGCGCAACCTAGGGTAACTTTGTGTTGGCTTGTCTCGCATATATCCACACTGGTACCACCAAAAGATACTATTGTTTTTTTTTTACTTTGTTTTATTTAATTTAATAGATCTGTTATTGATCATTCATTCTAGCGCATTTATTCAAGTATATATACTTTATTTAGCGTTTCTTCATTTTTTTTATGTATTTAGTCAATTGCAGCTTATAGGTCAATGAAGGTAGCGACGAGTTCTTCTTTTATGTTTCTTAACGTTCATATTTTAGTTTGTTTTCAATGCTCTTAGTCTTTTTTCTATTTCTTGTATGGTTGAAAGCTAGTGGAAGATGGTTACCGCATTTAGCATTTGCGTATTCATCTTTCTTATATGTTATTATGGTATTATGTATAATGTTTACTCTTTTGGTATTTCTTCTATCAGCTATGCTTCTCTAAATATATTTAATAGTCACTCTTCTTTTTTTTGTGTTAAATACTTTAACATCTCAGATGAAATTTTATCTTCCCTACAGTCTACTTGCTGTTCCTAACGATTTATAAAACAATTATTTAGCACAGTTTCTCTAAACCAAACAGATATTTTTTGATATTTAACAAAAATACCGTTTTTCATATAGTTTATATTAAAAAAAAATTAATAAATAAATAAAAGCAAGATGATTTTAAGATTTTTTAGTTTCAATAAGTGTTCCAAAAATAATTCCTTATATTGATGATTACTGAACAGTAAACAAAATCATATTAAAGCAATTAAAAAAATAAAATAACCGGATCGTATTAAAAGAATTAAAAAAAATTAATTGAAGAAACGATCATTTTTAATTAAATAGGATAGGAATTCCTCACAATTACAATGCATAGGTAATTATTTTGTTGTTTTGAAAAACAGTTTCAGTCAATTAAACGGTGGTTTTGTCTATGCTTGTTATGTCTCTTCGCCCACATACGTTTAATTAGACTTTATAATCTGTGATTACAATTAATTTCACCATTATACTTTTTAGTCGTTGGTAACATATAGCTTGATTTTGTTTCATAAAAAAGAAGAAAAACGAAACTCGTACCTGTATTATGTTTTGCATACGTGCTTTTTCAGGTAATTTCTTTGGGTGGACCCGAGTATATTTATTTAGATTTATTGTTTGTTATTAGCATAACGGTGAAAAGCAAATGGTAAAGTAAAAAACAATTAATAAGCGAAAGTGTGAATATTTAAATCTGCCACCATAAATTTTACATACGAGTTTAAAATTACATAGGAAATAAGGACGATAATTTAAATTTATGTTAATAAAATCTATATATGGAAACTCGCGGTTTATTATAATTACATGTTCTTAATGTGGTAATCGTATGATTTTTAAAACAAGAGTTAGCAAAACAAGTCCACGTACTTTTTATGCTTAGTTTTCTTATTTAGTATAATGAAAGAATAATAACAAATGTAAGATCGTTAAAGAGAAGCAACTTCCTAATTTGCCCAGAGCATTTATTTTGCTACCTTATAATGAAACCCCTCTATTTTATTGACAGCAACATTTCCTTTTTGGTTTGTTTTATAGGGAAAACCCGTTATCGTACTATAATTTCCAGTTTTCTTATAAAATGCTTTTTATTTCTGCAAGTTTTTAATTACGTTGCCATAGTATATATTTTTCTACATTCCAATGTTAAGTACAACAACTAAACTGTTTTGGTATTTTCTTTAAAGAATTTTTTTGTATAACTTAATATGGAATATAACGAATAAAACTATGTAATCACGAAATGTAGTCTTCCGGGCATCTTAACATGAGTTTTCAAGTAATTTGAATGGTTTGAATAAATTTCTAGCTGCTTTAGAACTTGAGGAATGTCATTAGAAAAACCGTCCACATAGGATTTGCGTACTTAAATAAACGTTCCGAAATGACCAAAAATGAATTTTCTCAAAATGCAATAAAATTGAATTTGTGGTGTGACTATTATAAACAAGACCCAAAAATTGTTTAAATGAAAACACCGGAAAAGTTTTGAAGACAAAAATATCTTAAAATAAAAGAAAGTAAAAAGAAGGGTATTTTAAAACCAATTCAAAAAAAAAAAACAAATAGAAAATCCCCAAACAATTCAAAACAATTTTTGAAAAAAAAAATTAGAAAATCTAAAAAGCAAATCGTACAAGATAATAAAAAACCTGTGAAAATAAAAAGTCAAAAAGCGAAAAATATATAGTTCTGTAAAACTAATTGTTGCAATAAAAAGATTGTTTTTGACATTTCTATTGTAATAAAAATCTGTGTTTTTCTAGGTTTTGCAGTATTAAAAATTGATATTTGTTGTAATATTATGCAGACGTACAAAAAATGGTTAAATACAAATTATTAACTCGTCTCTAACCTATTGCAACAAAATTTCCTTAATTCTTTACTTAGGAGAGGCAAGAAAAACCACTTTATACTATTTTTAAGGCTACGTTTCGTGCTACACGTGAGCACTTCATCAGGCCACTAAACATTTATTAAAAAGTTGATATTATTTTTATGTATGTTGGTGTGTATCATTTCAGAAACTAAACGTTTCTTTTAAGTATTTTCGACATCTAAAATTATGGGATTATTAAAATCAAAGGTGTGACCCGTGTCTATATGATGAACTGCTAACACTGTATCGCCTTTTTTTGTGTTGCAGTCGTATTTCTGGTTGTTAATCCAATTTTTTACCTTCTGCTTAGTTTGTCCAACGTAACACACATTACAATCCGTCCAGTCTAGCTTGTACACTACGTCATGTTTTTCTATTGTATTAGTTCTATCTTTAATGTTACTGTACAGTATGTAGTAAATAGTGTTAGTGTTGTACATAGTTATCCTAATGTTATTTGTATTTAAAATGAGAATGATCCTTTGTGTTAAATTTGGGACGTTTATGATTTTGGTGTATATGATGTTAGTATTAGGGTTAGTGTTAAGATTAGTAATATATGGGTTTACTGGTGGTTGGTTAGCATCAGTTGTGTTAGTACGAAGTAGTATTTTATTAATTATGTTATTAGGGTAGTTGTTATTCCTCAATATTTTCTTTAAAATGTTAAAATTCTTTTCATCAAATTGATAACTGCTCAAACGTATAATCTTATGTATCATAGCCTTAATTATATTAATTTTTTGGTAGTGTGGATGCTTAGATAAGTAATTGATTGTTCTATTTGAGTCTATAGGCTTAGTGTGTCAATCAGTAACTATCGTACTAGTGCTAACATCCCTGATAAGCCTAACATCTAAAAATGTCAAGTGTTTGTTGAACGTTTTATGTTCTTAGTTATTTTTAAATTTTGTAGATTGACATTTTTATGTTTCATTTTTATGTGATTAATTTGTTATATTACGCAGTTGCTCGAGTTCAGGATTTCTTGGATAGCGCCGCTATAATCTATTTGAGTAAGTTCTTTTATGCTAGAAACATATTGTATCGGTTAGTGTTTACGTCTTATGTTATCTTAGACCTACATAGTTTTAATGAGTTTTTAAGAGCCTGATGAAAAGCTCACGTGCAGCACAAAACGTAGGCTTAAAAATAGTATAAAATGGTTTTTTTGCCCCTCCTAAATAAAGAATTAAGGAAATTTTGTTATAAATTATTAAGTAAAGAACAAAAAAATTGTAATTTTGGCACTTAACCATAAAAGATTCATGTGTAGAAAGATAAACAAAAAATTAAAATGCAGTACATCAACAAGTTTTTCAGCAAATAAAGTACACGGTAGAGCAAAATGAAAAACAAAAAAAAATTAGAACCAAAACACCAACAAGATTGTGTCAGAAGTATAACAAGCTACTGCAACAGTACGTAGAAGGTTAACAAAATTAAGATTTTATGCTTATTAACCCTGAAGTTGTCTAATGCACTATATACAGGGTATACCAAGAATGTAAAGTAAAGTAAAATATCTCTCTTATTATATAAAATATAAATCTTTTAAATAAAAGTTGTAAGATTCTTAAAGTTTTACATTTTAAAATTATTTTTAACTATACAGGATATCTCATAATATCAAGACAACACAAACTATCATTTTTTTAAATAGAGCCTTGTATATTACTACGTTTTTGGAATCCTCTTGAGGTCTACATTCTACCGTATTTTTATAGTTTTGCATTAAAATGATTTTTTTACTGATGAAATGGTCGATATAATTTATGTGCTTGCAGCAAGTGACAAAAACTGTCTGTTGACCAAAAGAGTACACCAAGAGCGGTTTTCCGAAAGAAGGCAGCCATCCTGAAAATCTTTTAAAAATTTAATGGAACGTTTGAACGAACGGGAAATGTGGCGTATGAGAAAAACGTTAGAACAAAACGGTTTCTAAAATAAAAAACCAATTTAATGCACTTTTGGCTGTAACTGAGAATCCCTGTCAGTAGTAGAAACTTATCACAATTAGATATTAGTCTATCTACTACACGAAGAGTTCTTAAGAAAAATAAACTCCACTCATATCATATTCAACTATTGAAATAGTTAATTGAAAGAAACAAAAAAAGAAGATTGGCATTTTGTATAGATGCTGGTTTTTTGATTTTGTTCTGTTTTTGATGGTACTGTGAATGACCAAATTTATTTGAAATTTCTGGAAATTCATTTGCCTCGGTAACTTGAAACTTTTCTACGTGATATTTTAAAGATGTGCTATTTGCATGATAGTGCTCCTGTTCACCATATTAGTCCTATCCATTATCGTCTTATAGCTACATTCCCTCAAGGGTGGATTACAAAAAGCGGTCCAATTAAATGACCTCCACGATCAACTGACTTGTCCAAATTGACTTTTTTCTATAGCATTGCATTACAGATGTAGTTTATCAAACACCACCTACTAGAAAGGATGACATGAAAAATAAAATTACACATTTTTTTAAGTATTTCACCCAACACATTGAGAAATGTTAGTGCTTCTCTTAAAAATCGATTACAGAGATTTATCAATTATGTGTTTTTGGAAACATCTTTAATTAAGTAATTTATTTAACGCAGGGCAAGTTCTTCTTTTCTTTTTTGGATTAGGTGTAATTTTCTTGTCGATTTCGTAGCACCACGTGCCACCTATAACGTGTGCCACTATCCATTATATCTAAAAATTAAAACCTTCAAGCACCCCTTCGGTGGGTTATGAACACTCGAGTACCTATTTTATCTACTTTAGAAATATTCCACAACGAGACATCCATCAAATAATCAACTCCTCTTTAATGTACCAAAAGTGGTTAGAATAGGACCTCGGTGATTGAGTCCATTACTACAAGACATGAATTTTTGACACATCATTTAAGAAAAATAACTACACCGATACCAGCAGACGATTAAATTCGTTTCTTTCGTTATAGTTGTTAAACTTACTCTGTTGTAAAAAATCAAGTTTTTCCTGAGTCGCTCTATTGACATGATTGTTAATCAGTTTAATTACAGGTGAGTCATTAGGGAAACGTTTTCTTAATGTTCAACACCAGATTTGGGTAAATCAGAATTTATTATTATTCTCTAGTCACTACAATATACTCACGATTTACTAGATTATAATTTCGGCAATCTTTACAACAATTTTTTTTCTCTTACTGATATGTAATGTTAATTATCATCGTAATTAATTTAAAGAAAGTGTATGTGTCATTGTCATTCACAATTGTACCAATGTATCGTGAGTTGCTAATGCTTCCGGAGTTCTCATAAATAACCTTTACAGTTAACTAAACTAAGCTAATTCCTTCTGCGTGTACAAAATTTAAATCTGACACATGATTTGAATGAGTTGTAGAAGATTAGTAAACCTAATGAATTTTTGATTCTATTTTGTTTATTTCCTCTTTCCACCTATTTTAAGGTCCTTAAATGTTAATTGCAAGTTTTGGACCACCTATTCTAATCAAACAGGAGTTGCTTCAGCAAAGACATTGATCTGACGACTTCAGAAATTCTTGTCACTTGGAGCTCCCTTTCTTCGAATAGCAATTGTTTAAATTTTATTACGGGCTGGCCGTGTAAAACCCATAAACAACAAAAAGCTTGTAACACACACTTATCGTTTATTACCACAACAAGGTATGCTCGACTAAGATCAAAAATATAAAAATACTTTCATCCATTTATTTTGGCAAGTATTGTATCTATCTATGGTATTGGAAAATTGCCATCTTATATTAGAAGCGTTACTATGTAGTTTGCACATAGTCTGTTTGTTTTAACGCTAGAAACCAAGCACGTAGGTAAGGAAAAAGTTCAACGAGTTCAAACCCCTCCCATTGCGCACGGATCAGTTAATATATTTCAGATATATCACGAAGGTAAATAAGGTAAAATTTCAAACACACTTCGATGTTTACAGTGGATCTATCGTTTAATTAAGAGGTTAGTGACAAAAACAGCGCTTGGAAAAAAACCAATTTTCGTGCACAAAGTAGAAAATTAAAAAAAGTGTTTTCAGAGTGTTTTTTTTTATTTTCTGGTCCTTGTTTAAAAATATAAATATTTTTTGTTACCATTTGTCTGTTCAATTGAGTTTCTATGCTTTTTGAGCGTGGTGGAAACAGATATTTAAAACGACCACCTTAAAATGACGAATAGAAATTTAAACCATTTAGTAAATTTTGGGTTCCTGTAGCTACGTAACACAATTTCTCATAAGCACATAGTAGTTTTTATCAACAAGAATTTAGGTTTCCTTCTTCAAGAAACCGTTCCTAAAGTAGAAGAAACATTTGAAAAACATGATAAACAGAATATCATCGATTTTCTATTGCGTTTTCTTTTGTAATGATAGAAAAAAGTTAAAATATCATCACAGCAATCAATGCAGAGAATCATAAAATTGCTATAGAAAATTGCAAAAACTCACGCTATAGTAGAAATAATTGTTATGTGCTGCCATCCAGAGATCGCCGTTAGAAGTGACTGCGATATTGTTCCCATTAAATTTACCGAGCCTCTTTACATCAACAGTTTGCTATGAATATAGAGCACTTAAAAATCATTTAAAAATCCGGTTTCTAATAGTAAATAATACTCATTGCAAGAAGCTGTAATCAGCAGAATCTAAAATAAAGAACTGTTATTTACAGGATTTGCGAGGATTCTATTGAGGTCGTTCACGTAGAAGAATTATCAACTTCGGGATTAGCAGCCGTCATAAATGGAACGTTTGCTCTCTTATAGCTTAGATTTTAAGATAACTGTGATAGCGGTCATCTTAAAGTGGTGAGCACTATAATAGAATCGTACATCGTCGTGCACATGCTCTAAATTATGTTACGCTGGTTTTCGTATAACAAAAATAGGTAAGCGACGGCTAAGACAGTTGTTCCCTGAGTTGGGGTCGCAGGCTTTGGGATGATCAATTATAAACTAAATCTAAAAAGGCGGCAGAACAATGAAAGACTAATTTAGGGAGACACCGTTTAAATCTGCCCGCAGCTGAAAAAGAAAAAATAACACGACAGAAGTGATAACACAGAATATATATATTTATGTTATCACAAACAGTAGTTAAAGAGGACGAAGACAGTACATAAGTATAGTTATATAAATTTTCCAAACACTAATGTAGCATTGTTTTTCAGGTGTTGCAGCGTCACAAAACTTTCACTTAACGTTACAGTTATGTTTTATTCAGTAGAAGATTAACTAATTCCGTACCGTTTTTATTGAAAACTCAATTGGAATGTAACAAAAAAAAACGTACATACGTCGTTATCACAAGTAAATCCTGTTTTTAATTCATACGATCAGTGAAAATAAGCGAATGCGCGAAGCTTCCTTCTAATTAACTTCGTATCTCGGGTAATTTTTTTCTCAAATATGATAGTATTCAAACCTCAGCGACGTGACATCATGGAAATTTTCCAATTGCAACAGGTGCTTATCAATTCCACAGATAAAAAACACAGATGGAGGTGTGGAAACCCGCTAAAGAATCAATTTAAACCCTCAATTGTAACGACTTACCCCTAATAGGTTTTTGTTCAAATAGACACAAAATTGGACCGCATATTCACGTTGGAATTGCGTGAAATAACTTAATAATGAAAAAATGGTTCGTTTTAACTCCACAATTAAAAGTTTCTAAACCAATTTTCTTTTTCTTTCAGAATGTACTAACACTGATAATGTTGAAGAAGCAAATTTATCTGCTTTTAGTACGTATGTGCCCAAGCGCAAGGGTAGTGGTGATATGCACAGTAATCCAGCAAAAAAAGGTAAATCACTTATTTGTGTTTTGTATTAGTTTTAAGAAAAGAGCAGGGAAAATGTGAAGAAAAAGTTGAAAATATCAGGTATATTTAAAAAAAGTTGTTTGTTTCATAAATTGTAGAATTGGCTAACTACAAAACTTTCCACAATCTATGGGAAATGCAAAAAAAACACACAAAGGATTAGAAATATGTTACAAAATGGGAAACCTTGCTTTTTGCTTTCTATTATGTATAAGATAATGCTTAAATGATTTTATTGTGACTATATTATTCTTTTAAGGTAAATTTACATTTACAACACCACGCCAAATGCTGCTGGACGCCGGTATAAACATAACAAAGGATATGACGCCAAAAAAAACGAAATTGTATACTATCGTTCGAAAACTTTCCAAAAAAGTGAATAAAAGTAACGTAGCAAGGAACACTTTCCGTAGAAGATTGTTTGAAGTAGAAAGAATGCAACGAGAGATGGGTTCTGACGAAAGTTTATCTACGTTAAATAAACTTGCTGCTCAATTTTTTCGAACCCAGTACAGAGAAGTTAATAAGGCACCAAAGCAGCATCGGTTTACCATGGACGAAAAATTTTTAGCTGTAACTTTATATAAAAAAGGTCTACGTGCATATAGATTTTTAAGTAAAATTTTTATCCTTCCCAGTATAGGAACTTTAAGAAATTTTTTAAATGAAGTAAACTTTAAAACTGGAATTAATATAGAAATTTCTAAAGCACTTGAAAAAGTAGCAACACAACTTTCACCCTCTGACAGATATGTCAGCATTATATGGGATGAAATGTCCATAACTCCCAGTTTAGAATTTAATGAGCGGAAGGGGTACATTGAAGGATTTCATGATTTTGGAGATGGCGATGATATTTTGGAAATAGCAGACCATGTTCTAGTCTTTATGATTCGAGGACTGAAAACAAGATTGAAACAGGTATGCATTTTCATCCAAAGGCGGAGCAAAAGCTCACGAAATCTAAAAAATATTACAACGGATTTTACGTTTATTGGTTAAAATTGGTTTTAAACCAATTGCTACTGTTTGTGACCAAGCAGCTACCAATTTGGTGCAAAGAAAGTGGCAGATTGGAGCCATATTAAAAAATTGTATGAAATTGACAACGCTACTAATGTGATTGATGGACTACGAGCATTAAACCACTAAACTGATCAGCATATCTACAAAAATAAAATTAAAAAAATGAAGGTCAAGTATGCAGTACAAATATTCAGCCAGAGGTTAGCAGTAACACTTAATATCGCTGGAAAGTTAAGTAAGCTTTGTCCTTTGTAATTAATTTTAATTTGAATAATTTTTATTTTTAGATTCTTTGAAAGCCCTGGGAGAGGGTACAGAGTATACCTCCGAGGTGTTGCTCTTTTTCGATAAGTTATTCGATTCAGTAAACGGTAGCACAAAACAAGCACAAAATGGAAAACTATTCCAATCAAATTTTGGAGAGAAGAAGTTATCTTATGGTGATGCTATCTTCAATGACATTTGCAGTTATGAAACCCAGGGACAATCCAAAGCCACCCAGTTTAAAGAACTGGATATTCACAATAAAAAATTTTATGAATATTTGGAGTGTTGTAAAGAAGGAAGGATTTCAATATTTATTAGGAAGAAATTTGAACCAAGACCCCCTGGAGAATTTATTTGGCAGAGTACGTAGCCATGGAGTTCAACATACAAACCCTACTGCAAAAAATTTTACATCAATTTTTAAAACTATAGTTTTGAACTCAAACATAAAAAATCATAACATGTATAATTGTGAAGATGACGATTGCACTTTCATGTTTCACAATATAAAAAATTTGATTGCAAATTCAAAAATACAGTCAAATGATCACTTACCTGTTCAAGAAATAAATTCAGCTATTAGTAGAAAAGAAGTTAATATAATACAACATTTAACACATACAGCTCAATTAAATGAGAAATTATTACAAATAGATTTAAGTGATATGAGTAGCAATTATGTCGCAGGTTTCATTTTAAAAATAATTAAGAAAATTAACTACAATGACTGCAAAAATAAACTATTTGGAACGCCGGAAGCAAATTCAAATCTTTTAATAAAAGAAAGGGAAACTAATATTACAGTCAAATATAGACTATGTTACCCTAGTGATAATTTTAAATCAATTTTAATACAAATTTTGAGTACCATTACTTATAATTTAAATAAAAAACCTAGTTCAAAAACTATTTTAAAAGAAACAAAAGATGAAATCTATGAGAAAGTAGATTTTTCTTTAATTACTTGTAATATTCATACTTTAATTATACAAAGAAAAATAGTATCACTAACGATCAGAACCATATTTCACAATTGGTGTAAATCTATTAACAGAATTTTGACTGGTAGAGATAGTAGAACTGTAGTAACTACAAATATTGTTAAACAAAAAGCTGTAAAAATGTTCCTTCAAAGAAAAAAAAATTAGAACTCGGCCAAAAAATATTATAAATAACTAAGGATAGTTGTAATGTATGTATAGTTATACCTATGCTCTTAATAGGTCTGAGTTTGTCTATGCTTCTACCTTGCTGAATAAGACAAACGAAATAAGACGGGTTGTCTTTCAATTGCATTATGACATTTTGTATTAGGTATCTTATCAACGTTGCCATTCTACAGTTTAGAAAAGTCTTTCACATGTCTTTCATTTTAGAGTTTGAAGAATTCAATAAATTCATTTTAGGGGAGTTAATTAAATAATCCCAAAATATTGTTAACTTTAGCAGCAGCAGTTAATTATCTGATTTAAACATTCCCTTCTTAAGTCTGAGGGTATATATTCAGTATATGGCGTTGAATTATGTAATACCAAGGCCACTATTTTCTTCTACACTTTGGAGTATTTCCCTTTACGATTTAACTTTATTATTAATTTGTCTTTCTGATAATTATAAATTATAAAACAAATTCTTCAAAAGACATGTTAATAGGCGAAATAAGTGCGCAAGTTTCTTAATTTTTGATATATTTGTGGCGGTAAAGCATTTAAAAGTTAATAAACTTTCAGGTTTGAGCTATCATTTCGTGATTAATGCTTTTATGGACTTACGTATTTTTTTATGCACTCTTCGTTTTTTTCTGTTGTTTTTATTCTCATCGCCCCCGTGTCTGTAAATCACGTTTAATAAGCAATTCATTAGTAATAACTATTAGCCACTTGCAATTACAACAAATGTCATAATGACAAATTATAAATTAAACTCTTTGTTATTGAACTTTAAGCTAATCAGTAACGTAGTTGTCTATCAAAATATCAAAAATAAAGACAGATTAATGCTGCAATAAATCAAAACCAAAGGGCAAAAAACTGTTTTTACAAATTTTATAGGCACCTAAATGGACTTCCTTCTCAATTTGATGATAAATTAATAGACATTGCTATACAGAAATAATCGACTTTTTAAACTTCTGAACTGAAAATGAACTCATGAAGTATTTTTTTCAGGAAACTGACTTTTGAAACACCGTTGTTTATGTATCATTTATGCTAATAAAGTCAAGCATTCACTCACAAATAATCCTATATTATGACATTATCCATAGTCGTTCCTTGAACGACGAAACGGGAGATTTCAGAATGAAGAAGTTTGTATATTTATCACTTGCTTAAGAATTGTATCAGTACTCAATTTTATTACAAAAAAAAATTATGACTGGCCTAGAAAATGTAATTTTCACTAATGCACAATATTAATAATGTAAAATTTACTTATGAATAAAAAAAACAATAAAATAAAAAAAATAATAATTATATATAATATATAAGCTAACAAACAATAGTTAATTGCGTTTCTAATTTTTGTACATATATATATGACTTTTCATAATACTTAAATTTGATTGATTTTTATAAGAATTTGTAATTGATTTCACATGTAACTGTAGTTTTTATAGTAAGCAGTTTTATAAATTCATGCCAAATACATCATTGTATAACAAAAAAGTAATTTTGTTCTAAGTTCTAAGTGCATGGCTTTATTTTTATGCTCACGTAAGCAAAAATGCGCTTATTGTTTCTATGTTCTAGTTTTTCGAATCGATATGGTTTAAGCTAATGCAGTTCTAAAACCATCAAAAAGACTACTGCTAGTAATGTTGATAATATTGTTAGCCTTGCGTAGATAAATTTGGTATAAATATCTTATTGAATAATTTATGTCTAATTTTAGTAGATTGAAGAAATTGTTTGAATTGCTGCTTTGATGATAAATTCTGTAGAAGTGGCTGCTACATCTAAAACTAATGCTGTTGTAAAATTGTGTTACCAATTAATTCAATCGATTTTAAACATTATTGTGAACGCATTAAGACTAAATTGAAAAAAAAACAGAAGTGAAACGATTTAACGAAAGAGCGTTAATTTAAATATGTCCATTAGAGCAAAACGAATTATCGTTTCAAATTGAGAACAAAGTTAAACGTGTACCTAAACCATTGTCACTTTTGTTTCGCAAAATATAAAAAAAAATCTGAAAATTATATCGTAAAATTCCATAAATTGTTTCTTTGTAAAACGGTTCATATTTTTATTTTAAATTATTACCGATTACGTTTTTGATACTGTTTCTTACTCGTCTTTCGTCTTCCTATTACTGATTAATTGTTTGTAATAAAAAGTTTCCTTAACTAATATAACAACAACAATTAAATTATATTATGTTTCGTAATTATTCCAGTCCTATTATTTAGAGTTCAAAAAATAAGTTATATTGTTTTAGCGCTAATCAAATTAACTAAGTGTTCAAAGTCAATTATTATATTAGAACGAGTACGTGACAGGTGGACAGTTTATTAAAAGATCTTAAAATTCAATTAAAATTGAAAAAAAAAAAAACGATCACATGAATGTCAAATTTGACAGATTTAATAATACGTTACTCTCGTCAAAAGTTTCATAATATAACTCGCGCACATGCACGATCGGCCAAGCCGCGTCGCGTCGCAATAACGTTTGTTATGTTATGCTTTACTCTAGACGCTTGTTACGTAAATTACTAATTTGTGCTACCCTCATAGCAAACATCAAATATTTGTTTGTTTGTGTAGTTACGTAATGACACAAAAACTCTAGAGCCGCAAAGTAATAAATCAAAATTTACGTAAAATTATGTTTTTAAGGTCAATTATTATGTAAGTACAAGTGTGTGTCTAGTAGAAAATACATTTCTTTTTTTTTCTAGATTTTTATTTAAAAATGTGTTTAACAAATTTTATAAATTTACATACTACGTATTGTAACTTTAAACTGATTTGCAAAGTTGACAAATTTTGCAAGTAATACATACAGGTAGTACCAACAATATATTTGTCATGCTTTTAAAAATTTTTTTATTAACAAAAAGAATTAAATTTTGCAAAAAACTACAAAAAATAATGCAACGTTTTCCAAAAGTCAGATATCATAACTCACTCTTATTATTAATGTTTGTTTTGCTACGCTAATGACATAAATTACTATTCTAAGATAAGAACGTCTTCCGGGTTTGGACCGTGTCTATGTTGTAACCGAAGTTGCCAACGTTTCGCCCACTTTCATAAGGGGGCAAATCTATTCTTTTTTAACAAGAAATTTCGAGAGAGCCTAGAAATCATCAAACACAGTATAGACTCCGGCCGTGGAAGCCTTCGCTATTACATTAAATTACTATTGTTTACTAATACTACACTGGAAAACAAAAATTTTGTTAGATTAGATCTGACAATTGTTTTCACTAATTTTTAACATCTCAATCCAAAAATGGCCCAAGATTTTGCCTAGCACGTTAACTCTTTATGTTACAGAATACTCTTTGTTGTCCCAAGTCATACAAAAGATAATAAAAAAAATAATTAAGTTAATTATTTACAGAGAATAATTTCATTCATACAAACGCTATACAGTCGAATTTGGATAAGCGGGAGTTTAAGGGACCGCAATCTTTTTTTGTTGATGTAGATTTCCTAACTTAAAAAAGTTTAAAAATATTCAAAACGTTGACTCGTCTTAATATTTCCGTCTCCTTCAGAGCAGTAAAACTTTATAGAATCTTTTACAACATTTTGGTTTTTCGTTTTAACATTTTAAGTTGCTACCAACCTTTCTTTGTCCAGCGGGACCCACGTCGCCACGGCTAGCTAAAACGTCGAAGAGTGAGTGTGGTTGAGAATACCATTATGTAACCGGTGGAGACACAACCCGAATTATGACATATGCGTGAATTTATATATGTAGTTTTGTTAATGTTATTTACCCACGTTAAAATAAAATAAAATAAACTTACGTTACAAGTAGTGCTCCAACTCGTGGGCAAAGACATTAAAACTTTAAAGACGTGTGTAAAAGTGTTTTTTTATCACAAGGTGCTGGTTACTGCGGTGGAAGAAAAAGTCGACATAACTCTGTTTTCACCACGTGTTAATAGACAGAAGAACTCTGGTCAAAACTTTTATATTACTTTAAACTATATATATGAAGGAACGTATAATGCAAAGCTTATTCTAAATACGAGGAGAATTTTGTCGAATTTGGTTTCTTTGTCGAATTGTGTACACAGCTGCAACACGATTCCTTCTAAGAGCAATCCGTTCACGCACGGATACGATTTACGCCGTCGTGTACTTACTTTAAAGAATACATCTGTTGCGGAGTCAATTCCGACAAATCACCCTATTAGTGCAGAAGCTAAATACAAAATGTCAGATCCGATAATGATGACAGAAGCACAGTTGCAAATGTTATTAAATGGGATGCGACAAATGGTTTCAGATCAAAGTCGTGCTGTTACCCCACAACCTGCAGTTAATTCTGAGATGGCAAGTTTCACAAAATGTCAGTTTCGCTTCTCCGGTATGAAGGAAGAAAATTTTGATGCATTCATCCATGCAATTTCGATTTATAAAGAATGTCTTGACATTACGGATGAGAATGCTTTAAGAGGTTTACCAATGATATTAGATAGTAGTGCAGCGACCTGGTTTCAAGGAGCAAAGTCGTTGATGAAGACTTGGGACGATGCCTTAAAAGGTTTAAGGCATGCATTTGGCAAAAACTTGCCTCCTCATAAGATTTTTAAAGATCTTTTCTCGAAGGAACAAACTGAACGAGAATCAACCAATCAATTCGTTAGTCACTGCCGAGCATTATTATTTCAATTACCATTGGAATATTATCCGATGTTACATGAATTACATAAGTTAGACATGATCTACAGTCTTCTACATCCAAAAATTAGCAATCGAATCCCGAGAGATTTGATTAAGAACTTGATGAATTGATAACAAAGGATCGATCAATTGAATCGGATTTAGATGAAACTTATAAAGCGTCAGAGACTTTAAAGCCAAACAAACTCTCAAAACGACCCCAATGTAACTATTGCAAAGTATATAGTCATATACAGAGTACAAGAGAGGTAGTAACTTCACTGACTACCATTTAAGGTTGGGTTTCTGAGGTCTCAATATCCAAAGTGCAGATCATCCTTATCTGTGGCCCAAAACAATGTAACCATTACAGCAAACAGGGTATCGTCTACTGAAGTGTTATCTGCCAATTTTGGAGAAGTTAATGTCCTACGTCCAATGCTACGTATTGCGGTAAGTGATCTTACAGGATTAGCATTTGTAGATAGTGGTGCACAATCAAGCATAACTAGTCAAAGATTATGTACACATTTGTTGGAAAAGAAAGTACCGTACACTGAATCAATTATAGAAATTATTTTGGCAGATGGAAAACCTAAACCAATTTTGTTGTTTGATATAACAGCAATTTTTCATGAATATGCCATTCCACAACAATTTATAGCTGTACCTGAACGTGTAGGTGTAGATTTTATTAATACTGCTAATATCTTACTAAATATACCAAAAATGAAATACTGGTTTTTCGATAAACCACAGGATGCTTATACCTTACTTGCAGAACCTAAAATGGATGATCAAAATCATAGAGCAATAAATACAGTTGAAGTATCATTATCTCTTCGTGACAATAAAAGTGTTGAATTGAATGATGTTGAGAAGAAACAGTTCAATAATCTAATAACACATCATCGACAAGTATTCGCTGATAACCAAAAAGCGACGGCGACGCCTTTTGCTGTGTCTGCTATTAAATTAAGCGATGACAGTCTAATTGCAATACCGCCATACAAACTATCACCTTGCGAAGAAGGAAATACTGAAAGGCGAAATTGAGAAAATGATAGGTGACATCATCGAACAATACGAGTCAGCGTATGCAGCTCCAGTTAGTTTAGTGCCAAAAAAGGATGAAAAAATGAGATTATGCATCGATTATCGTCGGATTAATAGTGTTACAGTTCCTGGCCGTTACCCACTTCCAAGAATCGATGATCTATTAAATGCTACAAAACCAACAATGTGTATGTCTGCAATTGATGTAACTTCTGAATACTGGCAAGTCTCAGTGAAACCCAAAAACCGTGATACGACAGGTTTTGTCACCGCATGGAATATACCGTTTTAAGAGGAGGCCTTTTCGATTGAGAAATTTACCAGCAACATTCCAGCGATTAATAGACAGATTTAAAGCAGGTTTAGGTGCTGTTAGTGTGTTTGCGTATCTAGATGACCTAATTGTTATTTCGTGTAGCTTTGAAGAACATTTGACAGACTTACACGTAGTGTTAAAACGATTAAAATTTTTTAAATTAAACGCGAATCGTGCTAAATGTATTTTTGCTTGTGCTAGTGTTAAATACTTAGGACATATAACGCCTAATGGAATTGGTCCTGATTCGGGGAAAATATCCGCAATTATGCAACGACCGACACCACGAAATGTTAAACAGGCTTTAACGTCTTTGCAGACTTGCAGTTGGTTTCGAAGGTTCATACCAAACTTCGCCGAGGTCGCACGACCATTAAGTCAACTAACTCGCAAAGCTGTTACTTGGTATTGGGGACCGGAGCAAGAAGAAGCGTACGCAGTACTAAAACGTTTGCTAACTACTTTACCCTACAGTAGTTTATGCAGTGCAGAAGTTCAGAGGTTATTTGGATGGATCTACGGTACCATAACCACTGATCATCAAGCGTTACGATAGCTTATGTCACTACGTTCTCCGAGTGGTCGTCTGGCACGATCAGCGCTGATCTTACAGTCGTTTGACATAAAGATTGAGTATACTTTTGGACGCAACAATGTTATAGCACACACGATATCACGTCCTCCGTGTCATGATGCCAATATGAATTCATGTTCTGTGTGTACTGTCTCTGTGTTAATGCCAACTGAATAGCCAAAAATTACCCGAGAAAAACAATTAAGTGACCCTAATGTAACAAAGATTATTACGTGTTTTGAAAGTCAGACACCAAATGAAATAGACTTCCATCGATGGAGTGATCGAGGTTACCTTATGTTAAACGGAATACTATACCGTTATCCGCCTGATGTGACAGTGAAGAGGCTCAATTGGTTTTGCTTTCTTCAGAAATAGCAAGTATTCTGCAAGAATATCATGACTCTCCACTGACTGGTCATTATGGTGTAGATAAAATTTATACTAAAATTGCCGGTCATCCATGCGACGCGATATTGAACAGAATGTAAAGAAATGCTCCAAGTGTCAGCGTTATAAACCAAAAAATTTAAAACTAGTTGGACTATTACAAACTCCGGTGTTAGCACAGAGGTTTGCAAACTTAGCTATGGATTTGGTTGAACCCCTTTCAGAGACGGAAACATGGGAACGTTGGATATTTGCAGTCGAGAATACGGCGACAAAATGGATTTCCCCATTAAAACAAGCAACCGCCGAATCCTGCGCAAAATGCCTTATTGATGAGATTATTCTAAGATATGGAAACCCTCGTCAAGTTATCAGCGATCATGGTAGTCAATTTGTTGGGAGGGTAATGCAATAAGTTGCGTATTGTCTAAGATTTAAATAGACCCTCACGCCTTTATATCATCCGTCTTCAAATCCTGAAGAGCGACGAAACCGAGATCTGAAGATACAGTTATCTATTATTGTGGGAACGAAACATACAAAATGTGAGGAAGCATTGCCTTCGATACGATTTGCAATGAACAGCAGCAAGCATTTGTCTGCGGGTTATGGTCCTGCCTATTTGAGTTTTGGACGAGAACCCTCGCTGCGCCTAATCAATCCGATGTTTTACTCGGAATCTACCATGTTTTTGCATTGACACCTTTTGTAGAAGACGAAAGTGTGAATCCAGCACCGATCTACCCCATGAGAAAGAGAGGCCGACCCCGTAAGGCTATAGTGGAGAATACGACGCTACCTTCTTCAGATGAAGGAAACCTGACTATAGCAGTTCCAGTAGTAGATGATGTGCCAACAACAAGTACTACGTATCCTCGCCGAGCCCGCAAGATTAATCAACCATGTACAATACTTTGCTGCGCATCATCAATTAATCTATTGCAGATACCATTCACTGTTGGATCCCACCTGAGACGGTATGTGGAATCCAAAGAAGGAGAATTGTAACTGCTACTAGTAGTGGAGGCACAACGAGAATTTTGACATATTTGTGAATTCATGTATGTAGTTTTGATAATGTTATTTACCTACGTTAAAATAAAATAAAATCAACTTACGTTACAATTATGATTAAAAAGAACAAACAGGCGCCACTCTTCGCGTACCGGTAGAATCCTTGGTATAAAGACATCACAGTTACATACGAATTAACTGTCAAAGAAATTAGGCAGAAAAAAGCAAACAAATAACAACAAAAAATTGTAACAAATTGGTTGTATATTTCTAATAGAAAAAAAATTAATAAATGCTAAACACAATTAATGATAAACTCACATTAAGCATATCGATCACATGTTAACAATTTTATGCTGTTATCCGCGAAGCTGTAGAAATACAAAAACATCCATGTAATATGAACCGAGAAGACGGTTTAAGACTCAGCAAATCTTAGCTACTAGTATTGTACCCTCTAAGACAAAGTTCAACCTTCTTGGAAAGGACACAAACACTTACTCCGAGTAATAACGAAGTCAGTCAAGCGGTAACGGAAAGATAAGGTCCGTGAATCACGCTAACCGCTATTGGTATAAATATCGTCATTTACACTTTTTCTTTCAGTGACATTTACCACTCTGAAAATGCAAGCTGTATAGTCTTGCGAAACGTCAGTTTGTTTGGGTTCACGAACGACAATACGACAAAGGCCAAGTTCTACTTCTTGTTTTGGCTCTCAAGAAGAGACTAGAACCAAGCTTAATAAGTTTGGGTGTTTAACTACGACCCGGTCTAAGCTGAAAGTCGCTTATAATCATAAACATAACAACCTCGAAAGCTTAAGATTTTATATTGATACGTTGATTCAAGAAAAAGAATACTTGCAATTTAAATACATCTATCAACCTTTCTTAATTTGTCTTTTATTTTTGGTTTGAGTGTCATTTAGTTTTGCTTTGTGTTTTTTCTCCTTTTTAGCAAAACATTTTTTCTATTTATACACGAGGTCATCAAATATAAATGCTTCTCTTTATTCCGAGAAATGTATTTTAACATGTTAGGAAAAGCTGGTAAATTTAACTTAATTGTGGCTACTGCTTTATCGAATTTTGAGTTGAATAATCTTATTTAAAGCGTATTTTCTGTTGTAGGTAAGCATTAGGTTTGCTTATTAAAGTTAACTCCCTATTTACATTTAAACATACAAATGACAAGAATTTCTAAACTGCAATGAGCAATAAACACAGCTACAAATTATAGGTTCAGGGAATTATGTGAAGGCAAATCAGCGCACATTAATAATAGTAGGATGAACTGTTGTTGTATATGCGGAGTCACAAAAAGCACTCAGATTAGTGTAATAAATACAATTATACTTATATGTGAACATTCTTCGCACATTTGAACAAAGCAAATGATAATAGAATCTAAACTTTTCCGGTTATTTATTGTAGATATATTTTCTTTTTTCAGATAGTGCTGTGGTTTTAAATTTAAAAAAAAATAAAACCACGGTATCACCTGAAAAAAAAGTTTCTACAATGCTAAAAATTGGTTCTCAACATAAAAACAAATAAATCCTAAGTAAGTTGTTACATGTCGTTATTCTGTAATTATCAAAAATATTTATTCTAAATTAGAATTAACGGCTACACTGTCTAAGGACGCTACTGTTGTCATTTCACTTTACAAGTGTGGATAATCGCGTTACAAGAACTAATGCCCATTTTACTCGCTCTTTACCTGTTAGAAAACCGCTGAAAACGTTCGTGTACCTGTTATTTTAAGACATGTAAGTAGTTTTCTTTCTGTTAAATTTTCCTCGGTAGTGATTTCTATTACGCTTTTAGCGAATGTGTTAAGGAAAACGTATTAGTCGGATTCGGCGTTTTTGGTTAATTATGCGACGTTCCCAGGTAGGAAAACAATTCCCAAAGATGGCGTCGTCTTCGTTTTAAATCAGATAAAAAAAGTAGTGGAAGTCACTACTGATGCCAAAGAACTGTCGGTTGGGTAAGTTCACTTATAACATTTGTTAGCAATTGAATATAATTAGTTGTATGCTGGGTTGCCTGAACGAAACAGACTACATGCATATTATAGCTGTAATATATTGGTTGACAAATCTATAATTGTTTTTGATCTACTTCTTTCTCTGTTGATTTTAACGACTATTCTTTCTTTTTGAAATAAATATATTATTGTTAGAAGTTGTGTTTTGTGAATTTGTTCCTTTTACTGATGACAGATTTAAACAAGGCCCTGTATTCAGTGATATTTACTTTTTTTGACGCCTTTATAATTTATTGTAAAATTACCACACCAAGACTTCAATCCGTTTGTCGATACAACTAATTTAGTTGCATACCTATAAGTTGCGAGAAAATTTTCGTAACAAAGTTTAGTTATAGTTTTGTTAGATTACTAAAAAAGCGACTTTTATAATTATGAGCCGACCCAAAATATTACGCATTTTATCACAACTTTTAAAAAATAGCAATTTTTACTAAAATACAAATGCTACAACTAATTTTACTACAAATCAATGAAGCAATAACACAACAAACTAAATAATGATTAGAACCACCAGAAAAAAAATTCAGACAGAAAACGACATTTTACTGCATTTAATGCTCAAATAAAATACAGAAAATTTGTATTTATGTGAAACAATTTTATCAAAGTTGGTAAAGAAAACAACACACAAAGAATGGCTACTAGCTACGCTTTCATTTAAATAGAGTACAAAATTTTTCATAAGACAAAACTAGCTTTACAAAACCTAACAAACTAAACTTAAAGTCAAAAGTCAAGAACAACCATCATACTTGTTCAAAACTATAAAAAATGCTTTTGGCAAAACCCGGCTTAAGATGTAAAAACCCAAAATAATAACAAAAAATAACAAAAACCGGACAAAGAATGGTTTTCAATCAGTCCAAGTAAATACATTACAGTCACAAAATGAGAAACCACTGCAGTCAAATAAAAGAAAACCGCTACCGGAAAAGAAATTTTACAGCCCAGCAAATTTAGATGAAGAAGCGAACTTTGTTTCTAGAAAAACGGACTGGCTGCTAACCGAATCCAAAAAATCTAAAAACACGAAAAAAAAACAACAAAAGGCTACTGAATCGTCCGAAAAAGCTGCCGAAAGTCCTAAAACGCAAACAAAGAAAACACCCATACTTGATAAGCCACCGTCGGCGATTTTAGGTAATGTAAACGTTTATGATGGCGTTGTCAAGGATAGCTTAAGTCAACCTTGATTATAAAACCAGTATAATAAATAATTATCAAATTAAAGTTAATGTCGACTCTAATAAAGAACATAGAGGTCTGACAACTTTAATAAGCGAGGCTAACATGAAATGGCACTCATATTAAAACAAATGCTCTCGATCTAGTAAGGTAATGGTCAGGAATTTGCATCCTACTACTTCCGCAAAAGAAATTTCCAGGAAACTAGAAGACAGAAAATTCAAGATCATATAAGTAATTCAAAAACTTAAGAGAACTACCTCCAACAACAAGGTAAGCTACATCCATTTGCCACTGTATATGTTGGTTTTTCGATAAATCAGAAAATGTAAACAAAATTTATGGTCTCCAACATATCAACCACATAAGAATCAAAATAGAAGCAGTAAGAAGTAGCAAGATCATTCCGCAATGTAAAAGATTTCTAAGACACGGTCACACATGGAGATTCTGCAAAAGAGCACTTGCTTGCGTGAAATGTACTTGGTACATTAGCTGCAAAAAAATCACTCTGCTAGCTACAGGGGTTGTAAAATAGCAATTGAGTTACAAAAGAGACAAAATGGTGTCAGGAGCAAGAAAGTTACACCTCAACCGACACAAATTGTCTCTAATACATCAGCGAAACCTTGTGCCGAAAGCATGCAACACAAATCAGCAGAGGCAGTACCTGCTCCATCGACATCTGAAGCATCTATTATGTAGCTTATGCAAAATATAATGAAAACATTAAATCGTGCCAATGTAAGACTCGACAAACTAGAAGGCAGGAGTACTGGTACTATACCTACGTATTATTACCTGGAATGCCAATGGCATATTAAACAAAAACACGACCTTAAAATATTCTTAAACACTCAACACATTGATGTCTGTCTCAATTTTGAAACACGTGTGACAAACCAATCCTACCTTAAAATAAAAAGATACAAAACATATCACACCATTCATCCAGACAACCAAGCCAGGGATTGTAGTGAAATTATAATAACAGATAAGATCAACCACTATGAAGAGTGTCATCATCAAATAGATAATATACAACTAACAGTGGTTGGAATCATGTTTCTAAAACAGAAACCGAGAGTGGGAGCTGTATCTTACCCACCAAGACACAATCTTAAAAAAACAATTGTTTTACACTCTTGAAACACCTTGGCGAAAGATTTATTGTTGGAGAAGACATCAACTCAAAACAAGTAGACCGAAAGCCCAAGTTAACTACGACCAAAAGTAAAGAACTTAGAAAAGCAGTACAGGAACTAAACTGGAACTATTATTCAACAGGCAGACCAACGCACTGACCCACTGATCCTTTTAGATTAACTCGACTTCCTAATCTCTAGAAAAGTGTCGCCTAACTTTATAGAAGTAGAAGAAAACTTTGATATAGATTCTGATCACTCAGCAGTCATCTTGACACTAAGTGAAACAATAACTTAAAAAAAAAGAACAGGAACAACCCTCACTAACAAAACTACTGACTGGGAAATATTAACTTTCAAAACAATATCAACCTAAATATTAGCTTCAGAACAAGTGAGCAACTAGAAAAAGAAACTGAAAACTTCACCAGTCTTATGCAAACTGCGACATATAACAACACTAAAAAGATAACACACGTAACTAAAGATGTAAATTATCCAGCCGAGATCAAAGAATTTTCTAAAGATAAACAAAGAGTTAAAGGAAGATGGCAGCAATCGAGGGATCCCACAGAAAAATCATACTTAATAACAAAACTCAGCAGCTAAGAAAAGAAATACAATAGCTTAAAGAAAAATCTTTAAGATCCTATCTACAAAAACTGACAGCATATGACTGATTATTCGCTCGGAAAGCAACTAAGAGGAAAGACCTGTAAGCTCTATTCCTCCTATTAGAAACAACGATGGACCATGAGCCAGAGACAATAAACAAAAAACTGACTTGCTCGCCGAGCATTTGGCTGAGATATTCACTCCTAATCAAGAGCAGATAAATCACATTATGAATGAGGTGGACAACTCAAGATTTGAAAATACCACATCAGTTACCCTAAGAGAAATAATAGCTGAAGAGATAATAATGAACCTGAACTTAAACTAAGTATCAGGGTTCGATCTAATTATTAAAAAAATTCTACATCTGCCCACAAAGGGCATTGTAATGCTCACATATCTGTTCAACGTAGCTTTTAGACTGAAACATATTTTTGCCTCGTGGGAAGTTGCGTAAGTGATCATGCTGCCAAAGTCAGGTCAACAACCCAATTATATCAAATCCTATAGGCCGATAATCTCAAAACTCTTTAAAAAGCTGCCGCTCAAAAGGCCAATAATAGACAGTAATTGCCTGATCCCAGATTATCAATTTCAAATCAAGGAACAGAACACGACAATAACCCAGGTGCATAGAATAACTGACATGACAAGTCTGGTCTGCAATTTTTTTAGACGTCGCCCAAACCTTCGACAAAGGTTGGCATGAAAGGTTGATACATAAATTAAACTAAATGCGTAAAATCAGCGTTTGTAAATAATAAATAAAAAGACTTGATTTTTACAGATTATTTGTTGATGATGAAGTTATTTCTCTTCTAATTAGAAAGACAATCTTGGATGCCAAACAGAAAACCATTGAAAGGACTGTAAATAATTCATTGAAAAGATACCAACAGTGACGAGGTATTTTTCTTTCTTGGATTCAGAATTTGGATGGATTTAGATCAAAAATCGTCTTTTTTTTAGAGCTAAAATTGGTTATATAAAAATGATGTCACGAAATTGACCAGCTTCAGGCAAAAAGGTTTGAAGCTTTACTATCGCAATTTAATTTTTCCAACAGTAAATTGGTTAATCCAACTGTTCATTGTGTTTACAAAATAAGCGCTTTAGTTGGTTTGATAAATACGAAGTTTTAGGATGCTTGTACTCTTAATACACACCTATGCATATATGAAACAATAATTCCTTTTTGAGACCGCTTAAGCTTGTGCCAGTACGTACCTGACAGACGCCACAAATGTAGCATAAAAGTCTTCAAATGATGCCACAACAAACGTTATACTTACAGCATTAAAGTTTATGAACAAAAACAAACTATACAAAATCGAAATGTTCTTGCAACCAATGTTTTAATGTAGCTCATGGCACTCGTTTAATTGGTACATTTCGTTCAGTTCAAGAATTTAATCCAAACCTCTCACCACCGCAGAACTTTTTGAAAGAACAAAAAAAATATACTATTTCTGACAACCAAATCAGTCCCAAGAATGACCAAAATAGAAACTAAATGTGAAGCAGAAAGAAAACGTTTGTAGTATAATTTGTCTAAAGCGTTTATTGATAGGTACCTGAGATCAAAAGACATCATACGGTTCGCCAGTTTGTCGCAATATCGAAAACTAAGTATAGAATAACTGGAAAATAATGCAATAGTTAACTACAATTTTTAGAGATAACATTGCACTCGCAATTTTCAACACTTACATCAATGTTCTTAATGTTAATGAAGAAACTGAAGCTGCCCTGAATTCAAATTAGAAGAAACAAAAATAGAGGACGATGATGTGAAACACGCTGAAAACTGGGTTTGAGATGTACTGGTTGCATTCAAAAGTTTTTATGCATAAACTGTTTTTTTGTTATGCACATTGTAGCATTGCTAAAAAAAAGGTATTTAGCTACTTTTTTGTCTTAACAGAATAAAAGATTCAAAAATAAACTGTTTACTTCATTTTATTCTGTGCCCACATTTGATACACATGGTCTATATTCATGGCCAGCTATAATTTTTATCATTCGAATCGCATATAATAGAGTGGGAAAAAGTCCAAGTTACTTAAACGTAGCCAGAAACTAAAAACCATGTTTATTTTTGCCTATTTAAACAAATGACTTCATGGGTAAAGTTTGATATAATACACTCTGGAGATTAAAGTATGTCCCCGGATTAGGTTACAAAAAGGAAAACAAATGTATTACTTGCATAACAGTTTTTGGTATTGCGATACGGAATTCAGTCAAAAAGCTTGCAAGTAATTGGAGTCATGACTTGATCGAGTAATTGGCCAAAAATTCAAAACTGCTTCTATCTGTGCAAGCAGAGTATAAAGCTCTCCGAACGATAACGTTTGGTTACCAACTAATCTATATAAGTGAATTTTTACCGAATTTACTCCTGCATCGCTCAGACCATTGAAATGTAGCGCCGCTAAAAGATTGAATCTCCATTCTATATCAGGTTTTTAAGTAGCGTATTCCACAAGTTTCAAAAGCTGTCGGTTAGCGCCAATAAAGTTTATTCCTTGGCCACTAAAAATGATGTTGCATCTGCCTCTGTGCGAGACGAATCGTCTAAAAGCTGCTATGAATGCTTCAGATGATGGATTAGAGATCACTTCAAGATGAACTGTCTTAATTGCACAACATACAAACACACAGGCTTAAGCCTTTATGGTTTTTCTACCTCTCGTCTTGCTCAGAGTAATAGTAAACGGCCCTGCGTAATCAATGCTTACAACCGAGAATAGATTAAGTTCCGACACGCGAAGTTGAGGTAAATCTGGTAACCTGGATGTAGGTTGGTTATGTGTGTATACGCGATAATGATTTATGTCACTCTATTATTACTTGATAGTAAGAGCGAGTGCTTGAGTCATCCACCCACCCTGAGACATCCCTCTTGATGTATAAACGATGTATGTTGTACTTGTTTTATGATTTTAGTTAAAGATGTTTGCACCTCTAATGCGTCAAATTTCCAAATGTTCTAGGTTTAGAATGTTTACAATTTTTTAAAAACTTTAAGATAAATGCAAAAACATCTAGTATCCTTTTAAATGAAGAATAACGTACCATAAGTTCGTCGATGACGTGGCGCTCGTACGACATAGTTAAGGTGGTACTTCTGGCTTCTTCTACGACAATAAGTTCTAATGCTGAAGGATGTTTAGGCTATAAGTAGTATGCTTTAGAAAGCCAGTTAAGACCATTCCACCAGAGTGCGTGAATAAAAAGTTGCTTAGGTGCTTAATCTACGAGATCCGCAATCTGCTGGATTTTCAGCGGATGGGATGTAGTGCCATTGAGTATTGGGAATTTTGTCTTGAATGTGTTCGCAATGAAAGTTTTCCAGAGATGAAGCGAAGAGCATATCCAGGACAAAGCCGCCTGACTGTCAGACCAAGCATGTATTTTATGAATATTAACAAAAGGTGTCAAAGTCTACCTTATTGTTGACACAACATTTGCGAGAAGTAAAGCAGCACATAATTCGTCGGTCTTCGGATTCCATTTGAGACCAAGTACTTTGATAAAAGATGGCTCTTCTTTATTAAAATCTATAATATGTGGCAGTTCGTCGTTGCAAACTGTGTTTAATAACTCTTGATTGTTGCTGGCCCATTTGCGTAGGTTAAATTTTCCACAGGACATCAAATTGATAAGCTCTTGTTGCAGAGCTTTGGTTCTGCTAAAGTCGTTTCCCCCGTATATGATGTCGTTAACATAAATGTGGTGATTCACAACGTACGCTGCGTTAGGATACTTCTCTCCGTAGCGTGCAACAAGTTCTTGTACAGTGCGGTTAGCCAAATATGGCTTGATACACCATACGTAACGCCAAATAGTTCTTTGGTAATCTCGATGTTGAGTTTCAAAGAAACCACTCTAATTTTTGACATGATACTATCAGGCTTTTGCACGCAGTGATGCGTAATGTAATACGCAGTAGTAGATTTAGCTTATGCTTGCGGAATAATAGTCATGTGATCAGTGTTTAAATAATCAAGCATAAACTCTTAATATAATTTATGTAATGATAAATTGCGTAAAACTCTAGACTCTAATAGAAGATATTTGCGAATAGCTTGGTTGTAGAAGTTACCTAGTTGTAGTTATCTGTTCTTAAACGGAAGAGAAACAACAAATCTTCCACCCTCTTCTTGTCTAACAGTATTTTTAAAAATTTGTTCACATTGGTCGTCTTCAGGGATACAGTTGGGTTTTTTAAAATAACGTGATCAATTTCCCAGAACTTTTGTAAACACCGATCAAGAGACGGTTGTATAGAGAAATGACTATTCAACAATGACGTGTCTAACATTTTCCACCAATGAAGTTGTTGCATCACAACCTTGTCGGAATTGGAGTGATATGAATGAAAAAAATATGAAAAGTGGATATATGAACAAATTAACTATTATTTTACACTAATTCAAAGTACTTCCAACACGATGAATGGCCAGCGCACTATTCGAGTATTGTTTGCGATTGGCAAAAGTCCAAATTTCGCAACAAATGGATAAGAAAGAATGGTCCAATTTTACGGCCACTGCAAAGTCCAGATTTGAAAATTTTCTATTTTTATTTGTGGCAAATCTTTTTAAGCGAATAGTTGTAATAATAATATACATATTTTGACACAGTGGTAAGATAAAAAGTCAAAAAATTAGTTATTTATTTATTACCTGCAAAAGTTGAATAAAACAAATTTTGGAACTCAATAAAATTAATAAAATCCATAATTAATTTATTGCGATAATAACTTATAAAAAAATCTTTATTTTTGTATTTGACTATTAATTGGAACATAAGCCTTTACTGTTAATACAAAAACTTTTGCAAAATAGAATTAGTAATAATAGACGTAGTTTTAATGATGAAGCTTTGTTCGTTTTAACAATGCAAACAAACTCTATAAATTCAACTAAAAACATTTGTATATTGGTGGTTACGAACGTGATAAATGCTTTGAATAAATAATCGACGGCAACAAAAATATTTTTTTCTGAATTATTATTGAAGCTAAAGCTTTGGAATATAATATAGAAAGAAAAATTGATCCCAGCTTCAGAATTTGGTTATTTTTAAGAAATAACAAAACCGTTATTGACGTTAACGCTAATAATGGTAGAAGCAAAAAACAAAATGCCACAAATGTGTGGAAAAATAAATAGCATCTAAAGATGGCTAATCTTATAATCTAAAACAATTTTAATACTGTTACAACATAATAAACATTATGCCAGTGTAGAAAGATGACAAGATTACGTTAACTTCTTACTTAGTAAGGACAAAATAGCGTTTGTGCCAATAATATACGCTAACAATGCGACGTAAGTTTATCTTTCTATAGTAAATATAAATAAAATTGTTAGCAATTAGTAGTTAAAAAAAAGCTTTAAAACTATAAACATTAAAATGCAAAATACGGTTTAAACGGGGCATAAAATTAAAAAATCAAACTACTTTTAACTTTCAAGAAGTAAATAGACCGATTCATTTGAGTTTTCTTGCAATGTATATGTTTAATTACCATAAGTGTAATTTCGTCTGAAATCTTAATTATATAGTAGTTGTAGAAGCTCTTCAGATTCAAACATTAATCTGTAAATCATAACCGCGACAGTAATTAATGACAGAAACACAAATGGATTTTTTTATACCGAGTACTAATAATTTATAAAAGAAAACAGAAAAATAACCGAATTAAACTGCAGCATGGAAAAGTTGTTCCGCGATTTCCAGCTTATAAGAAAGTTTAAAGTTAATGTTTTTAGGCACGCAATTTATCATAGTCAAATATAACGAAGTATTTTTGGTTTTGAATTTATAGAGAAAAAAGTGCATAAATATTTTTTAAAGTTTTCCTTGTTTAAATATTAGCTCGACAAAAAAAAACGGCAAGACATTTTTCATTTTCTTTTTTTTAAGAAAATTTAATATTAAAATCTCAATAATAAATCATTTGTTCCTTTTGCGATCATCTTAATCGTCGGTTCGTGTATAAGCTCCAGGTTTATTAAAGCTCTTTCAAGGTTTAAGCACACACTTATTGTCATTCTGTATTTAAGTTGAATTGTTTTCTTCCGGCACGGCGCCTACTCGGATTAAGCGCCGTAATTAACCGTGACTCACGAGAAATGTTGCAATATATTTGCTGTAATTATGTAACGTATAAAATTTAATAAAATCATATTGATATTAATGAATTTAAGGTCAACTAATGGAATGGTAAAGCGGCACAGTTTAATTATCTGGGATTAATTTGTAAAAGCACCTGTCACTTTATTAATTTGGATTTATGCTATCAAATTTTTCATCGGCATTACCGCAATGTCAGTTATTTATGTTTTTCATTATGAAAGGCTTAAGCTCTAAATTACGCTTCTAATTTTAATTGTATATTAGCAAGACAGCAATATCTTCTAGGTATTAATTTTTCTATAAGAAAACGATGGAAAATTCTGCCGTGTTTGTTCACGTTCTAAATTTGACGTATATTACAGTATCGTATGCGTAAATGTAAAACAACTAAAACATAAAAACTGATTTAAGTTTTTAAACAAATCTTTAACCGTAGTCGTTTCTGTGTTCATCCTTTTTTACTTAATCGAAACTTGAAATCTGAATTTAAAATTATGATTTTGTGTACATTACGGAAATGTGCCAATTTAAGTTTCAAATTACTCGAATTTAAATATCACAGTTGAACGTTGTGTTTCCATATTAGTGAAGACATTATCATAAATATTCAATTTATTGTAAAAACCAACAACTAAAAGTTCATTATCAAATTTTTAAATGCTAGGAGTTTTTAATGTGTTCGTCAACAAGCAGTACAGAAAACTACAAATTTTATCGATTAACATAAATTAAAATTCTTTAATAATACGTATCAAGTTATCAAATATCAAGTTACTTAAAAATTAAATTAGTTTCTTACAAATATGTACCTTCTACGTCTTGACTTACGTCTATAAATGTTAAAATTGCAAATAATTCTTATCTTTAATTTTGTTCCCAATTAATCTTCTGTTTCCAGTTTTTTTCTTAGTATTCTTATATAAAGTAAATACGAATTTAAATTTTATGTCTATTTAATATCCTGCTTAATTATTAAAATATTTTGTACCATTTTTGGCGTTAGTTAAATCTTGTATTTCAAAAACAGATTACTAAATTAAAAATATAAAAAAAACATTCTAGGCATTCTAGGTTACGACGTATATTGAACTTATCTCCAAACTACAAAAAATTATTTATTAAACTTGTTCGTAAAGCCTGAAAGCACTACGACTCGTCTTCGAGTCGTCTTTGATGCATCTGCAAAGGCGTCTAATGGACTCTCGTTAAATGACTTTTTTTATTCTGATAAACTTTTGCACATTTTCTGTTGCTTTCTCAAGTGATATTTCTCAGATGTATCGTCAGCTTTTCCTCAGCCCAACCTGTACAAGAATTCAATATGGACACAGTCACTTATGGAGTAAACAGCGTACACTTTTAGAATTAGCTAACGCTGTTCTTTAGCTGCAGAAGTTTTAAAAAATCACGTTTATGTTGATGATGTAGTTACTGGTGCAAACTCCTTAGAAGAAGCGTTTAAATTACAAATGCAACTAACAAACCTTTTGGTTTCGGCAGGTTTTGAATTAAGAAAATGAGCTAGCAACTCTCATCATATTCTAAAAAACCTTTATTCATATTTACCATCACCTGTAGCATTTGATAACAAAGCTCCTAGTTTTATTAAAGTTACTGGATTACAGTGGGATTCTACAAAAGATATATTTTTGTCCAACACCGGCGTTACTTTACAAAAAGCTTCTTATCCAAAAGTTATGGACCTCGAAATCGGCTTGGTCTGTACCAGAAGAAATTCGTATCGCTTGGCAGAATTTTCAGTCGCTTGCTTACGTAATTTACATATATCTCGTTATATCTTTTCAAAAAATCAACATCTAATAGAAGTACATGGATTTTCAGACGGTTGTCAAATTGGCTACGTGTACGTTCGCATTATTTACAATTTGCAACATACAGAAACATCCTTGATCTGTGCTAAAACTAAGGTTGCTCCGATAAAAACGATTTCATTGCTTTGTTTATAGCTATTAGGCTTAGCATTGCTTTCAAATCTCATTGCAAAGCTTTTAGAAGACCAAGTATTTGCTTTTGCAAAGATTTAGTCTTAACTTGACTTTCTTAATATCCAAATCGTTAGAAAACGTTTGTCGCTAACTGCACTTCGTACATCCAAGAACTGCTTCCATCAGCATTATGGCGTTACGTTCCTTCTAGGGATAACCGCGCTGATCATGCATCTCGTGGCTTATTACAATCTCATTTGTTAAATTGCAACGTTTGGTGGAAAAGACCTCGTTGGTTATTGGAAGAAGAAAGTTCATGGCACGCTCAACAGTCTACTACTTTAAGGTCACATCCACAAACATTTTTAAAAGAAACCAAGATGTGCTTAAATATTTCTAGAGCCACATTCTATGTTAACTTAACTAATAAACAAATTTTCATCACTTAGAAAACGTCAACGCATTCTTGCTTATGTTCTTTTTTTTGTTGCAAAAGAAAACTCGTTTAACTCTCATATCACCGCAGAAAAGCTACATTCAGCACACTTAGTTTTTGTGTATAGTATGTGCTATATAGAATTTAGGAATTTACATGAATGTCTAAAAAGGAATTATTCTTTGCCAAAGTCATTTCGTAAACTTGATCTTCTTCTTGACAAGCCAAATCTCATCAGTGTGAACAGAAGACTTAGACGCTAAAATTTAGAGTTTGGCGCCAAACATCTATTACTACTTCCAAGTAATCATATTTTCACTAGTCGTTTGATGGGACAAGTACACAGCAAAAACTTGCATTTTGGTTTCAACACATCTCATTACTTTTTGCTGCAACAGTTTTGGTTTTGTCTACAAGAAAGGCTTTAGGTAAATGCATGTCAAAATGTTTTTGTTGTTTTCGTGCAACTCCTAAATCATTCACACCTCGTATGGCGGAGTTATCTTCACATCGTATCAACCAGGTGAAAGCTTTCTCGCATGGATTAAGCTGGACGTTTTCACAATCATTTTTCTAGAACTACAGGCTTTACGACAACAAAATATTACGTTTCTGTTTTTGTGTGTTGCGCTACTAATGCAATTCATTTCAAATTAGGATCCGATCTTTCCTCAGAATCATTTTTGGCCGATTTTCGCAGATCTACCGCTCGTCGCTTGAAGAAGATAATCGTCATTTCCAAGATTTCGTTCGTCAAACTGCTGCTAATCTTGCCATCAAATGGTATTTTAACCCTCCTGCCGTACCCCATTTTAATGGGTACATTAAAGCTGGAGTAAAATCTTTTAAAACCTCTACAGAGTTATTGGTAGTCTAATTTTGACTTATGAAGAGTTGTATACTCTGCTTATTTGCATTGAGGCATTACTCAATTCCAGGCCGCTATGCCCTTTAAGTTCGGTTCCTAATCATTTCCAATCTTTGAGATCAGGTTACTATCTTACTTTGGAACCTTTCTCTAACATCATACCTGGCCCTGAACTGTCTCAAATAAATTTGAATCGTCTAAGTCCTTGTCAATTATTGCAACGCATGGATTCCAATTTTTGGTTGCGTTGACATAAAAAGTATTTACATACCCTTCACCAGCGTTCTAAATGAAATGAAGATGTTCCTAATATTGACAAAGATTCATTAGTTTTAGTCAAAGATGAAAATAAACAACCGATTTTGGGGAATCTAGCTCTCGTTATTGCGGTTTACCCCGGTTCGCTGGGTGTTGTTCGCGTCGTTACAATTCATCGGGTATCCTCCAACATCGAATTGCAAAACATTGCCCTTTACCTAAGGCATAGTTTATCAAATATTTTGTAATATTTTTTGTTGCTTTAGTTTAATGGTTTATCGCGTTTCCATTTCAGTTTTTTAGCTAGCTTTTTCATTGTTTCCGGTGGGCGGAACGTTCGTACACCTTAGTTTTATCACGAGAAATATTTGATAGAGTTAGTATTCGTTTGGCGTTTATCGTAGTAATTTCGACACCGCGTAACAGGGAAAACCCTGATTGCAACTTTCCCCACACTGTCCTCTAAAAACAATCACCATCAAGCTTTGGCTGGCCAGCCAAGAAAGATGTGCAAGACTTTACCTAAGTTACTTTATATTTTCCCTTGTTTGAAATAGTGGTCCTTACAATCAACACCTAATTAACTTTTGGACGCGGCGTTACAAAATTAAAATTAATAGAAACAATTAAGCTTAAGCAAAAGATTAAAAAAATGTAATTTTTTCGTTTTATAGAAAGAAATTGACTCGAAATCGTGTACCGAGAAAGCATTGTTTCTTCCGGTACGCTAAGAATGGCGCCCGTTTTTTCTTTCTTTTTATTAAAACGTTCTAGGCACGCCCCCTCACCGACACTGTTAGCCGTGGTGTCGTGGTTGTTACCAACAAGAGCCGCTGGAAAAAAGGTTTGTAACACAGTGTTCTAACAAAAAACTAATAGTTTTTTATTGTAAATTATTCCTAATGAAATTCTTTGAATGCAGAAATTAAAAAAAAAACATTGGACATCTTCGTCATAAGAACGATAAAAACAAAAACTTTTATTTTGAAAAACCACATTTAACGTATTGGACGTGATTTGATAGATTTTCTCAGTTCATAGAAGCGTAGAAAGAATAATAATAATAAATACTAATCTTTATTATTATTCTTTCGGTTAGATTTTTAGCAGCCTTCGCACGAAAACTCTAAGTTCTACTTCTTCAATAAATTTCAATTTCAGAGTCGGAAATATCTAACGTCTACAAGAACCGGACATTCGGATGAGGTGTATCCTCTTCGTTTCTACACATCCTATATTCAGAATTTTCTTTCACTTTTATATTAGTAAGATGTTTCATGAATGGATCCTATGTTATGAAAAGTCCGACAGCCCATCTTAGTTTGTTTTTACCTTTTAATTTTCTTTCTAGATGGTCCCGTGAAAAACATCGTCGACTGTTTTAATCCAGAAGCTGCCAACCAGTGTGAGATATGTTTTTGTCTTAATAAGTTTCTAATTTCCCCGATGATGGTATTATATGTTAGACCACAGCTTCCTCAAGCATTATTAGACAAATCTCAGCTCCCTTTTTTGCTAATGTCTGCTTTTTTGTTTCCTTTGTTTCATTGATGTCTTTGTGTCCATTGTAGTTGTGTTCATCTAAACGAACTAGCAAGTTTACATAATCTCTAACTGCTCTTAAGCGTGTTGTCTAAAGCTCTTAATGTTGGTTGTCTATCGGTAACAATTTGAACCCTTTTATTTTGATAGGATTTCTAAATCATTTATTAATTAAACAAATATTGCAAATAATTTTTGCTTGAAATACGGTTACTAAACAGCGCGGGTTTACGCTAAAATTGCTTCCTGATCTACTGCCAGAAATTTTTACTCCAGTACTTTGTGCAGTTTTGGAATTAGCTGTATACCAGATGATTGCTTGCTAGTTTCTCGGTTGTTATCTATCTACCTTCTTTTTGCTTGTTGGTATAAGAACCCAATAGGTTTTGTAGAAGTGGATAATTGGACCGGTTTTGTCCGACTTCATGTTTAGCATGTAGTTTTTTTTATCCAATCATAAACCTCGGTATGGTATTCTACTCAAGCAAAGTTTCCACTTCTACCACTAAATGTAGAGGTGGGTAGCCTAGCAAAGTTTCCATTACTGCAGTGAGCGTCGTTGACTTGCATCTGTGATTCCTATACACGCAAATCTCTGTAACCTGGTGAGTCTGTTGCGATTCTCTTCTTTTGGGTTTACTCCACTAAATTAGAGAGTCATATGCTATTGTAAGAACTATTATCTTAAAATATATTCAAATAATTATTTCTGGTTTTAGTCTCCATGCTTTACCTATCAGACTTCTACAGGTCCAAAATGCTCAACTAGCTTTGTTGATTGTTTTCTCTAAGTGATCGCCAATGGTTAATGTAGTGTCTAATGTAAGTCCTAAATATTTACTCTTAATGTTTAGTAAAAGTTTTTTCTGTGACAATTGACGTTTTTTCAAATCCCGAAGTTTTTTCTCTTTGTAAAGGTTACTATTGTTGTAATGGCAAGGTTCATCGTTACCCCTCTGCGGTACACCAGTTTTCCACTACGTTAATTTGCAAGTTTTAAACAACTCTCCCAAACTTTCCACATCACAATATAGTGATATCATCGACTTATCCTTACGCATATATTCCATTCTAATCAAATTCTCGTAAAAGATTGTCTACTACTAAGCTCCATGATAAAGGCGATAACAACCCTCTTTAATAGCCTTTCTAATGGAACCAAAAGGAATGCTATAAAATGCTGATTCTATATCTAAGAAAACTCCCAGTGCAATCGCTTTTGCTTAAAAAACTTTCAATTCTGTGTGTGCGCTCATGTATTTTTTTTTTCACACGATTTATCCATTTGGTAATCATATTGGGGTTGATGCAAAGATGCAGTATCCAGTGATTCGTTTTTAATATGCATATCTATTGTAGACGGTTTTCTTAGTTATATTCTTAAGCGAAGTAAACGCTTTTGTGCATAATTCCAAAGTTTATTTTCATAGCGGTTGCTTAAATAGACTGTACATTTACAACAATTTTATATTTGTACTAGTTCCATTTTCTATCAATAAAATTTTGATAATTTATCACAAATATGTAGTATTGACTGACAATCGTCCAGTTCCTGTTCCACTTCTCCCTGTAACAATTTCAATTTAAATTTTATGTACGTATGAATGGAAAGTGATCGTTGAGTTGACATACACCGCTCTCTTATTGTATCGCCGTGTGTGCCAATCCTAATGTCGATTACTTCCGTTTTTGTATCTGTGACAAAAGTAAGCTTCTTAAATTTACAACTTCTAGTTCATTACTAATAATAAATTCTAAAAGTACCTCACTTCTTCTGTTGTTTCCAGTGCTTCTCTAAACTGTATGGCGTTTTGGAGTCTCAGCACCAGTTGTATTTTGTTTTGATCGCAGAACTGCAACAATTCCACAATTTCTCATGTTGGTAGTCGTTCTGATTGATCATACAGAAGATATACCGAATCCAGTCTCATCAGTCTTACTAAGAATGAAATATTCATTCTGTACTTTACATTCATTTGTTTCGTCTTTTTCTTTTCTTTGGTTTCTTCACTATTGAATTCACCCAATACACGTTTTTCTTTTTTATTTTCTGTTATATTTATTATATATTAATTTTTTATTGACACAAGGTCAAATCTCTACGAATTTTCTTATTCTAAGTAATACTTCTGAATTTTTTTCTAATAATATTGTTTAGTATGAAACCTCCTTAGACCAGTCTCTTTATATTCTTTTTCTCCAATACCTTTTTTCATTATCCCTTATAATAATTATTTCTTGAAGTATGTCCTGAGTTATACCTCTTGTTTATAGCAGATTCTCTTCTTAATAATTCTTTTTGCCCAATCCAGTTGCAATTTTACTCAATAATCTGTGGTTGTCTATTTTTCTTCATAGAGTTATCTATTGCAATTTCTTTTTGTATTTCCTCATTATTCAGAGTCTTAAGTCGAAAACGAGTTAAGATTTCCAAATCAAATTAAAAAATATTTATTAACTACCAATACAATTTTATAATAAAAACTTGTAGTGAAATTTTTAAGCAATTTTTGTTGCTATAAAAAATAGAATTATAAGGAAAACCGACGTTGTCAATCAATAAATACTCGGTTATAACGCTAACTAAATTATTGAATTATAATGTAAAAATTATGGATTGCCAAATTATCCCGTTATTGCAAATCTACTGTTGCTGTTGTACTCAAACTAAATCAATAGATAAAATAATACAATAAGTTAAAGACAAAAAGTTTAATTATTGATAAAGCATATCAGGAGGTAAAATCGGCACAAGCCGCACTACGTAAACGGCACAAAAGAAAATTATACAGGGGCGAATATTTACAATAGAACAATTAATAATGCTTTATGAATACGAACAGAATTTAATCAATTCAAAGTTTCAAAGCATTGCGCCGAACCAATAACTATTATTACTATTTCTACATGGTCATTTGCGCAAATAAAATGCGAGAACAAAATTTATACAGGGAAGTTTCTAAAGTTTCTAGCGTCACTTGTCAGCTGGAATTCTTAGTCAAAGTTAGTGGTTTAAGTCAGCAGTCAATGTGCTAAGTTTGGTCAAAGTTCAAGAGGGATATTATTTGTAATGGCCTGTTTAGTAAGAGCGCTATTGTTAAAGCGAGCTACACTAATTACACCAAAGATAATGTCAATTAATTTTATAGAACCAGAAATATATATATATTAAGCGCGTTATTGATTTATACGCGTTTATATACAATTCCGCGTCGGAATAAAATAAAAAATAATTTGAAAAAATAAGTGCGGTAATTTAAATGGGTTTTAAATTTATGGCTTGTACATTTGGGCGAAGAGCAAATTGATTTATGTTTGTAAAATAAATCAGCGCCATTTGATATTGTATTAGAGATACAAATAACTTGCGCAATTTCCTTGATTGTTAATTACGTGCTTTGTTTATACACCCTTCTGTAAAAATCTGGCATACATTCGGAGTATTTAAGTTAATTATCTAAATTGCAGTCACACTTTGCACTATTTATTTTTAAAGACCACATGGCCGATGCTTTCATGTTATTATTAGTCTCCTTCCAATACAACTAATGACGTCAAATACGTATAAAAGCCGGATACTCTTACATCTCTTTGATGAGTTAATTTTAATTTTTAAATCTAAATTACCATTCGATTACAAGTTTTTGTATACTAATATTAAGTAATTTTCCAACAAAAACTTGGTGCTCATAGTAAGTTTTTGTGATGAATAATAAAAAAAAAATATGGAAAAGCCTAACATTTTTACCTTCGTTTATTATTAGCTTTGTCACGCAACTCAGTTTGATATCGATTTTTATAACATTAAAACATGTTCCAAGTTGCTTACCACACCTTTCCCATTCGTGCTACTGCATTTTACACCATTTACTATAATAATATTTTTTCAGTTTGTTTATGAATTTAATTTTACCTTAAATGTACCCGATGTAATTTGTTTTTTTTTTGTTGTTAATGAATGATAAAGCTTTACGAAAATTGATAAGTGAAATCAGATTCGTTAATGGACTAACACTAATATACTACAGCAATAATTGAATTTAAACATGATAAAAAAACAATAGTTTTAAACTAAACGTGTATGAACACGTCAATGGAACTTGCCAGTTATGGAAATCCTGACAATAAATTGATATAATTGAATTTGATGTCAGTCTGCGATGCAAACATAAACAAAATACAAAAATATCTTATAAAAGCACACCCAATGTGATAATCTTTTAAAAACTATAACAAAAAAATATATTGAAAATAGTATTTTTGCATTAAGTAATTTAATTTATTGTTAGCTAACACTATTGTTTTATCTTATTAAGATTTTGTTTCCAACAATTTGTTGTTTAAAGCTATGATAACATCAGATGCTAAAAATTATTAAAAATTAAAATATTCAAGCAGTATTAATTTAATTAAGGCAAATATGCTGCTTTGCTAATTTTAACAACGTAAATGTGGGTAGTGACAGAATAATATGTAACATTTGAAATTTCATAGTTAATACAGCAGAACTGGAAATTTGTAATCAATGTAAATCGTTTGCGCACGATTGTACTAACCTTAATTTGATAAAACGATTTAATAAAAAAAATGTTCAAGTTTATAAAAATTGCCATCTAGAGATTATGGAATAAGTGCTTCCTGTAGTACACTTGCCAAAAAAAGATTCTTATGCTACTGCAAAACCAATTTAAGAAAACATTAACAGTGTTAAAAAAAATGTCATTGAAGAAAAAAATATTAGAGATTTTAGATTGTGTTTGCTTTGATAAAATTTAAATTGTGCTATTAAACAAGGACATTATATGGTAATAACGTCTTAAGATATTTGACTCTAAGCGGCGTAGCCAAAATTGTGGTTGAGAGAAGAGATCACATTTTTTCAATTATTTAAATATGTTAACACTCATTCAGTAATTCCTCGACATTTACAACGCGAATTTAAAGGTTTACATCGGTGTTATTGGTCGGTATTTGGTCCAATTATTTTACGGAATCGGGTAAATGGAGAAATTTATTTGGAATTTTTCCAAAACACTCTCCCAAATTTATTTCAGACTCAGACTTGTTTATGCATGATGGAACACCGCCCCATTTTAGTATTACTGTTAGAGACTTTTTAAAACACCACTATCCAAACAGATAATATAGATGAGAAAATAATTGCCTACAAGTTTGGCCTCCACGATCACCAGACCTCAACAAATGCGATTTCTTGCTTTGGGGAACGATAAAGAATGTGTATATTCTTCACCAGTAAAGTCTTGAGCATAATTGTGGAATCGCATTAGGATTAAATACAACTCTATTAGAAACAATCACCATCTATATCTATATCTATATATGTATATAAAAATGTTATGTTGGTTTGTGTACGCTTCAAAAACTCAAAAAGTTCTGCCCCGATTGAGTTGAAATTTTAACTTGATATAAAATCAGCATCAAGGATTGTTTTTATCTATTTTTTGCATCAGTCACATATCTGCGACCGCGAGAAAACAGTTTTTTTAACGATCAGCTGTGTACCAGTGACCGCGCCATCTGCCATAAGCGATGAAAACACTCGCTGACAACCGAAATAATAATGACGCAGTCACATGAGAAACAATTTCGTTCCCAACTACATTGTTTATTTACAAAAAAAATTTGCATCTGATTCTGATTATTATACAATCTGAATTAAATATTCACTTAAATCAAGAATTTTTGGTGCGATAGTGTTGTGATCGAACTGCGCCTTTCACCAAATCGTAAGTAGAGGTTATATTTTATATCAAAGATGGACAATAAAAATATTATTAACTGACAGGCAAAATAAAAGGACTTATTATAATTCAAGTGAATTTCTAACAGAAGTGAGTGGTTATATCTTTTTTATTACATCTAACACGTGGACGTAATTATATTATTTAGTAATTATATTATTTATTTTGGATTAACCTTACTTTTAATGTATATAAATATAATTACATTAAATGTCAACCATTCAATCACAATGTGCCACTGCGAGGCGTGGCAGGGTACAGCTAGTTAAGAATGAATTCATGCCTGAGAGAAAACGGTGATCATATACAAAAATTTTTTATAAAATTTCTGTCTACTGTTTGTGTTGTTTAAGTTGTTTGTTTTTCTATTAAATTATTATTCCAACTTACTGACTATTTTTTGGCGTGTAGTCTCATAGGCAACTATTGAATTTACAATGATTTTTATTAACACCGCTAAAATACGACTTTTTAGTTATTCCGGTTTTTCTTGCAATATTCTATTATATTTTAAGGGTGCATCAACATTTTTTGATGGTGGTATTACAAATGGAAACTTTAAGATATGATATTCAAAAGAATGATTATATATTTTCCGCAACTAAAAAAAATAAAAACATTTATTGGGTTTCTACTGTTTACTAGGTACATTGCTTACTACGTGGAAATTTTCGATAGTGTGCAGTTAACAGCTTGTGCACACCTCTAGTATAATTTTATACCTATTGGTAATAAATACTAGAGAATAATTTCACCAAAAGGTGTGAATATAAACGATAACGTGACAAACGCTACTAACACAATACCCATAGATAAGATCAAAACTAGCCGAAGAAAACCAATAGCAAGAACATTGCAAAAAGAAAAAAATAAATTATAAGAATGCTATGGAACATTAATACATAATCGTGAAGATATCATCAAACGATAAAGAAAAAACACTATTACAACACACAACAACACTATTTAATTTTGTTTAGAAACATAGTTAACACCTGAAGCATAGAAGAATGTTAGTGTAATACTAATATATAAAAAAGGCTATAAAAAAGACTTAACAAACCACCGGCCAATTTCATTGTTATCGTATATAGTGTCCCAAAATTGCAGGAAAACAATTGTAGAAGAGTTAATACGAAGCTCCTCCCTTGTAGAATTCTAAGAATTTTTGAACGGGAAAGCTAATCATCTTTATTTTTAATTCTTGTAAAAACTGTGTTTTGCATAGTTTCGAAGAAAAAAAGTTTTCTCAAATACTGATAACCGATATTCAAGTACAAGTGTAATCATAAAATTTAGTTGGCCGTAGACAAACAAACAAAACAAAAGTCGCGATTTTGACAAGAAACAAATTCATAATCGTCCCAGTTTATTGCTGACAGTAAATGTTTCCAAAAGGTAAATGTTTTCAGTTGCTTTTGTATTGTTCTTTTATTGCAAACACCTTTACTGCTTTAATTGTTATTGTGTTGCTGTTGCTGTTACTTTGGCAGTTTTCAAATTATAGGTTTTCCTTTTAGTAAACTGGCCGACATACTGTTAGTTCTTGGATTTTGTTAAAACAACTGATTCTAAAATTTATGCGTAGATCGAGAGAAGTATCCAAACCATCGGATTTTAAAAAAGTTTAAAACCAGTCAGAAATAACGTTGGTAAACCTTGGCAAGCCCATTGCCGAAGATGCTGTTCTTCAAAGAATTGATGACAATCCTGGGACCAGTACCAAAATATTGCAATGAGAGACTGGGATTCCAAAAAGCATTGTAAGTCGGAACTTTCAAGATCAATTACTTCGTCCATTCCATATCCTACTAGTGCAAAAATTATTGCCATTTCACCACGGATCACGTTTAAATTTTTCATAAATTGTTCGGGATCGCAGAGTAGTCGACAACAGTTTCCACACTAATATTTTTTACTTTTACTGATGAGTCTTATTTTACGCGTAGTGGCATGATGAACCTACAGAATGAGCATATTTAAGCAGATGATTTATTAAAAGTAGACACTATCAACGAGAATTTAAAATCAATGTCTCGGTTGGAATTATTGACAATTTTATATTTGGGCCGTTCTAATTGCGGGATAGCGCTAGTTACCTTTGTTTTATTTAAAAAAGTTTGCCAGAATTGGTAGAAGACTTGCCTCTTAACGAACAATTTGCTGATAGATAGATTGGTGGGGGACAAAAAGCACCCATTCAATGGGCTCCGCAGTGGGAGAGTGTTAAAAACACAAGTGTACAAGGTCCCAAATAATAGTTCCAAACAGCTGTGGAACAAAAAATGCTGTAAACGCATTACGATAAAACAACGATGTTTTAAGAAAGGTGCATTTCAATTTTTTACGTCCAATTGACTTTTGCATTAATAAAGGTGAACGTGAAGGTCACAAAAAAGTTTTGTTTTTGTGTCTACAGCCAACTAAATTTTGTATTACAATTTTATTAAACTTGTACTAAGAATATCGGTTGTCAGTGTTCGAGAAAACTTTTGTTTTCTTTGGAACGATGCGAATCACGGAGTTTTTACAACAGTCAAAAAATAAAAATGATGAGTAAGTTTTCCCGTTGAAAAAACCGTATTACCACCCCTAAAAAAATTATTTAAAAACACGCAATGGGGTGAGGGTGGTTTTAACCTTTCTACAATTATTTTTGAGTTTTTTTTTATGATTACTGAAAGCAAGATAATCCTCTAAAATGCACTTTTGCCAAATTTGTTATACGCATTTCCTAACAGCGTAGAAAAATGTGATTTTTTAAGTAGACTCTGAACTTTTCTCGCAGACAAAGGGTACATTTTGGAATATACGTAAATAGGGTCCAGTCGACTTATTTTGACTTCTACAATATATGGTAGCTTTATTTTCCAGCAATTTTGGAACACCCTGTATAAATTACTAACAAAGATAACAACAACAACATTGAAAAAGACTAAACAGCTTAAAGTCAAACGTGGCATCAAACAGAGAGATACGACCACTCCTAAACTCTTCACTAGTCTCCTGGATTAGAATGGATGGCGAATACCTTAATAATCTATGCTTTGCGGACCACATTGTCTTATTAACAGGCAATATTGAAAAGCTGGAAACCATGTTAACGGATATTTGAAAATCAGCACAAGCGGGTAAACTAAAAACAAATCTATTAAAAACAAAACTTATGTCTATAAAAAGCAAGTGTACCACCCATCCAAATCAACAACTATTTGATAGAAGTAGTAGAAAAAAATACAACATAATTAAGACAAAAACTAACGCAAATAACAGAAATTAATCGAAAAATCAAGCTAAGATAAGTAGCATACGGGAAATTTAAAAATGTATTTAAATCTAAGAAATACCTCGAGTATCTCAAAACAAATGTATTCGACTAGTTCGTCTTACTAACGCTTACATGCGAATCTGAGACTTGATCCCTCACTGAGACGATAATGAAGTAGATGAGAAGAGTCTATGTCACAACGCTCACTGATCACAACACCCACTCGAGTTTTTTTTCAATGCAACGCAATTTTTCAATTGTTGTAATATCGGCCATCTTGTTTATAACGCCACTAATAGTTTTTGGTGAGAAAAGCAACCTTGTATACAACGCCCACTCAGTCACACCGACCACCTTGATCACAACAGTTTGTTTTACTATTGGTCACAACGCCTACTTTTACTTTTGATCAAGGTTTTTGGTTTTTTTTAATTGAATCTACTAATACTAGTCGTAATCGACTAACTAATAGTTTAATTTTGACCTTATCACCATAATTACTTATTTGCTTAGAAGTCACATCGGTCTTTACTTAGATTCTAATACCTTTACACTAGTTTCACGTGTTACCAGATCCTCAGATCTCTATGTATGTTATCATTCCGTACATACCACGGGGCGTCCACGATATTTCTTAATACCTTATTTTGAAATGTTTGAATTATATTTACATTGGTCGTGGTAGCACATCCCTATAGTTGTATTCCATATGTCCAGATTGGTTTTAATATTTGTTTGTATATTATTATTTTGTTATGTATCGACAATTGGGATTTTCTTCCGATAAACCAGTATATTTTCTTATATTCAATGTCCTGTTTTTTCAAGGTCAAGGTGCATCCCCAAGTACTTCGCCGTATTGCTGTACGGGATGTTGTTATTATTAATAGATATTGCGACGTACTCATGCTTGTTATTAGTAAAGTCGACATCAGCCGATTTTCCTTCTTTAATTCTAATTCTTCACTTTCTAGCCAATGAGTTTATATTGTCACTTGCTGTTTGTAGTTTTCTGGCTGTTTCCTCACCGCTGTCTCCAACTGCAAGAATTGCCGTATCATCTGCAAAAGTTGCTAGTACTGAACTCTTCAGTTCTTGGTATATCCCTGGTGTATATGAGGTAGAGAATTGGTCCTAATACACTTTCTTGCGGTACGCCTGCTTGGATCTCTTTCATAACTAAAAATTCCTTTTCTTGTTTTACCACAAACGTTCTGTCAGTTATGTAGGATTTGCAATATCCACGACTTCTTTTGGAAAGCACATCTCTAATTTGTGTATTAATCCCTCATGCCAAACTTTATCAAAAGCTTGCAGCAGTTTTTCAAACACTTTTGCTATGATTGGTAGCAAAGGTATTGGCCTGTAAGAAGATACATCATTTTCTGGTTTACTTGGTTTAAGGATCATAATTACTTGTGCCGCATTAATGAGGTTGGCAAGTTTTACGATTCCCTATTTAGGCAACTGTTTAAGTACTGATCCTGTTGTTAAATCGTAGCTCGGAGTTTTTTTCAAGCTGATATTCCGCTTAATTTCTTTGTCGACTTATCTCGGAGTTACTAATGTGATTTTCTCTAATCGCATTTCTTCCTTATAGAGATCTATATCTTCCAGTGCTTTGTTTGGCTGAAAGGTTTTTTCCAGATGTGTTGCAAAAACTTCAGCTTTTTGATGATTGCTTTTATCCGAATTACCATCTGCTGTTCCTATTAGGGCAATATGCGCTATTGGCATTTACAGTTTTTTTGTGACTTTCTACAAAGAATAATCTGTCACTTTATTATTTGTTAGCTCTTTTAAATAATTACTGATAGAGTCATTTTTAAGTTACCGTATTTCTCTCTTTAATCTTTGTGCAAAGTTATTTAGCTTGTTCTTATCCTGCGGTGATCTACTCTGCTGCCATTTTCTTCGTGTTTTTCATTTTTCGGCCATTAAATCTCTGATTTCTTGCGGATAGTTGTTACCAGTGGTTTTCTTTTTAATTTCAGGCAGCCTGTTGTATTCTTTGAGAAACATTTCAGCTTCCTGGTCCAGCTGTGCTATCGTTCTTAAAGGTACGTTTAATTGGATTCGGTTATCTAGTTTTTCTTGAAAACTTTCCCAATCAGTGTATTTGTTTGCCAGCGTTGGACTTCACTTTTTTGTAATTATAGTTTCACTTATTGTTAAAATAACCGGAAAATGATCTGAGTTTAGGTCAAAGCTTTCGTCAACATTTATATAGTTTTCTCTTTGATATAAAGAAGTCCAGCAGGTCTGGTATTTTGTTGGGATCTGTGGGCCAATAGGCTTACCTGTTGAAAAGTAGAGGCAACCCAATTCTGTTGCTGCCTCATGCCTTTCCCTTTAGTGGTAGTTGTTCTTGACCCACACCTCGAATTTTTTGTGTTATAATCGCCTCATATTATAAAGCGCTCTCCCAGGTGTCTAAGATCGTTTAACAGCATTCCTTTTTTGGTTATATCTAGGTGGACAGTAAATGGCAGCTACTTTCAATTTCTGTCTTCCAGTTTGGTTGCTATACTGTAACCTGGTTTTTTATAGTTTGAATGCTAGTTTCTTCATAATGAGATATATTATTTTTGATTATTACCGCGCTACCACCCCTAGCTGTATTATCCGGGTGAATAGTGTGATAACAATGATAACCTCTGAATTTTAGGTATGATTCTCTGGTTAAATATGTCTCCGAAACAAGGCAAATGTCTATTTTTTGAGTGTCAAGAAATACTGCAAGGTTTTGTTTATGTTTCAAGATTCCGTTGGCATTCCAGGTGGCTATCCTTGTATCACTTCTATCCATTGTTTTTAGTTTCTTGACGTGAATGCAATAGCTTTACTGCCTTTTTCTGCTTCTAATTTTATCTGTCATTGAACATTGCAAACATTTTTTCTTGTCGATCTAATCTGTCTAGTAAAGTTAATAGTAATTGATTTGTAGTTTCATTTTTCTTTGGCACTATAGCGGACTGATTCTTTTCCTTGGTTTTATCCGTAAATGTGCTTAGGTCAATGACCTTTGGGTATTCACGGTTGTTTATTCTTTTATTGTTTACTTCCGGTTTGGTTTTAGTAATCTTATCGCTTCTTGCTTGAAATTCTTTAGCTATCTCACAACCTCTGTAATTTGCAGGGTGTTCTTTGATGAAGTTGACGGCTTTTCATTACGTGGTGTTTTGTGCATTCTGTAGTTAAATGTTTTCCAGCGCATTTGACACATCTTGGTTCCCGAGAACAAAACTTTTGTGTGTGTCCGTACAGCTGACAGTGTTTTCATTGTGGTACTAATGTTGGTTTTCTCAGTGCTTCAATTGTAACTATTACATTTTGTATGCTTTTAATTTCGTAGATTCTTTTAATATCCTCTGTTTGGTGAAATGTGAGCATGAATAATGATAGAGATTTCTTTTCTATTTGATATCCTCCCTTGTTTCACTCTTTTCTTTCTTTCCTAAAGATATTTACTGCACTAATTGTTTTAAATTTATTTTCTTTTAACTACTATCATGTCTGGACTAGTAGTGCTTGCAAGTTTTCTCGTCATAACTTTTATTGGTCTGGTTTGTTTATCTTCGTATGTATGCCATAGAAATTTATTGTCATTTAGGCACTAAAATGCTTTTCTATATCGCTCTGGTTCTTCGGTATTTATTTTAATCTGTTCGTTGTTTAGTGCTGCTGCTTTAAAAGGTATTTTGTTGTCTGTTAATATATTATTTAACACACCATAATCTTTTATATTGCTTACAATTATTGTTGGCGGTTTAGGAATTTTGTTTTCCTTCTTTTGTTGTATTTGTTTGCTACTCTCCTTCTTTGGCGAAGAATCAGGTGCATTATTTAGTTTTCTCTTTTTATTCCTCTTTCCTTTATCTTGTGTGATCTATGCTGTTTTATTAGCTAGTTCTTCCTCATCTGTTTTATAATTTTGTTTATTGGTTGTCTTATTTATTTCAGTGTCTGTTTGCTTTAATTGCTAATTTAGCATTTGTTGCAGCTCATTAATCTGTTTCTGCATTTGCTGGATATTGTTTCAAGATTTGCTCTGGCATTTTTTCCTGCATCCAAGCATTATACAATGCTTGTTCATTTTTACTTCTAGTTTGATTTTCTTGGAATAGGGCTTAGTTCTGTTGCGCTAGAAGAGCTTCCCCTGGTGAAGGTTTTTGGTTGACGAGAATGATTAACAGTAATGTGCTTCCGTGACTTTATTATAAAACCAAAAAATATAAGGGATAGTTTGGTGAAACAAAATGGTCTGGTAAAACAGAACACCCCAAATTTATCTTAAAACAAGTAGCTCCATTTACTAATATCGTTTGATGCATACTGGAGTTATCTTCTGGTGAGCAAACTAGTTAAATTGTCAAAAACTAAGGTTAAACTAAATGGATTCCTCCACTTACAAAACTCAATTTTTCCGGGTTAGTGTAAAATTAATTGAAAGCGAGTAGATGTAGAGAATACTATATTTATGTACTATATGTATTGATAGGAGATTTCCGAAAGCTATTTTGTTTAACATACCATTTCAGAACGCTGTCAGTTTACTGTCAAAGTGACCTACAGAAGAGACTTTCTTTTTTCTAAAACTAAACTTTAGTAATAAGGTCATCCAGTGCATTATCCGTTTTCTGTCATACAATTGAATTTGACAGTGTACTCTATGACAGAACTGACAATAGTGTTAGTATAGCATAAAAAATGGTGTCTATAGAACACGTTGACAGCATAAAAAAAGCTTATTGTTAAAATAAGGTTATGTATCCCTCAACAGTAAAACAAAACACCCGGTAGTTGGGTAAATGGAGATGTAGAGGGTAGATGCAAAAAGATATATTTTTGAGTAGGCTCGATATTATTGCTTTTCCTAATCCATTCAAAGAACGTCCGTTTGTTGCGCGATGGCTGTGACACCCACACTAAAAATCTAATTAAAAAAGCTGCATACCACACATCGCTTACAACCTTTAGATGTGAGTTTAATGTCACAGTTTAGCACATCTTATAGTTCAGAGGTGCAAAGATGAATGCAACAACATCCAAGCAGGCCCATTATTTAATTAGCGAGGAACCCGCCGAGATCACTACACTGACTCGTTCTACGTGACGCGGCAGCGAATATTTATTTTAAGATAGTGCTTTAAAAGAATATTTAAGTAATTAATTATAAATATTATATTAAAAATATAAAATATAAAAAAAATGTATTACACAAATAAACTTGATTTTAGAAAGATCTGCATTTTTCAGGAAGTAATGCCGTTAGAATTCAATTATCTAGAAGTTAAAGTAGTTAAAGTAAGCACGGGAATTATTAACGTCATTAACTGTTAAAAATGCTTTTTATACGGCGTTACAGAGGAAAAGAACTATAAATTCAAGTCATGTGATAGTAACTGTCTACGTATAAAAACTGCAAGCTGTAGTTGAACACGGTAAAAATAACTACCTTTTATTATTATTTACTGTCATTTATCCAGAAAATTTAAATCTTAATATTCAGTAGTGAGTTCTACATTTTGTTTTTTCTAAAAAGTTATAGTTTGTGTTGAAACTGAAACTACTAGGATATTTGTTAAATATGAAGTACATGTGCTATTGCTGAAATGTTTAGATAAGAAACGAAAACACATTTCAAATTAAAAAGTTCTAAACTGATAAAAATTTTTTAAAAAAAACAAAATATTCTTTAAAATAACAATTTTATCTAATTTTCTATTAATTATGAATTTAATAAAATTACTATTCGATATAAAAATATTTTGTTACGTAGAATAAGCAGTATAAGTTTATGATAAAAATTTTGGTTAAAAAAATATGCGTTTTTCATGCTATAACCCATTAAAAATAAATTATTAAAAAGAACAAGCAAAAGAAACTGCGAACAAAAAATTTCACGTCAAAAATTGTTATTATCAATACGCATTTTCTTGACAACGTTGTAAAAAAAACCTAAATAAATAACAAATCCCATTACTCTGTATAAAACAAATTTTTAAAATTATATTGCAATTAACGTATTGATTTAAAATAAAGAAATAAGGTTTTGATTGACGTCCACATATTTTTTAACACACAAATAAATAAGTACGAATTTATGTTTGAAAATATACATATTGCGATTTAAAAAGTTTATTTTTGTTTTTTACTTTGTATAGAGCAACTTAAACTTTGAAATTTTATTTACTCATATTGGTGTTTTCGTTTTATTTTGGTAAATTATGTTTTTAATGAGTTTTTCAGGATATTTGCAAATAGCAGTTTTTCATTAATTTATGAATGTTGTAATTTGTTTACGTTTTATGTTTATTCTTTTTTTTTTGGGATACTCGCGTTTATGCGTCCTAATATACAAAAAAATAATTAACACTTGAATTATAATTTTAAAAAACAGAGATGTATGTAAACAAGTAAATGTAGCAGCATTTAAATTTTACTTATTTTGTAGTAGAATGTACCTTTTTGTTCTGTTTTTCAATTTTAATTATAATTATAATTCGTGTTTTTTTAATTAGTCACTTTCATTTATGTATCATTTAAATTTGTCCTATTATTCTTTTAATTTACTTATTACTCTCTTGAATGTTTTTTAAAAGTGTAATCAGCGGCTTATAATAACTAAAATGAGATATGCATACGCCTATCTGTCGGTTTCCCCACTCTTTGAATTTCTGAAGGTTTCGCTCTATACATTGCCCCTTCCTTTCTCGCGCTTGTTTTTTATTGGCTTGTCTTTTATTTCTTCTTACGTTTCCCCTTAAGTGTAACCAAATATTTAAAACAGATATGTCGCTTAAGAAATTTTATTTCAAAACTGTTTGTGTTTCGGAGACATTACCTAAACATGACAAATATTAAACAAATTACGAACAATTCTATAAAGAGTTTTTTACTTCATGTCTTATTTACATTCACAGCAAAAACCGACAATTGGTCGAGAAACAATCTTAATAACAAGTTTTACTTTAACACTTCATTTTCTTGAGAACAATTATAAACGTAAAAATAAACTCACATTAGAATTATCAATGTGTTTATTTTTATATCAAAAAGGTGTAGGGGTAATTTAAATCCCCGTGTGTAAACGCTAAATAAAATAATACGTACTGAAAGTCGGACATCTACAATAGATATAAAATTAAACAAAGCAAACAGTCTTTATCCGAGCCTTTTGACTAAAAAACTTGGACCTACGGAATTTGCCACATAACTCCAGAAAACGTAAGTTACGCTAAAAGTCAGTACCTGTCAAACCTTAAAAAAACACTTACAAAAAAAAGAGATACTAGGATACGAGTTACTTGGTGCAACGCATTACCAATATTATGGCGTAGCTATATATGTCAAAGAAAATATTAAAAATACTTTTCCAAACTCAACCCAAATGTTATCATAAAAATCGGAAACCACCATCTCAAACACTACTAAACGCATCCTGTTGTATACGTAGGTACCATCACAAACAACGGAAGTACAAAATCTGATCTGATGCGATGCAAACGGCGACGCATTAGCTAAATGAACAGAAAATAAACATATTTACCTTGTCTTTGACTCAAAGAGACAGTTTACCTTTAAATCTGCAGCTTGAAAACGATAATATAACTCTGACTTATACTTCATATTATCTAATCACACCGCCCCTTACTTCCCCGAGAATAGTCCTTCAAGATTTTCCATATCCACCGTCCAGCTATAATCGAAGTGTGGACACAAATCCCCATAATCAGTTTTGTCACAAAATCAACGTAAAATAAAAAAAAAACTGAGCTAATCACTCTATAGACGTAAATAAATGTCTGGGCTATGTAGATACCGCTTATCAGTAAAAATTATTACAGATTTGTAAACGCTATAATAAACACTGACCAAATTCATATAACAAGAGGCAACCAGGAAATACCAGATAATCTGTTACATAGCTTGGATGCCGCTTGAAAACAAAAATGAACGAATACTGTAGAAAATCCCAATTTTTGGAGATCGAGCAGGGAAGCGTTGTCTTTACTGGAAAAACTAGGAATGGGGTTCATATACAGCAATAAAGTCAGCAATAAGACCAAACAGCGTAACTTTACATATTGTAGCAACATCCAAAATACCGAAAAACAAAGCATACACGATCCAGGTAAAACGAAAACTCAAAATCCGAAGAAAGCGAACACTCGTGTCTTTTTTTTAAAGAAGATATTTGAAAACTTCTTAAAGATAGTACATCAAGAAAAGTTTCAGGGTTTAACAATGTGCATTCCAAATTTTTAATGAACTGTGGCTAATCTCTATGCCTCAATTCTTTACGAACATTTTGCAGACTGAGAATATCCCTCAAAAATTTAAACGATCTAAAGTGTTAGTCATACTAAAACCCGGCACGCACTCCAACAACCAAAAAAGATATAAACCAATCGCTTTACTGTTTGTTACCTACAAATTACTAAAAAGACTTATTTAGAACAAAGTCTCCCCAGATCTCAGTTAAACAGGAAGGTTTTTAACCAAAACAAAGCTATGCAGACCGAGTTCTACTACTTACCACCTATATCACAGCAGGATTTCAGAGAAAACAAAAAAGATCCGCTGCATTTATAAATCTTTCAGAAGCATTCGACACAATGTAGAATGAGCTTGATGTACAAAATTCATTTTACAATACCCTGTAAATGAACAGTACGCCTAACAAACAGCATGCTAAACGATCGGATATTTCAGGTACTGATAATAGTTCACCGAGAAAATTCAAGACCTAATTAATGAAAAGATCAGTTCTTGCTCTACTTCTTTAGTCTAAACATCGCAGATATGCCAGAACCTAGTTCAAATAATTTGGCTATAGCTGATGATTCGGTTCTCACTTCAAGGTACAACTTAACCAAAGCACCGAAATATTAAGATGTAATTTAAAAACAGTGGAAAAATGGTATCGCAAATGGCAATTTCAACCTAATGCTTCCAAAACGGAGACTACTTGCTGCACTTGAATATTAAATTAGCAGGACGAGAATTCAACGTATGTTGTGAAAACACTATTCTCACTCATAATAAAATATCATTTAAATAACACTTATCAAAAACTGCTGAAAACTTAAAAGCACGCATCATTATTCAAAAACTATGCGGGTCTTCTTGGGGTGGATTTTAATTTAAATATAAATATTACTCTATCTATCTCTACCTCGTCTACTATTCGGTCGCAAAATCGACAATCGACAATGATAGTAATGAATCGCAAAAAAGTAAAATATGAGCACACAAACTTACCCAACTGACAATTATTCGTCACAAACAGTAGCGTTCACTACTCCTTTTTATTTTATTTAAGAACAAAAATATGCGTTATAGATAAGCTTATGTGCAGTCTAAAGCGTTTTTAATTGCGTTAATTTGTAGACGCAAAATTCATAGCGCACTACGTGTGTTCAACTATATAAGTATTTCTTCAAAATCGATAATGAGACCGGATTACAAAGACAAAGATAAGCAATTATATTTATTTACCTAAATATTTTCAATTATTGAATAACAAAACAATGACTTTCAAACCATTTAATAAACTTGAAATAAATTAGTACGGATTGGTTTTTTTAAATAATACATTCTCTTAAAGAATTTTAGATTTATTTGCAAAAATCAATACTTCTTATAAGCAGATTTTTTCTTTAAATACTTGCCTTTGACATTGTTACATTTAAAATTGTGTAATGAAGTATCTATTATACGAATTTTATAGGATTTTTCCCCAAATTAGCAAAATCTGTATTCAATTCTAACACAGTTTTTGATCAGTGATTGTTGTATAAGAAATGGACAGACGTGGTTCATAAAAGAGTTTAGAACACGAACAGTTGGGCTAAGTGAAGTTCAAAATATTCCAACCAAGATTTCTAAAATATTTGACGCACCGGAAAAAGTTTTTTGTAATTAGAATTTTTTGAAAAAGTTATATGGTATAAATGTATTAAAAACATTTTAAACTTTAATCGGGACTTGGACACAACGCTCACCCGACTATGTAATTCGGTTGTTGTTGTATCAACCTTAGCCACAACGACCACTTTTATTTTAGTCATAACGCTTACTCTGGTCACAACGCACATCGATGCCGATTGATGAGAAAGTTTGACAATAATGTTCACAATTTCTTCAGTGACCACCAATGCAAAATATTATCAAAGTTATCTGTTTTGACAATATTTTAATACAATTTATGCCATTTTCTTTGTAGTTAGTAATTACTGTATTATTTGTGGTTAATATTAGTTATAAGCAAAGCTAAAAACTTTCGAAAAGTATAACGGTTTATAGTTGATGTACTTCTAATGCATTAAACTTACATTTTTTGCCGACGAGGATCTGGAAACTTAAGTTGGGGGTAGCTATGGATCCGTTTAGTAACGCCAGAGAAGCATAAAATTCAAGTCGGAGTACATAGTGCATGACTGCTCTTTACATACAAAATCACAAATCCGGATTCATTTCTCTTATTGTATGCTCAGATGTTATGCATTTTTATTAATATATTGACATAACGGCTGGGGGCAGCTCCAGATGAGTAACTGCTCGCATATATACGCGACTGATTGTTCTAAGAGCTTTAATTTAAACATGTTTAAAGAAAAAATTATTGGTACTGCAAATAGAGCATATTTACGTGTAGAAATATCAGATAATAATAATAATAAGACAGATTATGACAATTTAATTTATGTACATTTTCAAAGGTTATATAGAGTTTTTGGTAAATATACTTTGGTTATTTGTTTAAAACAGTAGTTCCCAAAGTCCTCGGGAATATTCAGGGGACCGTGGTGAATCAGACGTATCTATACAGATTTATACAGGAACGTAATAAAGGCAATACCTGCACCAAATAGTAGATAATATAAACTATAAAAGAGTGGTGTTTCTAATCAACGATTTAGTTCTGTGTTATGCGTGATGTAAAGTGCATACAACAAATGTTTCTAGTCTTGGACAAAAAGATGTATAACTTTTTGTATTGTCACGCACATAGCATACTTTCGTTCCGTAAGTATATTTGAAGCCGCACATTATTGATGAAGAACTTATTCTACGAGATGTAAGTGAGGTAATACGCACCATGTTGCCCAAACCAGCTTTTGATATTAAAAAAAGAATTCCACTGAGTAATACTGTACGAAGAAAAATCGATGAATGACTCAGTGTAAAGAAAACTTTTTATGTGACTACTTAAAAACATTTGAATTCTCTATACAGCTTGACGAGTCAACATTACCAGGAAACAGAGTTTAATTTTAGCTTATATGAGATTTGTAAAAGAAGAACATTTTCCCAAGAATTGTTATTTGCTAAATGTTTGGAAACTTATACAAAAAGTAAAACGTTATTTATTAAAATCAAAAGATTTTTCGATAAAAAAGCTATTATACACTTGACTAATATCATCTCCGTTGCCACTGACGATACTCCGGCAATGGTAGGACGACACCGAGGCTTTCTGGCATACTTTAAACAAGCTATACCAAATATATTATTGGTACATTGTGTCATTCATCGACACTATTTGGTCGCAAAAAACCTTAAGTGAACGTTTGCAAGAATCACACTACATTATATATGATATTATATATTTATGCAGTTTTTCCACTCAGGGGTCCGTGTGTAAGTTTTGACGTGGACTAAAAGAGCTGGGAAACTACTGGTTTAAAATAAGGTAGATTCTCTTAACTAATATTGAATAAAATCAATAGTCTCAATTAGCGCTTCTGATAAATGAATATGCTTCAGTTTTATGAACAAAAGTAATAGTGAGCGTTGTAATCAAAGTGGTCGTTGTGACCAAAAGTAGTAGAAAGTGTTGTGACCAGAATTGACGTTATAGCAAGAAGTTACAGTGGTCGTTGTAGCCAAGATTGACTATTAGTAGGCGCTAAGACCAAAGTAGCCGATACGACAATACTCAAATAGAAAAAAACTCGGGTGGGTGTTGTAATCAGTAGACATTGTAACATATAGCTCTTTAATATTAAGCCAAAAAAATGTAGTTGCCTATTAAGGGTTTAATTTTTATATTTCACTTCGTTGTAATTTACTCATAATGCCTAGCATACAAAATATGTCAATATACACATAACAACCAGGGCGTTATTAGAAGGCGTTAGGAATTTAGAGGACATTATGAATTCATGACGCTCTCTCATAATGTCCTCTTTCAAAAGTAATGTATATTTTAGTAATTTTTGTTTAGATTTTGATGGTAACGAGTTTTCTATTCCGTCTTATGCATTTTTTAAATATATTTGAGCAATTCTTGCAGATACATTTTGATTATAAAATCAATTTGACAAATAAATAATTATACGTCAAATTATGTATTGTTCTAAACTACTAGATATACTTGTAATAAAAACTTAGGTAACTGTTCATTTTTAGTATGAATTTTATATAAAGTAAAAAATAAAATGTGGTATGCACCACAGGCGTTATTGGATGATTACGCCCATCGAGCAACATACGTCTCTCGAACCAAAGGCTGCATTAAGTTCCTCTCCGGGCGTAATCACGGTAACAACGCATTTGGTACATAAATAACTAATAATTTAAAAAAATTGATTATTATAGGAATAGATTTTTATCAGAAAATATTAACGAAAATGTAAAATAGCAACGAAAAAATTTATTTGAAAAGACCCCAGTCAATAAGAATTGTGTGATTAATCATTGTATTACAGCAAATGTGCTTCAAAACTAAATAAATCGTTTTAAACAAATTGTTGTGCATTCAGATACACATCTTTTGATTACAAAATCTGTTGTTTTTTTAGACATGTTTATCTAAAATTAACAAACGTTTGTATTTTTATACATATTTAACCACAAAATAAATTGTTTAATACAATGAATCAATGTTTTACTATGTTTTACTCATGAAGTTGAAATTGAAGGCTCTCTACCGTTTTTAGATATTAGGATAATTAAGCATGACAACACGTTAATAACCGATTGGTTTACTAAACCGATAGCCTCCAATCGTACTATAAACTACTTTTCTAAACATGCTCACCATCAAAAAATAAACATTATAAAGTCTATTAAAAACAAAATAATAAGATTAAGTAATTCCAAATTCCATATAAAAAACCTTAATATACTTAAAAATTTACTTAAAAACAACAATTATCCTAATAACCTGATTAATAAAATTTTGTTTCACGCTAACACCAACAACGGTACTCCATCACCATCTATTCAAAATAATTCTATCTGTAAATTTTCTAAAATCATTAACGTTCCTGGTCTTACTAAGAAGCTGATTCCTATTTTAACAACGTCGGACCTTAAAATAACAACTTATAATAACAATACTATTTACAACATCATTTATTCCAACATTAAAGATAAGACCAAGTTATTAGACAAACATAATGTTGTATATAAAATCGATTGTATGGATTGTAATAAATGTTATATTGGTCAAACAAAACAAAAAAATATTAACAGAATTAAGAACCACCAATATGATTGCAAAAATAAAAAGGCAGAATCAGCTTTTGCTCTCCACCATATTAATTTACAACATAATTTTGATTTTAGTAATCCTTCTATATTAGATGTGGAACCGAAATTTCATAAAAGATTAGTTGCAGAAATGATATTTATCACAAAACATAAGAATAATGTTAATTTTAACACTGATACTAACAACCTTAGTACAGTTTATAATAACCTTATCTCTAAAATTTCCTAGACCTTGGGTATGTTTTGGGTTATCTTTATATTTCTGATATTTTGTATCACACGACCATAAAATTGTTTGTTAGTGATTTAGTTTGTAGAGGTTTCGTGTAATTTACTTTAATTGTTTTTTTGTTTTTTGTTATTTATTAATTTTATATTTATGACGTTGTTTGCGGACCAGTCTACTTTGTATTTGTTTTCCGTAAGTAATCATCTATAATTATAAAATAGCATTTATAATAAGTAGAAGAATAGTTTGTAGCTCTCACCGGATTGTAACTGCCGTTTTCACTTATGTTGTTTTCTTTTTAAAAAATTCAGTTGGCCTGAAGAAGTGGACACAACCGTTTCACGAAACGTCGCCATAAGAAAACTCATCAAGTAGTTTTTATAGCCACTACTAACATAAAGGGTTTACCAATCTTAGTTGAACAATGAATCAAATAACATGAATTTTAAATGATGGTTTATACAGTTCGTTATCTTTAAATATAAATGCAATGCTTTGATAGTTTTGTGGGATTGTTATGTTTGCACTGATTTAGGTTGATGTTGAATTACAACATTTAATACTTATCGTCTAACAAAATAATATGCATTAGAAAAAAAAACACGTTTTTTAAGAAAAAATATTTTTTTGTCTTGATGGAAAATAATTTCGAATAAATAAAACTACTTTTAATTTAACACAGTTTATAATTACAGATGTGGTCATTTTACCATAAGTATATAAATCAAAACAAAACCATAAACGTCCAAATTTTAATTAGAGGATAAAATAATTGATATTAATTTCGAGTAGATGTTTCTTATACCGGTAAAGATACATTAAAAGTACTGGTTAATAACAAGTTATTAAAACTTCGTTGCTGGAAACACATTAAATTGGAAAATCTATTAGCTGAATGAAAACCTAATAATGGACGACGCCTAAAGTAATGACCAAATGACTACATCAATTAAACGAAAAGACAAAAGAAAAGAATTTAATCAAACCTTGATAATGCAATATTACGTAAAAACGAAAAATTGCAAAGTATAAAATTTGTGCTAATTGTACTAGACGAATCGACCTTTCGATTAAATTTAATTTAAGAAAGATTATCTTTGTATTTTATATCGCCGGAACTGTCACAATTCAAATTTATTTACATTGATAATAGACAATGTAACCCAAAGACATTTTTAATTTTATTTATGGATCAATTCTTATTACTACGAGTTTTTTTATGTGTACTGTTGTAGAAGAGTTTGTATCGCTTGAAGTTAGAAAATCTAATAATGACTTACCTCTTCACCCTTGTTATTACGATAACGAATCCATTTGGACAATCTCGGTCTAAAGTACTCGAGCATATAAGCCTCCGCGTACTCAACTCCTTGTCCATTTCCAAATCGACCCTGTGTACCGGTAGCAGTGATCATATGTATTGTCTTTAAATCAATTTGTAGCCATTCTTCAGGTTCGGTCGTTGCCTGTTTCGATGGACACCACGCTCCGCCGTTCTTTTCAGTACGCACCCTAGAAACGAAGAAAATAATTAAATTATTGAAAATCTAAAAAAGTTGATATTAGTTACTCTGTCGCGATCTAAACGATTAATACACGATAATAATTGCAAAGTTTTGTGCTTGTGGAAAAAGTTGAATTCAACTTTAAAGTTCAATTTCTCGCTCTCGTTTCTATCGGCGTTCAAAGTGTGGGTAGCCCCCTTTTAATAGTCACTTATAAATCATAATTGAATCAAACAGTAATCCATTTGTATCACTCGCCTTCCTACATCGAAAAGTTTAAATTAAAACCGGATTATACAACGGAAGAATCGAGATTTTTTTTCAATTCTTTCGCTTTCCATCTCATATATAATTTTGTCGTATTAGGAGTTATTGAACTGTAGATCTATTGAATTCAAGACTATTGTTGAATTGTGATTCAACAGCACCAGTCTACCCTAATATAGTCAAACTCCCTGAACGATGTATTTATATTCAGAATACGTTCTTTCTGTTAAGAAAAGAATGACGTGAAAATGACTATAATCGCAATGTAAAACATAGAAAAGCACAAAAGGATGTAACGCAATTCTTTGTTTATACAACGCGACGCTGTACGTGATTGTCATTACTTGCTCGTATTTACTTTTATTTGCGTGATTAATACCTGAACGCATTTAACATTATCTCTCTTTACATAAAATGCTTTGAATGCTTTTATATATCGTCCTTAAACGTTGGTCCCTTATCTATATTGCTAGAAACGTTTTTATTATTTATATTAATGGCGACATTAAAAAATACAATAGAATTGTATGTATATGAGCTAAATTATACTGTTTAAAGAAACAGCAATTTTAAATTTAGAAAAAATGGTAGTTTCATTAATGCAAATATAAAATAAGAAATTATTCATAAAAGTCCCAAATGACACGAATAAAAAAATGCCAAAGTAGGAAGCCCAGGTTGCTAAAATTACAAATACAAGTTGTCATGCTTATTCCAGAAAAATTATGAGACTTATTATCGGTATTATTATTATTATTACATTTGTAATCATTATAAAAATTCCGCAATTATCCGCCGTTTTATTTAAAAAAGGGGTAACTTAGTAGTGGTCCCATTTCAACTTGATCAATTACTTTTGATGGAATCCATGAGAAAATGATCAAACTTTCAAAGTTACATCGGCATAAAATTCTCTTACACGATGTGCATTCTCAAGGTTTTCAGAGACTATTGTTAATATTACTAAAAACAGAGAATTTCAATTCTTAAGAGTTAAGCCTAATCCTAGGTCAATGTCATACACGGCAACTTTCAAAATTTACACACGACAAATTCAATTAGAACACGTCGTACACGTTCTATCGATCAATCACTACTGAACCGCGGGCTATAACAGCGAAAACCTTTTTGCACGTTAAATCTGCATATAACAATCTCGTAGTGGAGATCACGACGTCACGTTACAATGCTCTGCTACATATAAGGCATTAGCTCTTATAATTATAGCCCGAACATAAAGAAATATCTATTTAATTTATGTTATTTTGAACGACGACCATATCAATTTAACGTTTTAGTGTAATAAAAAGTAAATAATACCTATCTTCTGTAAACATCTTTAAATACTTTAATTCATTATATTTTGTACCGTTTATGGTTTTAATGAACGTCTGGAGGGCTCGCGTTCTGGAGCCCTTATACACCAGCCGGCACTGATTAATAGTATATTAAATAAGGTTATTTTTGTATGTCACTAAAACAATTTATATTAAACTCCCCCAGGTAACGTATCGCTTAGAAAGGATTGCCTATAGTAAAATATTAAAAATATAGTAATTGTGTCGTAAATTTTTTGTGGATTAACTAGACTACGTCGGTTAAACTTTTCCTCTAATTTAATTATTAGTTACACTGGGTGGGATGCGATCTCATTACTACTACTTATACTTTTCTTTGATTTTTGACTTAGTTGCTTATAGCTTGATGAGTTTATAGAATTTCGTCATACACGTGTTAGCAGATTTCTGATTTGGTTGGCTATTTCGATTCGTTTATTGTGTCTCGTAGTGTGTTAGATATGTATTCTTCAAATGAAGAACCACCACAACTTACTTCTTAAGATTCTGATTCATAGCGAATCGGAATGTGATTTTTTCAAGATTAAAGTTATTGGGGTATTTGATGATTTCTATGCTTCCTCGGATATTCCTATTGAAGATAGATTTAATAGTAAAATCCTCTCTTTGGTTCCCGGTTATTACTCCTTTATCGAAAACACGCCCCTTTTTGACTGTAACCCAATCAATGTCGCGCTTAACCAACCGCGAGAATATTCCTTCATATACGGAAACTACGAAGTAAAACGTTGGCAACGTTACAACAATGTCACGGTCTAAACCCGGAAAACGTTTTTATCTTAGTATAGACTCTTGTCGTGGAAATCGTTGGTATTTCAAAACTCTTCTTGTTTTTAGGACAAACTAAAGGTTTTTGCATTCTTGGAAGGATTTTGCAGCTCTGTTGAAATTGGAATTTCTTCTTGTAGATTATGACAATTGTGTAATGGATACTATTTGCAATCGTACGTTAAAAGCTAACGGTATGTACGTCGCCACCACCTGTTTTTACAATTGTTAGAACCGGTCTATGATCAAATAGAAATAGTAGTTTCAAACGACCAACGTAAACTAATTACTCACGATCATCACGTCCATTCCACTTCTGGTCATCGTAGTGTTCCAAGACGTTATTTCATCTTCAGCGTCATTTTTTTGGCGTCATATAAGACCTAAAGTAACAGAGTACGTTCGCTACTGTCCGGTTTGTCGATCGCAGAAAGCGTTTAATTTAGATCGACAACGCGATCGTGTTATCGCTGGGTTTTTATTGCCTGCCCATTCTCTTCAAGCAACAAGGACTTCTAAAGAGCGTAGTCCTTTTAAACATGTGGAAGCTATTTTCCTCTCGTCGACACCTACTCGTTTCGACATTTCTGCTTATGCTGTTGTCTCCTTCTAATCGTTCTCTTCTGTTTTATCGGCGTCGCAAACATTGTTAGTTCTACTTCACTTTTTGGCTTTTGGTTATTGACTTCTGTGTTTGTCTCTTGATTTTGGTGGCGCGAATTTGAATTCGTCGTCGAAATCTTGTTGGTTGTTGGCTATCTATTTGTTTTCTCCCATTTTACAATTACTGAAATTCTTTTTTTTTTGTTAAATTTGTGACAAATTTCTTATGGCTTCTTTCATCTCCATCTTACTTCAGGACAGACTACCTTTCTATCTGTATATAGTTATATAGGCTTAGTGGGCTTTTTTAGTACGTTATATTTTTGGGACAGCATTTAGTACATATTCGTTCAATGGCTTCTGCATTTCTGTTTTTTTTTACTTTCTATCTTCTGCTGGTTGAACACTTTCTTTCTTTTCTTTTGGTAAATTTTCTTTTTAGTGTTCACTGCAACATTGCTTCTTCTCTTTTTAGTTTCCTTCTAAGCTTCTGCTTTTTCTTGCTTTGTTATTTAGTTGGTTTTTGGTTTTGTTGGTTTAAAACTTGAACAGGACTACAAAGTCGTTTCTTGTATTAAAAGGATTCCCTGAAAACACTATCAGTCCTGAAAAATCCGAGGTCATAAAAACCTCGATACTTCGATGGATTGACAATTTGGAGATGAGACAAGCTTCTCCGCGTTTTCAGGAATGTACCTATAAAAGGGGATTTTTGAATATAACGTGCGCAAACAAAGCAACTAGAGAGAGGCTAGTCGGCATATCAAATATTAAGAAACCACTGGAAGAGGATAGAGAACTAGAGATTATTTATCTCAAAGACCTTCCTGCACCCAAGAAGGTTATCACTTGGGTCTCGGGAACAGCACTAGAACCGGCACCCTATTGAAAAGAACAACATCAGTATCAAAACGTGGCGTTTGGTTAACTCTAAACCAAATCCTAAAAGAACCCGATACGTCCTGTTTATAGACAAGGCGTCCTGGAAGAAGGTGGAAGCGTCAACCAACCAATTGCACTTTGGATTTTCAAGGATTTACTCTCCGAACGCTGGCCGACTCCAAAAAGGATCGCAGAGAACCGGATGCTACAAGGAATGTCCACGAGGCAATGGATGTAAATCCAGAGCCAGAAAGAACTTGCTGACGGCAAATCTAATGCTGAAAGTGGTTCAGATAAACATACATCACTGTAAGGCAGCCTCAGCGGCCCTCAGTGCTTATATCGTGACACACGATATTGACATTGCCCTTGTCCAGGAGCCATAGATCCACAAGGAAACAATAAAAGGGTTAAAATGTCCAGGTAGATGGCTGCTTGCGGCCCAGCTTGTGCACAACTCTCGCACATGCATTATTGTAAAAAATGCACTAAACTTAATGCCATTGTAGGATTTATGTTCTAGAGACCTAATGGCAGCTAAAATATCTGTAGTAGAGGAAGGCAACCGGAGGAAGTTCATTATCGAATCCGGTTACCTTCCCTACGACCAGACAGGATCACCGACGCCGGAGAAAATCCACAGGCTGATTAACTTGGATCCGATGCTAATGCACACCACACTTTGAGGGGAGCATAAACACAAATCTAAGAGGTAAAAAACTTTTAGAATTTATTTTAAAAGGCAATATAGACATAATAAATAACGGAGATGCGCCTACGTTTATAACCGTGTCGTGCAGTGAAGTCATTGACCTTACGCTTGCTAATCCAAAAGCGAGCAAAGTTTTAGAAATGTGGCATGTATCAAATAAACTTTCTTTATTTGATCATAGATACATTCGATTCAACATTGAAGCAGAACGGGAACTCGTAATGGAATACAGAAACACGAGAAAAACCGACTAGGATTTGTTCAACACTTTAGCGGGCTAAATCAGGGACTGTCCCACAGTTGCAAGATCAACGCACGAACTAGAACTAATGACGGATAGTATTGTTAATGCATTAAAATCCGCATTTGAAGCAAGCTGCCGAAAAACTGTCAAACGAACCCCCAAGAAGATAACTTGGTGGAACAGGGAGCTTGACAAAGCAAGGGCACGCACCAGAAGGCTATTTAATATAGTCAAATAAAGCGGAGACTAAGATGAATACAAAACCAGCCTCGCAACATACAACAATGCCATTAAAAAGGCAAAGAGACACTAATGGAGAAGGTACTGTAGAGGCGTAGAAAACTAACCTAAAAGTTCTCGACTCCAAAAAGCTCTGAGCAAAGACTGCACGGGAAACATTGGTTTTTTGCTGACCGAAAACGGAAAGTTTACAGACCCGGTTGAAAGTACTTAGCAAGAACTACTGCAAAAATACCTGGGTTCGTTTTTAACTAAAGTTTCTAAGCACCAAGATCTAGAGGTACCAAACAGACGGGCAGCCAAAAGGAACTGGGACGAGAAAAATAATCAATACGTTTAAACCCTTTCAGTCTCCAGGAGCCGATGAAATTTATCCCATCATGCTGCAAAATTCTCAGAGCCAGCTTAGCACTTTCGCACATACCAAACAGAGAGATCTACGTACGCCCAGGCAGAATCCTACAGACCAATCAGCTTAACTTCTTTCATCTTAAAACTACTTGAAAAAGTAGTCCACAGGTATATACAGGACGAGGCACTAAAAGCTTCGCCTCTGCACCGAAACCAGTATGCTTACTAATCTGAAAAATCTTGCGAGCTAGCAATTCACCTTGCAAGGACAATGAAGAAGAAAAGAATCACACCTCTAGACCGAAACTGGGTCAACTCAATGCTCAGGAATTGGACGGTAACAGCTACTTTGTACAGTAGCTCTGTGAGAGTCAAAGTGGCTGGCGGATGCCCACAAGGCGGAGTGCTATCACCCCTACAAGAACTAGAAGACGGCGGGGTATTTGCTTTAAGATACGCCAACGATCTCACCATTATCACAAACGGGAAGTTTGGGGGAACTGTATCGAACATAATGCAAAGTGCACTAAACACCGTCGAAAAATAGTGCAAAAAAGAGGGACTATCAGTGAACCCAACTAAGACGGTAATTGTTCCATTTACCAAACGACGGAAAACGGATGACATAAAACTACCTACGATGTACGATGTTACGCTCTCGATGACAAACGAAGTCTAATATCTGGGACTTACTCTTGATACTAGACTGACTTTCAATGCTCATCTAGAAAAAGTCACAACAAAGGCCATTAGGGTGCTTAATACAACTAAACAGATGGTCGGGCACACATGGGAATTGAAACCCACAATGACCAAATGGTTATATACTGCGGTAACAGGACCCATCATCACATACGGCGCGCTTGTATGGGGTGACAAACCAACCTGAAAAGCACAACTGCAAAGCTAAGCAAAGTACAGAGAATGGCATGTCTACTAATAACAGGAGAAATGTGAACCACGCCCACAGCAGGCATAGAAGCACTACTTTTGCTTCCACCATTACACCTAGTTGTAATGATGGAAGCAAGACAAGCAGCATACAGGGTGCAGATTAATGAACATGCGTCAATTACCGAAAAAAACAAACCCGGTATATACAACGTGCTGCGTGAAGAAGCAATCTTAACTATGAGATCCAACTTCACAAAAAATTATCACATTTAAAAAAAAATTAAAGTGATAGCGTCACGAAATTAGTGGACAAAAAACATTTACTCGGGCGCGGTTAAAGGAACTATCTGGTAATACCGGAGCAGGAGTATATGGAGGCAAGCACCATAAGAAGCAATTTTCGCTGAGTTTGGGTAAATATGCATATGCTTTCAAGCTGCTGCTACTGACTGGTGTGTCAGGAACATTATCGACTAGAAATTATACACAAATGCGCCGATATCGATCATGTCTGACAATCAAGCAGCACTACTAGCGCTAAGATCACTAGTAATAAAATCCAAACTGATTATGGCATGCATAACCAGTCTGGAAATATTGGCAACTCGCCAACCAGTGCAGCTCATCTGGATACCAAAAGACCAAAACGTAATGGTTAACCTAATGATAGACGCACTAGTAAAAAAGGGCACAACACGGAGATATATCGGACTTGAACCCGTTTTCGGAATTGCATACGAGACCTGAAATGAAACAATTCGTAGCAAACTTGCAGCAGAGCATAAAAAACTATGGAAAAACTCTTCAGGAGTGAGGCACACAAAACTCTTCCTTACAAAGCCACAATTAAACACTCAAACTGCACTATAAAAGCATGAGTCGACAAAAATTAAGGAAACTCACGTGACTAATTACAGGGCACTGTGGCCTTAACAAACATATGCATAAAATGGGACTGCAAAGTAGCCCTCTATGCCGCAGATGCTTGGAGGACGACGACATTCCGCAGCATCTGCTGTGCAAATGCGAAGCGTATCAAATGCAGCGCAGAAGGATTCTCGGAAAACCAAAGCTAACCGATCATGAATTGAAAAGCCTCTGGACTTCATGGACGAAACAGAACTGACGAGGGAGTAATAAATCAGAGGTGCACAAAAGGACGAAGGAGATCGCAGTGCAGGGCCGCTAGACGAACCACCTCTTAAATTAAATAATAAATAATAATACCTAAGATTGTATTTATCCGGAGGGAGATGGCGAAAATGATGAATATTTTGATAAAATCTATGACAGGTATAACGTTGTTTTATACTTTTATGCTAAATATTGAAAAAAAACATTCAATTTATTTGTTTGTGTATAACCAAATTTTCAAAATTCTAATTTATAATAGCTTAAAGTAAGCTTGACGAATATTTTCATATCTTTTTGTCGCAATAAACAAATTACTAACAATCATTTACTTTAGTAACAAATGTAAACAATAATAATTATCAAGTAATGTTAATTTAAAAATCGCTTTCATTGTTTTGAAAGTTTATGTATGTATAGTTTTTGTTGGGTAATTTGTAGTTAGTTAGTATATCTTAATTTGCATTGACGTTTTATACAACCTTTTAATCCTCGTTCAATGGCATTCATAAAATGTTGAAAAAAGTCGTTGTTTACTGTTACAACTCAGCAGCACTTAATTTACGCAACCTTTAAGCATTGGGCAATTCGATCTACCCTTTTAACATCAAACCCCATTTTATTTTATTGGAACAAAAGCTAATGATATTTACGCTAAACGCAGCAATACGAACGAATATGGCAATATTAGAATTCGGCGCCAAATAAATAACGACAGCGTTATATCCTTCATATAATTTATATACTTACATAATTTTAGTTTTTTGGTTTTAATAAGCAACGACTCGACACAATTCTTTCTTTGAAACGCGCATTTCTATTGATAAAAACTAAAAAGAAAATAAGCCATTCAAAAATAAGTAAATATTTAGTTGAAAATGTGTTTGCCTTTGGCAATATTCAGAAGACCTTGCTGAAAGAATCAATGAATAATGGATGGAAATTCTCTAGAGGCCATTCTTAAAGTACTTCTGGGAGAAAACTTCACCACTGCACTTTTACAGCATCACTTTTTTTCTTGTTATAGTTGCAAAGGAAATTCTTCACAAAGTATAAAGTAATCTATTGACTCTTAAGTCCCGTCTTGGAAATCGCCAGTTTTTGTTAATTTTGTCTAAAGTAATCAAAAGACTTAAGGTTAAATAAATTTACAATTAAAAACAAAAACTTTTTAGCGCTTTAAGACACGCTTATTAAATTATTAAAACGCTTTACAAATTACAGGTTATCAAATGTAGATTGAGTTATAATAAATAATGTATCCGAAATGTTTATTTTTTTATTGGTCAAATGCCGTTGCAACATGTAAATTTTATTATAAATATAATTATGTTGTGCGTAGGCTGCGAAGACATCAATAAATTATTTTCGGAGAGTATCTGCCAGCAATGTAATATTAATTAATTCAATTATTCAAATCAGGTCGGTCGTGACTTACATTTTGGATTAGACGATTCAGCAACAGTAGGTTCTACGTTTTACACAAAATTGATTTCTGTGCCGAGCAACACCCTATACGCGTTTACCAAAAACTCATGTATGTTTAAGTTTAAAGTGTCAGGGGTCTACGTAGTACATAATACATGCTTTGCATCTTACGATGTTTTATATTACACAAGGCGCCTGAATATAAACGTAAAAGTAGCGCATACTCTATTATACATTTTTATTTTAAAATTCATAATATTACATGGTTTTATTTAAGTAAGTGTTATGTAAGTACGATCGATTATAATCGTGTATTTTTTGATACCGATTTCTAAAGCAAATGTACAAACGTTGTGTACCAACACTAACACAACAGTTATACAAGACAGGATTAACCTAAATTATTTCAAACGCCAGTTTTCGAAATTAAATGTAAACATTCTACAAACAGCTGTGCTGAAAACAAAACAACAATAATGGTACCGATAACAAAGTAAACAAAAATTGTAATTTATACAAAAAGCTGAAGAAGCGCGTTTGTAAATATTTAATAAAGAAACAAAATAAAAAGTAAATTGTTGTTACAAACATCGAATTTAATGTATAGTATAATAGACAGAGTAGAAGGTGGAAATAACTAAGTTAAAAAATTTTGTATTATTTATCAGCGGGGTTTGCAGTGTTTGTTGTCTTTATTCTAATTTTGTTTGCCATTTCTTTACAATCATTGTATGATATAATCTTTTTCCTTTAGCTAAAATTTTTACGTAGGGTGGTCCGTTAGTGGGCCAAAATATTAAATGAAATAATTGAAAAAACTTACTTATTGTAAAACAATTCTCCTATTAAAGATTATGGAATCAATTTTCCGAATGACTGCTTCAGGGTCCAAACTTTTTGCCAAAATGTTTTCAATGTTTAGAATAGCTAGGTGCTTCAATCTTTCGTCACTCATTTTATTACGAAGACACGTTTTCAAACGTCTTAAGCAGGAAAATGTACGCTCACAGCCCGCACTAGAAACAAGAATAGTGATAGCCGTCACTGTTAGTTTATAAATTTCGCCCTTGTTTATATACATTATAGTTAGACAATGAGATAGCTTTATATGAAAACTGATTTTTTCTACGACTAACAGATAATACGATACATTGTATGTTTAATTGCGATTAGGCAACGTTGTGCATTGTGATTGTCTAATTTCATTCCCGTACAGGTAAAAGTCATTTTCCGTCGATCGTTTATTAATACTTGTATTAACGTATAATAATGTATCAAAAGTAGTGCGGTAATAGCCCCTATTACCGCACTACTTTTAAACCAATGAAATCAACGAATTTCTATTAACGCTCGATTTTTTCTAACCAATAAAATCGTAGAAAAGAATTACGATTTTTATGAGGTTACGTATATTGTATTAGTTAACGTTTTAAAATAAAAAATAAATACAAAAATTCACCCGTGCATTATTATAAGTAAACATTTCCAATGATTGTAGGTTAAGTAACCTGATCACTAAAATGAAAACAAAATAATATACTTTGGAGTTATCAAGATGCTAAAAGAAACTGATAAATAAAGTCCTTATTAACAATAATTGTGGTCTACATCATCTGACTATTTTATGAGCACACAAATTGTCAATTGGTTTTTATCGATGATTTTTAGTTGCATTTACGGAGCCTTCCTGATATCAAAGTTGTGATGTTTGCGTGTTATATAAAATGGTATATAAAAATTATTATAAACAGATTTTAGTTTATTACATAAATAACAACGTATATTTTGTATAAACCAATACTTATCATATAACTGTGTTGTAGTGATACTCGTGTACTTCTTTTGCATACATACCGAAAACATTACGTATTTATAAAAATAAGACACAGAGCATTGAGTTATCGTTATTTTCTTCGACATTACCTTCTTCATCTAAGCAACTACTTCTCTGCTATTTGCACTAATTTGTAAAACATGCTTTGCTAAACTACATATGAACTTTTATCAGATTCAAATTGTATCGATAAGTTAGTGAACAGCATTTTTATAGTAAATCATAAACTAAAGAGATTTACTAAACAATTGTGTTACTAAAATTCAGCTTTTTGCATGCTGTTCATTTAAAAACTACAATGTGGCACAATATGTTATGGTTAATATGACAAATCTATAATACGAACAAACGATTATGAATTTCTCGTGTGTACATACCAGATTTTTTTCTTTAAATTGCCATTACGTAAATATTGTTATAAACAAAAGTAACACAACAATCAATATAGAAAATATATATTTAATTTATAAGTAGGTGAACTAGTTTCTTCTCTCTAAAGCCATCATTCGAAACCCCCATCATTCATTAGCGACAACACTAAACTATAATTCATGGCATTTTTTGTACTCAAACCCAATCTGTCGTAAGAATTTGTTTATGACATCTGGTTCACCGTTGTAATTAATATTCACTTACATTTTCCAAACTAAAATGTTTATTGTTAAAACTTTCTTATCTACAGAAGTAAATATGTATTAAAATTACCATTGTTTTTATCGTAGATTTTTAATGTTTCCTGGTTAGCCTATAGTTTTATTCCTAATAACAATATTCGTCATTGATGAACCATTTTTAAATTTATAAACACTTTATTTGCTTTATAAATAATTTTGATTTGCTTTTTACATCAAGTGCAGCTTCTGTGTACAAAGAAAACAATGCCACGATTACCTTTCGGCTGATAAAGAAAACTTTTTAATGTTTCGAGATGTAATTTTCTTCGATTTTCTAGCATACTGTTAATCACATAAAACTAAAAAAATTGATCAAATCATTGATATTTTCAAAACTAATTATAATCAATCCGATTAAAATTTAATTGACGCGTTGAGGTTATACAGCATTCCCATTACTTAAAAATCCCACTACCGTTGATACAAAAATAAAACAATTGTTCAGTAGATAAAATTATAAAATTATAAGTAAATGCAAAAAATTAATAAGATACGATCGACGGAAAAACTTAAAAACCAACTTGTTTGATAATATACAATTAATAATCTCGACAACATTAACGCTCTCGCTCGCTGCGCTCGCTCGCGCGTGAAAATGTCTCGATTATGAATTGCCTTCATTACCAACCTTGTTGGTTAAATAACTATTCCGTACAGGTCAAACCTATTAACGTACAGGATAATGAATTATGAAAACATAATTTAGAAGACTTTTACAAATACTTTCTGCATCACAAATTATGAAATTTGAAAACGAAATCATTGAGTGTCATCTATAAGGTATTGCATTAGTTTATAGCGTAAAATAAGTGTTTTATAAATTACATATTTTAGGTTATATTCGTAAACGTTGACGTTTAGTGGTGACTTTCTTGTAATGAAATATAAATATATGTTAGAAGTTCAAGGTAATTAGAACAAATAAAGACTTCTAATTTGCAACCCAACTACTTATTTTCTTGCAGGGTTTTCTTTTGATGGGAAGGAAATATTAAGAGTATTTTACCAGATTTTTGCAGTGTTATAAACAGATTAAGTAATTTAATCCTTAAAATAAAATTACTTATTTTATGATAACATGCTCAAATTAAGTTAAAGAAGTTAGTATTTATTAGAACATTTATCAGTTTTTTAAACTGCATGACAATTCAGAAGTATCCAATTATCTTTTGGTGTTCATCGATAGTTGCAAGATATCAAAATGTTTGTTCCGCACATGCCTGATATCTGTTTGTTATTATTTATCCTTATGTTAATGCAGTTTTCATAAGTATTTATGTATACTTTTACTACATATTATATTATAATCTTGTAAAAATAATGTATTGGCACATTGTCGCTACCTTCTTAAAAATATAATCACAAACACTTTGGACTTACGTTTTAATAAATAACACAAGATAAACATAAATACAATCAATTGTTACAAGACTAATGCAAACCACTAGTTTATACATTGAAAAAAATATTATTTAGATGCAATTATAAGCAAAAGCACTGAATCGCTAGTTTCTTTTACCTACAATGTGTTTTGTTAACAATTAATTTCTCATATTTAAACTAATTTTTCAGTAAAAATTATTACAGCATATTTGATCCATTAGAATAATTAACTATTTTGCATTTTCTAAAAGGTATTTTTTTCAATTCTTTAACTACGATGTTCTTATTACCTTCTTAGTTCGGAAAGCTTGATTCTTAAAAATAACACCTATTAATTACAAATTATCTATAAACATTTACAAATTTACCTTATTTGCTTTGTAAGTCACATCCACATGTTATTTGGTTGAAGCTTCTAGGAAAAACTATCACATATCAACATTTGTCAGAACTTGTCGACATTGTTAACGATTCAGGCTTTGCATGAATAGATTTCTTTTATTTACTGGCAGCAAAAGCAAAATCTTGTCATTGAATCATTAGTACTTTTTAAACTAATCTAGCTCATTCATATTACGTTATGCTTGAAATTAATGTATTAAAAAATTCAAATACTAAATGATTTGAAGCTCATTAAAATTGCATGCCTTTAAAGCAAGTAAATTATACTCACCATTTCATTAACTAGAGATGAGTAATAAAAGAAGAATAAAATAAAAGTAACAGATAACTAATAGTATAAACGCTGTCAAGTTGACATAAAATAAATAAATACAAGTTTTGACATAATTTTTTTATTGATTTTAGGTATTACTAATACAAATTTTTAAATTAGTTTATTTATTTTCTGCGTTATTTTTTTCGTAAAATTTTGTATAACTTTTGATTACTAATTAAATATAAAATCGTAGAAAAAGTATAGTGTATACTATTCATGTTAGTCAAACCGTTTTTTGTTATTAAAAGATTGCAAACGATGGCGGCACAAGTAAGCTACTTACACACGCTATTAGTTTGGACATACGTGCAAAGCAATGTTTTACCAGTTAACTTGCTTTGATTCTTAAAACTCGGAGTTTGCAAAAATAATTCGTACACTTTAATTTCTGTTTATAAACAAAATATAGAATGAATAAAATCCTGCAAACGTTTCTATAAAATTATAATCGGTTGAGTGGTTTGTTTCATTTACTTTGTTTAATTTTCTTTTCAAGCCGGAAACCAATGAAGATGTGCTAATTTAATTTTTTTAAAATTTTTATACTACTCAAAAGGCACATAAAATATTAATATACAAGCTTATTAGCAGCTTAGATGTATATTTAACAATAAACACAAGGCGATTCTTCAATGATTCGGACTTCAGAACCAAATTAATGATTTAAGTTATTGGATTCACGGATAATGTTTTCAATCGGGTAATGTTATCACTTTACTAAAGTAACAATCCGGACGCATGCTAGTACATAGAAAAAACGCATAATTTCGGTTTATGTTATCAATTTATTCTCAGGTTTGTTTCTATACATTTTTTTTAGCTGAATTTTCACAATACGCTTGCTTAGAGTGAAAAATTTTATCATTGTACCCTAAAAATAGTTTTTTTGCATATTTATATTATTTTTGCATTGCTATTTATTTATTTAAATAATTTGACTGATTAACAAAACTGTACTTTCGCCTATGTATTTTATATAGCACTCGCGCGTGCACGGGGTACAGGAAATCTAAAAAAATATTAGTTGTAAGAACACAAAAATGTGTTTCTATGAAAGAGGAATGTTGTCAGCATCATGTAAGGTATTTTAAAATCTTTAAAAAAATATTCTTTATGCATAAAAAAAAGGTCACAAAGTAAGCAATCTTTTTCAATGATACTTTTCTACTTCTTTTGTAAACTATGCTTATACTATTGAAAAGAGGAATTTATAAAATAGCTTAGGAGAAGATGTAAATTGTTTACTTTCATTTGAGGGTTTACTTTTGTAGTTACGTTAGGTAGTTTTCGAGTAGTTAATTAAACATATAAAACGCCAACTTCAGTTAAAAAGTAGCTACCGATACACAAAATTTTAATTTAGCAGCAATAATAAGTTCATCCATTATAACGCAGATGGCGCTGTAAACAGTCGATCACGCGCCTTGGATATTATATTCCGGTACTTATCTTTATTAGTAAAAATAAACTTTGATCCGTAGCAGTATGTTATTATACAAGATCTCAATTTATTTTGAGTTTACATTTTTAACAATTTACAATACGCGCATTTAGTAAACACGTCACAATTAAGTTCAGTCAAGATCTTCGTTGCAAACAAAGCTAAATTTTAACGTGATTTTGAAGACATTGATTACAATTTATTTCGAGTTTGCATTTTTAACAATTTTAATGTAGGAATTGGTATTTCTGTATACTAGTATAATACAAGAAACCTATTTTTATTTTTGTTAGAAATAAAAGAAAATATAGTGCACGCCGCTTATTGGAATTACGGATAATGTTATCAATCGGGTTAATGCTATCAGATTATTAAAGAACAAGCCGGACTTATAATACTACATAGAAAAAACATTGTTTATAGTAATCGTAATTTCGGTTTATGTTATCAATAGTGTCCGGATTTTAGGTAAAATTCCTTTTTATTTGGACATAAGGCCAATGTACGAAAGCTATATATTGGTTTAATACATGCAAAATAAAACGTTTTGGATAATTTTTTTTAGGTCCTAAAGTCCTAAATCAATGTTATACGTCCTAAAACATCGTTTGTATCCTATTTTAGGTCCTAATTCCATTTAAAACAAAATTTGAACTAAACTAATAAGAAAACTTATTTTTGCTGAATTATCGAATGTCCTACTAATACTATGTACATCATTAAATACTTCCTATTTTGTCATGTCGTTATGCCTTCCTGTTATGTGGCGCTGTGTCTTCGGTTCGATTCGTTTTGTTAATTTGTTGGCGGGATCCACAGTGAATCTTCTCATAAACGTGTATTGTGAAGTAACCTTAAATACACAAATGCCGAAGGAAAAGAATAATTTTGAAAATAAAGTAAGCCTGTGGCTGAAAAAATTTGGCAGCAGCTACGACAATGGAACTTACCAAGTATTTGATACACAAAAAAAAATGTTGTTCTGCAAATCTTGCGTGAAAAGTGTAAGTATACGTATTATATTAATTGTAATACAGTGATGTGAATTGATAGTAAAATATTAATATTTGTTATTCTCTTAGGGCCAACTGCACCGCTTACGTTTAACGTTTAAGTGCTACTTAACATTTTAAGTGAAGTGCACCAATGTTTTAAGGTACCCTTAACCCATAAACCACCTTAAAATTTTAAGTGTCAGAATTGTGAGGCTTTGCTGAAGCTTAGATATTAAACCAAATGCGCGCGCTGCGAGAAGCGGTAATAGTTGACATGATTGACATCCATTTGGCATCATAACATAACCTTGCTTGTGTCTGTGTCGCAGTTGTTTTTAAGCGATTTTATATTTGATAGTAGGAATGGATGTAATAGAATTAGATATGTTTGACGACTTGGATGTCGTAGAACTAATTGAATTTGGTGTGCCACGTCAAATTTACAACCGATCGGATCATTTTAATAGTTTAGACGATTATGAGTTTTTCAAAAAGTTTCGGTTAACTAAAGAAACTGTGATGCATCTTTTACCTGTCCTGGAAAATGAGTTAGAATTTCCTACCAATGCGTAAGATAAATAATGAATTTAATTTAAATTTTGTGTTTAATATGTATCTATATATTTACAGGAATAAATGCATATCGCCAATAAACCAATTACTTACTTGTTTGCGGTATTATGCTACAGGAAGTCACTTAGATGTAATAGCTGATTTTATGGGAATGCATTCCACAACAGCAATTCGAATCATTCCTAAAGTTTCTATGGCCATTGCACGTTTGTACAATAGGTTTATAAAATTACCAGATACAGAAGAGAAACGTACACTTGCAAAACGTTCTTTTTATGAAATTGCACGCTTTCCACATGTTATCGGTGCATTGGATTGTACACATGTCAAGATACAATCCCCAGGTAAGAGTGTAATAATATATATATATAAGAATATTAATTAATTAAGTACACATAGGTGGCGATGATGCAGAGGTGTATCGAAATAGAAAAAATTACTTTTCTATTAATGTTCAGGCAGTATGCGATGCCAATTTAAAGTTTATAGATATAGTGGCACGTTGGCCTGGTTCTTATCATGATGTAACTGTTTTTAACAGCAGCAACCTGAGAACTCGATTCGAAACTGGCCAATTTCCAGATTGCATTTTATTAGGTATGTATATGTGTATATAAAGGTATAGATAATTCATTGAGGTACAACAGGAGATGGTGGTTACCCTATTCGAGGTTATCTTTTAACTCCTCTTTTAAACCCAACAACAGAAGCAGAACAGCTATATAATCAAAGTCATATAAGGACAAGAAACAAAATTGAATGTTGCTTTGGAGTTCTTAAAAGAAGATTTCCTGTGTTGGCATATGGGTGTCGCTTAAAATTAAGAACCACCCTCATCGTCATTGTTGCTGCTGCAGTATTACATAATGTTGCAAGAGAAATGCATGAACCACAACCTCCTGCTGATGACGATATAGGTCAACTCAATCAGATAATAATAGATGGAGAAATACCCCCAGTCATTCGACATGAGAATGCGACAGCCACAACTGGGTCTCAACTGCGAAGAATGCTAATCGATAATTATTTTGCTCAATTATAGCATTGTATAATAAATAATAATGAAGATGGTATATTATTTAAATTTAATTACAACTACCAACAAAATGAAAAATACAAAAAGTAGAAACTAACACTACCAACTATTAACAATTATTCAAAAGTCCCTTCCTCCATGATTAGTCTAAGTTTTGCTTCCTTAATTTGAATGTCCAAATTGAGGTTCTTTTTACGAAGCTCAAATTCTTCAATATCACGCAATTCCTTATTCTTCGCTACTTCTAAGGCATATTTAAAATATTCTTTTTTTAAATCCCCTACTTCTGAATACACTTTGGATAAGTGGCTGGTGTGCAACGTTTTAATAACACCAGGCCTTCGACGGTTAGACCAATTATCGTCTTCATAATCAGACACAGGCTTTGTAGTTTGTGCCTTAAGCTTTTCACTTATTGGGGTTCGTAGGTGATTCGAGGTATGATTTCCCCAGTCTGTTGTATTCTATAATTAATTATAATTTGATTTAACAATTATAGTAAGAATAAAATTACTTACATTAGATGTTGCAGTCGCTTCACTGTGCATTTGTATCTTAGTCAGAACAAGATCGCTTGTCTTATTTTCGATTTCTGGTTCTATTACTAACGAGTCTCCATCAACAGGATTATCTAGGCCCACAATTGTTTTCTCATTAGTGATCGAGAGCAAAATATCCATCGAAGGATCTTTTAAAATTGTTGGTGGAGGTCCACCACCGGTTTTAAATGCTTCTTTTTTTTTATTTGCAGCAAATCTTCTCGCTTCTTTTTTTTTATTTTCATATAATTTTTTTAACGATTCTTTGCTTCGGAAGGTTTTACCTGGCGCAATAGCATTGTATTGTTTAGTAATTGTATTCCATGCAGTTTCTTTATCTCTCCATGTAACTGCGTCAGTTTTTTTATTTTCGATAATTGTTTTAAAATTTGAAATTAAATTCATTAACTGCAGTTTCTCTTCACTAGAGTAATTTGCTCCTCGACTACGTTTAATACTTTCATTTTCCATTTTTATATCACAAATCAAATCTTAACCACAAATAAAAAAACACGCTTTCAATTCAAAGAACACACCTGAAACTAGCTTCAACAAAAATTACTAAAAAACTGACTGGTGGGGGAAGTTTAGTAAAGTTGAACATAATTTTAAGCGGTGCAGTTCACGCACACTTAAATTTAAGCTTAATAACTAAACCGGTTTAGCTAAGCTGAATTTTAAACTACGGCGGTGCAGTTGGCCCTTACACTATTTTAGTTTCTTTGTAAAAAGTGACACACCTAGAACAGCATGAAAAGACAAGCGTGCAACAACGTTGCATTAAAAAGCCGATGAAGCAATGTTTAATTAATACGCTTAATTGAGATAATGCAAAGGATCAATTTAATCGTGATCTTTGTAATGCTCTTGTAGCTGCCAATATTCCCTGGAACAAGTTGAATTGTCTAACTTTTAAAATTTTTTTACAGAGATATTGTAGCAGACATGTGCTCAATGAAAGCACAATACGTAAAAATTATTTAGTTTCCTGTTACAATGAGGTACATAAAATAAGACAATGTAAAGTTGTTAAATAAACAAAGTACATTTAGGCAATTAACAATATTCAAAGATCTATTGGTGAACATGACGTTTGTGTAATTGTTGACGAAACTACTGACTTTATTGGACGATATGTCGCAAACCTTATTGTAAGTAAGTTGTCATGCCATGAAGCAGGTTCTCTATATTTATTAGCTTCAAAATCATTAAAACGAACAAACAAAATATTTTACAGCCAATTAATTCATGTTACATGTATGGCACATGCACTGAACTTGGTTTGTGAGACTATTAGATCGAGGTATAAAAATGTCAACAGTTTGATATCAAACGTAAAAAAAATTTTTTTGAAAGCACCTTTGAGGGTGCAGGTGTACCGAGAAAAACTACCAGATCTTCCTCTACCTCCCGAACCAATTTTAACTTGGATTGTATCTGCTATATTTTATGCCGATAATTTTGAAAACATAAAAAAGTGAGTACATACTCTTTGTTTAGCGAGCAGCTTGATAGTGAAGAATACGTTTTCCAAATCTTAGGTTGTCATGGATTTTGCGGCTGATGGATCGGATTTGGTAGAAAAAGCACATAATATTTATAAAAACAATAAAGTGAATGTACTGCAATATATAAAGGCTCATTTTTTAATATTACCAACAAGTATAAAAAAAACTAGAACAAATACGGCTACCGCTTACAGAATCACTACAGAGAATGGAAAATGTAAAACAATTTTAAAAGTCGCTCCAGAAGAAGTGTCAAAAGCAGCTTATGAAAAATTACAAGGTACTCTCTTGAAAAATCCCGGATATATAGTAATATCAGCAATTTACAATTTATTAAATGGAGAATTTGTGAATTCAGATATAAATTTCTCAGTTTTTAAGTACGCGCCCATAACAAGCTTTGATGTGGAGAGTTCGTTCTCAAGTTTAAAAAATGTTTTAACTGAAAAACGTACCAACTTCACAATGGAAAACTTAGAAAAGTATTTAGTTTGCTATGCAAATGCAAAATATCAATAGTTTTTGTTGTGTTCTTCTTACCTTAAGTTTAAGATTTTATAGGTACATATGTACTTACGTTCATTTGCTTATAAATAAGTATATAATTTTATTTAATACTTTTGAAATATAATCATTTTTTTGTGTTATTATATAATTCCTGTTATTATTTTTTTGTTTCCCAATTTAGGATTTATCCTATTTTTGTTCCTATTTAAAGCTTTTATGCACCTATTATAGGATCTTATTTGTTCACTTTTAAGATCCTAAAAATCCGGCCTCTAGTTATCAATTATCTTCTTAGGTTTGTTTCTATACATGAACAATAACGTGTTTTGTATGAATTTTTTAGCTGAATTTTCGCAATACGCTTTTTACGCTTAAACAACTAAAAACACGTTATCTTCGAGAATTAGCTTGGAAAGCATGTGCGTTCTTAGAATAACATAACTTAAATTAACTACGTCTTATGTGATAACGTTATTTTGTATTTATTTTTAGTGTCAGGAAATTTTTAAGAATTATTGTGTAGTTCTTCGAACAGTGAATTAAACATCATAACATTATTTTTGATTTCTTTGTATTACCGGTTTGAACAAACTATTAAGCTACAGGTGGCTCAAAATTTTGATTTTTTAAACGTTTTATAAAAATTTCACTTTCTAAATTAACAACCTCTGAACTTGGTGTATGCATTTAGTGCTTTCTAATAAATAAACATTTGTTTTTTTTTCTGAATTTTGAATAATGTTATCATTCTCTTATTGTTATCAAGTTCCAACGTGATTCTATTAAGCGGCGCGTGTTTCTAAAATAAGACTACAAACTCAAGAAGTAGTTTCCTTGTGGCGTTAAATGAAAAATTTTCCGTGTTGAATGTTCAAACGTATGTAAATTATAATTAATCACTCTTTTCCAAAACAAGTTGTCCAGAATTAATTTCATTAATTTCAACTGAATATAGCCAATAACCTAAGAATGCGGCTTCCTTAGAAAATGTTTACTAAATAAAATCACGTTTTGAAATGTAGACGATAACAAAAGGAGCCACTTCACTGCATTGATTTCCTAACTTCTTACTTGACTAAATCCCGGCCTTAATGCTACAGATCCGTTGGGTCAAAATGCTGCTTTTTTTAAACGTTTAAAAATTGTTTGCTTGTATTGACGCTTTGATTTCACGTTCTAAATTAGCAATCTGTTAATCACATACACGCTGTATGTATTTACTGCTTTCTAACAAATAAGCATTTTTTTCTAAATTTCGGATATTGTTATCATTTAGTTATTGTTATCAAAAATCTCAACTGCTAACGTGATTCTATTAAGCGGCGTGCACTGCATAATCAAAAATGCAGGCATTCGGCCAGAAATGATACCGGCATTGCCTACAATATACTAGACCCCAAATGTGTTTTTATGTCAATAAACAGAACCATGTAGAATATTCCTTTTTATTGACATAAAAGAACCATCCTTAGCTAAACATGCCTGCCCACGCCAATTCATAAACCTTTTTAGTAATTTCGGGATTAATATATCTTTTATAATTTTTTATCAGCATGTGTATTCATTAACTAGTTAACTTTAATCTAATTTATATCAAAATTAAATAGAAATTTTGTAAATTTGGTAGTTTATTTTATTGACTGACATTTATCTACAAACTCTTAATTGTTACTATATATGTCGTTCTGTCTCGCTTGTTTTTTTAACCTCTCTTTCTTTCATTGTTAAAAACAAATATATTTGCTGTTATAACCTGTGTATTGTCATTGGGATTTCTTTCAGTGTTAGATAGATTTAAACGGCGTCTTCCATTACTAGTTTCGAACCGTTCTGCTAACTTTTTGAAATCACTTTATAATTAGCACACAAAGACCTACGATCCGCCTGCCGAATCGTACTGAGGTAGACGCTTGCATTTCAGTTACGAGAAAATTCTCGTAACAAGTACTCTATTTATTTAATTGTTGAACCTGTTTTTCTATTACGCTAGATAAGCAACAAAAAGCTCATGTTTATTAAAAACCGTTTTCTTTAATGAGTGCTTTTACCGGTTAAATAGATGCTAAGTGGTCTAAAATGAACCAATAAGCTTGCCATCGATATCACTCTAGACCGCGAGGTAAATGGCAATAAAAGCATAACTTTATAAGAATGTAAAAGTATGTTTTACATCGATATAAGGACCGCTACGTAAATCTCGCTCGTCTATTCATCTTCGCTATGTTTGTACACTTCAATATAGACATCGCTATAAACCGCGTAGTAACCACCAAGAATAAACATATTAGTATGCAAGATCTCATAAGAATATAAGTTTAACTTTATTCATTGCCATTTGGCTTACAAGTTTGGTCGTGTTGTCTATACATATATATTACATTTTCTTATCCCTTCTCCCCCCTTAACTTTTTCCTCCTGCTCCATACTTCCTCCATCCATTCCGCTCCTTTTCCGTTTTCATCTAAGATATCCACTGTTTTCATCACCTTTTCTCTTAGTTCCCTGCATCTCTTTCTCATGTGGTTCAGATCTTCCGTTTCTTCACCACATAGCTTGCACAACTTTTCTGGTTCTTCCTTCCAATATTTGTTCCCTAACTCCTCGTTGCCACATCTGAACCTTGCCACCATTTTTTTCCTTTTGTTGCTTTTAATCTCACTGTCTTTTAAATATTCCGGCACCCCTTCACCCTTGATATCTTTATAATTCCTATTATATCTGATCTCTTTTATCTTTGTCCATCTTTCTTGTTTTCGATGTCTCTATCTCTCCTTATTATTTCTTCTCTTGTCTCTACCCCTCTTCTCTTAATCTCTCCACTTCTTCACTCGCGTACCCGTTTCTTTTGTAATACTCTTCTCTGCCCTCCTGCCCGTACTTCACTTTCCTTCCCTTTATCTCTTTCCAACATTCTTGCAGAATTTTGCAATCTGTTTTTTCCCTCATTTCTTCCTCGTATTTTATTGCTCTTTTTCCTGTCTCAATCCTTATTTTTTTTATCTGAACTTCCTCTCTCACAATATACCCCGGTGTATCCCTGTCCAATCCTAACACCCATCTCCAGTATTTTTCCTGTAGCCCCTCTACCTCCCTCCACTCCTTCCAGCCCCATATTTCCGCTCCATACATTACCACCCCCTTTATTAATTTTTCGAACAGCAATTTTTTAAATTCATTTTATAATTAGTACACAAAGACCTACGATCCGCCTGCCGAATCGTACTGAGGTAGACGCTTGCATTTCAGCTACGAGAAAATTCTAGTAACAAGTACTCTATTTATTTAATTGTTGAATCTGTTTTTCTATTACGCTAGATAAGCAACAAAAAGCTCATGTTTATTAAAAACCGTTTTCTTTAATGAGTGCTTTTACCGGTTAAATAGATGCTAAGTGGTCTAAAATGAACCAATAAACTTGCCATCCATATCACTCTAGACCGCGAGGTAAATGGCAATAAAAGCATAACTTTATAAGAATGTATGTATGTATGTTTTACATCGATATAAGGACCGCTACGTAAATCTCGGTCGTCTATTCATCTTCGCTATGTTTGTACACTTCAACATAGACATCGCTGTAAACCGCGTAGTAACCACCAAGAATAAACATATTAGTATGCAAGATCTCATAAGAAAGTAACGGTTTGTTTTACATAGATGTAACATCCATGACACCGATGCATCTTCGGTATGTTGGTATCCTACCTGTATTGAGCAACCACTTTCGACTTAAGTATATATTCTGCAACAATTTGTGTATTCAAAAAGACGTATTTATAATCTAACGCTTTTTTAAATGGCGCTATAAATTGAGAACGCTACTACAACTATATTTTACAGTCATTTGGTAAACAATTAATAGGCGACGAGCTGTAAAATCATTTCCAACACAATAAGACAACAGCACACACTGTTCATACAACTAAGATTTATTTACACCAGTTTAATAATCGTTTAAACAGACATGGTCAAAGGTTCGATGGCCACCTGACTATAACGCTTTAAATTTTTATGTTTGGTTTAAAACACAACGTTTATGTAAATTGTTCTAAAACTTTCAATTATCTGAAGAAAACTATACGAAATGAAATCATAAATTATTTCTATAATCTAAAAAAAATGCGTGCAGTTGTGTTTGACGAATAATGGTAGTAGTAATTTTGAGTTTTTTTTATTTTGTAACCAATATGTTGATTAAAGTTTGTTTACTTATTTTTTGTCTGGTTTTTGACCTTAATAAAAACCTTGGCCAATACCATTTTAAGTTAGATTTTGTTTTTATTAAAGCAAATACCAACATTACATGCTGTATTGCTTATACTAAAAGATCACATGGTTTGAGATATTTACTGGTAATTCACATTGTAAACAACAATAACAACCTTACGCAAAACCGCTTTTTTTAAGTGACCGAGTCATAAACTATTAAGATGCGAGAACGATGGATCGGGTATGAAATAATGTAACAGTAAAAACTCATATAATGTATTAACATGGATAAGGATACATATGCCATTAATAAACTTATCAGATACTGTTTGAAACATGTGCAGAGTGGATTTTTATTAAAACCGCTTTCTTTACTACAGAATTACCAATGCTTCTATTGCTATATGTACCCTCTATAATCACATAAACGTCTAAAATAGATCTCATAAAGAAGTAACGATTTGTTTTACATAGATGTGACATCAAAGTAGCAAAAGCAACTGTGACCTAAACCGCGCCCACCCATGCATCTTGGGTATGTTTGTACACCTCAATGTTGACCTCGCTGTAAGCTGCGTAGTAAGCAGCAGAGTTAACATCTTCGGTGTGCCCGATTTCATAAAATAGTAAAGGTTTGTTTTACATGAATCTATGTGACATCGCTCTTTGATATGTTCGCACCCGTACCGTATAAACAAATCAACACTTTGATACAAAAATCTAAAAAAAAAACATACAAACCGAAACCAGTACCAAAAAACAAAAAATTAAGTTAATGCAGTTCTTCAAACTACTAATGTTTCTATAATCGATAAAATGTAGAAATTTGTAAATATAATATAGAAGAAAACTGACTATGAAAAAAACTGTAATAGCAAGAAATCAGAATTATACTAAACTCAAATGTTTATTAGATTTATTATTATTAGATTAGATAGTAATAACAAAAAAAAATAAAAATGTATGTATTTTGACTTGTCTACTGTTTATAGCTTAAACTTTAAATCATCAGTTTAAATAGTAAACCGCTGTTTTGTTTTTTAGAAATTTATCAGCATTGAGAGTATTTTAAAACGTTACTATAACTGCACCATAAAAAATTTGTAGTACATACGCTGTCTCGTAATTAACGTTGCCACGTGTAATATGAATGCTCTGTTGTGTTGATTTTTGCAATTATACTTTGAAAGTTATAGAGTGTTTTAATATTGAAGTTAACCCATCAAATTCAGAAACTACATATTTAAACAACTTATAAATATATCAAAGCTTAAGTAGAACTGGCTTAATGTTAAGTCAGCACTCCCAAGTTTAAATTAATATTTTCTAATTTGAATGATTCCAAACTTTGTGGGGTTTAACAGCACATAAAAAACTTATCTTTCTCATCAATGCTACCGTTCTTAAAAATTAAATAAGAAGAAAAGTTTTTAAGTAAAATTTTACATAAGTTGACTTGAAGTTTGTTCTTTTTAATTAGAATATAAGCGTGTTAATAATAATAATAAAAAAAGATTATAAGTATTGCACTGCGTGTACGTTTTGTTTTAATTTAATTATCAAAAGTATCAGTTAAAAAAAATATTGCAAATCTCTATAAATCCTTGTCAACAACAAATAATAAGTAAAAGAACAAAGAAATATTAAGTAAAAGCATTGTGTAGAAATACAACAGTAATACTGAATTAATGCTGAAAGAGCAGATGGTCATAAATTATACTACTTAAATCAAAAAAAGATTTATGCTTCAAAAATTTTAGGAAACCTTAAAATACATAATTCATCTTGTTTATGCATTTATTTAATTACATCAAAGTGCATAGCGCATTTAAAATGTATTTATAAATAATTTAAACTTAGTAATAACGTATAGACACTAACGAATACGTAATTATTGTCAAAACCAACATATACATAGATTTATGAGAGAAGATCAAACAGAATAAGATAATCAGGTATTTAATAATACCACAGAATCAGAAGTTATTAAAGAAAAATTAAAACAAAGGTAAATATCTATTTAAACTGATCCCTAATAAGAAAATAACACGTACACGAAGTACGTTGAAAGCTTATTTCGAAATGAAAACGTGAAGTATTTTATACCACTAAACAAAGTTCAATAAGAGACAAACGTGTATTTGTGGTTAAGCGTCAATTGACATTTTAAATTAGCTTTTCAGATTCAGTCTGAAAATCTAATAAATATAAATGTATTTTAAAAATTATATTACTTTTGCACTAATGACAAATGGTCTTTCTACCTTATGACAATTCTCATGTACTAATAAGAACATATAAAAAGTATACTGCAGGTATATACTAATATTTGTTCAAATTACAAAAATTTAATAAATGATTTAAAACCCATTACAATTTTTTATCCGATCAATAGAAAAAATGTACGATACAGATTTGTTGCGACGAGTTGACTGCGATATAGACTAAACAAACTTTAAAAGCAATATTGAAAGAACGACCAAAAGCATTAAGTTGTAGACTAAACCCCAAAAACATCAAACTAACGCTAAATAATAGAACAAACCCTAAAAATAAATGAAAAAACAAAAAGCTATAAAAAATTAGGAATAACCACTGAATGAAGTGCACGTCACAAAAGTCACAAAATAAAATACAAATATATAAAAAACATGTTTTAAGAAGCAGAACTAAATCTGAACAAATCTGCACGAAACATTTTATACATTATCAAACAATAAACAGAACATTGGAAAGTATCCGAATTACGACTGAAGTATTTAAAGCTCTAGAAGGCGTAGGCTTGGAAAAATAGATAGGTTTAATAAACGTATGTAGAAGCAAGCAAAATGAAGCTTAGAATAGTAAATCAAAGATTACGTCACTAAATTCAACCAAGAATGCAGTCTGAGCAGACAGAATATCTAAAAGAAAGAGAAACCAGAAATCAGATGTTTAACACTAGAGAACTGATTGATAAATCAAGTAAATTTAATATCTCCATGCTACTATGTTTATCGATTATAAAAAAGTTTTTTATGGTGATAAATCTAAATTGGTCTTAACAAAATAGCAGTTTCAAACCATCTCATATTACCGAAAAAAAATTTTTTTCAACGTAACGTAACCTCGCTATTTCAACCTATTTTGATGAACGTGTGTAATATAAAATCTTAAGCTTTTACGGTTGTTATGCTTATGATTATAAGTGATTTTCGGCTTAGACTGCGTCGTAGTAAAACACACAGACTTGGGCTTGGTCCTAGTCTCTTCTTGAGAGCCAAAACAAGAAGTAGAACTTGGCCTTTGCCGTATTGTCGTTCGTGAACCCAAACAAAAAGTTCTACTTCTTGTTTTGGCTCTTAAGAAGAGAATAGGACCAAGCCTAAGTCTGGGTGTTTAACTACGACGCGGTCTAAGCCGAAAGTCGCTTATAATCATGAACGTGTGTAAGTCAATTTTTGCAACATAAAATAAATTTTATGTTGTTTAAACAATATCGCTATACAGTGCAAATTATTAACGATGGATCCTTCTCTTTATTCCATTCGACGCAGAGGGTAAGTAATTCATAACTTTATTTTTTCCGATTTCTTTGTGATATGATACATAATGACATTCAATATGCCGACAATGTTTTTTTGTGGTGTAATGCAAAAAGCAAAAATAGCATCATTTAACTTTTAGATCCGAGATATCGGATGCTGTGCACAACAAAGGTTTTCTCGTTTTTCCCCAGAAAAGTATTGCGTTCTTATTTGATCGGAAATGCATCATATTTAGGTAATTTTTCCTATTCTTAACTCCAAGTTGACTTTAGCTGAACTCCTAATTTAGATAGAAACAGATGATATAACTAAATCAATTGACTTCTATGGTGAATCACCCGACCATGTACAAGATACGGAATCAGATACTTGTTATGTATTGTATACATGCTCGGATTCATTTCTAAAAAAGTGTAAGACGCCGCGATAACGTTACTGTAGACACTTAATGTGATATTAGCGTGTGCAATATATAAAACGTGAAAACTATCATATACCAATCAAAGATGTTCTATTTAGTAAAAAAAAAGTTTTTTACATTGCTGGATGCATCATCTGCATTCCTCCAGATTCCATTAGATAATGATAATTCATTTCCATGTACCATTGCCACTTGTTTTGGCAGATTTAGATTTCTGTTACCTTATGGTATTCCATCGGCCCCGGAAATATTTCAAAGATTTATGTGTGAAAAAATAGACTGTTTAAAAAGTGTTATTGCTTATTTTGTGATGTCTTAGTTTTCGGGAAAACATTAAAGAAGCACAATCAAAATTTAGATGCTGTGCCAAATAAAATTTCAAAATCTGGATTTACCTTGAATTTAGAAGAGTCTAAATTCTGTAAGAATCGTGTTCATTTTCTGGGACATAAGTCAAAAAGGCATATAAGCAGATGGGAAGAAAATCTAAACAAACTTTAAGATGAAATATCACCAAAACTGTAAAGACTTACAAAGATTTCTTGAAATGATTAGCTATTTGGCCAAATTCATTCCAAACCATTCTACAGAAATTTCTGTGCTTAGGAAACTACTAAGTAAGACGAATCATTAGCAATGGACTGCTAATGAATCAAATTGTTTCAACAAGTTAATAGAGTTGATTACATCGTCACCTGTACTAGCACATTTTGATAGCAAAAAAAAGACCACTTTCTCTGTTGATGCACGTTCATATGGGCTGGGTGCTATGATCAGCCAAAATAGTCGCGTAATTGAATATGCTTCTGCAGCACTTACACCTACCCAACAAAGATGATTTATGTTCCTGGAACGCTAATGCATGTAGCAGATACATTAAGCTGAGAATCTTCAAAAGATAATATAAATATAGATCATCTTAATCATCATTTACGGGTTTACTCAGTGATTTAACAAACTCTGAAAATGAAAAAAGATTGTAAAACGCTATAGAAGGGGATCTTGCACTTCAAAAAGTAAAGTATTATGCTATACATCATTGCCCTAAAGACCGATTGAGTGTCCCAAGTTCTGTTAAACCCTTGTGGATATTTTTTTACAAAAAAGGTTGATTATCTTGGAGTTTCTCCAAAACGAGTTTTTACAATTGATAGATCGTGCACACCAAGAAGTCGTCTCATGTAAGTTATTTGCTCGTGAATGTATTTTCCGAGCCAAAATCAAGATATTGAAAACTTGGTGATGAGTTGTTTAACATGTCAACAATATTCGTTGACAAATTCTAAGAAATGTTAAGTCCTCATGAAGTTCCCGACTTACTTTGGCATTGGTAGGCGTTGATTTGATGTTCCTACGACATATTGACTTTATTGTCATTGTTGATTAATACAGCAAACTCGCTGTTGTAAACAAGGTACTTAATAAAACAGGCCAAGCCTATTCCACAGTAAATATTTTTTGATAACGATCCACCGTTTAACTCATAGAAGAATGACATTGCGCTAAAAACATCTACCCCAAAATACCCTTGTTCAAATAGAATAGTCAAACGTATAATCCAAATTGTAAAAGGTTTAATGGAAAACGCGTGTCGAGAAAATCAAGACCCATTTGCGACATTGTTGCAATATAACACCGAAACAGGAGTTACTTGCTCCAAGTCGTCTGGGCAAATACCTGAGATCGACATAATGGCTAGTAAGACCCTAAAACCTATAGATCCAATAAAAGGTGTAAAAGACAATTTAAAAAATAAACAACTGGCATAGAAAAACATATTACGACCGGCGTAGTACGAGGCTCTTAGCAAAATTAGAAATAAATCAACCTATTTTGGTGTAAAATGGAATCCGTGATTGGAAACGGAGTTGTTGTTATTCGAGCTGAACAAGACTACACGGTTCGAGTAGGGGAAGGAGAATATCGTAGCAATATGTCACATTTGAGATCTTTACATACGGTCTCGTCAACTATTACTCAACAAAAAAGCAAAGCGACAGAACTAGCAGTCAATATAAACCACTCGATCTTCAAGAAGATTGTTTAAAAGCAAGTACTTTAAATAAGTATGGCAGTGATTCACTAAAGCGGTCGTGTAATAAATCCAGCAATTAAATTAAATTTATTCTTTATTTTTTATAAAGGGCGTGTCATGTATTGAATACATGCACAGATTCAATTCTAAAAAAGTGTAAATCATGGAAACGCCATCTTAATAAATATAAATACGTGGAACCTAATCGAAGTCTTATTATATTACACTACATTAATTAAAAAACATTACAATACTGATAGAAGTGATGAGCATGTAGAAAATTCAAATCATCTGAGTCCAAAAATGTTGAAAACTCAATGCGAATATATAATACACGGCGAAAATCAGAATAATTCAGAATGATGAAGAACTTTTGTCAAAGTATTTCCGTACAAATAAACCTACCGTTAAAAATAATTCAAACAAACAAAACAGTAAAATAATTTGGAAAAGATCTACTGTACCAGAAAAAATCCATCAGCAGAAACAGCGGTGGCCCACACCCCATTAAAATTTTTCGAACTTTTCTTTACTGATAAGTTATTCGATACAATTTTAGAACAAATTTGTCACAAAAAAATAATTACCTCAAAGTGACCAAAGACAAAGTAAAGATTGGTGCATTATTGCTTTCCAAGTATGCTAAATATCCTAACAAAAAAATGTTTTGGTCAGAAAGCAATGATATACCACCGATTCTAAAAAAACAGCATGAGATTCAACCGATTTAAATAAATTTAAAGGAATTTTCATATCAACGATAATACTAAAATAGAACTGAAAGACGGTCTATATAAATTGCGAGCATAATTGATAACAAAACTAAATGAACGATTTCAACTGCATGGTGATTTGCACAAAAATTTACCCATTAATGAATCAATGATCTCATATGACGGTCGTCATTACCATGAGACTATTGCATATCGATGTTTGCACTCATGGAGCAAAAGCGTTGTTGCAAAGATCAAAGACATTGCTAAAAATTGTAGTAGTAGACACTTTATAATTTATCGCCAAGCATTTGTTATCAAAAGTTTATAATTGTTATTGAAACCTGTTCTTGACGAGTCAGTGGAAATAGTAAACTTTTAAATATTCCGTTATTTATATATTGTGTGATGATATGGGTAACCTGCATACATCTTTACCACTTCACACAGAAGTACGATTGTTATCTGGGCATAAAGTTTTACTTAAGTTGTTTGAATTGCAAGATGAAGTAATAAAATGCGGTTATTCAGAACTACCTATTTAACGAAAATATTTTCTAAACTAAAATAAGTTAATCTGTCTCTACAAAGAAAATATATCACAAAATTTTGGCTTAGTAGCGTAAAAGGTGGAGACTTTCACTGCTTTCCAATATTAAAGTAATTTAGTCGAGTTGGAAACAGTTGAGCTACCTAATAAACGATCCAATGAGATTATTGAGCATCTTACACACCTATGTATTTCTGTGGCCCAATACTTTCCAAACGATAGATTGGGTAAAAGATCATTCTGTTGTCAGAGAAAAACCACATGGTTTTTCATGGCAAGAGTATGAAACATTTCTAAATTTGATTTCAGACTATACACTAAAAGCGAAGTTTGAGACCCGATGACTGTCAGAATTTTAGTATAGCCTTAAACAAAAGTATCTACAACTGTTAAAAAAAAATATTTGTTCTTTTTCCATTCGTGAGCCCATAGCAAAACTGGGCTTTCTTCGTACGTGGCCATTAAAGCAAGTATCGAAATCGCTTGGATTCAGAACATGATATGAGGCTCCAACTCTCTTCTATAAAACTAAACATTAAAGAAATTCTGCGCGAATAAGTTATAAAAGAAAATCCAACAAATGTTAGAGCAGGTAACGAAAAAACAAAAACTTTAGTTAGAAATAAACTAAAGCAAGACAAAAATCATGATAGTCGGTAGAAGTCATACTCCATCGCCAAGACGATTTGTAAATAACATTCAAATATGCATTCATATAGCTAAGATAAAGAAAAACCAAGAAACATTCGACGTATCGCAACTGATTTACGGCGCTATGGTCAACCTAACAAAAATTTGAAAAGACCGACACTAATATAGTTAGTTAAATCATTTATATTTAGAATGTTTATGTATTGAACAGAAAGCATCAGACTTATAATAATAATAAAATATGTGCGTTGAAAATGTAATGTTGGAATAAATGCTAAGTGGGCCATAGAAGAAAAGATAACCACGTATCCATACTAAAAAAAACAGTAGAAACAAGCAAGTTGTCCACAGCCGATATTCGATGTTTTGGATATATAGTTAAAAAAAAATTAAAAAAATATTCTATAAAAAAACTCAAGGCAAAGATGGCTTAATCGAATAAAAACCATAATAAATGTTCATTACGCTCAGTAATGCATATTTACGGAAAAACAACATAAACAAATGCACGTAATCATGGTGTTGTGATTTTTCAGATATAACAATATGACAGAGAATAAGAAGATTCTAGTAGACAGTGCTTTTCCTCTGTTTACTAACTTTGGCCATTTAAAAAAAAATGTATGCAAACCAGATACGTTTTGCTTAGACGAAAGCATTCTTATCTCAAAGCTGTAATTTTTTGAAACAATAAAAGAAATAACTATTGCAAGTTTTCTTACGGAAACAACAAAAGGATAAACACAAAGTTTTGTTATGTAGTCTTTAATATAACTAAACAAAAGTAGTGATATCGCTTCTTAAAACTTTAAAGTTTTATTGTAGGTATAATTTATAAAAATGGATTTCCAAATTTATAGAAATCAATAAAAGATCTTGAATTTGTTTAGAGCAGTGTTTCCTAAACTGTACGCAAAAATATAAAACTCGACAAGTAAAATATTTTGACACAATGTTCAATAATATACGGTGCAGATTTGTGTGATAATACCCAGATAATCGTACAAAAACGTACTGGACCAAGTACGTAATGTAAAGTTCCAATGACACCTACCTTGAACAGACAACTTCCTTCAGCTAACACATTTTGTAACGGTTCGTTAGAATTGATTACATTTAAGGTTCAAGTTTGCATTTGCTTATTTTACTAATCTTGCATTTAAATTTATTCAGTTTGGCAACGTCGCGTCGTAATTGCTTTTGACAATCGACCGTGCAATCGACTTTTGTTCGACACTTCAGCTTGAACCACGTTAGGTTTGTACGTCTTAAGTGATGAAAGGAAGACAATTATCCTAATAATGGCGTAAAAACGTATACAAATTAATTTTTCCGCTTTCCTACTATTTACTGGTAAGTTTATCTTCATCCTGATATAATTGTTCTATTGAAATTCAACATTTTTAGTAATTTCGTAATGTGACGCAATCCTTTAACTAAGAATTCATTCAAGGTCGTTGTGTGATTCAACGTAAGTGTTTCTTGTGAAATAAAAACCATTCTAATTATTCATATTTAGGTGCTATCTTTTGGATTTATGGTTTTTTGGATTTATGCTTCTTGGTGCTTTATTCAACTATATATTTATATTTTTATTTTTTATTACAATTCGCATAGTCCTGATGTAAATCTATAATAACGCCATATAGTATGTCGCTCTCTCTTGAATAGACGCTCTCTTAAGCAGAGACAGATATTAAACGTCAGCACATTTTTCTTCACGTAAGAACGTTGCGATATTTTACGTCTAAACGAATTATAATCAGTCAGTAAAAATTCGAGGATATTGTCGAAACTATGCATAATTAACCCTAGAACAAAAAATTGAAAGATTGGAAGTGTATAGTATTAAAAAATCTAGTGTTCGCGAATTACAGAATCGCATTAATATCTGAAAGTGCTACACAAAACGTAAACGTTTATAAAAAACAAGGTTTCTAAAGGCAGAAGGTCAAAGTATAGATAAGTTGTGTTACGATTGGTTCATCAAAACAAAAAGTCAACGCATTTTCGTATCAGATTTTCACCCAAAGAAAAACTTTTTTCTCTTACTGGTCACATAGATGCACATGAACCACTTTAAGGCACCGTGCAAAAGAACTGGTTGAAAGTATAGGATACAAAAGTGCATTTTCTGGGTGGCTTGAGAAATTTCGCAAGCGACACACAATTAGATTCAAAGCCATTTCCAGTAAAACGACAAGCGTTATCTTGATCAAACTTTGCCAAGATTTCTTTTGCTGAATTGCATCTGTATGCCCCCAAATGATAATTCAAAATTTCAAAACATTTCTTAGAACCGTTATTTTGAAAAACATGTTACGTGCATACATTTTATAATGTAATCCCTGTATATTTATTACTTTAAAGTTAGATTTCTATTTTCGACGATCTCTAGAGAGTTTAGTTTTACTTCATTTTCCTGTCAAAACGTCAAACCGCCAACTACTTAAATCGGACTTGCGATGGTATAACTTAATTTTAACTTAACTTAATTAAGATTAAGATCTTATAACATCGACGTTAATGGAACTCAAATTGTAATTTGAAAACGCATTTCTAGTAGTTTATTCATCACAGGGTAAACTTTTCCTATTAGTTTTTAGAATTCTTTGGTAATCGCCTTTTTAATTTGATAGCACATCCTAGCACGTGTTGGTTGCAAGTTTCGATGTATTATCGATCGATGAGGGGTTAATATCGACAAATACCTTCATGGAACATATATAATTCTGGAAGGCCTACGTTCAAACTAAAAACGAAGTCTCAACAAGAACTCCGAGATACTACTCCTTATGCGTCAGTCGACTGCGATATCAACTTTTACTTAATGTGTGCAAAAGCATTCGATAACCGGGTTTTTATGTCTAATTTCTTTTAGCATTAATTAAGAATTTTGTAGATTTTTGCATTCGTGAGTCATTGTGTTGACACGATTTCTTGTTCATAAATATTCTAGGTCGACTCAATGAAGAAAACGTTTTCTTCGGGTAAGTACTGGATTGTGGGTAAGTGTTATTTAATTACTCTGTCGCTGTCAGAAAGGTCTCTCACAAAATTTTGCTTATTCTAATATACGCAATTACAATAATTTTTTTTAATACTATTAAGGTATTTTCATTAATTATTTTGTGTATCGCATGTTGTGAACCATAGATATTCGTCATGTAATTTTTTTCGTTATCGACACCCTATGCGTAAACCTATGTATTGTGTGTTGCCGATACTTCCGGCATTATGGAGTGAATAATCTACTACAAAATTTTTGGTGCTCGTTGTTAATACCAAATCTACGTTATTAAATTAAAGTTGTTATACATACTTATGTTTTTCTTTTTTTTTTTGGTTACACGAAAACCAGTGTAACAAGAATTACGAACCTGATTTTTTTACAAGCTTGGACCTTCTGTCTTGATCAAAACAGAAGTTTTACTTAGAAAGATTTAGTGGCCTTTAAATTCTATTTTTTTTAACTTCCCCTATTTCCGACTAGTGTGAGTTGACTGTGCAAGGTTTCTAAGACCTACAGCTTGTAACAAACAACTTACTGGAAATAGATTTTTCCGATGATCTTGCAAAAAGTATTAATTTCTTATTCTTAAATTAATGCTTTTTGCAGGATCATCGGAAAAATCTATTTCCAGTAAATATGTATAATGTAAACGTTGCATTAAATCCAGTAGATTAATTTCAACATATAATTTCGGATTTTTATTTACATTCTAAAACCTGTCGTATAGGCAACCTATATTACATTTTTAATTTAGCGTTGACATTCTGTTGTCTAATACCTAACGTTCTTTCATCCATGGTTTTCTTAGATTTTGTATAATTAGCAATACAGGATTTTACCGCCAAAATGGAATACGTTTGTGGGAAAATTTACGCTTAAATAGTTTCTGCCTTGGTAAGTGTACAAAATAGCAAAACCAACAATCTCAAATACTAATCCATTGTTTATTTTTTAGTGGTTTATATTTCTACATCTTTTCTGGGATTCCTTTCCTTTTCTTTCTCTACGTATTCTATTCTGGGTGGCTTACTGTAATTCATTCTCCTGTAATAGCGAAGGCTTCCACGGCCGGAATCTATACTAACATTAGAATGTCTTCCGGGTTTGGACCGTGTCATAGTTGCAACCGAAGCTGCCAACGTTTCGCCCACTTTCGTAAGGGGCTTCATCAGGGCGTGAGATAAATCGCAAAACTCTAACAAGCAATCGAAATCTAACTAAGAACTTCTCAAAAGTTAGGTTATCCACTTGTAAAACAAGCCATAACCTAAACTATGAAAAGGTAAGAAAGAAAACGATAACCTGAAAAAGCAAACGAAAATCTAACAAAGAATCACTACCGAGTTAGGTAGAACCTAGTTTAGAATCTGGCTTGGTTCACAAGTTGATTACCTAACTCGGTAGTGATTCTTTGTTAGATTTTCGTTTGCTTTTTCAGGTTATCGTTTTCTTTCTTACCTTTTCATAGTTTAGGTTATGGCTTGTTTTACAAGTGGATAACCTAACTTTTGAGAAGTTCTTAGTTAGATTTCGATTGCTTGTTAGAGTTTTGCGATTTATCTCACGCCCTGATGAAGCCCCTTACGAAAGTGGGCGAAACGTTGGCAGCTTCGGTTGCAACTATGACACGGTCCAAACCCGGAAGACATTCTAATGTTAGTATTCATTCTCCTGTTCTCCTCAAGTTGGAGGTTATTCAACGTAACGAAAACTTGGTTTACGCTATTACCAGCACGAATTAAGAAAATCCTTAGTGGCTGACCGGATGGTTACAAACACCCCGGATACAAGCTTAATGATCGATATATCTACACCTACGAAAACTACAGGTTAGATTATTTCTTATATTTCTTTACGGATGCAACGCCAGTCCTCATCGCGGTCCTCGTTTAAACCTTGCATCACTATCGTAATCTATTTAGTATGTTAATTTCTAAGTCATGTCATGTACGGTACTAAATCAGTCAATCAACATTTAAGTGAATATTTACAAAACTTAACTACTTAATTTTAAAGTATAACATCTTAAGATACGCGACGTACCGTCAATTTAATTAAAATTTTATGTCAACCGTACAGGGGCGTGCTATATGTAACTTATGATGCTAAATTTTATTATGTTAATACTTTCTATTCTATTTTCCCCGTGCTAATAAAAAAACTTAGATGGTTGTGACTTTTTATTCGTTTATTTACCAAGGATTTTCCTGTGCTGCCATCGCTGTTATAATTTCATCCGGTTCGTGGAAAGGTATTTGCTGCTGGCCGTTAGTTCAAGTCAGATTATCTCTAGTAGCAGTAACTTGGCGCCTAAAATATTTTACTTCGACTACTGATAACCCACCCTACTTACGACTTCTACCAGATACACTCCTTCTATTACTACTTTCATGTAACACATGCATAGAATAAAGCTTCTACAGTTTAGATCAGTTTCGGCAAAACCGGACTTGTGAGAAATCAGCAAGAAATTACTGCTTCAGACCATGAGTTCAGGGCAGAAAACGAATTACCATTATCGATTTTTGCTGAAATATAGAAAATAACACAAGTTTTGGTATAAATAGCAACAACACGAGAGATTATTTTAAAATTGACGAAAATGTAATTTTGAAAGAATGTGAAGATAATGTGCCTCTTGAAATCGACCGTTGTAAAACAAAATAATCCGATTGAAATTTCTGAAGATACTGAAGAAGAGACTAAAAAAAGGAAATAAAGACGCTCCTAAAACGTATAGATATGGTAAAGCATTTTCAATAATTCGTAAAAATTTGAGATCACAAAGCCACACAGTCACTGTCCGACTTAAAACTACATTTGCAAAATACTGTCAGTAAAAATACTTGGGAAACTAAAATATACAACAGCCAGTGTATTGTAGTATGTTTGTATATCTATCTTATTTCTGTTTTTCCTGGGAGATTACCTTCCTTGAGCGGACAAAAATTACAGTCCCAAAAGTGTCCGCTCAAGTGAAATTTCAAATAGAAGACAACGAAAAATTAAGTTTTAAAAAAACAAACACTACTACACTTTATTTGTAAAAATATAGTTGCAAGTGTAAACGCACCTTTATATTATTTTTTGTATAGGGTATTTTAACCTCTAAGATAAGATATATAACCTAAGATTAAGTTCGCGCGATATGCTAATTTTTTTTTGCATTTTTTTAATACTAATAAAACTATCTACAACATTTCACAAACAACAGGTTACATAGTTATGTAAGAACCTCAAGTATTATCTCCTCGTCTAAAACTTCAACGTACCAGAAAAGTACCTGAAACTTTAAAAGACTTCGTTACATATTCTGCAGTAATTAACGAAGATCCACTTACCGTAGAGAAAGCTGTCAGTGGTTCAGATGGAAGTTATGGCTCGAGGCGATGCATAACGAATATGATGCTCTCATAGAAAATGGCACTTGAAACCTAGTTGACTTACCACCAGGTAAAAAAGTGGGAATTCAAAACAACAATGAAAGAAGGACGTTCTCAATACAAAACAAGATTGGTTATTAAAGGTTGTGGACATCAAAAGGGTATCGATTTTAAAGAAACATATTCTCCAGTTGTTCGACACTTCGATAAGATATTTGCTTGCATTTGCTGCAGAACATGATCTTGATATTGACCAGCTAGATGCAGTTACAGCCTTTTTACAAGGTGATCTGAGTGAAGAGATTTATATGATTCCTCCAAAACAGTTCAATCATACCAATAAAGTCTGTCGATTAAAAAAATCTTTATATGGATTAAAACAAGCAAGCCGTTGTTGGAATCAAAGATTAGATCTTTTCCTCAAAAAAATTGACATTGTACAATCAAAAACCGACTCGTGTATATATTATAAAATTGCAGGGAAACTCAAGCTAGTTTTGGCAATATACGTAGATAATATAATCCTATTGTCAAATAATCAAGCAGCCAAAGATAATTTAAAGCAGCAATTGATGAATAATTTTAAAATGAAGTACATTGGTAAAGCCAATTCTATTCTTGGATTTAAAATAACAGACAGATCTAAAAAGAAAATTTGGATTAATCAACGTTCTTACATAGAACAAGTTTTAAATAGATTCAACATGAGTAACTGTAGTCCTGTCGATACTCCATTCTGTGCAGGCAAAAAAATTTCAAAAGAACATTCTCCAGTAACTTTAGAAGAAAAGAAGAAGATGGAAGATATTCCATATCAAGAGGCAGTCGGAAGTCTATTGTTTGCCGCGCAAATTTCTCGACCAGATATACGTTATGCAGTGAGTTGCGTTAGTCGTTTTAATCAGGATCCTGGACCTGCACATTGGGCAGCTGTCAAACATATCTTATAGTATTTAAAGGGAACTGTTGATTATAACCTTGAGTTTAGTGGAAAGATAGCTTGGTCAGATATAATAGAATATTGTGACGCTGATTGGGCCAGTAACCAAGATGATCGACGTTCAGTCACTGGCTATATCCATTTTAAGAACGGCTCGCCTATTTCTTGGAATAGCAAGGAACAAACCACAGTAACCCTATCATCGACTGAAGCCGAGTACATGGCTATGTCGGCAGCAATACAAAACGCTTTGTGACTTCGTGAAGAGTTGTGTGCTAACTCCGATCCGATACTGTTACATGTGGACAATCAAGGTGCACAACATTTAGCGTTAAATGGTGCTTATCAAGCTCGCGCCAAACATATCGATGTGCTCCATTATTTAAAAAAAAGTGATCAGTGGACAATTGTGTTTAAAGCATGTGTCGACGAAAGACATGATAGCAGATTCTTTTACGAAGCCGTTAGATAAAATAAAATTTTTAAATTGTATTAAAAGTCAGGGAGGGTGTTGAAATATAATTGAAACCGTAAACGCGCCTTTATATTATTTCTTGTTTAGGGTATTTTAGCCACTAAGGTAAGATATATAACCTAAGATTAAGTTCGCGCGTTATGCTAATTTTTCTTTTGTATATTTTAATACTAATAAAACTACTTACAACATTTCATAACCAACATTATTAATATGCTAATCATTCAAATACATTTACAAATTGTAGCCTTTCTAGAAAATAAAAAATGCAATGCTGTGGAGATTACTCAAACATAATACTTTTAATAAATACACAGAAATAATTTCAAAACTATTTATTAAATTTGGTAAATTGTTTGGTTACTTTAGATATTTACACAAACCGTCGAGAAAACTATCGAAAATGTTTTCTGAAAATTTAATTATAGTATTGAAAATCTCAACCTAAGTTAATAAATCTGAAAGGTTAAAGATAATACAAAATTTAAAAGTTTATTATATATACATACGAAACGTTAGCAATATTGCGTACGTTTTAAGCTTTTATTAGCTTTATTTTATATTCTTTGAAATCATTAATATTTTATAACAGTATCTGCTGTGTTTTCCAATAATTTTTTTCTTCCTAAAAGTTTACACAACGAATTTTTTGAAGTGCTGCTAAGCTTTATCCCTATTTTAATTAACTTTAAAAGCATAGTTACATAATGCAAGTTTTAATCAATTTATTTTATTACAATAATTAAAATAGCTGCAGATATGTAAATTTAAGAGCACGCAATATAAATTCAGCTGAAATTTATTATAACTTCGAAATTCTAAATAAGAAACCCGTCAAGTTAATCCTTCAGTTTAGACATATGCTTTATATTTGTACCCTTACTAACGTATTATTTATATTATGTTTCAATATGGTAACATTTGTGTTTAATTACATTTCTTGGAATTGTCGATGAAGTCCTTATTGGCCTTTACCAATGACTCATGTTTAACACAGCAACGCGAATTATGCGGTATTTTTATTTAACCAATGAAGAATTGGATTATGTCGTGTTTCAGTTAAAAAAAAGCGTGACATTACTCTACATGTTATATACTTTACGGTTTCATATCTAGCTATATATATAAATAAAGATTTTTAATTACCTAAAAAATATTTATTATAACACGCGTCGTATGTTTCATTAATCCCTTACATTTTTTGTTTTTTAAGCTTTATGTCGAGTAAAAATTTGCCGTAATTAAAAATTCTAAATTTTAAATATGTTAGTTTTGTAGGTAGTTCAAAAAATTATATTCTTATATTTAATGAGTAACTTAATCTATTTTAAATAATACGATAAAAAGCCTTTGAAAATCCCCTAGAAATGGTTTTTCCGTAATGTTACCCGTATTGCGGGGGAACGTTTACCCTTTTACATTTGAATTGACACATTATCTACGCGTATGTGGTTACAGTAGGTAATTATACTTAAGCTAATTTTTTTCGAATTTATTACAAGGCGTGCTTTACTTAGATGGATGCAGTTTGTTGCTACGTTAATTTATTTAGAGTTGTGGATCTGAATTCTGTAGTACAGGTATAAACCAGCATGTAACATAAATTAGTATTTATCATGTATGCGGTGCGGCCGCATCGTCTCAAATAAAATATTCAGTAGTCGACCACACCTGAGTCTTGAAACCATAGAAATAGAGTACGCTTCTGTAGCCACCTGCAAGAGCAATAAAACTCAATGTAACCGCAACCGGCACTACAAACTAGGCAATGTACATAGAGCCGCTTTATTGATCCGCCAAGACTCGAGGGAAGGGTTTTAAATTCTCATAAACCTGACAGCAACCGCCGTGGAGAAGATTGAGTGGCTCAACAGACCTGGAGGGTGCTTTCAAATTTTCATATTCCGTCTGTTTGCGTCTAACGCCTTACGCCATATGTCAATGTCAGAATCGGAGCGATCTCTTTAGGTCGGTTGACCAATTCTATGAATTTCTTTTGGGTTCGTTCAATTTAGAAACGTGAATGATTGCCAGATTGTATTCATGACCGCAAAAACTTCCGACTTATTTGATTAGCATAAATATGAACTTACCGGCCATGTTGTGGACCCACGTTGCCACTATCAAACGACGAACTTGCGGTTATGTCTTCATCCTTAATTGCCCCATTTTCCATGCCCAAAGGTGCAATGCATTGTGCTGCAAGCATACGAAAAATATTAATATTGTATTAGTCGAACCCTCATGAATTACGTAAATTAGTACTCGTAAATTACGTAAACTCTAACTGCTTCATTTAAGAAAGCCATGCAAACTTTCATCTAATTTATGAACTCACGTTTATACTGACAATATATTTAATTTACTGTATCCATAACGTAAAAGTTACGGTGTATATTTAACGAAGTAATAACAAATTTTACTCTTACATAATCCCCAGTAAGGCTCTTAAATTATTACAAACTTTATTATAAAGTATAAAGAGCGGTGTCACTTTACAAAAATTCATAAATACGGAAATCGATAGAGGATGTTGGAAGCGCACAAACAGAATTCCTAATATAATAAAGTATAATTTTGTGAGCACATTGATTTATTATATTTTTATTCAAATATTTTACCTCTTTTTTGTATTGTCCTTACAAAAATTATTCCGCTTTGTTTAACCTGAATTTCTTTTTATTTCCGACATGGTACTGATTTGATTTTAAGTAAACGTTTGATTTAATCTACGTGCTTTTAAATGTGAATGTTAACGATCAGAAACCTTTTTAATTTGATTTTATACGCAGGTTTAAAACATTCGTTTTTAAAGGTACAAAGGTGTACACGTTATTTGTTAATTTTAATTATAAAATATATTAACAACGAAAATCAATACGTAATGAGAAAATTGTTTGTTTTGTAATTTTATTTATGTTAAGTAACAAAACAAAACAAAAAGAACATGCTTTTTAAATAATATATTTCGAACAAAAAATTATATTTGGTAAGTGTTTAATGGCTACAAATAGCCGTACTTTGGCAAATTTTCAACCCCAGTAAGATATGATTGTTGTGTTGATATATAATGTACGTACTTATTTAAAAAACAAAAAATGTAAAAAACTGTTTATAAGTCAATAACGTCAATACTTTTACCAAAACTTTACAATATTAAGTTTAAATTTCATTCATACAAACAGAGATTAAATAAATATATTAATATTACTAATAACAATTGAGTTGCAAAAAGTATGTCAGAGCCTTATGATCAAGAAATACCAAAATTTGTATCAATCTATTACAAGAATTTTCTCATAACTTAATTGTTAGCGACTAACTCAGTTTGATTCGGTGAGTGGATCATCGGTTTCGATGTGCTAATTATAAAGTACCGTTTAAATCTATCCAAACTTGTAAGAGACAAATGACAAAACACAGGTTGAAACAACAAATATATTTATTTTATCAAAAGAAAAAGATAAATTTATATAGGTGCAATCAAACGCTAGAACGTAGGTCAATATCACAGACAATAGTTGTTGAAGTAAACCCGTTTCGGCTGGGCAAACCGTCGTACAAAAAATTAAACTTTTCCGCCTAACTTTTACATTCCAATAGAATAAATTTATATTTGTAAATGGTTAATTGTGACAACAATCTGATATGTGCGCACGGTCGTGTGTACAAACAACTGACAATGTAAATGAAAAGAATTAAAGTAGGAAGTGTAACACTTACAATTTAGTTTTTCTTTGAAGCATGTAACTAGCTAGCAGCACTTTCTCAGAATTTTCTAAAATTTGCTGAAATATAACAAACACATACATGCGGAGTTATCATAAGTAAATACCATTCGATTCATATGATTAATAAAAAAACCAAATTAATTGTGTTATTTCGATAAGTGGGCCTTCCAATGAGGACAGAATTGTATTAATTTAGCGAAGGTTTCGATACCTTCAATCAACGTGGCGTAAAGTCATCATAAGAATTTTTGCAATAACCGAAACGGGTTTAATATCTCCACATTAATGGAATAACATGTGGGTATCCGCATACCGCTGATGACAATACGAGAAAATTAAAGTAAATCACAACAATATAAATCAATGCTTACCCCAGGAAAATTTTCACAAGCAGCGAAAATACAACAACCATTAATCCCATGGATAAGTGAATAATCAGAAGTGAAAACTTCGCTGGGCTTTTACTTAGAACATCTACGTACCAAAAAGACCAGAAAAGCAAGTTTTCTCCCATCGATATTTCGATGTCAAACATTAAGAAATTGACAGCAATCTCACCCAATGTAGCGAGAAGTGCGCGTTCCGGGAATAAATCTTATAAGGTACAAACATCATACCAAAGCACTTTTAACATAACTAACCGTTTAAGTGCTTAAAGTGTTAAGGAAGTTTTGAATTTTATGTTTTCATAAATATTCTTGATGAAAGTAAAATCATCAATGTTATCTAATTTCTTTACTAACGCTATTGTTTTTAGTTACCTTATGTGCAAATTTCTGGTAACATTCTGTACAAATTTGACTAGTAAATTGACCATGACCATAATCACTTGCTTACAAGATTATGTGTTCATAACTTCAAATTCTTTTTAAACATTCTTTGAGTTTGCTGTTTTTTTAAGATATTTAAGTAAATCGTTTGCAATATAAAACCATTTACTAGTTCAAATGTAAAACTATCAAAGTGTTGAAAAAGAAATATTAGACCAAACTGATAAACGAAGCAAAAGATTATTTTTTTATCATAAAGAAGGAAAGTCGTAAAAAAAGTTCGATTAAAGTTAGGTGGAAAAAAAACCAAAATGTTCTGGAAAAGACCAGTATAATCTATAAAAACCTGAATTCAACAAATTTTACAAAGTTATGTGCTGAAACGTGTTCGTACAGTAAGAAAAGTGTTTTTACGTTTTTCAGAGTCGAGTTTTAAGAAAATCGAGTCTGACAGAAACTACTGTTGTATGGAAAACAGAGATTGCATAATCATCATTATATACAGGGTGTCCCGAATTGAATGGGTGTGATTTCTGAAACTATAAGAGCTACGAAGTCGGTTAAATGGGCAATGTTGTGCAAGAAACATTTAAAATTGTAATCAGTTTAAAAGTTATGCAAAAAAAACTGCTATTTTTAAATTAAAATAATGCAAATTTTTAATAAATTTTAATTAAAACGTACGTTGCAATACGTCGTTAAAAAGAGAAAAAAATGTTATTCAACCATGTAAAAATCCAATATGTCCATTTAAGATGAGAAAGTTGGTATTACGTTGGTAGCAACTGCAACTTTGCTTATTCAACCTTCAAGAGAGAAACTAAATTTACATTCTGTATAAACCACAACAACCTAGAAACTGCTGACTCCGATAAGAGTACGAAGTTATATTATTGCTTGATTTATAAACGTAAATTATCAAGCACATGGAAATATGGAAAATAATCACAAACCCTGCAAGTTCAAATCAAAAGAATGGATACCAACATTCCACCTTTCAGAGCTAACAAACCACAAATCTGGTTTATTCAATCGGATGGATATATATACATACAAAATGAACCACTAAATTTTGGATCTTTGAAAGACCGCCATATTGGAGAAGTAGATGACATCATTTCTAGCCCTACAGCAGAAAAAAAATTAAAATTAAAAGATGAGTTATTCAAGAAAATTTCTATTTCCCAAAACACAAGAATTAAGCAACTCTTAGAACATGAAGAGATTGGTGGCCGATCGCCATCTCAATTTTTACGACACCTTCAGGGTTTGGCGAGAACAACAGTTCCAAATTCTTTAATATGCACTATCTGGACAAACCGCATGCCAATACTAATCCCGGCACTTTTGGCAACGCAACCAGACCAGTCCTTAAAAAATCTAGCAAACATGGCAGAGAAGATCCGCGAAACCACTGATCATTCAACCCACAGCAATGCAACAATCAACCAAATGTGTTCTTCTTCACTACGAAGAGAATACGAAAATCACTGGTATCATTACCGCTTTAGTGAACGCGCAGCGAAATTCAAACCCCCGTATACATATTCTCAGAAAACCAGCAGCAACCTCAGCGAGCGGAGCCAATACTGCAGGCATCAGTACACTTAACCGACTTTTTTTAATTATAGACACGTACAAACTTCTTTAGTTAAGACTAAGTATAATATGTATGCCGCAAATGCTACTGTGATACCTACATATGGAGTTAAAACAATCAATTTAAACTTCGCTGAAAATAGAGATTTCCGTTAGTCGTGCATCATACCTGATGTTTAGAAACTGATAATTGGTATCGATTTCATTAGCTTTTACCGATTGCTTATAGATGCCCAGCGTCGTCAACTCATCGACAACAGCACAGGCTTAAAAACAACATGCGTACGAACGCCTTATTGTGGCATGGTAAAAACTGTAATAAACAACACCTATACCATAAATTGGTATTAAGATACACAAAAATAACAAGACCAGCTCAACATGTAGAAAATGACACAACATTATGCACCACATCAAAACGCCACCTGGTCCTCCAGTAACAACACAAAGCCGTCGATTAGCACCGGAACAGCTTAAGGTAACAAACAAAGAATTCAAGCACTTACTTGCCCTTGGAATCATCATCTCTTCAAAAAGTAGCTGGACTTTACCACTTCATCTGGCGCAAAAAAAACGGTGCCCGATAAATACTCCGTTTCTCACATACAAGGTTTTAAACAACTTTTAAGCAATAAAACAATATTCTCAACCATCGACTCAGTCAACGTATTTCATCAAATTCCGATAAACCCGAAAAACAAAACCAAGACTGTCGTCACAACAACTTTCCGCCTATATGAATTTCATTAAATTAGTTTTAGACTAAAGAACGCAGTCCAAACCTTCAGCGCTTTAGCGATCATACACTACGAAGACTTGATTGCTATTATGCATATCTCGAAGATATTCTAATTGCATCTGAATTTGAATAGCAACACTTAAAAGATCTAAAATTAGTTTTTCGAAGATTAGAAGCGTTTGGAATAGTTATTAACGTTTCGTAGAGTATATTTGAAAAACCCAAAGTCACATTTTTAGGATACACAGTCAAGAATAATGATTGTAAACCTTGTAGTGTAAGAATGCCATTAGCGAAGCAAGAAAGCCAAGCACTGTCAAACAACTGAGACGCTCTACAGACGGTTTATTCCTAATGCAGTTCAAACACAAGCTCTACTGTATAACCTACTTTACGAACCTGGAATACAGAGTGGACAGAAGCTACCGAACAAGCTTCCCAAACTGTTAAGCAATCACTAGCGAATGCTGCAGCATTAATACACCCGTTTCCGAATGCTATTCGTTCATTAATGGTGGATGCATCCAACTTTGCAATATGTGCAGTACTGCAGCAGAAGGTCGATGCTTCATGGCATTTTTGTCAAAGGCAACAAAACTACAATGCATACAAACGTTAACTCGTTGCTGCCTAAGCCGTTGTCAAACATTTTAAGCAATATCTTGAGAGACGTGATTTTATCCTTTTTACGTATCATAAATCATTAATTTATGCATTTAAACAAAAACCCGAAAGACTTCGCCGAGACAGTTCCGCTATATGAACTATATCAGTGAATTTACTACGGAAATCCGTCACGTCAGTGTAAAAGACAACATTCCAGTAGACACACTCTCAGATTTTGCAGTAGCATAACTTTAGTATCTTTTTGTAGTCATTGACTAAACGACCAAACGGAGAAGCTACCACTGCTGTCTGGTATAAATTTATACAACCACTTGATAAAATTTGTCCTGTAAGCTTGCAGTCAAGATAGAACAGCAGTATTTCTATTAGAGCGGAAATGGTTTTATAACCAGGAATTTCCAAGAAACTTAAAAATTTTTAGAATAACGACATCTAACGTCGTAAAATAAAATTACCACATCTTTCATTCAACTTGTAAACACAAATTTATGTTCCGAAATAACAAACACAATAATAAAACATATTCGAAATTAATACACCAAAGTTGAAGAATTGGGGTCACAAGTTATATACCGCTTCAGGTAGCAAAAATGATAGATGGCGTGTTCCGAACTACCGTGACAAAACAGAACTTAAGTTTGACGTGACACTTATTTATTCATTTTGTATGAACCTCCAAACAACAACATAAAACTTTGCTTTCAAAAAGCTACTGGAACGTTATTTGTCCGTCAAAGAACTAAATCACTTGGTTAAAAAATTAGATCAAGATGACTCTTATGTAAAACAAACCGCTAAGAAGTCCGTCCTTTTAGAGAATTTGTTACATGTCGTTATTCTTTTTTCTAAATTACAATTAACGGCTGCACTGTCTAAAGACGCTAGTGATTGTCATTTCACTTTACTGGTAAAGATAAACGCGATACAGGAAACTAACGACCATTTTTACTCGCTCTTTACCTGTTCAAAAACCGCTGAGAACGTTCGTGGACCGGTGTTATTTTCAGACATGTAAGTAGTTCCTTTTCTGTTAAATTTTCCTAGGTAGTGATTTCTATTACGTATTGGTCGGATTTGGCGTTTAGGGTTAATTACGCGACTCACGTTCCCAGGTAAGAAAGCAATTTTCAAAGATGCTGTCTTTGTACCCGGCTGTTTTCGGGATATGTATTCTGTGGAGTCCACCCCGTATCATGTAATCAGAAGAGACTAGAAAATACTCACCCATATCAGTATCGTATTACTTCGTTAAATTACTTATGCACATTACTTAGTATAGCGTATACCTTCTCGCATTTATAATTATTACTTTAATTATGTCAGCCTTGTACGCACTACTTCATAGTAATAATTTTACTTAAAGTATTTTGTTTCAAATGTATTCACTAATCGTCAGTCTTCAGCCTTTTAATTTATTTTATGTAATTACAACGTTAAATCATACTGACTTAAATTTATTTTCAGTCGCAAACTTTATATCATCTGCATACTTAACATTCTCCAATAAGAGTTGGTGCCTTTTCCGCAAAATGCAATTCGAAAGGACTACAACTTTTGGCTTCCTGAGTAGCAAAATTAAAGAACTGTTTGAGCATGTCTAAAGCCTATCTTGTATGCGATTGAAAACAAGTCACGCATACATTGTTCTGTGGGGTTTGCTTGGGGACGTCGAACTGAGATAAAAGACACCTGAATTCCTGGTTTATTAAGAGAATCTTTCCAAAGTTTTATGGTAAACTGTATGTCTTCATCATTAAGAAACTCTTTCAGGATTACCCAAATGAGGAAAAGAATCTAAGGTAGGTAAAGTGGATTGAAACTCTGGAGATGGAAGAATGGTATGTTTTGCAAATTGACATACCTGACACTGACGTATAACCTGTTTAATAGTCTTTGCCATATTTCGTCGCCACGCATCTTGTTTTAAAACACATACAGTTTTATAAACTCCAAAATACACAAAAACTCGTGGAAAAGTGTTGCAATTTCAAATTGTAATGTTCCCGGTATGCATAAAGTGTATATCTCATCGATTTCGACAACAAAAAAAACATTCATTATCGCGTCGAATCAGTTTTCAAACTAGCGATAGAATTACCCAAAAACCCATTTTTTCGATGTAGCAACAAAATGTTTTTTAACGCTTCCTTTAAATCAATTGGCGAAAAAATAACTGAAAAGATCTGGCAACATCAGTAGCCTAAATATAGGGTTACGCGTGAACGCATCAGTAGTAACCTTGTTCTTTCCAGAAATATGCTGTATGTTAAAACCTTACTTTTGCACAGCAAAACCCCAAGAAGTAATTCTAAGACTTAACAGACAACAAGACTGTAGATAAGACAATGATTTCATGGTCTGTGGCGACGGTGAAAAAACGGTCAATCAAGCAAACTCGCCATTTTAAGAGCGCAAATAAAAATAGCTAAAGCTTCTTTTTCATGAAAAATTCGTTCTTCATTCTCTGACTAAACTTACTTTTTCGGGCAAGGGCAACAAAAGGTTCAATCATAGTTCTCACAGAAACAACAGACATAGTTGCAGATACCGAGAAAAGCTTACAACTGCTTTAAGTTTCTTGGAGAAATAAACTGAAGCAGAAGATTAATACGATTCTGGATCGGAAGAAATACCATTCTCGTCTAGCTGATAATCCAAATAAACCATACATTTTCTAAAAAATACACATTTGTTAAGACACACCGTGAAACCAGCATCTATCAAGCGTTCAAATACCAATTCCAAACAATACAAATGTTCTTCAAAAGTTTCGGCACCAACGAGGAGATTCTCAACATAAGCTTGTTTGTCTTAAACTTAAAACCGTTTCAGTCAAGATGAACTCGCGGTTTCTCTATTAAAACGAAAATGCTCTTACGATTATAAGCGAGTTTCGGCTTAGACCGCGTCGTAGTTAAATATTCAGACTTATTAGGTGTGGTCCTAGTCTCTCCTTGAGAGACAAAACAAGAAATAGAACTTAGTCTTTGCCATATTGTCGTTCGTGACTCAGTGACATTTACCACTGCGAAGATTCAAGTTGAAATGTCTTGCGAAACGTTAGTTTGTTTGGGTTCACAAACGACATTCTGGTAAAGGCCAAGTTGTACTTCTGGGTGTTCATCTATGACGCGGTCTAAGCCGAAACCCGCTTATATTCGTAACCAAGAAAACCGCAAAAGCTTGCGATTCTAGAAAATGGTCTTATCACTTGGAAGTTCTAAAAAACCCAAAAAATTTCAGAATAACATTTAAGGACGTAAAATAAAATTATAAATATTATTCTTAAAGGTTTTGCCATAACTGGTCCTAGAAAAATTGTAAAATTTATTATCCCGATGATTTTGACGAATTGACACTGTTAAATAGGAATTTATTAAACTACTTAAAGATTTTTAGAATTTAGGTTTCCAAAGGTTACATTTGTATTACAATTTTTTATTCTGGATAATTCCCGTGTTGTCATTATAGCACAAGCTAAGCTTTCGTCACACGTCGCAGAAGACATTTTTAAAACCTGGAATAAACTGATTGGTTGAAAATTAGAATCTCGGTTAATACTAAAAAGGTTTTTAATTATTTCAATAGATTCTCAAAAAAATTTTTTTTCTATATGGTCCGTGGTACTTTTTACAAATGGCAGAATGGAAAATTGTAATACTTAAAGATTTTTTTAATATGAACTCGAATATTAAATTTCGATTATGTACTTATATTTTAAAAGAATTAACGATGCATTTTTTTCAAAGAGAATTGAAGAACTATAAATATTGAAATTAATCTTTAATTTAACTTAGTTTTTATGACAACTTTTCTACCTTCCGTACGAATTTATAGTTTTCTATATTATCATACGTGGTATTTTTATCACAGGATGGCGTTCCAAAAACATTTTAAATTAGATTTAACTGTTTTTCACAAATTTACTGGCATTCTCATAGTACTTCATAGTGTGAATGTTGACTAATTTTTTTGTTTTAGTCAAAACTGATAAGTTTAGGTTAGAATTGACCGGTTCACCAATAACAAAATGATTCGGTTACTATTTAACCGAATCGATTCAACACCATTAATGCAGACGTACTATATAATATAAGTTTTAGTAATAAAATTATCTTCATTTTTTGTCAAAAAATCGGGACGACCTTTTGCATTAACAAAAGTGTTCAATCAAACTTTTTAAATAAGATATTGCGTATATTTTTAATACAAATAATCAGTAACAAGATAGAAAAAAATTAAAATTCAGTGTAAAATATTAACCAAATGTAATTAAAAAATAAGTTAAACAATAAAAATCACAGACCTGAATGCATAAACTTTGGAAACATGTCTGCTTGTACAAGAATATCATTAATAACAAGAACTAATTTGTACTTGTAAACACAGTTTATGCAGATCATATGTAAATATTCAGTATGCTTTGATAATTACTTCAAGCATTTTCATCTCTGAACGTTTAACAGCTTAATGCCATTTACACCTGATTAAAGGTATTTTTATGTCCAATTAAACAAATAACAATATTGTAATTTTTATTTAATCAATACTTTTTCTTAATGAAATAATTTCGTAATACAATCACTATATAAACAAATTAAACATGTGCACGAAACCCTACGAAATGAAATTTTCGCAGTTTCTTACACTACATTAATATGTAAACATTTGTACCCACTGCAGAATGCATAAAATATCAGTCCTTAAAGAGTAGGTAAAATAAAATTTTAATTTAATTGTCTTTTTAGCTGCTTACATATTTGTTTTATAAATTTGATTAATTAAAGACACAAGTCAATACTTACAAGGATCAATAGCATTAGCATTGATTATGGAAAACAGATACACCACGATGGCTACAATCCATATCCTCTTCATTGTTCACGATCATTTGTCGGAATCAAATTAATTAGCTACATTTCGACCCACGTCATTACATCTGAAACAAACAGATAAATCAATAAAAATAAAGTAATAATATCGAACTAAACAAAATCTCAATATAAAATTGATTTAGCAACGAGGGGATGTTGTTTTGTATTTGCCTAATCCTATTGGAAGTGCTGGCTTATACTATTGACATGTAACCCTCCTCATCGTACCAAGCCACTGGTTAATATTAATGAGGAAAGGAAGCCGTATTAGAACTGAAAGAGTAAGGAGAGGGATTATTAGTGATTAGCGGCAGACATTCGAACCGCAAACAGTAACTTTATAGTGGAAATAGATAAAAAGAAGTAAGGATATAAAACGCCAAGAAATTAATCGGTTTATCAAACGAAACTTATTCTGGTTGTGTAATATGAAATTTTGAAATAAAATGTCATTATTTAAATTCCATAAAATTAAATCGCAATAAAATTCTTAATTAAAATTAAAATAATGTCAACATGTAGGATTATTATATTGATTTAATACAATGTTTTACAAACTTGTGTAATCTATTAATCTTCCATAAACTATAGTAAAGCTACGAGCTTAGGACCTAGTTTTCCCTTAAAAGCTTTACACATCCTTAAATTACATGTTGTATATATTTTGATAAAATGTGTTTTCTATTAGAATCGGCAATCATTAAAAATAACATTTATATTAAACAACTAATTTTTGCCTATATAAAAGTTAATATTTTTGTCACACATTTAGTTTTAGATTTTAAAAATATAAAATTTTGTAAATTTAATAAGACAATGTTGTATGAAAACGCCATATATCTATGTACCAATACTGCAGTTGCCAAATATTTTCATATAAAATTTCGTAAGTTTTGACACTTTTGCTATCACACAAAAGTAATAAATTGGAAGAAAAAGAAACTTTGAAAAAATTGAAACAACAGAAGCAATATGTAAAATCAGAAAATATTGATCTTAATACTCGATTTTAACTTTAAGATCGGTAATAACAAAAATATTAATAAAGACTTATCAAATAGCAATAAAAAATTATGTTAACAACATGCGAATAAAACAATCTAAAAATAAAACATATTTACATACATACATTTTAAATCATAAAACATACGCCCTAAAATAATTAAATATATATGATGATTAAATCGCAATAATTCTTAATTTCACTGTACAAAACAAAGTACTATTAAACAGAAAGCAAAAACGAACAATATCAGAGGAAGACAACGCAAATCAAATCTTACTAAATACGAAATCAAAAATAACATAAAGAACAACAAAAGCAATATAAAAAATTTATTAAAATAAGAAACGTAACAAAAAAAATTAAAATCAAAATGAAAAATTCTAAAAAATCATCATGAGAGAACATATTTCAGACAAATAATCAAGAAATAAGCAAAGACCAATAAAAGTTCACAATAGTAAGTAAATTAAAAGACGTTATCTTTGTAGGAATAAATTGCCGTTTACTTATGCATAAACCTTCAGAACAAGCGCTTGGTCAAATATGACTTACATACAATCTCAAAATGGATCAATAAGAAATACATCAAAATCATAATTAATGTAAATATTAACATAAAAATTAAAAAGGAAAACAACAATAAATAAAAACCAAAGTTTACAAAAAACTCAAAAACGTCGCCAAAAAAAGAACAGAATAAATAAGAAAACATGATACAGATATTAAAAAGTTTAAAATACTGAAAAATTCCGGAAAGCTTAAAAATATTTGAGGTCATAAAAAGAAACAACATATTTAAATAAATGCGTATTTGTGTAGTACAGTTTTAAGTTATAAGTAAATTGTTTTTATTAAATTTAGTTATCTGTAAATTGTATTAGTGTTTGTTGTGTTGTGTTTTAGTTTAGTAAAATTAGTTACATTTATAATACATCGATAATCGTACAAAAAGTTCTCAAAATCGCTACAATACCTTATATAGAAACACCTGCATGAATACCTTATGCAGCTGAATTTCATGTGTAATTACCCAAAAACCAAAAACATGCAAACAACAGAAATAAAAACACTAAACAGAATAGAAAAAAAGAAAAGAGTTGAATATAGAATATATACATAAGAAGTGATAGCTGAGGTAGGATTTAGACAATTTGGTAAAGAGGGTAAACCTCTTTTAGAACTATTGTGAGAAACATGTATGTAAGGACAATGATAGCTTTGGTTTTAAGATTAAAAATTTTTAGATTTTTAATCAATTCATACATAGCAATATTTTGCCGCAATATTTTCAAGTGACAGAAAAACTATTAATAGTGTATGGTAGCTACCGAAGAAATCTTCCAAACCTTGTTTTTATAAGAATTATCAATTACATTTTCAAAAACCTAAAAAAACTTTAACATTAATATGATTAGTTAAAAACTACGATAATTATTACTTATTAATATAAATAAAAAATATAAAATCTACAAAAATTAAATTTTGCTGGCATTATAGTAAAGTATCAAACGCAAGACCAAGATCATAAACGTTTTGGTTTTGGTGTTACACATTCAGTCTTGTTCTTGGTTTTGTATTGATATTCTCAATCTCGGTATTGATCTTGCATATGGTTATTAGGTTTTGTTGTTGCTTTTGCACGAAAGACTTCAGCAGTCTCGCATTTTTACACGATATCAAATTAGTCAAAATCTTATGTCGTTAGATGTTAAGAAATTAGAATTATTACTTAAACTTATGCAGTAGGTACACATTTATATTAACATCTATGCTATGAAATGATAACAAATTTTACTTGGTAAAGATTCTTTATCCTCCTCTGTGTGTATACTAATTAATTCAATTTTCTTCGTTTAGGATTTTATGTATAACATATTTTTTGTTATCATTTTTTGTGGCTGTATAAAAACCCACTTCACTTAGTGTTATTTAACAGAATTTTACATCACTGTGACTTATCAAAGCTGACAAAAAATTGTAAAAATAATGATCTTGGTCTTTTAACATTTTACCGTTTTGCACTGTGACTTAAAAGCCATATTCTTAAGAAATTGGTGTAATCAATAATTGTTGCTGCACTTACAATAACATTTTTACTTCGTTAAAAAAAGATAGCTTTTATATTGAATTTTTTTATCCTCTTTAAGCAGATCACACATGTTCGGAATTTCCTTTAATTTGTCCTTAACAAAATTGAACTGAAGAAAATTCTTATTGTGTATGTGTGTTTCAATTGTTTTGTCGTGCGTTGCAATCCGGCGATGATTGATTTTTCGTTCGAGATAATGCAAGAGCGTGTACGTAAATGCAATCAAGATCGAAATGTTTCCCAGACGAGTAGAAGAAATAATGTGTAAATTTATTGAAACGTATAGAATCCAGAATACACCGATAATTTGATGTGGTTTTCGTGATGTAGGAATTTTGCTCTATGATACGCCATTTTACATACGAGGGATCAATAAAGATTTTTATTTCTGCTTGGTGCGTTAAGGAAGTTGCACGTGTGTGTTAGTATCAAGCCCGTGAGTTTTCTGTAGCTTAAATCATACACACTGATTTTGAATAAATAAATTGCGATTTAAGATGTAGTTTTTGAGAAATTTGCTGGGGCAAATATGCATTTTTATTTTAAAGCGCAGTATGTTATCATCAAACAAAAACCCCGGAAAATATGCGAATTAAAATCTAAGTTATAAACCGGTGAAACCATTAGACCAATCACAATTGAGAAAAGGTGATACAATCCTTGACATGAGTCCTGTATCGATCGATTTTGTATTTACTTGTCAATTGTGATTTTGCAGATTGTTGTTATTTTTGCTTATTTTCTTTATTACTCCAAAACAGTTTTTTCAAAATTGCGATTATCGTATTTGTGAAATTGGTACCTATTACAAATATTATTTAAATTTGACGCTCTAATATTATTTTTATGGAATTTACCGGTCAAAAAACAGCGACTTTCGTTACGCCCCCTCAGAATCTTTGTTTACTCGGTTGACCTGTATAAACAACTACAGTGTGTATTTTAATGATTGTCCGGTGTTTGAATTTGCCGCGTGTAAAACGCCAAATTGAGAAATAAACTGTCAACGAACCAACATTGTTTGATTATAGTTACTAGAATGACGGCAAATTCAAACACCGGACAATCATTAAAATACACACTGTAGTAAAGCACGCATAGATTATTGAGAATTGTTCGGATGCGTATTTTAACAACCTATGTTAGAATGGAACATTAAAACCACCGTTTTGATTTCTATGATTGTGAAGAGCATTACGATCAAATTGGAGGCCACACCAACTGAAATATCTTCACTAACTTTGGGAAGCTTATCGCACTTGGCTTTTTTTAAGATATCGTATGAAACTGGACACTTTATTTGTGGTAATGGTGTATATATGTAACAGTTTAATTTTCAACAATTTTAGAAAATTAGTGTTAGATGTGCCATTAGCTAATTGCACATTCGGGAATGCAAAATTGTAAGTATTTTGATTTTTTTTTACTGTTAGATCAGTCTTATGCACGCACGACGGAACGTACATATTACACTTGTTGTCACAACTAAGTATAAAACTTTTTTTCATGTATTGAGTTATACGGTGCGGACTGTTTTGCTTAAACTTGTGATATCAGACATTTGTGTCGTATGTACCGACGGGAACTTCTTCTGGATGTAATGTTAAGCCAATGGATATGCTTATATGTACAAAACGTTGCCTAATCTAAAGAGCCTGAATCATTATTGTTAACTGTCATATTTATTGACAAATTTTTAATTACTATTTATCTGCTATAGTTGTACCTTGTTTTTAACCTTTTTCTTTTCGTTGAAATAAATATATAATTGTGTTTTGCAATTTGTTTACCTTCAGTTTTTAACAGATGTAAACGAAATCTAAATATTTTTACCACTTTGGCGATCTTATTATATTATTTTATAATTAACACACCAAGTACAACACACCATTCTCTCTCTCTCTGAAATATTGAGCAACCGGCCGCACTAAGTTACTGCTAAATTTACGTAACAAATTACATTAAATGATTATTGCAACACAGTGAAAATTTTTCATCGATTTTCATTCATCTTTCTATATAGTTTTGTACTTTCCAAAACACCTTCGTCTGATAGTCTTCCATTTGTGCCTACTTCAACCATTACAAACTTTCCATTTGCGTCTAATATTGCTAGTAGTCGAATACTATGAAAACTTTTGTAACTATAATAAAAAGATGGCTTCTAAACAATTAAACAACCTTTATTTTCCATAAAAGAGATCCGCTAAAATTTTCCACTCTACTTCAGTACTTGTAAACTGCATAGCAAAACAGTGACAATTACTCAGTAAATTATTGTATTTAATATTAACAACCTTTATAAACATCTCCAAGCACATAACATATTACTAAACATGTCTCCGAAATTATAGTCCTTAATCCAGTGCACTTAAATTACAATAATGGCTTATTATCAGGTACCAAAAACGCCGACAGAAGCGGCTTTAATACGAACATATTAAGCATTATTGCATGAAGACTGTGCAAGATCTTAAAATGAGCAGCAATTGTATAATACCCAATTTAATCTATTTAGTGCGTAATATTTTTACAAACTACGTTTAAATTGAAAAAGTGTGGAACATAAATTCAGACTATTCTCCTATCCTCTTGACGCTCAGTGATACCATTATTCAAAAAGAAAATGTTGCTAGACTTGTCAATAAATTAACCGACTGGCATAGTATTAAAATCTTGAAAACTGGCAGTTTTAGTGATAACAAATAACCAAGTGCTTATTAAGAATATCCAGCAATCTGCTTGGGACAACACTCATCAAATTACTCAAAAAACAAAAGTGAATAACTGCCCCAAAGAAATAAGAAAACTTCTCAATAAAAAAAAGAAAACTAACGAGAAAATAACGCCAAGTACAGCACCAACTATTAAGACGAACTTAAACAACGCTAATTAGAATTTATTTTAGTGAACTGACAAACGATAACAGCACTTTATCTAAAATGCGACCAAGTCATCGTAAAGACCTATTTAACAAAATCTTCTAATCGGAAATTTGGATGGTACTGGGCAAGGAATAATGAACAAAAAACCAAAAGATTTTCAGGACATTTTGAAAATACAATCAAGAAAACAGTTTACCACTCCGAGAAAATCATAACTACCAAAAAGTAACTAGTACTCTCTAAAAGAAGTAGCTATTGGAATAAAAATATCAATCTAAGAAGAGCCCTTGGGTTTGATCTAATAATATAAGCATCTTATTAATGCTTTGATCAGACTGAGATATGTGTCTAGAATATGGAAAATTGCAAAAGTCATGATAATCCCTAAACCCGGTAAACCACCTCACGAGGTTTCATCATACAGACCCATACCCCTCCTTCCTGCAATCTCAAAACTATTTGAAAAAATACTAATAAAAAGACTAAACATTGTTAAAGAAGAATTTCAAACCCATCAACTCGAAAAAGGCACTCTACTATCGATCAAGTTCACAGAATAACCAACGTTATTGAAAAATCGCTAGAGAATAGAAAAGCACAGGCTTTTGACAAAGTGTGATACGAAGAACTGAAATATAAGCTGATTTGATGCAGCTGCGGTAAATTTACACTGGCTTAGGCATTACTTTAGAAAGAGGCAGTTTGTTGTCAAGTGAAAAAAAATTTTCTTCTTAGCATCCAGAAATGTTTGCTAAATTAGTTTAGCTCTTTTCAATTTTTCTATACGTGGGTTCTTCACGTTAGACTCTTGTCTAGGTGCATATCTAGATATCTAACACTATCAGTTTGTTGTATTGAGGTTCCATTTATTGTAATCGTTGGACAAACCTCTCTGCATTTGGTAAAAGTAACTTGTACAGTTTTATTCACATTTATTTTTATTCGCCATTTTTTGCACCAGCTATGGATGGAGTCAATACTTTGGAGTTTTCGCGACGCTGTCATTTATATAGATACATACATGCAATATGTTTATTATAAATATATTATTTTTTAATTAATCCAAAGAATTCATTAAAAATATAATTGGCAAATGTGAATTAATAAATAAGATACAGCTTTTTCAACAATTAAATAAATTGGGTATTGATAAAATTGTATCTCATTTATTAATATTCTTTTTGATTCCGAACAATAAAAATGGCAAGATTGCAAAACTTTTGCAATTTTGTCTTTTTTTAGTCTTCGAAATCTTAGTCTTGCTCTTATAGATGGTGACGCCATCTCGTTCTTAGTCTTTACAGTTTTCCGAAACCAAGACAAGACTGTATTACCAAAAACGATTTCGGTCATTAGTAGTTTTTTACTGTTTGTTTTTTTATTAACTGTTTTTAATGTATTTGTGCTAGTATCCTATTTAGCTGCAGACATATTTCTAATTCATATGGTAACTTGATTTTAATAAGCATATTTTGGTTTCGATTATATTATGATGTACAAAATAAACAAAAAAATGCATTCTAGTTATTTAAAATTGCGTCGATCAATAATTAAATAACTAAGTCGACAGAAAAGTATTCTTACACCATAACCGATAATAGTTTTTTAAACTTAGGAAATATCAATTTTAAGTTTTTCATGTAGTTGTAAAATTAAACTATGATTATAAAGAATTGCAGTTCCTCAATAAAAGCCATGTATTTGGTCCTTACAAAAATAATAAGAAAAAGCCGATATTAAGACAGTTTAACTACTACGTAAAATATTAGCAAAACTTCAATAAGTTTGTAATAACCTTAATAAAATCAACGGTAATAGTATTAGTAATTTAATTACTACTTTTATTCCAACTCAAATAAACTAAAACAAATTAAAGAATGACAAAATAAATTCTAAGTGTCAAGTATACATGTTTAATATGAAATTTTTGTTAAGATTATACTTAGATAGCAAAGCAACTCTTTTTAAATAATTCTGCATTTTTTTAAGTATCTTTAAAGTAATAGTCGTGCATCATTGATAATGTCTTACAAGTTATTACATTATTTTGAATATTTGATTTTACAAACACGAAACTCGTTTTCGTCGTGATAAAGCTCAACGTTTGTTTAAAAAATTTATACTATTTATTTTTTAATGTTCTTTATAGTCAAGTTACTTTTGGTAAAAAATTCCAAACAAGTTTTAAATTTAATAACTTAGTTTGAAACTTATTTAAAAATTGACTGCATTATAATGTTGACATGCAAAACAAATAAAATCGTTATTTAATTTGCTTAATATTAAAAAAATGTACAAAGGTTGTCTATTTTAGTCATTAATTTTGATTTAAGATACAAAGAAATGCTTCTTTTAAAGTGGATTAATCGATTTCGTTTATTAAAAAATATTAATGTCTTTTTAATGCGTTTAGATTAATAGTAATGTGTTTTTGTGTGCACTAAAAGTATACAATATGTAATTTAATTACAATTTACTTAGAGTTTTGAACAAAAGGTTCTTACACCAAAATGTTAAAAAGTAGAAATTAAAATATACAAAGTTAACGATAAATATATGTGAAAAATTGAGCTGAAACTTGATCGTTGTATATGTATATTGTATATACCAGAAACTTAGTTTTTATTTAAAAAAAAGCTAAAAATGGTATTTAAAAATGGGTAGTCCTCGCCATTTAACTTTCGATGCACGTCATTAACGTCAGTGGCGTACTCATTCAACCATGTTGTCGGTATTATCATATAAACTTACTGTTTTCGTACATTCTGAATATTACATTGCGAATTACGTTTTCATTAAGTTTCTACTTTCGTAACAGGTGTATTACGCTTAGGTTTTGAGAAGATCTAAGAACCTCGTTGTTAGCAACCGCTGTACATACAGAAATAACTGTAGAATATATGTATGTATTACCACAATTTAAATATTATGTAAAACGGTACCTCTCGCACAGCATTTACTGATATCAATGGACCACCATTATCTCGTTCAAGCTCACAATAGTACAGTTTTGTATCAAAAATAATTATAAAAAACAATGAGCACTCTGACGAAAAAAACACAAATTAAATTTGACAGATGCCACAACGCTGCAACTGTAGTAAGCACACTAACAACTTGACAAAAAAAATTCCATAAGACAATTTGGTATTTACTTAATTTTTATTATAAATAAGGTGGTATGAATTTTACGTCATTTATGACGTGCATCGAAAGTTAAATTGCGAGGACTTTATAAATAAGATTTTTTAAATAAATAATTAAATTCATTTTACAATTAAGTGTTACAAAAACTGTAACGCGTATTTAATTTTAGATTACAATGGCGGATGAAATAATAAAATTTATAAAATCCCACTGTTTGAAGTAACCACTTTCAGCAATTTCAGCAAAGTTTGGAATTGAAACATTGTTGAACGAAATGATAACAACTATAGCTACAGACTGCACAAATAAAAAATCACGCATTATATTAAGAATAATCAATTAGAATATAGAAAAAAAAAGAAACTGTCTATGCATTATGGTCTTTCAGATAAAATATGCTTAAGTGAACCAATGTATTTTTGAAAACTTATTGAATTTAAAGTTGCAAATTAACATAAATGGCTATGAAATTAAAAGCGAGGATAAAAAACGAAGATGTAAAGTTAGTGAGCAACGACAGTATCAAAAACACATTAAATAGCTACTATATGCAACAATGACACTAAGGCCTGGTTTAGTGCAGCAATGCATTAATTTATTAATTTATTGTGGTGTGTGCTCTATTCCTCCATTGAAACAAAATGTGTGATAGTCTGTTTTGATTTAGTTAAAAAAATTTTAAAGAGTTTTGGAATCAAATGTCCACTTCAACTCTAATTTTTAAAGTTTCTTGCAGAATCTCTCCAAAAATTTGAGTGTTTAGAATAAGAGAAAAAAGGAACAAACAAATACAATTTTTTTTAAAATTCATAATAAACGAACAAAAGATCAGTCTAGGATACATTACACATAATTAATTTTATTTTTTTTGCAAATAAGAGATTACTATGTTAAAAACCTTTTTATGGTTTCTCGTTTTGTATAAATTTTGCTCAGTTTAAACTCCGTCAATGATTTTACTTCTTTTATTTCCGTTAACTTCTACGTATTTGCATTTTGACTAGCAAACCAAAAATCAGCAGGTGTTAAACAATTAATTTAAGAAATACGTTTATTTGATAGGTAAATCAAATAAAAATTCAATAGTTGAATGTAAAAGAATTACTGCATTTCCATTTTGCGGCGAGATTTAATTTTTTTTGTCCTTATAGCATTTTATTACGTGATAGCTGAATTTCTTTAATTACCTGTAATTACTCTGGTCAGAAATTATTTTAATGGTCGTTAACTACTAAATGCAAAGGTGTTCGTTATTGTTAACTATTACATAAGGAAGTCGAATCCATAATATTCTTCGTTAGTGAAATATCTTGAAGATTTATCAGCACACAAATGTTACCTACGCTGTCTGTTTGTGATAGTACGGTGGTATACTTATTGCTTTACTTTCTAGTTTTTAAGGGATGTTGATATGCCACTAGCGCTAGCAGCTTATTTAGAAGTTTTTAGTGTCGATCGTATGTACGACGACCAAGTATACGCTTGCTGTCACAAGTAGTTTACGCTGTTTTTTTATTCATCTTTTAAATTATTCCAGCTTCAGGCTTTATTGACTTTGCGATTTGCTTTTCAATTTGTATACACTTCATATTAGCAATCGTTTAACTTAATTTAATTGGTTAAATTTAACTTTGCTACAGTAAGTACTTACTCGTACAATGTGTTGCATAACTGGATAGTTCAAAATACCTGAAATTGAATTTACTTTGCAAACTAATTACGTAAGCAAATAAAGTTAAACTTATATATAATCGACGCATTGAAGACAAGTTTAATTCTATTAGTTACTTTAGCTGCCGTTGCCTTTCTTTGCTGTGAATCATGTTACAGGTAATTGATCGCACTTCAGCCGAGTGCAGAGTTTACGTTCTACCGTAACAACATAAATGACTTAAAAATAAAACAAAAACATTATCTCTGTTTTATCTTAAATACTACAAGAAGTGCGTTGCGTTTAGACAAATTTTCGTCATGCCGAAACGAAGTGTCACATTATGAATTTGTCATTTGAATACAATTATAAAACGTTCGAATTAACGTGGGTTTGCACTAAAAAAGTTGGATTAGATAACTACATCTACGTACGTTTTTATGTTTTTGCTTGCGGATATTTTCAAAAAATATATAATCACTAGCGGACTGAGCTACCGAGAGACCATAAAATGTTCCGTAAATCAATGGCTTTGGGGCTAGTTTAATTATAGACCCGAGAACTTTAAAAAGACATCACGATTCAAGTATTGAAAAAAATTAAGAATAGTATCCAAACAGAAAAATATGCAAAAATCTGGTAAAATAGTTTAAAATTAAGAGATATATTGTATTTAACTTTAAATAGTACTACTACCATACTGCTAGTAAAATAGTATACAAAAATAAGTATAGAATGATAGAGTGAATGAAGTGATAAGACCGAAAAACCATTTTACTTTCAAATTCAATTTTTGGTACCACAAATACTGCTAAAACATCAACAAATTTATCAAATTTATTTGTTTTCAAAAAAATAAAAATCCTTCTTTTTGACTAAATTGTTTGTAGCTTTTGCAATTTTTGAGCGCCAATTTTAGGATTATCATGTAATATTTGGTAGACTGGAATAGTTGGAAAAAAATATTTCTTTATGATACGTGTCACACTCATCAAGAGCGATCTTTCACTTTTATTGTGTATGTCCAATAAGTAAAAACGCTCGTAAAAACGTCATTAATAATATATTCTATAACGAGTGTTACAATGACAAAAAATGTAATGCGAGTAAATTAGCTTTAATGAGCCGCGTAGCGGTGAGTTAAGCAATATACAAGCGATACATAAAAATGTAACACATTTTTAGTTTATATTTATTGTTCTTAACTATCATAAATTTTAATTGTTTGCTTTTGTAAACCGTCTTTGACATTTTTTGCACACTTATCAACATAAATGTGTTACGTTTTCTTTTATTTAGTAACGTTCTCAAATGAACGCACCAGTTAAGAATTTATTCAGTAACGTTTTGCAATGTAAATATAAAATGTGCCTCTACAATGAGATGCGGGTTTGAACTAAGTCCAAAGTTTGACACGCGCGTTACTTACAATTGGCGCTTTCTTGTCAACTTGTCTTGTTACTACGCACACGTAGTTTTGCGCTGCTATAAAAATTTAGTTTTAAATGGTCAACTCTTAGCTTGGTAAGTTTTCTAATCCACATTTTATTGTTGCTAACTTAGACAAATATTTACAGAGGGTTTCTATCTTTCCGATTTTCTTTATTTCTCGTGGCTGCTTGCTCCTAAATGTAACCGTTTACAAAGAATACAAGGGTACAAGATGGCGGGTGAAAGTCAACCTCGCACATCTCTCTTGCGTCGATGCTAAAGGGCCGACGAGTGCCGTTATGTGTTATAATTACGATATCTGATTGAGACAATTTATCTAATCCTTACTGTTCGATTTGGAATAATTACGGCGAATGATCGTTTCTACCGGATTTTATTGGATGCAGCCTATGGAAATTTACAATGCTAATTTTCTTTTCTTAAGTTAAGTAAACGTAACGTCAATTATCAGCTTCTAGAAGTAAACTAATCTATTGTTGTAATTTTGCTTATGTGCTAACCTACATTAAATGTGAAGTGTGGTAGGTACTGTCTTACTTTTGTGTGTTTTAGCTAATTTCTTTTTCGACCACTAAGGACGAACACTTGGGCAGAGCTCTGGACAAGTCAGTCAATCGATCGGTGTATGTAAAACATTGTTGCCTGTGACAGTAAGGTAGTATCCTATATTTTTACATTTTATGTAGTGTTATTTGCTTTAACGATTCATAATTGGTCGTGTGATTGTGACTAGACCAAGTTTGCTTAAGCCTTTTGATTGAGTACACGTTTACTGCAATATTACTTAAATTTTACTAAATATGATTTAATTGTATCTAATCGTACTTAATTTTACTTAATTTGTTTGGATTACTCTACGAGTAAGTAATGAAAATTTGTTTCGACGATGATTGCACCGAGGGAAATTACTCCCTAACGGTAGAAATTACAAAAATTCTTTAATTTGTGTTCTCGACTCGTATGTATTTAGAGTCCATATGAACTTAGGTCTAATTTGCTTACTGTATGTATATATTATTCTTATATCTATTTTATCCTTAAGTAGTTAAGTATATTTACTGTATATGTACTTCTTTGATTGGTTTTGGTAATTTAGCCAGAATTACAAGTTTAATTCAAAATAAACTACCTGGCGCCTGTATCTCTGGGTATTTTCTAAATCTCTTGAGTATCAAAGTGGATATTAATTTTATTATTATATAAGCTATCTCCAAATTCGGCTGCATTATTATTTCTAACCTACTTCCCCTCTCCTGAGCTAGGGCAATATTCTTTTGACTATTAATTCCAATTGGAATTCTTCTGCATCCATTATTACTACCCCACTGCAGCTGGTAGGGGTTGGTAATAAATGACAAACTATTTTTAAGAGAATTTGGGGGCTTCGCAATCTCAGTTCAAACAATAAAGTTTTGTATTGTATTATACTCAACTCGTTCCTGCCTAAATTGGACTAAAACCGTAGCGTCTGCCTCAGAGTGAGCGGCTACAAACATCGTCTGACTCATATTGAGCAGCTGAATAAAAAAGCACCAAACCGCCTGACAAGCGTGGCGCTAAATGTCAATTTAACCCTATAAAATAATCTACGAAATGCCAAACGCTACAACAGAACAGGTAGAGGTAGTAACTCGGAATTCCACACTGACATAAGATAAGTCTGCCTCAACGATTCTGGGGAAGGCAAGAAATTCGCTAAAAAGGAAAGTGAGATAACCTTAAATATAGCATAGAACTGTAGATCCCTATAAAGCTAAGAACAGTTAGTAGATCTAGAACATGAGTGCAAAAGAATCAAATATGACATAATCAGAAGTAAGAAAAAAAGGACGCGGTATTAAAACCCTGGGAACGGAAAATACATTATTTTACATGGGAAACGACAATGAAAGCCGAAAAGAAGTCAGTTTTCGAATCAAACAACACCTACTTGCAAAATTAGAGACATTAAAAGGTATATCGGAGAGAGTGGCCTGCATAACTATTAAAATTACTAGTACAAATAATAAAAACAATTCAAATATACGCTCCTACATCAACGCATCCTGACGAAGAAGTAGAAACTCTCTATAAAGAAATAAATACCGCTAGAAAAGAAGATAAATGCACCCAGTATTTTAATGGGAGATTTTAATGCCATCTTAGGGCGACAATTAGATGACTCTGAAACATATATTGAAAAAAATGGATTGTGTGAAAGAAATGACCGGGAAAGTATGTTAACACACTTTTTGAAAGAATGAATCAGCCCCAACGGTCAAAATAAGACGTAACAACATTAAACACATTTAATACTGGAAGCGACCACCGTATCGTAAGAGCCAAGGTCAAATTAAAGACAAAACTAAAACTTAACAAGAATACAAGGCAATACAAAAGATCCGTGAACACAGACAGAACTACTCAAACGTAATTGTGAAACCTACAATTGGCAATTCTCTAAATCAGATCGAGCACGTTCCAAATAAAATAAACCAAAAAACAACAACAATAACGAAGGCTTTACAAGAAAAAGCACTTAGCGCAGTCAGAAATAAAAGTAATAAAACAAATAAACTTTCAGACGTAACGATCAAAATGACTGGGAAAAGAAGAAAAAAAAATGATGCGTAAGGATATAAAAGAGACGTATAAAAGAATGGCAGAAGAAGTAATAGAGAAAAACCGTAATACAAAATGTCTAAGCAGAAAGGAAGGGAAATGTGACATATCAGCAATGAAGGACAAAAATGAAAGAAAAATAACAAACAACAAAAGTTTAATAAATAATTCAAATACCTATATTCCTCTAAAACAACAAAACCTAAAAATATATTAGAGATACAAGTAATAAATATTGGTTTTGAAGATTTACCTGAAACAGATGAATACAATACATAAAAAAGAATAAAACACTAGGAAAGAACATTATATTAATAGAAATGGTCAAAAAGCTCGAAAAATAATCATACCATGGTTAAAGGAACTGTTTATTAAAGGTATAAAAAAAGAAAGGATAACCTTCGATGCAACATAGCAGAAGTAATTCTGTTATTCAAAAAAGCAGACCGAAAACTTCACCACTATCGACCAATAAATATGTTATTGCAAATATACAAACTTCTAACAAGCTGCACAAATGATCGTTTCCTGACAATGGAGATATTACAAAGAAGCGTTGTCAGTGATTAAAACACATAAAAACACTAACAAAATACCACTAAAAAGAAGAATCAGACAAGATGACACGATGTGAACAAAACTGTTCAATCTAGCCTTAGAAGGCATCTTCAAAAAACTAAAATGGAGCAATTTTGGAAATAATAAAAATGAAAAAAAGTTAAACCATCTCAGATACGCTGACGATATTGTGCTAATTGTAGACGACGAAGCACACCTACAGAAAATGATAACTAAACTGAAAAGAGAATCGCAGACGGTTGATTTTAAATAAATTTAAAGAAAACAAAAACTATGAGTGCTCAGAACATCCAAGTAAAAGTAAAAAAAGCACAAATAGAAATGATTGAGATAGGCAGCTATCAGAAAATTATCGTAACTGCTTAAAAACAAAAGAATTCCCCAGCATATTAAATCTAAAATATTTGACGAATGTGTATTACTGGTCTTGACGTATGGAGCCCGGACATGAACACTTATGAAACAAACGATAAACACTAAAATGGAATTTCGCAGGACAGCAAGCTTAAAAGGCGGAAGATGGCACGTAAAAATCATATAGTGGAGACCTTGGGATGAGAAGAGAAGTAGAGGAAGACCGATTACAAGATGGGTCGATGACTTAAAGAAAATTGATGGATTAAAATAGATATCAACAGCTCAAAATAGAGAAAAATGGAAAACCAAGAGAAAAGTCTATGTCAAACACTGGGCGCACTAAGAGCTTAAAAAGAAGAAGAAGAAGAAGAAGTAGAAGAAGAATTTGTCAAATAGTACTTTAATTTTGCTGTTTAGAAATAATTTATGTGTTTTTTGGACTAGGCGCAAAATTTCATTGTATAGCGAAATTAACTACATATACAAACGTTTGTAAAATTAACTTTATACGTAGATAAATTTTCATTAAAAATTTTGTTTGTCATCGTTAACCGAATTTTTTACAATTTTTGGTTTCTAAAATTATCTCACAATTTTTTTTACAACCAACGTTAAAAACAAGACGATTTTTCAGGAGAGCTCTTGAAAGATTGAGAAGTTATAACTATGCCATGAATCAAGTTTCAAGTTTTTAAAAGAATATAAAAATCAGGATAACTCATTTAATTTTTGTACTATGTACTATATTACAATGACTGGTAAAACAGAATTGTTATTACTTTGTTGTTGGTGTTAATGGAATTTATCAGCAAAATGTTGACAAGTTTCCTAGTCTACCAAAGATTCTAATACACTATAACATTCAATTAATTTACAAACAATAAAAACCATAAAACTACAAATACATATCAATGCTATTTTTAAATTTTTTGATTAGTGTTTGAAATCTACTAACAAATTCCCAGTTTAAATTCTAGTTAAAACACTACCTAAACTTATATACGTAAAATTAAATTTACTTACTTATACCCAGAAGTACTTCAAGAAACACATCGTTTTATTAATTGTACCAAAGTTTATTACAATAAAGAACTACTTTATAAAGCATTCACATGCGATATACCACAACACCAGATATAAGAGGAGTATCACATAATGCACATAAAAATTAATGTACTATTGTATGAATAATACTCGCTGAATTACTAATAGAAACACAAATATCTATTGTTTTGGTTTGAACAAACATTACAAAAAGTTTTCAAATATTTTTTATCGCAATTAGCTAAACGCCCTAATCGTTTTTAACAAAAAAAAATGCATTGTAACATTGTTTGGCGTTAACGCGTGTACCGATAAAATACACCGACATAAATAATACAAATTACTCAAACTAAACAAATGATTAAACAACTGTGTCAGCTGAAAAATCAGTTTAAAATAAACATTCCATTAGTTATCCGGTGAAAAGGCTAAGTGACTAATTTTTTCTACATGTGTTTTTTTCCGTTTTTATGTTCGCATAAATATAATGACGTTTACAAATCATAATATTAAATATAACTGAAATTTTATAAAACGAAGTGTAAAAGTACGAAATGTTGTGGTTTTAATGAATTTTAAAAAGCAGGAATAATATTTTTTCTGCGATTATTATGTAATATGACACATTAAATGCTTATTAGCGAATAGGCATCGATGTACATTCCTTATGACCAATCTGATCCGTACACTTTAAAAGCATTTCCGTAGAGGTCAGTGTCATTGCCCCACAGGATAATGAATTATGAAAACATAATTTAGAAGATTTGTACAAATCGTTGCATTAGTTTCAAAAGTACATGTAGAGTAAAAAGAAATTAAATTGTTAGACAAAAATTTAAAAACAAAGTATCTATATCCTTTATCTTTAGCTCCTCCCAATTCATAATCACCAATTTTGAACAAAGCGAGATTGCCCTCATTGTTAGGTATAACGGCTTACCATAAAGAAGACACTTGTATTATTCGAAGTTAAATATTGGTAATCCATAATCTAATAAACGCAATTTAAACATGTTATAGATTATACTACGGAATTAAAAATATATATAATTTAAAAATCATGTTTGAAACACAAAAAAAAATTAATATAAAATTAATTTAGCAGAACTAAAAATTATTGTCAATCACATGGTTGGTTAAATAAGTGATCCATGTTACTTTTGTCTAAAGTAGTATAAAATACAATTTGAAAACATTCTTATGTGTCTTTATTGAAAATAAAAGCTTTATTTATGTATGGAAAACAATATCAATTATATGACCACAACTGCATTTTTTACAGGTCTGCATCTTCAAACCAAACTTTTCAATGACTCCCAGTACAAATGAATCGATGGTCTCAACTCCATACCGCATGTTGCCTTTACGGTATCTAATTGTTTGTAGAGTATTAACGTAAACTTTACTTTTCAAGATATATTAAAGAACTTTATTGCCAACTGGTTTGTAATGTTGTATTATCTTGTTTAAAACAAAGTTTATTCACATCCAATTGATTTAATCATACTCTCAACTAATGATCTACGACAAGCAGTAACCTATTCTGCACAAATTGGATCTTTATAAATGACATGATGATTTCCTGAATTCTAAATGCGGCAGTATTGCCTTACATATCCATTCAGGTAAGAATTAATCTAATCAGAAAGAAAAACACCCTACCCTTTCTCAAGCATTAACAATTAACAAAAATACGGCGTTGTTGATGTCTTTGACTTTATATGCAACATCAAAAGATCAACATGGAAAATATGTTTGGGAGACGTTCAATACTTCTGGATGATGTCTGGTTAATATGAATAGCTTTACAAACACTTTCACTTACAGCGACTATATTTTCACAAATATCAACTGACTAAGTATGTTGATGCTTTACGAATGTCTGAGTCAATTTAAATAAATCGTTGAACAATTTTGTAGAACGTTTGCGTTGACCAAAATGTATACGAAGTTTGCAAAATGTAATAAGTTTCAATGCGCTCTTGTGTTGTAACAAAGTAAGAAATACTACTAACTCCAAAATATATAATACTCGAATACTTTAATAGACCTGTCCAGAATGCTGTCAAATTGCCCTATAGATGTCACCTTTTTTCCTAAATTATAATAAAGTAATAAGGTAATCTAGGATACTGTCAGTTATGTTCACTGTCAAATCTAATTGTATGAGAACGACTACCTGAGAATTCCGTGAAACACTTTATTAAAAATAAAAAGGCTTTTGTAGAACACTTGGACAGCGAACTGACAGAATCTGGATAGGTCTATTTGGAGTATTAGCTAATAGTTAGACATCTATTAACAAATAAATGTTTGATGCTTAATTTTATTTCGATGTTTTACTTCATATAAAAAAAAATGCATAATTTTCATATTCAATTTCATACTTTCGCATACATAGTTGCATATTTTATGTTATATTTTCCATATATATGCATTTTCAAACTAATTACTTCTGTATTAATAATTCATATACTATTCAAATATGTATTATTTGTTAAAACATAAAGTTTATGTCCAATTAAAGCATCAGGTATGTACACAGTAGTTGTCAGTTAAAATTCTATTATACATTAAAAATACCATTAGATATTAAAAATTCCAATAGATATTAAACATTCCCAAATAAATAATTTAACAATTTGTAGTGACTCATAAATTTGTTTGTTTACATCAAACGTATAAAATTTTTTATATGTTATTGTAGTTATTTTCGTAAAGAAACATCTGTGAACTTAATGTGAAATAAAATTACAACTACGTATCACTTATTGGTAACGCATTAAAAAAAAAGATATGCAATTACAATACTTGTGAAGTAAAAATTATTAATTTATAAATTAAGTGGCTGTAAAACCCCTGGAACTCTGTATAAAGCATGTTAAAGAAAATGTCTATATGATATAACTGATACAAATAAGCGAACATTTTGCTCAATGAATTTTTCTTGATGGCATACACTACTAGTGCAAAAGGTGGTTTATTGTTGAAATTGTATCTCATTAAGACTCTCGTATTAATACAGAGTTTAACGCACCTTTAAATTAATTTTTTTTTGTAAATTACAAACATTTTAATAAAACAGCTGCTGTTTGCGTTTCTACATAATGCCACTGTAAAGCAATAATAAATTTTAAAATTTTGAGTCAAAAAATAACAACCAGCAGTTATCTGCGTATAAAAAAATAAAAGCAAATAAAAAAAAACTTACTTTAATCTCGTTTTGTGTTGCATATTTTTAGTATTCAACAAAGTACCTTTGCTATCAACTTAAATTTAAATTTAAAAAAATTAGGCGTGTGAGCCTCATTCACATAAGCTCACGATGTAAGGGAAATTTCTTTGCTAATTAATTTCTTCTGTTTTTATTTATTTATGAAAAAGTAAAACGTTTCTGTTCAAAACAACGCTTTACAACGAAATTAAAAGTTAGAATAACTCGTCAACATAAAGAAATTAAGATTCAAAAATATAGTTTGTTGCGACCTCTTTTTCGTTACGGTGCAACTTACAAAAATTTCAGATTTACCCTCGCTAAGTAACTTCAAAATGTGTATTTTAGGTGATAGGACTGTCGACAACGGGAGTACAATACTTTCATAAATATTTTTAAGTGCATTTTGATACAGTTACATTACTACAAAATTTCTAATTTAGATTAGTTAAATTTTAAAGAGAGCTTTTATGCAAAAATATGTCTTTAATCTATTATTGATATTTAAATAGCATTGGTTTAAAAAATATATTATAATAAGTATTTCATTTTCCTAAAAAAAAATAATCACTCACTACTAAGAAAAACAATTATTTTTTTCCGCTAGTTTTTTGTCAAATATTTGTAAATTCTTTTCCTCAATTTTAAACTTTATTTATAAAAAACTGAATTTTGCATATGATTTAAGATTTAAAAAAATCCATTTTTTAAGATCAGAATATTCTGAAAAATTTATACTGCAGAAATGTAAATAGCTATAAGCTAATAGTTACTGCAGAAATTTGTTTAAGTATAAAATTTAAATTTCTGTATACAAGATAAAAATGCGAACAGCAGTTTTCACTAAACATTCCATTAAATATTTAAAATTTTATTAGTTGTTAAATATTCTTAAATAAGTAATTCGACAATTAGTAGTACATCGTATACAAAATATTTCTTAATATTAAACAAAGAAATTCTTTACATGATTTTAAAACCCCAATAAACTTCGGTCCATTATGAATACAATAAAGAATCAATCAGATATAGAGGGTAAAAAATTATTTTTTTCTACTTTGCGTTTATAATTACTTAATTGTGACACCGAAAACAGTTTCACAATGTAGCTCATTGTGACACCGTTTTTAGTAAAATTTTTGTTCTCATAAGTGGCAGCATTGAATTTTTTACACGAATGATGTCAAAATCACAAATATCATTTGTCAATGCGGTTAAACATATTAAAAATAGGAAAGAACTAAGAATTATTAGTATTAATGGTGTTAGTTTGAGTTGTACTGAAAAGATTTGAAAATAAACCAAATACTGTCAATTAAATAACAATTACAACCATTTACTATTAACTTTGTAAAATTTAAATATTAGTAACAAAGAAAATTTAACGCAAAGGTGAGAAACAAACGAAATACAATACATAATGACTCATAAAGTTAATATTTAGTTTTCTTTTTCAGCTGTACCAATCTGACAATTGTTGTATACATTAACAATAACACTGCACGTATCTTGATCGTGAATTGTTAAACTAGGTAGGTTCTGTGTAATAACATCATGCTTATAATTCAAATCTTGTAGAACCTGCACAGTTACTTCTGGAGAGGTTATATCGTTTTCTACTCCAAAATTAAGGATCCGTACACTAGTAGAAGTACTCGCCTGAGGGGAATCAACAGAGTTGAACATCCGCCCTATTTCAATTTTTCTTTTTAGGGTTGTTTCAATATATCCCTCTGCTACCACAGAAGATTTCCAACCTTCATGATTTTTAATCGACACCAAGTCTTCACCTGTATTGGCTAAGTGCGATGCGCTTCATCGTCTAAAGCAGTGTCCGGTATAACATTCAGGGTAAGCTAGTTTGAGATAGAAGGCTATAGTTTTTGGAACTTGCCCTATTTTATTAATACCAATTGGACTTCATAAGCAACGTCCATTACGGTATGTTAAAAAAAATCTTTTTGTGGTAGCAGTTACAGGTCGTAGATTTAAATATTTCTGTATTAAATGAATCCACTGTAACTCGGTAATTAAAAACATTCTTGGTGAATGCTTTTTTGTTTTAGAAATAATAACAATGATGATTTCGTCTCTAAATTTCACATCATCAACAGTCATCTTTAACAGTTCGTCTCTACGGCATGCACCAACATATCCTATTATCAGCATAACCTGAAAATGTATACTAATACACAAAAGATTTTACACATGAGAACTAGAATCACCTTAATTGTCAGATAAGGCAAGTCATCTGCCTCTTATATGAAACGATCTATTTTCGAACTTGGCAGAATATTAGATTTTTTAGGTTGATAACCTATTGACTGTTGTTTTAGGAATCCTTGCAATCTCGCAAACTCTGAGATGTTTACGTTTTTATATACATTTAAGCAAGCACGTAACATATCCTACATTTGAAGGATTCAAACACCTTTCTTAAATTTTTAGATTAGTCACATACTGTAATTATTAAAAGTCTCTACATGTCAAAAAGACAAATTTCTACAAAGAATTTCATATTTTTAAATGCAAAGTAGAAAAAATAATATACACACGTCTAATAAGAGGAATTGTAGCACTCGTTCCATCGGAGCACTGCTCGTTGCGCTCGACGTGCTCCAAACTCACTCGATGCTACAATAAGCCCTCTTATTAATCTTGTATAATAATATACTATTATCCAATTGGGTGCTATAAAAATGTCATTATTCAACTCTTTTTGTTGAATAATATTTCAACAGCGACATCCATAATTTCGACTAGTGTTGGAGATATAATTTGTACCGTTGGCAATATATGCGTCAATGTCGGCACTTTCGTCATTTAGGTTAGAGTCGGAAACAATAAAGAAGTTATATGCATTGAGTTTTATTAAGTACTAGACAGTGAGTAATAAACGCAAGTGAACTGACAATGGTCATAAAAAAGTATCTCGTGCAACTTCAGCTATCTCTAGAACGTCGAGTTGGTATTGTCTATGGGTTATCTCTCTCAGTCATATTTGTAGGTAGGTTTGCCACTGCTTAATCGCTCAAAATCTCTAGAAAAGTTATATTATTTTTATTAAAAATACAGGAGGATGTGTATGGTGCAACTTTAATAGAAAGTGCACTGCCGAGAATACACTTCAGGCTGATTTTCCAGAGGAGTTGGTAAGAACTTTCACGCAACCGAGTCTTTATTCGTTGTGATTAATACAACTTACTTTATTTCTAGAAAAATAACACACGTCGTAACAAGTGTTAGCAACATTTTGTTCCAACGGGTTGTGTTAGTAACAACCACGTCATCACAGCTAGTTGAGATGTCGGTGAGTAAGTATGGTTAGTTTGTTGAATGCAATCGGTCTTTTTATTAATTTTTGTTTTTATTTTCTTTTCTCACTTAAATTACTTATCCCAGGTATATGCATTGTTGTACGTTCTCTATCATTGTATGGTTGACTACTATTACTGTTCTTAGTGGACACATATTGTTGTTTTGTCTAGGTTCATTTTGAGCCCCATATTCTAATTTTATTAACATTTGTTTTCTAGATTTTCTAAGTTATCGGTAATTGAGACTATCGTTTGCAAACCTAAGCTGGTTCAGCTCTACTCCATTTATGATGACTTTCTTGTTTAACTGTTTAATTTTTTAATATTTTTTCATCGTAAAAAAATTAGGTGATATGGCATCACCCTGTCGGATTTTTCTATTTGAATGCCATATAAAGAAAGAGGTTGTATTAACTACTTTATTAACGATTTCACTGTTAAAATGAGATCACGTGCAAAAGTCTTTTCGAAACGTAGCTTACTCAATTTCAGAGATGTCTTGCAAGCTCGTATTTATCACTGTTTTTTTTTAAAAGCTTAGGTTTTTTTTGTTCGATGACGAAGTTTGATTACATAATTTTTCTTGCAAGTGTAATTCAAGAATGATTCTAATGTTCTCGAATAGAACTTTCGTGCTTATGAGAAACTTTTGATTTTTTTTTTCTAGAACTTAATATAGACCTAAAAAAGTTTTACGGTAGCACTCGACCTCTTGCTCGCTTTCAACCGTCTAACTAACTTCAACTAACTTGGCAAAGGATTAACACAGTGACTGATTACGAAAATGTAGTTTTGTGAAAATTTTGAGTTACCATCAAATATAAGAGGACTGGTCACTCCAATTCAAATTCCAGGCAAACATATAAATACATGTGTTACCAAAATGAATAATTTTATAGGGGTATTGTTCTAGATGTTCTTTATAAAGCAACCCAATACACGTTGCTACTAGAGTTCTGTTTCATGTACTCCTTAAGTAACAGAAGTAATGAGAGTTAACCGACTCCAAAAACTAAAATTCTCGTTGCATTTCAATAATAATGAAAACAAATTAGTTAAAATTTCTCCCGCTCTGAACCATATCCGACAAATGTGCCAAACTATCTCATTAGAAGACAATTTATCAGCCAACAAGCAGATAATTCCTTTCAAAGAACGCAGTTCCTTAAAACCATATCTAAAAAAACACACAAGAGGGGTTATAAAATGTGGGTCTTATTAGGTATAAGTGGATTCATACACGATTTTGATTTTTTTCTGGGAAAGCAAAAAATTGTAATCTTGATCTAAGAGCTGCAAGTAACGTAACTGTGCAATTGATCAAGTCATACCAGATAAGCAGAATTATAAGCTGTACTATGACAATTACTTCAGTGATATTCCTCTTCTTTCATATTTGAAAGAACGAAGCATCCATTCTATGGCTACTATCAGGTCCAATCGCCTCCAAGAATTTATCCTTGTTTCTCAAAAAGAATTGAAAAGGAGCGACGTGGCACAACTGTGTAGCAGATTCCAGATTATAGAGATACTAAACTGAGCGTTATACAGTGGTTTTGAGAATAAAATGGTACTGTTGATGTCTGATTTTGCAAGTTTACAGTCATTTCATAAAGAACAAAGATTTTTGAAATCGAAAAACGTCAGGAAGGAAATACTTTCTGCTGGTATTGTAAAAGTTTATAACAAACACAAGTGTGGATTTGTTAAACTCTTTGATAGAACTGTATCCTATTCATAATCGTAGTAAGACATGTTATCTCAGAATATTTTTTCGTATTTATACCACAGCGATTGGTAATATGCAACTCTTGGTTACTATGAGAACAAATGGTATTGACAAAAAATTGCTGCAATTAAGTATGTTGCATTTCAAAACCGAAATTGCGGTGTAACAAATGGACACTGAAGAAAACGCGAAATACGTTTCTCAACTGTTACGGATCAGCTAAAAAAAGGAATCGAAAAGAATTCCCTGTTATAAAATCCAAATAGATGCGCAAGAGCACTAGCCTATTCACACCACGGACAAACAACGCTGCAAACACCTAAATTGCAAAGGGAAAAGTTGCATAATGTGTGAAAAGTGCAAAGTTCATCTGTGTTTGTATGACTAAAAAAAATGTTTTTAAGAATTCCATCTGTAAAGGAAAGTACTTTGCTAAGAGATCTTTTTTTCTTATCATAGTACCTACTCTTTTTCAGTAATATACGTTATTTTGTTACTTTCTTGGAATAAAACATAATTAATTTCAAATTTATCAGATAATTACACGATGGGGCTATAAGGGACTTTTAATTGTTTATGAAGAAATAATCATTAAAATGAACAGGTGACCTTTTAAGTATTTAACAACCGAAAAAACAACAAAAAAAATTACTTTTTCTTCTAAAAATTGAGTAATAGAGGGTTAATAAGTAAGCATAACCCCTTAATTAATTTTGTAAAACGGATCACAAAATTAACCTTTGAGTTAGTTTTTCTAAGGAACGTTAAGTAAATTTGGGTGATTTTAACATATCCACTTGATTTAATGCAAAGACAGAATATAACTTTTTAATTGTTTTTAAATAAAACGTTATTTTCAACATCAATATCACTCCAAATATTATTTTACAAGAAATGTGTGATAGTAAAAGTGACATTTTTTAAATTTAATCTAGAAAATTTTAGTTGTGAGAACGTACGAAAAAAACAGTTTGCAAACGCTTTTGAGAGAAGTTGGTGTACTAACTGTAAAAAAAAAATATTATTTTGATTATGAGAGTAAAAAACTTTTCTCGTACCAGTCGCTAAGCTAACACTCTTTTAAAAATACGAGCTTTTTTAAACTCTCACAAACGATTGAATGCCAAAGATCTGTACAGAAGAGACCGATACAGAATGGAAATATTTAATTAGCACCAAGTCAATCAGTTTATAAAACTTTTTGGTAATTTCCAAACAGACTGAATGTTTTTTGGTTACTTCTAGAAGTAATAAAATGTGTTCTTTTAGGCAGTATATTCTTTTAAAACCATACTTCTTGGGTTTTAGAAGAATATAATGCTTAAAAGAACACATTTTATTAGTTATAGAAGTATTTTGTCTACCAAAAAATATACTTTGATTTTATATGTATAGAAATCGACTTAATAAATCGTACAAAATTTCAACTACATAAATAAGATCATATTAATCTGCGTTATGGCAAAGCTACTTTATACAAAGCTACTTAAACAGGAGATTTTTAAAAGAAAACCAAAATCGGAATGAATAAAAGATTATTCTGAAGACTATTGCTTTTAAAAACTGGAATTTGTGGACATTTTATAACGCTTAAAGAAGTTGTAGAAACGTTGAAAAAGCAGCTTTGTAACTAGTCTTAAAAATTGGTTTAATTTAATACAAAAATGAATTAATCTTATAAAAGAACATTTTGAAAAATATTAAACTTGTTCTAAAATGATTTTGTGCTTATTGTTTTGGAAGTTTTGGATTGTTGCTTGTTAAAGACAATTTTTGTACACACGAAGTTTATTTATGTTTTTTAAATTTTGAATTTCAACTGTAATCTGAAATTATTCGTAACGCAATAATGTATCTGTTGAATAAAATAACACACAACAAACAAACACAATTTTGTTAAGCATAGGTGGTTTTTAAGAAGTGACCCTTTTCGTATCTGTTTATGTATGAAGTAATTCTTGAGTACATAAAAATATGATCCTGAAATTTTGTTAAATAAAAACCAATGTTTTTTTATTTAAAGTATACGTTGTTACAAAGCGTGCGATAAATATTTAATTAACTAAAGCTCTATCAAAATTATCTTTAGTTTTTATAATTTAATTCCATCTAAATGCGCATTTTTTCGCAAAACTCAATTGTTCAGGAGCCCGTTTTAAACGAAATTAATTCTATAAATAACGGCAAATTAAAAATTCATTCGAACACTGTCTGAGAGTTTTTATCGAACGTTTTCACAATTAGGCCAATCTTTAATTTTAATTATGAGCCGCACTTGAACATTACTCTTAACGACTTCAAGAATTATAATCGTCTGTAAAATAAATCCCCAAAAAAGTCACACAATTTATACTTCACTGCTGTTTTATGTCAATCAACAAAAATCCTGCTACTTACTTCAAAGGTCTTTGACCTTTACGTTTTTTTCTTTTTGAATAAACTATCATTGTTTACTAAATATATGCTTAAATTATCTTAAGTTTACAGATTCGTTTAGTGTTGACACACACGATACAGCATAGATTTTCCTTTATACATATTCTCATACACCTTTAATATCGACAGTTTCAATATTTACCTCCATTACTAGTTCGATAGATAGTGATTGTCGGATATTAACCCCAATAATCTTATCAGCAAAAAAACTAACACAATTTTCCCTTTTACATACTATTTTTTAAAGTAAATGTTTACTCATCACACGAGTCATAATTTAATCAAAAGAATCTTTCTATTTCTAAAGCCGAGTTTATCACACTTAAGTCGTAAAAAGAAAATATTTAAAAAATGCTTATTAAGTTAAAATGTGTCCGGTAGTCGTACAAATATTCAAAGTAATTGAATATTGGCTTCGCATACAAATCTTAGCTAATGCGGCAGCACATTAATATTTTAATTCTATTTATGTTTATTCGCCGAAGTACTTAAATATTTTTTTAAAAGAAGGTTAGTAAACAATTGTTTACAGAAGTAAATTTGTCAGTCAGAAACAAAGCTTTTTAGAAAAATGGCACAGTAACTCGATTTATTAACTTGAGCACAAGATGAAAGTTAACTTATTTAAAATGTATTTTCTGTACGTTTTTATTTAACAATGATTTATAAAAGAATGCAGATTTTATTAAAGAATTCTTTGTTTCAACGGATGAATTTATTAAAGCTACTAGAACTATTACTTTTTACGAACTTATCGTAACTGCTTTTGCTTTCTTTCGTGCTTTAAAATGTGTTTTAGTACTTATTAAAGAAGTTTAAATAAGTAATGTAAATGTAACTTTACTGTTCTCGATATTTTACCATTTAAATATAATAGGATAGAGATACTAAATAAAAATGTATATCAGATTTAAACTAGTTACTACTAAGTAAACTACTATCCTATAGTCAAATCTGCACATTCGTATTATACAGATCAGTAGTAAGAGCAAACGCATTTCTAAAAAATTGAAAACTCAATCTAGTCAAAACGTAGTAAAAAAAAGTAAATTTAAGCTTTAGTTGTAAGAACGTAGTTCTCCATTTTCTGCTAAAAATCATTTTTTCTTATTTTAAGAATTATTTAAGTATTTAAAAAACTTTTCAAAACTTCAAAAAAAAGTACTAACAATTCTTAAATTAACTTACTATCAAAAACGATTGGCGCAGTTATAAAAGACGTAACTACTTTATTAAAGCACAACGTACTAATTATTAAGAAATCTAGTGATTCTAAATTTAAATAACGAATTCTTAATCTATACTACAAAGATATTTCTTTCAGTGTACTACAGTACAGCGTACTCTTTTTGTTGATAAAAACTATATACATACCTAACACATTTCTTCATAATCGCAATTATATACTGGCCTCCATATGTAAATGAACACCCAGTAAACATTGATAAATTTGAATAAAATTTTTAGGAAACATTATTTTATTCGTACTTAGAAATAATGAAAATTTTATTAAGATACAATTTTTGCACTATTATGAATACTTGAAATAAGCGAATCAATAGTAGCTGTGGTATCATCGACTCACAATCTTCTAAAATCCGTTGTTGGAGAACGTTTACACTGTTTGGAGTTGATTATAAATTATTGATCCTGCGTGCTATCATATCCCACACGTGTTCGATTAGTGATAAGTCTGACGAACCAGAAGGCCATTGAAGACAATCAACATTAGCGATTTCCAGAAACTCTGTTGCAACCCTAGGAATATGTGGCCACGCATTATCTTGCTGATAAATTGGATTTTGTAGTTGCTGATATAAAACTAACACTGGTTCCAGCTCGTAACTGATGTAATCAGTTGGCTTTAACGTTTCTCAAATATATCTATTTTCATGACAAATAGTCCTCCATTCCACCACACCTTGAGTAAGAATGTTGTTTTTACAGAAAACTATTTTTCTGCAGCCATCATAAGCCTATAAACAGAATCGAGATTTATCACTAAAAAATACTCTTTTCTGTTTCATTACACTACAATAACCTTGCCGGTATGACCTAAACCCAGAAAATCAAATTCTTTGATAGAGATTTGTTGATTAACTAAACCTTTCCACCTATCACCAATTTCCAGTGTCTATGTAAAACGGTCCCAAACAGCCAAAAAGCAGAATCGCCACAATGTATTTGGAACGTCCATGTCGTAAAGGTCTTCGTTCCTCATTATTTTTTGTTACACGACCAACAACTTCACGAATTGACAATCTAGCTTCTCGTGGACAGATTATTCTACCACGTTCGAACTCAGTTACTTGATTAAAACTAGCACGTTCCCGAACAAGAGTAATCTTGTTACACTCTAGCAACACTAACTAATTTCTTAAGTACGCTTTATAATGACAACTAAGTAAATAATGTTAACGTAAAAAGAAAACATTTTTAATCTTTTTGCCTTTGGTACATTTACTGAATAACATTTACCACTCCGAAGATGCAAGCTGCACGGTCTTGCAAAACGTCAGTTTGTTTGGGTTCATAAACGACCATACGGCAAAAGCCAAGTTCTACTTGTTGTTTTGGCACTCAAGGAGAGATTAGGACCAAGCCTAAAAAGTCTGGGTGTTCAAATACGACGCGGTCTAAGCTGGAACGTCCCTAATAATTAGTTGTATCTTGCTGAAATTGTCATCGTTTCTTAGTACGAATAAAATACTTGTTTTCTAAAAATTTTATTTGAAATTGCTTACGTTTTGCTAGGTGTTCATTTACTTACGGCGGCCAGCATATTAACACTGCAAAATGTAAAACACCTAAGCTAAACAGTAAAACTGTACCATTGTAACGGTGAAATGTAAACAGCCACGTATTACGTACATTATAAAATTTTTTTATTACGTAATAGTGTAATGTGGTACAATAATAAAGCAGCAAGTTGATATAGCACCGTTTAATGAAAAAACAACATTAACCATATATGTCGACTGCACTTAGCAAATTGTGACAAGAGGCGTTTATTTCAAAAATAAGTAGCGCAAGTCGGCAACCAATACCGCGGCTGAAAAGTATGTTGCCTATCACACTTACCATAATAAAATTCTCACTGCCGTATCGCACTTCGTTTCAGGTAGGTATTATTAATTTTCATCGTAACAAAGGCTAAGTTCAACAAGTTCTACTATAAATTTAACTAGAGCAGTGGCGGCGCAACCCTCTCCGCAGTTTTAATTGCGGCGCCCTTAAAGGAAAATAGAATAAAGTGTAATATAATCAGATATATTTATACACATAGATTTAGGTAAATAGATACAAGAACTGAAAATTAATCTAAAAGGAACTGTACTTAAAAAAATTTTCTAAATTTTGCTGTAGCAAATTCATTAATAAGATCATTCAAATCTAAATTTTTTGCAAGCTCATTCTCAATACCTAATATGGCTAATCTACTTAATCTCTCCTCAGACAAAGTACTCCTCAAATAATTCTTTATTAACTTTAGTTTTGAAAAAGATCTTTCAACTGTTCTGTAGTAACTGGCAAAGTAAGAAATAAATAAAATGCTGTACAAACATCCGGAAAACTTGATAATAGAGTCGCATTTTTACAAATCGCCAATGTTGCAAGATCTTTAATATTTGGAACTTTGATTATTTCATCCTTCAACATGGCCCGAAAGCTTACCATTTGTTGAGGAAATAAATCCATGAGGTCATTGTTGTACTAATCTTTCAGCAACTTTGACAATTCATATAATTCATCGCCACTTGCATTTTTTAAAATGTTGGGATCTAATACATCAAATTTTCTCAAAATTGTTTTATAAACGCAAAACCTTTCTTTAATTTGTAGTATTAAAATATCTAAAAATTTTAAAAATATCTCCACCTTAAACCATTTTCCACATTTTTTGCACAAAAAAAACCAAGCTGTGTTTCGACATACCCAAGGCACGTGCAGAAGTAACACATCAATATTATTTTGCATATCGGCCAACGGCCATAAATTGCCTCCTTTCATTTTATACAACCCAAAAAATTCATGGGATGTATAGATACCGAAGACAGCACACCCTAACACTGGTTCGTAAATCATTGTTTAAGCGAACACTCATCACATATCTCTATATAGGTATCTCATAGAGTTAGTAATAAAAGAAAATATAACACTACTAAAACGACCACCACACAAAACCCACATTTTACAACCATTAGACTCTTAAGTATTTAGTGATTACCAAAAAAAAAGGGGCATCTTACAACATGAGAAAAAGTGAGAATAGGGCAAATAATGTAGAAAAAAGTATGGAATTTGACGAGTTTGAAGGTATGTACCTAAACAAATCATACATAATTTATTAAAGGTTACTAGTATTAAACCTTTGTTCTAATTTTAGATCTGCCTGAACTACAAACACTGAATTGTACGCCAAGTTTATCAAAAAGTAAATGTAATCTACAACTCTTCGCAAACAAACCAAATCATAAATCTTTAGAATATAAGAACAGGTTGTGGTTGTTCAGTAGGTGTTACAACCAAACGCAAAATAATTGGAGCAGTTTGCAGACGTAATTAGCCGAGAGGATTATTAAGAATCCTAAAAAAAAACAAAAGCATCGATAAATCTTCTAAAATTTTGATGCAAAACGTATTTTGAAACAAAAAAAAATTCAAAAGACTCATGAGAGAGTAGATTAAGTAACGCGAAACAAAATAGTGAAGAAAACGTTGGACTAGTGCAAAAGGTCGATGCAAATGAAAATAAGATTGAAGTTAAGTTTCTGAGGAAGAAAAAAGCGTATTTTTTTATTTTAGAAAATAGAATAATTTCCGTTTTAGTAGGTTCAACAATCAAATATCAATTTTCAGAATAGAAGATTAAGTAAACGTAAAATAAAAAAGCTAGTAAAACAGACAAAACACAACAGAGCCGCATTTTCGGATAAAATTATAATAAGAGGCAATCAAGGCTACCGCGAATATAATATCGAAGCACCTAGAGACTAGAGACCCCCAAAATATGGTGTTAATATCCAAAAAAACAAGCGAGCTATAAAAAAACGAATGCTTTAGTTCTTTATATTTATCTCTTATATACAAGCTATTTTCAACAATAATAACAAACAGAGTAACTAACAAATTGAACGCCTTTCAATCACCAGAGCAAGCGAGGTTCAATCATGGCTGCATCGATCATAATCACACAGAGAGGCAAACCATAGAAAAATTTCACAAATATTAATTACGGTTATATATAGCTTTTATTGATTTTAAAAAGGCGTTCGATATAGCCGAAACCTGTGAAGCGCTATGGGAAAATGTAAGATTCACCATAAGTATATAGAACTGATCTGAAATGTATACGAAAACGCAACTATCTTTATAGTTGCGTTTTCGTATACATTTCAGGATACTAAACCCATCCAAGTAAACAAGACATGCGAACAAGGAGATACCATCTTCCAAAACTTTTCACAAACTTACTTTAAAACACTCAATTTTGAAACACAAGGGCTTAAGATAAACGGAAAACGGCTATCAAATTTTAAGTTTTTGGATGATGTACTACTATTAGCCAATAACATGCAAAAACTTAAAAACCTGATTATAGAACTGCACAAAGTCACAAAAAAGTTGGATTAAGAATGAACACCAGTAAATCTAATCTAACTAAATGACAATATTATAGAAACAGTAAGTGAATACATATCTCTGGATCTAGCTATGATCAAAAACTCGCAAAAAGAGTAAATAAACATGATTGTGAGCCATATGGACGTATTCAAATTAAACACTTGCAACACTTAAAAACGACAGTGTACAACAACAAAGCAGTTAAAAACTAAGTTTGACGCAAGTACATATTTATCAAGTAAAACTGTTTTGTAATAAATCCAAAGCAGAAGTTTTACAAAAGAATATAAAGCTAAAAAGTAAAAATAAATGTAAGCATAAAATTGTCGTCGCTACACAAAATCAATAAAAATTAGACTTTTACAAATATGAAAACCCATATTTCAAACCCATTGCATCTCTCAAGGAGAGACTAGGACCAAGCCTAAGTCTGGGTGTTTAACTACGACGCGGTCTAAGCCGAAAGTCGCTTTTAATCATAAATATAACAACCGCAACAGTTTAAGATTTTATGTCTGTAGGACGTCAAAAGATGACGTGAAATGACGTGATTTGAATGCGTCTTTTGGACTCTGATAAATTCATATCATAGCACGTCCCCTTTACGTCGTTTTTGTGGTTAAATCTATGTAATATTGGTCACTAAAAAGTCACGTGTAATAGACGTTATGTGTTACCTGAGATTTGAATTGTCAAATAACAAAACTCTGAAAAACATAGCCCCAGTAACACGGAACAAGAGTAACGTTTTAAAAAAAATGTGTTAAATAGATTAAAGGTTTAAGATAATAGTGATCCATTTAGTTTTATCAGTCGCTGATACAATTAAGAAAGATCTAAAAATTTTTGTGATATCAGGTTTGGGCATTATTTGAGTACCTACTAACGATTAATGGCCTTTAAGCAACGAAATTTTTAAGTTATATTAAATAACTTGTAAACAATTGTTTTTTAAGTGTAGCTTATCACTTACTAGAAATTTAAAATAGTTCTGTGATTGATTTAGTTGTGATTAAATTTTAAACATAATTTGTATTCAAATTGTAATTTCGCCCAACATGGTAGGCATTTTTTTAGTAAATTCTTACAACAGTAAGGTAAGTTAATTATTATCTAACAAATTTTAAATTAAAGTTAAAATTTTTTTAGAAAAATAATGTAGAATTTGCTTAAAACTAGGAAATTAGAAGCAAAACCTAAAACACTATCAAACTTACAACTAGCCTTTTATCCCATTGGATTGAAGGGCGATAATATTACAAACCTTAAAAAATGAAAATATTGTTGCGTATTTATTAATTAAAAACTAATTTATTTAAAACGACTAAAAATGCGTTTACTTATTCTAGAAATATGTACACTTTTAAATTAACCGAACTAATTAAATCTAATAATATTTAATGAAAACACTTACACGAATTTATGTATAACCGTTGTATAACACTATCACTTAACGTCCTCGGATTTCACACTTGTTTATTTACACTATAAGTCACGTTCACTCGATTCGGTGTACACTGTTATTTATTTAAAACTTTGCACGTGCTAATCACTTATTTATCTTCACTTGAATAATCTTCTTAATACAGCTGCATTCGCGTTACGACAATAACTGACCTACGATCTGTCTCGTCGCTATATATAGACATACGGAAATCCTTCTCGAGCGTTCCTTACTTTTCGCTATAACTTCTAGAAAATAGATAACAGCTTCTAGAAGGCTCTTGCATTTGCAAGTAATTTCTTGAACGTTTCAATATGATGATAGTGGTTTGCATTTTGGATTTACATGATTTATAAATAAATAAAAAGTAAACCCAAAGGACTTTGTGTACTGTGTACTATACTTTAAATCCTGTAAAGGCAAAGCGTTACTTAAAAAACAAACATCCAGGCTTAAAAGCTACAAGAGAAAATTTCAAATAAAAGTGGAGAAAAAGAATTGTTACTTTTGAAAGGTACGCACGGAAAACATTTTGTCTTGTTAGTTTACTTAACAAATGTGCTAGATTCCGTGACATACGTACAAGAATCCGATTTTACAAGATACGCTTTTTTGTAAAGCTTTGCCAATTCAAAAACAAACAGATCAAGAAATATTTAATTTATGTAATACTTATTTTGAAAATCATTAATTTTTTTTAAGTTTATGTCATCATATAGGCAATGATGGTGTTATTGAGACCCCTAAGCGCCAAAATATTTGTTTTATTGTGCAAAGATCTAAAAAAAATACATAAAAGATTTATTCTTTATACAAAAATGAAACGTTTATCGCAGAAGAAAAGTTCTTATCAGATTTTCAAATTACAAGATAAAACTCGGCTCTTCTTATTCGAAAATGAATTGGCTTTAAAATCTAGCTTACTTTTCGGACATATTTTTGTGCCTAAACTAAGTTAATCTTTACTACTACAACAATTTTTTTGTTCTGTAGCAAAATCAACTCAATGTTTTCTGGATTACAAAAGAGATTTTTAAAATATGTATCTCCTACTTGCAATAATTTAAGTTGGGTCGAGAATATTTTTAGTAAGTGCGCGTTGTCAATACTTTGTGAATGAAAAAAAGAGAACAAGTTGTTATATACAGATACCTTATTAAAATCTACTTTTGGGCACATTGACAATAGTCAGTTTTTAATACAAATAATAGAAGACTAATCAGAAATTTCTAAACCCATAGTAACAGAATTGTTGTCGCAACGTCGCGACAAAAACCAAATATAGAAATCGACAGCGTTTCCAACATATTATTATTTCCAACTAATTACTCTTTGAATTTAAACGACAGCAGTTTTCAGTGCGGCTTGCTTTCTCTATGTCGTTGAGTCATTGAGTGTTTCCGGCATTCATTTTGAAAAAAAAATCACAGATATCGCAAATCTTGCAATTATCGGAAGGTGTTGAAAACAAGCACAATATTACCTACGTAATATTATGAATTTTCAAAAATAAGAATATATACTATTAATGTATTTTGAACTATTTTTTAATCCAAATTCAGTAAAATCTACATTTGCACAACATGTTTTGGATAATCGTCACTCTTTTTTCCTTCAAATTGTCTCATCCTTTTAATAACATCAATAACAAACAAATTCTTGAATTACTAGAGTTCATTTATATTAAAATATCAAATAAATTTTTTTTGTTGAACAATCAAACCAATTTCAATTATGATTTTAAACTTAAATTTTCTTAGTTTTTTTTCTAAATTGCACCATATTCCTTTTTTGAAATAATTTACATTTAACATTTTGTAAAACTTAGATTTTTTAATTATCTAGTCACAAATTTGATATTTTTCAAAAAATGTAAGTTAAAAAATTTGTTGTAGTCTTAACTGTTTATAAGTTGTAAATATTTTTGTAGACTTTTCTGAAGATGAGCTTCATTATTTTAAAGCTCAAAACATATGTAAAAAATACATATTGTTATACATAAGTTAACGGATTTATTATTGGTGGACTGGTAATTTAAAAATTGACCAATAACAATGAATCCCCTTAACAATTTAAACATTTACCGATTCTATAATTTTTTCTCCTATTAATATTAATCAAATGCGCTACTGACTATAAAAAAACATTAAAAAAATGAACTTTACTATAACATGAATCCTCTTTCTAGTCCTATCTGATTTATAACGCTAATAATATTTACAAGTGCTTGACTGTTGATACAATTTTAACATTTAAAATTTACTCAAATTTTATTTTACATGCTTTCGTCCTATGTTGATAACTTTACAGTGAAATCGTTTATGACTTAAACCAGTAATTGCTGATAGTTTTTATTATATCTAAAACTTTATAAATCAGATTTATTAAATTATTTCGTTTATGAATTTTAAAATTTGAACATAAATTACCCAGCTAGCAGATTTTTTTTTGACAGATTTTTGGTCTACGACGTCGGAAACTTATAAGCGACGTTAAGAAGACGTGGAAATTGTCCCTATTTTATGACGTAAATGCAGTTGCGTAGATGCGACGTCTTTTTCACGTGGTTTTATAAACAGTTATTTTGCATATCTAAATATAATTATATATGTACATATTTTTTATTCTCAAAAAAGTAGTCGCATATTGCAGAAATTTTATGCAATTAAATTGGTTCGGGTTTTACCGATTCTGTGTACAACAAGGTAATTCTGCGGCAGACGATATAATGTGTGAAAGAGAAAGAAAAAGTACTTATGTTGTGATTAAAATACATTCAAAGATTTTCATAATTTGAACAAATGCGAGGGCGAAGTGATAGACGGTTCTTATTGGTTCGTATGCAATCGTGTTAGCCAGTAATTATGGGTAATGTAATGAAAGTAATGAATTATACATGTTGTGATCACTGCAGTTGTGAATAACTTTTTTATGTTAAATTTGTGTAAGTATACTTAGTTAACGTTCTAATTATATTTATAGACGATGTAAATTTATTAGGTCAGTATGGAATTTGTAGGTGTAGAGTTTGAGCAGTCGTGTGGAGGCGGCGTAGCAATTATTCGAAATTCATGGTTGACCCCTAGAAAGCGGGAAGCTTCCTGGCCACCTAACCGTTATTTAAATGTATTAAAAAAAGGCGAAGTGCCAACTACGTCTTGGAAGCTTTTCCAAGTAAAACGTTCATTTTTTCATAGCAGTAAGTACACATTCTTGTACACATTACAAAAGATTAAACCTAGTTTGTTAGCAGACACAATTTTGTACTTAAATCTAAATAGAAAATTGTATTTGTTAATTTCAATGAGCATTGATTTATGTTCGTATTTTTGGTAGCTTATGTTTTTCTAATGTAGGTGGTTATGAAACAGCATATAAGAAGTTGCAGTTATCCCAAAGTATATCAGATATTGGAACCGATGTAGAAGTAGAGGATCGAATTTCTGCAAAACGAGTACGTACAGCTGCAAGGACATTGTTTGAAGACACTTCTGATGATGACTCAGCTAGTCCTTAGTCAACTAGTACGACCTCTAAAGATATTGACTGACATCATCACAGGTAAACATATTAAATCGTAATTCTAACTAAATCTAACACTAACAGCTGTAACTGCTAACACCAGCTATGCTGTGGAACAGGATTTTGTAAAAAGCAATGGTATGTTTATTTTACATCTAATATTTATTTTCAAATAACTTGAGCAAATAGATGAGATAGATGAGTCAAAAAATGTTCTTGTGATTAATTTTGTTTAAAACTACTCTTCAAGTATTTGTGGTTTCTACTACAAAATTCTATTTTTTTTATCTAAAAGTTCTTGGACTACATTCATCTTGATGCTGAATGTATCTTGGTTGCAAATCGCTTGAAATTGTTTTAGTATGTTTATGTACTAATCTCCCTAACTTTTATTGTTTGCTGTAGTGACACCAAGGAACAGAATCTCAAACTACTCATTGAGAGAAAACGAAAATTACATAAATGTAGTACAAGCATCTGTAACTCCTAACGTTGTGGCAGACAATTTTGTAAGAAGCGAACCAAATAATAGGATCGTTTCAGAATTCAACACTTTATGAAGAGCAACAAATCGAACTGTAAGTCCCACAGCCTTCCATACTACAGAAAAAGTATTTATCACAAGTAGAGGTAAGCATGAATGTTTTACCACTTTTGTTGCTTAGTAAATCCTGTTAACTTAGTAACTCAAGAGAAGTTGTGGAAAATTCTGGTTGAAATTTGGGAGCAGAATAAACAAATATTAGCAAGGCTCCAATCAGAAACTCCAACAGGGTCACAGGTAGCATTGGACATACCCGTACAGTTTCCAATAAGCACTATAAAGGATATAAATTTACTTGAAACGCACTTGTTAGAGAGGCAAAACGTTATTGCGTTGGTAAGTGCCCAAAATGGTAATTTTTTGGTTTACCGTTATTTTACTTTTGCAGTCAGATTATCTCAGCACTTTAGGGGGTAGAGACATTCCAACAAAAACAAATAGAATTTTGAAAACTACTTTAAGCAACATTCTGGCAAGTGAATTTTCATTTTTCGGCTCACGTTCCGAAAAACGTGCATTTGGTAATTTATCATTAAGGTTGGCATCCTCGTATACTTTGTACTGTTAAACTGCGTTTCAAGTTTTCAGCGAAAATACTGAACGGATTTCAATGAAATTTTGCACAATGGAAGATTACATAATTCTTTATTGTCTGAATCAATTTTATTGATAACGTTTTGTAATTATCACAGTTAATTAGAAAAATACATAATTTTACAAAAAAAGTTCAGTCTGTAAGTTACATTATACACATTGCAATGGTCAAAACAAAAATTTATTTGGACTTTTGGTTTTTCTGAAATCTTGAAACGCAATTTAATGATTTTGAAAGAACTCGCGAACTCCGCCTTTTCTGAGAAGTGATATGCATTTAGACCAATCACGTATAGTGACATCAACATTTAGATAAGATATGAATTCAATAGGAAGTCCCTTCCAAGGTATATAAAATATAGGTGATCTAATTGAACGTACGACTAAATTCTTATAATTTGTTTGCATGAAAATCAAAAATAACGTTGTTCCATGTTAAAAACGTAATTTACCTCATTGCGTTTTGTATCTTCTTGCATGTCAGATATTATTCCAAGTTATAAGCTAACCTCTAAAAAATCATTGGTAACTTCCTCCATATTAAAAAAATATGCACGTAATTAGAATCGTTTTGAATGGAATTTTTATATGCGCTGAATAAGTATTTATAGAATGAAACAAATAAAAATTGAATTAAACTTTTTAAAAAATGTTTTTGTTCCAGAAAGCGTTGTCGTTAGTTTTTATCGTTAGCAAATTTTAAAGTTGAATTCTTTAAAAACTTGGTGTCGACACATATTTGCTAGGATATTTCGTTAAATATTTAGTGGACGCTAACTTGCCTAAGCTTACTGATAAACTCAAGTTAGCCCCCCACTTTCATTTTTTAAATTATATATTCCAGTGCTTAATTCTTAATTAATAAAAATTAAAACAAATTTGGGGGCTAGCTGGAACACTAGTCCCCCGTTTTTTCACTTTTTTACAATTTTTGCGTATTTAATCCTGTTTTTTGTGCTCAATTGAGCCTCTATTATTTTTAACTGTGCATGTTTAATTTGATATTGTTAATGATATTTCATTCAATTTTTCTTACAATATTTGTTGGTCGTCTAAATGTGCTCGTTTTATGCAAATGCAAACTGTACCACACGGCTATTGTGACCAAAACTACCCTACTGTAACCGCGTGTGTATTTGGAATCTCACCAAAATAAATATGTTTTAACAATTTTCTCCATAGTTACTTTCGTACGGTTAAAAAACCACAATAACTTTGAAGTAAAAAAACTATTGTGGCTAGAGCGACCGTTTTTGTCTTGGCATTGTGGCAGTCAACGTGTTAAATGTAAATAGGGTTTTAATTACGAACAAAGCAAAATAAGCTTGATGCAAACTTGTGTGGTAACTAGAGTGTTTGATTCAAGCTTCTTTTTCTTCTACTTGCTGCAAGTTTATATCCTTGTGACAATCATGAATCAACTTATTCTGATATCTGAGAACTTTGTTGGATTTCGCCTTTTTAAATTTATATTGACTAAGAAACCTACTGACCATTAATAGAAAAAGTACCTACTCATAGCTAACAGCTAACAAGCACTTAGTTGACAAGACTTTTATAGTTTTTGCATCCAACGGGTACTATAATATGTTTTTCTGTAAAATTGTCATCTTTTTTAGGACATGGCAAAAATAGATAATAACTGTTACTTATAATAATGTTAGATATATTTACTTAAATAACACATTTTGTAACCAAATAAGAAGTATTTTTGGTGCGAAACAATTGGGTAATAAAATCTGGAGCATTTAATTTCAAAAAAATTCAATAAAAGTGACCTTAACTGACCTTTTGTGTTAATAAGTTATTTTAAGTTACTCGTAAATAATAAAATGACAGTTGAAACGATGCTTATGTTAATTACGAAAAATAATAAAATAATAGTTTGACACTATTGCGAATAAATTAATTAAAATTGAAGCTAATGTAAGTAAATACATAAGCTAATAATTATGATTCGTAATTTACTTTAAAATATTTCGTGTCTATTATGTTTCATCGTAAAACGACGACAAAAATCCAATTCATTCAAAGTTAAGTTTAAATGCAATCCGAGCTGAAGACAAAACAAAACAATTCTGATAAGGCGGAGCGTATTATTTTCAAGTTTAAAAACGATACTGTTTCCATCTAGCGGATCTCATTCAACACAGAGCCGAAGGAGGCCAACCTTAAATACTGCTATTGTTGGTAAGTTGTAACTTATTCAATTTACCTATATACCCAAATTTATGTATTTTAGAAGCTGTGAAGAAAGATACACCAGGTTCAACTGACAAGGCGATAGAAGACTCCATTAAAGCATGGCTGAAACACGCTCCGAAACGTCTCAAGGCTGAAACTAACAGAAGATAAACATCTATTTGTGAAATCATATTTAGTTTTACTATTAGTTAATCATTAGTTTGTGTGCAATGTCAAAAAAGGGTATTATTTATAAGCGCAAAGAATGTATTGGTAGACGCCAATTATACAGAAGAATAAACGAATCTGTTCAAAATTTACTGCATGAAATCAAATCTGAAACAATCCATGGTAATAATCATACATTAATAAACGAAGAATTTAAAAGTTCGTCAGATTCTATAACTGAATTAGTAGAACATGCAAATATTCAAATATCGAATGAACATGTTTTTTGTAACGATGGTTTGATGTGTTGTAGCACCGTTGGCGCGTCTGATACTTCAGATACAGCTAGAAACGAATATAATTTACAGGAAAAATTACAAAAATGGGCGATAACAACACATGTTCCTCGCAGTACTCTTAATCAACTGCTACATATTTTGAATCAACCACATCCCGAGTTACCATTAGACAGCCGTACATTATTAGGTACACAGACACAAGTAACCACTATTAAATTACAAAACGGGGAATATTGTCACATAAATATTTTTCTGATAGCATATTTAAAATTAGTTTTAGCGTGGACGGTTTACCTTTATATCACAGCTCTGCAATGCCGTTATGGCCCATTTTAGGAATTATCAAAAATATTAAATCAGAACCTTTTGTAATTGGCCTATATTGTGGTACTACAAAACCACAACCATTAGAGCAATATTTACACGATTTTGTAGATGAATTAAATAGATTGGTTGTGGAAGGTTTTCAGTTTGAAAATAAGCAGTTTAATGTACGAATTCACAGTTTTGTATGTGATGCCCCCGCCAGATTATTTTTGAAATGCTGCAAATCGCATGGCGGTTATTCATCCTGTGAAAAATGTATTGAGCCTGGCGATTATATTCATGGGAAAGTAATTTTAAGGGGTGTTCCGGCTCCTAGACGAACAGATAATTCTTTTGCACAACAAGTTGATCTTGATCACCATATGGGTGTATCACCTTTGACGCAGCTATCTATTGGTTTAGTTTCATACTTCCCAATTGATTACATGCATAACACGTGCTTAGGAGTAATGCGAAAGTTACTAAATTCATGAATCAGTGGGAAATATTCTGTTAGATTAACTAGTAACGGTATTAAAAAAATTTCAGATAATTTGCTTTCATTGAAACATTCTATACCTGCAGAATTTAATCGAAAGCCTAGAAGTCGATTGGAATTGTCTCGATGGAAGGCTTCCGAATTCAGAATGTTCCTCTTATATGTTGGTCCAGTAGTACTTCAGAATATTGAAGATGTCGCAGTATATGAGCATTTTTTACCACTCCACTCTGCTCTTACTATTCTTGTCAGCGAATTACATATTTCACATTATGGTTGCGCATTTGCTGGAAAATTACTAATCACCTTTGTAAATCATTGTCAATTTCTTTACGGAATGGACTTTTATGTCTACAATGTGCATTATCTGTGTCATTTAAGTGCCGATGTTGAAAAATATGGAACTCTTGACACCTTTTCTGCCTTCTCCTTCGAAAACTATTTAGGACAACTCAAACGCTTGATAAAGGGTTCTAAACATCTTCTGAAACAAATAATTCGACGTATATCTGAAGCAAATCCTTCCACAACATTTGTGCTCAAAATACCAAATGAACCACAATTTAAAATCGATCATAATTTAGGACCTCTACCATTTGACATATTTTCTTCCAAACAGTACAAAAAAATGTGTTACAATAATATGAAATTTTCTGTTGCGTCATATTGTACTGCAGATTCTTATTGTATAACTAAACAACATGTAGTAGTACAAATAGTAAATATTCTCGTTGATGTCGACAATTGTTGCACGTTGTTGATCAAAAAGTTTTTAGAGTACTTATCTCTCTATGAGTACCCTTTGAAGTCTGAATGTTTTCATATTTTCAAAATAAACCAATTATCTGATAAATATTATAAACTTGCTCTTACTAACGTACTTGCAAAATGTATGGTTTTACCATTTAAAAACAATTTTGTATCAATCCCTATCATTCATTCATTAAGCTAATGCATTCAATGTATTGAAATCGCTAATAAACTATTGTATTATATTATATTTCAGCTATTTTAGATTTACGTTCTTAGTTTTAAATTTCCAAGTTTTTATTTTAACCTTAGATGTATATTTACAAAATAAATTATTTTTGAATTTTTATGAGAGTGCATTTGTTCAATATTAGATCCTAATTATATTTAGTGGTGATATATTAGGTAAAAGAGACGTTATTTAGACGTCATAAAATTACGTGGTTTATTAGACCCAAATGACGTCATGGATCTGTGACATTTCTTCGTCAATGATACGTCATTTATACGTCGAAGTAAACGTCGATCGACGTCAATTACCCACCATAAAACGACGTCTTTATGTCGTTACCTTGCTAGCTGGGTATCGGTTTAGTAGAACATCTGTCTGCGTCACCAGAATTTAACCAGAACAGAGAAGTTTGTCGCACTGTAATAAGGTTTTCTGAGTTATTATTTTGTCTAGATAGACTAAATTTCAGTAGGTAGGTGTGTTAAATCTGCATTAATTCTTTGCGCGTAGACAAAATGTCACGAATACCTTTTGACAGAACGTCTGTCGACCGTCAGCTACTGCATTATATAAAATCAAATTATTTATCTTTGTGATTCAATAAATGTCAATTATATCTTCTATAACGATTTTAAAATAGGATTCCATAGAAAATTTTATATCAAAAAAAAAGTTCTGCAGGATAAAGTTCGAAGAACGTTAATTGACGAAACATTAGAATTTGAATTCGCTCAGTAAACATGTTAGTGGGAGAACTAACCATTTTCTTATCAAAAAGTGATAACAACACATATTTTTAATATCGTAACACATTCAAGAGTTCCATTAATACCACATTCGGGTTAACATAACCGCATATATGTACATGAATCAAAAGTAAATAAATGATTTCAATTGCCATAAAATTTTATGTATATGTAGTTGCAAATTGAAAATTTCTGAAACCAAAAGTTACGATTACAAGTACACATATTCAATAACCGAACAATGTAACCAATTAATATTCCAGTCGTTGGTAACAATGTATAATGTACGTGCATAAGCTGCAGTTTTGTTAGTATTGAATTTCTCAACACTAAAAACATTGGAGTGCATAATTTACACTCGTGTCTAACTATCTGCTGAATATTCATCCTCATGTTCTCCCTTTCGTTAGGTAATCCTCTTAGATTTCCATAACACCAATCGGCTTCTTTACGTCTCGCAAAGATCCGACGTAAGCACGTGACCGGATCTTTTGCGAATTTTGAATGCATAATAATTTTAAATTCCGCGAAGCAATTGTGCTACATGTCGTTGTTATCAGATATTGGAAAACTTTCCGCAGTGCGGTTGTATTAATTAACTTACGGAAAGGAAGAAAAATTTGCGAAGCGCCTTTTTTTTTCTAAAGTTTCATTAGGTTAATGTGTGTTTCAAATGGAGTTAAGCGATGTAAATTATTTTATGAATACATTCAGTATCTTTAGACTGCGTGTGGTAGAACTCGTTAAAACATCCATTAAATAAGGTAATATAGAATGTTTCCCGTTGTATAAAGTTAATATGACTGGTTGCATGTTAAACGTGAAAAGGAAGAGTTGTAAGTAGTTGTCGAAAATAAAAGCAGTTAGAAGTAAGATAAAGACAATGGACCGTTTTAATATACCTAACTTCGTTATTTTACTTTTAATTATCATATTTCGTGCTATGGCAAACAGTTGTTTTTTAATTAAAATTAATGTAAACTCTCTATTAACAATACTTGATAATCATAATAAACTTCACATTTAATATAAAACGGCGCATATTTTACTCTAAAAGTGGAAAATTTATCCACCGACAACAATATTGTCAAAGCTGACAGCTAATATTTTCATCAACTTAAATGCGTTTTGAAGAATTCATTGTCCTTTAAAAAGGAGATTAAGTGCGCCCATTGTGTTATTATTTGGACATTAGAAAAAAGCAATTAAAGAAGCGTTCAGAGTTTTTTTTTGTAATCCTCAAAATTTTTTGCAAAGAAAACGTAATTTACGGCCGTTAGTAATGCGGGGGATACTTTTGAATAATTGCGCACGAAAACGTTTCATAAATGTACTTTGTGCACGAAAATGTGGCCATTTTAATAAATGCTGCAATATTTTTCTTTAGAAATTTTATCTTAAATAATTAGCAATTACGCACGCACTTTAATGCAAATAGACAAACTTAATTACAACATATCTGTGGTATTCGCTCTTAAAAAAGATATTGGAAAAACATCATTTGTAAGACATAATATTTTTATTAATAAGAATAAGTACACCAACATAAAGAAATTTAAAAATTGATATGAAAAACAAATGTCAAAATTATAATCAACCCATAAAAGTAAAATTAACATTGAGTACGCAGTCAGAAATAGCAAACAAAATAAAAAGTCAAACTTTATTTCAAAATTAAGAGACGCCTAATCTTTTGATTAAATTTCTAACAAATTACTTACTAAATTGATCAATACGTAAAAATTACTTAAAAAATCTAAAATTAACAAGAATCTATATTAAAAACTTGCATTCAGAGATACGTAATTAAATACAAAACAACCCAAATTCATACTTCGTACTAAGCGTAACTTGCAAGATGTGAGTCTCCTAAATAAACTAAAACTTCAAAGAAAAGGTAGACAAGAAATTATGCAAATATTTATGTGGGTCTTAAGAAGTAGTTCAGTGTTTGAATAAAGTACAATTAATATCTCAAATTCAAGAAAATTATCCTATGTAAATATTTGTTGTAGTAAAGTTTTATAAAGATACTTTTAAAAAAGGACTACAGTAATTGAATAAATTTAATTGCTTTTATATTAAGTTTTATAAATTTGTAACAAAAACGATAATCAAACCGCGACTTTTTAAAATTTGGGCGCAATTTATTCATAATCGGATACAAAAATTTGTTTGACATTTATAATAATAATACAATCACATTGATATTAAAAATAATAAACACGTGTTTTGTTACCAAAAAAATTCAATAACAACGACGATTTTATTATAAAAATCTCATATACAATTATGTTTGCACACAAGTGCATTTGGCTCGGCTGTTAATTTTCGTACTCGTTGGCAATAACAACCATTCCTTACTCATTATATAATATATTATTCCATAAATCCAATGGAAAACAAATCCACTAAACGAATAGCAATCTTGCCTACGTGAGCTCTTGATTTCTTCTTACATCTTAGAACCAGTCCTCAACCTAAACCCATCCAACCCTGCACTTTTTACAATATCCTTTCAACATCCTAATCATCTTCCAACTCGCTTGGCCAACATGAACAATTATTCCTAACACATATGATAGGAAAAGAAACATAGAATGTGCACCTAAGTAAGCCCTAATGGAGTAACCAAAAATTAGATAGATTTTATCATTCATTGACCTGATCATAGAGCAGTTAAAGCTAAAGTGATAATTAATTTACAAAAAGGAAGAAAGAAATCGTATTGAAAGAACGAATAAACCTGAAAAGAAAAGACCAAATCTGAAAATCTCAAAAAAAAAATCTAAGGAGACACAATACTAATATAACAATAAGAATTTAAAATTAATGAAAAATTAACTTGCATAACGCAATAGAAAAATATGTAAATTACAGAACGAGCATGGTATAATAAAACCGAATAGACAAGAAAGTATACAAAGATCTGCATACTAGTCAGTAACTACAACATGAGAAACCAATAGAAGTAAAAACACTCATAAACTAAAAGTCGGAAACACTTGTGTTCCGTTATAGAAAATAAGAATAGCACTAAGTGAAATTAAAGAACACTTCATCATCAGATGATGGAATAGTCATAGAGACAATAAATTTAGAACAACACCTCATAACCTGACTAGGAGACCTATTTAACAAATGTTTGGAAGAAGAATCAATACCTAGTGGTTGGAACAATGCAGTAATAATACTGTTATTCTAGAGGACATTACAGAATTAGAAAATTATAGACCTATCAACCTCTTGACAAACTTTTTATAAAAAAAATAACAAAAACTTTAACACCCAAACTGGATTTCTATCAACCTAGAAAACAAACAGTGCGGGACATGACACAAACGATCATTTACATACCATAAAGACATTAATTAAAAAGTGTATTGAATATAATATACCGTAAGTGTTCATCTTTATAGACTACGAAAAAGCGGTTAACTCACTAGAACAAGGAGAAATATTAGAAGCATTAAATCAAAACTGAATAGACTATAGATACACGACACTTATTAGAAACATTTATAAACAGAATAATTATTTATAGCTCTTTGGAAACTTCTATTCAAAAATACTCAATGGTACAATGTTAGGATTAATAATAATGAACAGAGGTTAAGCCATCTAAGATTTACCTATTGATCTCGGATAATTTAGAAGATGTGAGCTATAAGATTAAGACACGAATAGACTCTTCTGAAAAAATCGAACAAAAAACAAACATTATGACAAACCTAGTTATGACCGACAACACAAATATTGAAAACATCATACAATAAGTACACACATATAAATATCTAGTCCATGAAATTAAAATTGGAAAACAACAACCAAACACATTTAATAAACAGACGAACTGGTTTGACCTAGGCAGCTTTCAGTAACCGGAGTTATAGTTTAAGAAGCAATATCCCAATGTGCCTGAAAAGAAATGTTTATAATCAGTGTGTCCTATCAGTGTAAACTTACGGAACGGAAACCTTGACATTAACAAAAAATCAGCAAACAAGTTAAGAGCAATTCAACGGACTATTGAGCATTGCAATGTTGGGCGTAAGTCTTAAGCCCATCGTCCACCCGTGTAACGCAACTGCAAACCAAATTGCATTTATATCACATTTGCGTTGCTTAAAGGTTGCATTGGAGTTGAGCACGTGTTTGATAATGAAAGCACCTCCACCATTGAAGCTAATACGCAACTCGGTTGGTGATGCAACTGATCATGTCAGTTGTAGTGCGACCGTTGCGTAGTAAACTTGACAAAGCTAGGTAATGATTTCTCATCAGTAATTCGGGTCCTTTTTTTGAACATAAGGACAAACTTTGCAATGCTTTTGCCATTATAAAAGCATTTCTTTATCTGTTTTTCCGTATAAATGGATGAATCCACTATTTACGTTTATAGGTTTTTCTTCTTTTAAAATACTAATAGGTAATTATCAGCTTTTCATCGGCCGATTTGTTTGACATCTTGACTGCAACTAATATCAAAATAGAACTTGTACAGTTGCAATATAACTAAATTGCAGTTGCGTTGCAACGGTGAACGAATATCAAAACTGAGCAACTTTTATTAGAGTTGCAAAATAATTGAATTACAGTTGCGTTGTCCCGGTGGACGAAAGTCCTAAGAGAACAAATAAAGAAATTCTAAAAAGGTGAGGAGTCCAAGATGTCATCAAAAGGATCACAATGCTGAGGTGGAACTAGGCGAATCATCTAGCAAGTCAAGAAACGCCACTGACTACATAGACTAATAAGTTGAAAAGAATAAGAAAAAACTGAATACGGGAAGCATATGACAGATATAATTGGAAAAGACTAGGAGAAGCCTATGTCTAGCAGTAGACATTGTTGGCTGCGTGATGATAAAAAACTTATTGACCCTTAAAAACATTTTGAAAAATAACGATTATTCACACCATTTAATCAAGAACATTCTTAAACCAAATCCATCAGTACCATCTGCACAACTTAACTTAAACACGAATTATTCACCTACTAGTATACAATACAGAAAACTTATTAAAATCCCAGGTTTAACATTTTAAAAAAATCTAATCACATTAAAATCGTTCTTTACAACCAAAATACTATATACAACACTATCTATACGAAACTAAAAAACAAAACTAACATCTTAGACAAATCATGTGTTGTATGTAAAATGAACTGCAAGCAATGCAATAAATATTATAGTGGCCAAACAAAACAAAAGCTTAAAAATAGAAATAAAAGCCACAGCTAGGACCGGGGTGGTCTTTCCTGTTTTTAAGTTAGTAATATTGTTTAAGGTGCTATTCGCTTGTGTTTTGTTAGGAGTAAAGATAGCTGCTAAATGTTTGGCAAACAAATCAGTTTTTTGTTTTGTTTTTTTTTTTCTATTTCTTTTGTGAGCGGTTGTGTTTTATTATTTGGAATAGTCTTGTCTGAAAGATGTCATAAGTGTTATCATTTTCTTCTGGCTCTTCTTTTCTTCTTTATACTTTTGATTTTATACGTGACGTCTCTTGCATTATTGTATATTGTTGCCTGTATGAATTTAATAAAATTTTAAACTTCCATTTCTAATTCCTCAGTTGTTTTTAGGCTAACGATTAAGTTGATATTGTTAATATTACTGCTGAATGATTAGATTCCAGGTCAAAGTTTTCCTCTTCATGAAATTTAGTAAAACTTTTCGTGATATGAAAAAGTCCAACATATGTGGGATTTTATTGATGTCAATTGACCAGTTTGTTCGTTTGCCTGTAGTATGATAATTACATACTATTTCTTGAACAGCGGTCTTTACCGTTGGTGGTAGTTAATCGTGAACCCCAGTCAGATAAAACTTCTGCCTGGGTTTTGTAGTCTTGTTGTATAAGATAGTGTCAGGTGGGCAGTAGAGAGCCCCAACAGTGAGTTTTTGTTTAGTACTTAGATTTGATCTCAATCACGGTAGTTGCATATTAGCACGTTGTAAGTGGGATTCTTCAAAGTGGTTAACGGATTCTTTAATAATAATTACACTTTCACTTTTTGCTTGATTATCTGGGAGGACGGTATGGTACCTTTTTGTATCATGGTATCTTCAGATAGTTTTAGCTAGTCGCGTATGTCTCTAAAATGAGATTTACATTTATGTTCTGGGTGTTGAAGAAAACTTCTAAAGAGTGTTTTTTGTTAAAAACGTCGTTGGTATTGCATATGGCAATTCGTAGAACTTCTTGGTCAACGACTTTATTTCTGCTTGAAGTGTTTATGGCTTCTATCTTATCAAGTCAGTTTTTTACTTGTTTGCGCATATAATAATTCAGGTTAATCTTGTTAGTTACGAATCTCGTTGATTGAGGTTTCGTTGTACTCTTTGTCTTTTGTATCTTTAACCACTATGCATTCCCTCTTCTGACAGGATGGGATTTAGAATAGTTTGTACATTTTGCAGGGGTATCTTTTTCCTTCTTGCAATCCACTGTCCAATGTTTCTTTACGCAGGTCGAGTGTGTTTGCAGAATTTTTGAGTGTGCCCATATCTTTGGCATCTATTATATCAAGGTAGAAGTTGATTACCTTTTATCGCTTTGATGTTAACGTTGTGATTTAAATGCCGTATTTCAAATATTTCGTTTATGTCTTCTGTGTTTTCAAATTAAGGAACATATAATGGTAAGCGACTATATTTTGTCTCGTTTTTGCTGTCATCTTATTGAGTTTCTGTGTTACTGCTTTTAATTTAAAACATTTTTAAATTAATTCTGGTCCTAAAACTTCAGCATCGCAAGAAGGGTGCAGATTTCTCGCCATAACGCGTATGCTTCTAGTAGCTTTATTCTCGTATGTATACCATTCTAGTTCGGTTTTATTTATCAATGATGTTAGTTCTCTATATTCCCTGTCAGTATTAACATTCGCTTTAAAATTTTTATAATTCAACATATTGGATTTAATAATTTGTAGTTTATTTTTGATCTAATCACAATTTTTTACGTTGCTGATTATGATAGTGGTGGTTTTATTGTTTTATCAGTTTTTTTTGTTTTACATTTTTTGTTGCTTTCTGGTTTCTTTGGTGATTCGATCGCCATACGCCTTTGTTTATTTTTGGATTTCACTAATACGTTTTTTTCAATGAGTTTTTCTTCCTCATCTGAACTTGCAGGGCTATAAAATTTCTTACTGATTTAAACAGATGCTATATAAATACGTATAGTTATGCGCCCAAAGTGTGAAATTTAAACGTCTGTGTATTGACAATTTTGACTTTTAGGGTTGCATTTTTTTGCAAACTTGCTTTAACCTTATTCAGTAGTAGTTTTATAATTTATCCGTCGGCATTTCTAATTCTTCATTGATGCTGGGTTGATTGAAGATTAAACAACGTTTTTGATTCTACAAAGAATTTCAAATAAAACTATTTTAAAAAGTTTTTTCTATTGATAAATTTTTACTTTTGATTTGTCATCTGAACGTTTGGTTAACGAATTATTTTTATATATTTTTTAGTTATAATAAATCATAATCAATAATAATATAATCAAATAATTACTATTAAAAACAATTAATAGTAATATCGATATAATAATATATTAAAAAACGTTAGAAAATAGAGTAAAAAGATACGTATCTTTTAAATTTTGGAATTCAATTCAATAAAGCAGTAGTACGTGTTTTCGAAATAATGCAATTGTCAGAAAGTTGCAAAAGAAATACGTTGTGTATTCCTTGCATGACTAACATCGGCAATGCATACCAATTTTGTCTGTATTTTGTGTTTTAGCCGGCATTTATTGTAACTATTACAGAAACGTTTTCATATTACTAAGTTAATTATCAGCACATTTTTTTTTCTGATAACTCAACAAGAAAGTGAAAAAATTACAAAATTTAAACTTAAGAAAGAATTGGCTTTTGTAGTAAAGTGAATACTTTGATATAAGCAGGCCATATGTCATATCAGATATCGCATGCCAGAGAAGAATAACCCAATCGTTCTCCTGACATTTTGTAACGATCGCCCGAGTTCGGATCGCTTGGTACGGTAACGTTTTTTCCGAAAATAAAAAATACGCTTGTTGAATACGCATTTATTTTAGCGGTTATAGAAAATGTACATTTTGATTAGCTTATCAATCAAATATCGAAACGAATCGACTGCCATTTGATATTTTTACTTCATAATAAAGTTGAACTCGTTATTGACTCTTCTTACTGAAATTGCCCTTTGCAAAGGGTCTTTCTTACCAATTTATTCGTACGGAGCTAGTGGCGCCAGACACTCACACACGAAAGCACATAAAATGGACTTATGGTGAGGAACTAACATAATTTTGTACTCAGCTGTGTTAGCACAGATTATTACTATTAACGAGCAGAAATGGTCGTATAAAACGAATTTAGATTTGTATATCAATACATTGTTATTTCAAAAGCGGAAATTGGATAACTGCGTTTTATGAATAGATAATCTAAAAAGAAAATACGATTTTCCATGTAGGATATTAGAGTATTTATTTAATAAACGGAGCAAAAACCCATTTTCAAATCGATTTAATATTATGCTAATCTTTGTATAAAAATGCGGGCTTTTGTTGATATTGTCAAGTACATAAAAATTCATCCAAATAAAATGATTACGTAGGTATAACTATTTATTATATGCAGTTTTGAATTACGCCAGGGTGCACACTGCACGGACAGTCTTATCCAACGTAAACTTTGTTGAAAGTTAGCAGTTTGGAAATATATACAAGTAAGTGAAAATCGATTATAGTCCTAAATGCAATGTAAAAGTAAAATGTTAGAGATACAAATTATAAAAGAACATTTGGTTTAGGCTTATTCATGTTAAATTAAAATATATTAGTTGTAGTAATAACATCTAAACTTTATTTTTTTATAGAGCGGCTTTGTGCTAAAAACGCGCGTCTGTATTTGTAAAATAGCAAAATTAAAGTAAAAATTTAATTATGATTTATTATTAAAAAAATATATAAATAAACTCATAAAATTTATAATTGTTTTATACTCGCTAAATTCAAATAAAAAAAACAGCTTAGAATAAGCAGACATAAAACAAGAAAACTGCAAATGAAAAGCTCACTTTACGATTTTTACTAATTTTTTATTCTACACAAATTTCTAAAAACATTCACCTCTATAATAATACCATGCTTGTAAAATTAAAACTCGGAATGTAATAGCGAAGGCTTCCACGGCCGGAATCTATACTAACATTTGAATGTTATCCGGGTTTGGACCGTGTCATGGTTGTTGCAACCGAAGCTGCCAACGTTTCGCGCACTTTCGTAAGGGACTAAGAAATTTCTTGACGTTCTTGTGACTCGTAAGCCCGACAGACTTCTGTGCCATTCTGTTTATCGCAAACCCACCCATACGGACAGATACCTTCATGCTTCGTCTCATCATCATCCTGCACAGAAACGTTCTGTTATTGAATCTTTGGTCCATCGTGCCTTTTCTATTTGTCAACCTGAGAATCTAAACTCAGAACTCCGTCATCTTACTAGAACCTTAGTGAACAATGGTTATGTAAAGCGAGATATTCATAGAGTTATTTTATTAATCGTCGTTTACATCCACGTACTCGGTTACCTAAGAACATTTCTACTTCCGAATCCAACCCGAAATTGGCCTTTTTACCCTACATTCACAAGGTTACAGATCAAATAGGGAAACTTCTTCATAAGAATGGTATTAAATCCATATTCAACTCGACAGGCAAAATCTCTCAGATTCTTCCTTCTCCCAAAGACAAATTTCCTACACTTTCATCTCAAGGTGTATACCGAATTCCTTGTTCTTGTGGTTTAGTCTACATTGGGGAAACCGGTCGTTTCGTCTTTACTCGCATTTCAGAACATGATCGTTGTATAAGGAAAAGGTATATTTCCAAGTCTGCGGTCGCTGAACATCATTTTACTACAGGTCACAAGATAGATTTTGATAATGTTTCGTTAATTGCCAAATTAGTCATTTATCAAAAACACGCCCCCTAGCAACCGTAACCCAATCAGGGTCGAGCTTAACCATCCGTGAACAATAAAAGACCACATGGTTTGGAGAAGAAAGCTAAAAACTTTTGCGTGCGACGTTTATGTTCATTTTCCTAAACAGAAGAGGAAAAAGTGGGACCCAAAAATATTTGTTGGGTGTGGTGAAGATACTAAAGGTTTTTAATGACAATGTAGATATTGTAGTATTCATGGACAAAAAACCAGCAATTGGAACTGAATGAAAATTGTAAGAATGATACATTTCGGAGTCAAGAACAAATAAGCATATTTTTTAGATGACAGAGCTTGAGCAAGAAAAATTAATTTAAAGGTTGTACACAATGACTCAGAAGAAGTACTAACTAAAACCGCAATCAATACTGACAAGGTAGATCAAAGTGAAAATGAGATTACTTTAGAAGAAGTGAAAAATAAAAAAGGAAAACATGAACCACGAATAGATGAAACACAACTGAATCTCAAGAACAAATGGAAGAAACGATTAACGAGAACATAAAAAATGAATCGGTTAAAAACTAACAAAAAAGAGTCAAAGATATCTACTTGGATGGATGATTATGAAACGAGTTTTCTGAATGTTAAAACTGAAGACAAATCCATAACATATGCTGAAGCTATGAACAGACCTGACTGTGATGAGTGGAAAAAAGCAATAACCGAATAGTTGAATGTATTACAAACAAACAACACATGGACTGAAGTTGATAGTTCGAAAGCCAAACATGTAATTGACAGTAAATTGATGTTTGAATTGAAAAAGTACAAAACTGGCAACGTTCAATATTAGATTAGAACTAAGAGAATTCTAACAGAAAGACAAAATAAACTAAAAGAAAATCTCTTCGCCTGTGGCAAAATTGAGTATTATAATAATATTTTTGTAAATAGCAAATCAATTAGGACTGCCTCTTTACCAAGTGGACGTTAAAAGAGCGTTTTTGTATGGTGAAATAGAAGAAAAGGTATACATGAGAATATTAAAAAGAATCAATGTAGTTAATAAAGTGTGTAAATTAAATAAATCAATTTATGGTTTAAAGAAATCTCCTAAATGCTGGAATACAAAATTTTACAATGTCATAAGGAGTGAAGGTTTTGTAACATCTAGGAATGATTATTGCACGTTTATGAAATATGAAAAGCGAACTGATGTATACATTTTATTATATGTAGATGATGTGTTGATATTTCACAGTGACATAACAAAGGTAGAAAAAATTAAATCTGCCTTAAAACATCATTTTGACATGAAAGATATGAGATTGGTTTAAAAGTTTTTAGTATTACATATAAGCCAATATATTGTCAGGGTGTTACAACTTAAGTAAAAAAAAATATGTTAGTCATGTGTTAAAGAGTTATGGTGTAAGTGAATGTCAAAGAATGTGTATCCTAATAGATAAAAATTACAAAAATTGATAGAAAGTGTACGTAGTTATAGGAACCAGTTCGGATTTGTGTAGTGCTGCGATATTCCTAAGTAGGTTTCAAAATATAGCTAGTGAGGAGTTATTTAAAGCGTTGAAACGTGTGCTTAGGTATGTTTAAGAAACTACAAGTTTATATTTAGTGTACAAACGTTCTAAACCTGAATATGTACTGGGCGGAGACGCAATAGGTAGGAAATCAACAACGGGTTATTGTTTTGTATTATTTATTAATATTGTCTCTTGGCGTTAAAATAAAACATCAATCACTGCCACCGTCAACCACTGAAGCGGAATACGTAGCTTTAAGTATCGCTGTAGGGGGAAGATTGTTGATTGAAAAATATTGTTAGTGATTTTTCAATAACTGATGGTATCAGTCCTATTATTTTATTTGAAGATAACCAGTCCGTAATTAAAGTAGCTGATAATCCAGAGCATCATACACAAATAAAGCGTCTGGATATTAAGTTTTATTTCGATAGAAAGGTCAGTGAGGGAATAGTAAAAATTAAGTATATGCCAACATCAGACCAGATAGCAGGCATGTTTACTAAACCATTAGGTAAAGAATGATTTGTCAGATGTAGAAATAACATCCTTAGTAAACGATATTGACATAATACGTATGCTTGTATAAGGTAATTTATAAATTAGCGTTCTTGTTTTCTGTTGGATTTAAGTTTTAGTTGCAATACCAATGAAATTTTATTGGAGGAGGTGTAGGTTGATATCCTAATATAGATTAACAATTTTAAAAAATATACACAATTTTGTTAGCTTAAGCCTAATCAATGAAAAAACCACGAAACAAATAATTTTCTTCTATTTACTTTAAATCAAAAGAATATACACTAGAAGATTCTACTTTAAACACAGATAAATTTCTCATTGTTTACAATATTTCACAAATGATGTATCCTAAAATAGAATTTTTTTTAAATAGAATCGTTGATTAAAGAAACAAAAATTATTACTATTGAAAACAGCACCAAAAACAACAATAAAGAAGATAGAAATATAGAGATATGTCATGCTCGACGCGATTAGTTCAACTAAATAGGAAGAAAAAAGTGTTTAAAAAACCGATCCTCAAAAATCAAAATGTTCTTCTTCTTCTAGCCGGATATATTTAAAAGATTTGAGAAAAAAGTATATAGTCAACGTAATCATAGTTGTAATGACATTTTGTTAATTATTAGTTGGTAACATTGTGTTACATTTAGTTACTTTGCACATCACATGTTCGGGGTACATGTTGCTGTTACCGTTGTTATCCTTTGACGTATGAGTGTGAAGCAGTTGTTACTTTCTAATGATATTTGCCTCCGGTCTTCTAACGTTATTAGACACTTTAGACACCGTTTTGTTCTAAATTCTATAAAGATAATTTTGCTTCAAAAACCTGCTTGCAATTTGAACTATTTTTATTTGTAATACCACCGCAATGTAATCTGTTTCGGTTTTTACAATCGACGAAATTATACTGAAGTGTATCAATCACGAATGCTATAATTTTTGCTTTAATATATACAAAATTTGTGCGCGCTTCCTTAATTGTTACTTTTTTTCGTAATTCAACTTTTCAGATGCCTTCGTAAATTGATTTATGAATTGCATCGTTGTACAGTGTGTTGCATACACTTCTGACTTGATAAATAACTACATGTAAAAGCAATGATGATATTCTATGTTATCTAGGGGTAATCATTAAAGTACCTTTTCATTTCCGGAATATAGTGTTATCTTGTATTATCTAAACAATATTATCTCCAATGCATCTAAAACGGATATGGCACTTTTAGATTCTGGATTTTTGTGTTAAATTAACCTATATCCTACAGTACGATTGCAGCGAGTTAGCCCCAGTATGATCCATACTATCTAGGAACTCGTAACATAGTACACAGACTTCATTAAAACCTGTTTTTTACGTGACGTATGATATTTACACCTTTAGAAACAAAACTTGTATGATCAAGATTAGAAATTACTTAATAGTTTGTGGATCAGACACTTGGCGCTAGTGTTTTTAGTTTGATAGTTTTCGATAACATTCAAAATTTACGAAGTCTTTTTGAAAAAGCGCGGTAAACGTTTTAACTTTATTCATAAACGTCATTATTACCTAAATTTAATTAGTTTTGCGCGCTTTTACTATTTCTGTTGTTTTGGTATTTTAAGACACTGAAGTTTGTTTGGTTGTTATGTATAGTGTATAAAACGACTGTATTACCTAGTGTTATTTGTATTGTTAGTGTAGTTTCCTAAGTGTTATTTTAGGTTTATGTATAGAACAATTGCGATTTTTACATATAAGTGACTTAATTTTTATGTTCAGGTTGAGCTTACGGAAGCTTGGTGAGTGTATAAGAAAGCATAATAAATGTGTGAACCATGTTCATTCCAGTTCAGCTGAGAAAATGTCAACTGTAAAACGTAAACCTTGTAGTGTAAGAAGTTGTACGGTTAATTTACAACCTAGGCATCGTTATCCAATTACTGATGACGAGTTATTTAATGTTTGGATAAAATATGCAGATCATACTAGATTTAAAAGTATTTCATGTCAAGAGATATATAAATCTTATATTTGTGGCAAAGTTATTAGAACAAAACGAGAATAGCAATTCTAACCCTTTATCTGCCAGGTAATAATATTTCTTTTTTATAGAATGCACTCTTTAATTGAAATGAGTGCAATGAATAACAGGTTTGAATATCTATACAAACAGCTTTCAAACGATAGGTATTTTGTTCTTGAATGGGTAGTGTATACAATCTAAGGAAGGGTAATGAGAATTCACGTTTTTATGAATATTAGACTCATATTCATTGGTTTCAAACTTATTAATTTTTTACTATTAGAGACAGACGACTTCGAACTTGTATTTCAATTGTCAGTTTCGTTATAAAGTATAATAAATAGAAATAAAATAGCGTATACAATCCAATTAAAATCCATATAGACATAGATGTTCTAGGTAGTAGTCGTCCATCAAGTGCAAACGAACGCAGTACATCACAAGATGCAATTGTTTCTTCATTACCTATAAGACATCGAAGAAATACATTAAGTAATAATGTTTCAGTGAAATCTCAACAAACATGGTACAAGTTTTTTTATTTTTAGAGAAAACAAGAATACTAAATCAAATAAATGTCACTCGTCAAAGACAGTTAAGTCCAAAGGCACGACATTTATATAAATTATGTAAAAAATGGAGTGCATCAGTAAAATCTCTAAAAGGTAAATTAACAAAATATACAGAACGGTTAGAAACGGCACTGAACGTAATAAAGAGCAGACAATTTGACAATCTGTTGAAATACATTAATCCAACTACTTACAATTTTATTTTATCTCAAATTCAAACACAAAAAGTAGAAGCACACGGACGTCGTTATACTATAGGAGACAAAATCTTAGCATTAAGTTTCTATAAAGCTAGTGGGAAAGGATATAAATTATTAAACAAAATATTTGCTTTACCGTCAGTAAAAACATTAACAAATTTGTTTAATAAATTACCATTTTGCCCTGGCCTTAGTCAGAGTATTTTAGAGACATTGGAAGAAACTGTTATACAAATTACTCCACAGAAACGGAATTATATACTTTTTTTTTGACGAGATGTCAATCTCTCCGGAGTTACAGTACGATAAAAAGTTAGACGTAATTGATGGACTACAGGATTTCGGCAATGCAAGGTATACTACAATAGCAGACCATGCAACTCTTTTTATGGTTAAGGGTGTATTTCGTCACTGGAAACAACTAATAGCATTTGTATTCAGTAATGGTCCATTAAAAGTTGCAGAACTAAAAATACAGCTAAAGAACTGCATATCTTCATGCTCAAACATTGGATTAGATGTAGTTGCTACTATTTGTGATCAAAGCACTACAAATCAAGGATGCATTAAATCATTAATTGCAGATTTATACGAGCAAGCTCATAAATACAACTTACGTTTTATGGAGCCAGGATCATTAGTTCACGAGAAGCTGGTAATTCTGTTATATGACATTCCACATTTATTTAAGGGAATTCGTAACAATTTAATCACTAAAAATGTTCATTTCAAATTAAATGAATCAGAAATGGTTGCACAATGGCTACATATTCTTAAGTTTTATTATTTAGACATGACAGAGGAAACTAGAATATGTCCTAAAATAACCGATAAACATATCTTATCAGAAGTAATGAACAAAACGAAAGTGTCCCTGTGCACCCACATTTTTAGTTATAAAGTTGGTTCTTTAATGATGTGGATGTCAAAGTGGGGTAAGGTTATTTTACTTTTTTTTTGTAGCATAATTGTCAATATATTGTAGATCTGCCAGGTCAATTGAGAAAAGATGCGGGTCAAACAGCTCAATTAATACTTTTTCTAGATGAACTTTTTGATAGTTTTAATGAAAGTTTTAAAAAAGCTCCTGAAAGTAAACCACTTAAGGGTGGGATTACCATGTCTTCTCTCCATTATAGAATTTTAGAGAAAAGCTATGAACGTTATTGACACAATGAAATTTTATTGTCCTGCTAGGAAGAATGTTGTATCAACCCCAACAGTAAAAAGATTACATTCGCGGTTTTATACGTCTTTGCGAAGAATTATTAAACAAAAAATTTGATTACATCATTCCAAGAGTATTTGATCAAGATTCCTTGAAAAATTTATTTGGATCTATAAGAAGTCATGGAGTGAGAAATATTAATCCTAATGCAAGACATTTTACTACTTCTTTGAAGTCTTTATTAATTAATAATTTCATGTCTTCTCATTCACCTGGTTCTAATTGTCAAAAAGATAAGACTTGTGGTGCACTAAGTGATATGTGTAATTTTTTAACAAAAAAACTTACTGTGACGATACCAGCTACTGTTCGTGATGTATCAATACCAAAAACAGTGTCTACAAGAGGAAGAAGTAGAATCAGTAAATGCATTACTTCTTATATTGCTGGCTTTGTCACAAAAAAGTTACTTTCCTATTAGAAATGTAATTTGTGTAAGTCTTGTTTGTTTTCCATTGGAAATAGTGAAACGTTTGATTTTATTGAAGCCTGGCAATATACCATCAGTGAATTGCAAAAACCCAATTCCTTTGTTGTGTTTGTTGTAAGAGAGGTAATTTCAAAACTCTTATATGTTATACATAGGATATGCCAAGCTAATAATATACATTTAGTATGTAGTAATTTTATACTTAGTGAAATTAATTTTACTCCACTACAATACCATTTACATCTAGAAGTACCCGAAATAATGTGTAATATTGTAACCTCTTGCATATTATATTTTTGGTGCAGAAATGTGAATAGTATTTTAAAAAGAACTAACAGCAAATTTGTGAAATTTATGAAAGAATATAAATCCTCAAATGTAGATCCAATACAACTTATAAGAAATATATGTCTGTGCGACATAAAAAAAGACAGTACTTAGTGTTATATAGTTATGTATGTACATTTTAGAATAGGTAGTATTTAGCATTAGTTCATAATATCATCACATAATTTAATATGTAGTTTAGGCTTACTACCTAACTGCTGTAAGTTCTTTCATGGTTAAGGTTCAGTCAAAAAGTGTAATTACACTTGACAACACAGAAAAATATTAATTTCGAGTTTTTAAGTTTGAAATATTATGCACATAATTGCTTAATACAATAGCCTTTTTTAGACTATATGCCATAATTTGTTACTGTTACTTTTACAAAAAATTACATTAATTATTGCACATGTTAAATTCACATTTATTGTTTTACTATTGTAGGATTGTACTATACGAGAACTTAAATCATTACAGATATGTAACAAATAGTAATTCGATGGCATTTCTATTTCTATTGCATATAATGTATTAATCAGATTATAAATTATGTGAAGTGATTTATGTTTTTATATACAGATTCGTGTAGATGGTACCTTCAAATTAGACTAAGTAATGTGTAAAGTATTCCTTAAACCTCACCATTGTAATATGTTATCATCAAAGAGAATTACCCTCTTTCGTATCACCACATTTGACTTATTTTTTATTTCTTTTTAGTTAACTACAGCTATTTCAATGTATTGACATAATTATATCATTTTCAAGAACTATAATATTTATTTCTCTATAATTGTCAATTTTATGTTTCGAAAATGCTATAATTATGTCAATAGATCCAAATAACTGCAGTTAATAAATATACAAAACATATAACATATTGAATTTAAATTTACCGCTAAATTACAAATTAAAACACTAGCGCCAACTGTAATTTTTAACCTTGATCATACGAGTTTCATTTCTATTATAACACTTACTCAAGCTATTCTGATACTTTGTTTACGTTGAGTGTCAAATTATTTTGTCGTTTCTTTTATTTTCTATTTTTATAACATAAAACAATTTTTGTCATTTACGATTTAGTAATATTTGTTTTCTGTGGATACTAATAGAATTCGAGAATATTTAATCCTGAACAAGACACCGTTATTGTAATAAAACATTCTTGAAATGGTACATAAAATCCCAATGGAACTTGGTAACATTCTCTTTAAAGTTGCATCGATTAATTTACCGAACATTTCTCAGAAGCAAATTTTAATTACAATACTTTTCGACAACATAATTAAATTCTAATTTCTGTAAACAAGAATTAAATTTGCAAAGCAAAACAGACAGAAAATCTTACCATACTCACTGTACTTGTTGTTGAAGACATTTGTAATTGCATAAAACATAATCCTAACAATTCGGTAGCAAAATTATCTGCAGCAACTAGTATAAAACCGAAGATTAATTTATAATCATTTAGTTTTTAAAATTGTCAGTAAGAACTGGTCACAAAGAATTAAACAAAAACAAAGTTGTGATTTACTAAAAACTACGTACTTTTTGCAGCCTGTACAATTTTGTGAACGACTTAATCATTTAAATGATGATAACTTGTTGGTTTTAATTTTCTTTACAACCAAAAATGTACTTTTGTAAAACGACGATGAGAAAGATAATTGGTCAAATATTTTCTTGCACAACTGTAAACGCAGAAATTTATCTTGATATTCTGAGTCAATTCTTTAAGCAGCTAGATGACAAGAAACTTCAATTTGGTTACTTTTAGCAAGACAATGCAAGTGCTCATGTCACTCGAACTAAAGTTGAATTTCTTCAACAATTCCACAATGAAAGTGTTCTAAATCGTAATGTTTTCCAAAGTTTAACAAGAAGAGTTAACACGTTTCGAAACTGAAACACAATATATTGCCGATGTTCAACATGTGTTTCAGTTTCGAATTTTAATTAATTAATTAGCCTTAATTTAGAAGTTGCAAATCAAATCTTTCATTTAGTACTTTTTGTTTTTCTTCAAATTATGAAGGCCCTGTATTTAGAATAAAACACGAATTGCTAAATGATAAGCTGCATGTTATTACTGCATAACTTGATATCAAAATTTATTTATTGTTTTAAGATAGGTTTTGCAAAAGTTAAATATAAATAATTATTAGCTTTGGCTTAAGTGTTGTAGTGCGTTATGGATCTGTGCACCAAGCTAGCAAACGTTTAGTTGAAAGTTGTGGTTGGTAATATTGTTTAATTTTTTTGCTAAGCGTAGTTGTAATTTGATTTGACATCTATTTATGATCTAAACTAATATTGTTTTATTTAGTTTTCATTAGAAGTTCCTTTGTGAATTTTCTTGTGTCGCTTAATTAGCACCCGGATTTTTATAGAATTTGTTAAAGTTACAGCATTGTAATTGATTTAAACTGCTGAAGTAGCTGAAAGAAGATGAAGAATATAGAGTGGTCTTAAAATGATAAACATATTGCAATAGTAAAAATGTAGTTATGCATAATTAAATAACAATAATTTGTTAAAATAAACCTACTTCACCCCTATTCAATTAAGCGACGATACAATCATAAAAAGTAATAATAATCAAAATAGATTAAAAAAATTTGCATAAATCATAAAGCATCTTGTTTTTCTTAATGATCTGTGACAAATTACGTATTTTTTCAATTTGATGGTTCAAATGTCTTTATTATAATATACGTATAGTGTATAGCTCGTATCAAAATATTTAATACCTTTTATTAACTCGCGCGTTCATTATTTACGGTGGGATGAACGTTTTGCTCTGATACCAAAAATAATAACATTCGAATGTTTAAAAGCTGTTAGTAAAACACAATTTCTATTTCATTCGACATTTCATTAATTCGCTGACCCAAAACTACAATAATACATTTTTCGACAACTACAAACAAAACCAATAAATCAATGTTAAATTAAAAAAATAACATAATCTATTTTAAGGATGTGAAACAATAGTTGAATTAACATGGATGGTGACTGAAAAAAAGGCGCGTCAATAATGCATGATATTTGCTCGAATAATATAATACCATTCGCCCACATTATAAAATTCTTTAATGTTTACACTGATGTGAACAACTATATACATTTTAATCAGAACGATGCATTAAGACCGATGTTACATTTTTCATCAAAGCACAATCGGGACCAGGATATGAATTAAAGAAATAAAACTCGAATGTACATTAAAGATAGGTCGCAGCGTTCTCTATAAAGTGTATTATTAAAACGATTTAAATAGTATAAGATGGGTGTGATCCATCTGCATCTTCTCGTTAGCTATTGTTAAGTTAAATTAGAAAGATCTGTAGGTGTGCGTATAGGAACAGCATTATGTAAGGATTTCATATAAACCGTGATATAATATTTTATTTATTGTGAGACGAGATGAATACCAATTTAAACTGTATTTTTTGACAAGAAAATATAACCGTTAGTGTATTGGCGATTAGAAAGGATTTGGAATTTATCTCGTTATAATTTTACATCTTTTTTATTTTAATTTATTTAATCGAGTTTGAAACTGTGTCACATTTGTAACGGATTAAAAAAATTATTTGGTTGTATTTTTATGGGGACTTCTGCTTCAGAAAAACTTAAATTTGTATGTATTACTTAAATATAGTACTTACGCTTACAGTAATTCTAGGTACAAACAGTTCCTTATAGATAATTGGTCATTCCCTTACCTGCAACAAAAGAAAAATAAGTTTTTGATATAAAAGAATTATATACTGTAAATCTTAATCTTATTAATCCATTTGAAAATCAAATTCCAATTTGTAAATAAGCGTCAGTTTGTACAAATAAAAATGCTTATAAATGCACGCCATTATTAGAATTTATTACAAATGAACGAGTAAGATTAAAAAGATCAAGTTTTGCATTTAATACAACAGAAATATGATCAAGTATTAGTGTAAATCAGTATATGTTTAATAGATGTCACAGTTTTATTGGGATTATATTGAGACTGAGCTAAGAAATGTCTTGTTTATAACCGCTCATATAAATGTAGTATAAGTTATTTTAAGATGACTGTGTAATATTAAGAGATTTAACATTCTGTATAATAAACACTTACTTTTTGATCATTTTATGCTAATTGTATTGGTTCATTTAACGTAACAAAAACCAGTTTTGAAAAAATTATAACTGCCAATTGCTTGGGCTTAATACATCTAAAATTTTATAACATAAATATAGAACCAAGACATATTTTGAAAGTGTTCAAATAATGCGACCATTTTCTTTGTGAAATGTAAACAAATTTTTAAAAACTTGCTGTTTAAGATGCTTGTGTAACAATTGCACTCGAAGCATAGTAGGATTCCGCAAACTGATCCCATGACGAATCCCGCAAAATTGATAGAATTATTGTTTTTACCTTAAGACAATTTTATTGTACTGTGGTACCTTTCTAGAACATTTTTTAACTATTCACGTAGCGTATATTAATTCGAGTACAAAAGCTAACCTTGCGCTTTCATGATTTTCAACTAACTATAGAAGAAAGTGTCACTTTCAAAATTATATCAGACAAATACTGACGAAAATAATGAAAACAGTTTATAGCGTTATTTCTAAATTTTTAAAAAGAACAGAAATGCAAAATGTCTAATGTTTTCTAAATTAGTCGACTCACGCATATAAAAATAAAGCTTAGCATCTATATAGACGCATTACGTAAAAATATAGAGTTAGTTCCCTAGGTATCTACGTCAACACTTTCTGTTAATAAAAAAAATACCAAAAAAACAAACCAAATTGCATATATAGCCGACTAAAAACTCGATGAAAAAAATTGCCTAACCAGGCTTTCATCATCAAATTGTTTCACGCGATTCCACGTGATAATGCAAGCGGGTTTTGTGTCTGACTGAAAGCTTATTTAGGGTATGTACTTATTTTTTTTTGTATTGAAGATTTAAATTAATTCTTTAGCGGGTCACCACCCCTCCACCTGTAACCGTGATTTTTGGAAAGATTCCATGACGTCACATCGCTGAAGTCTAAGGGTTGAATACCATTTTATTGGAAAAAGTATCTACGCAAGTCCAAAGTTAATTAGAGAGAAGCTCGGCGCATTCTAATTATCGTATGAATTAAAAACATGATAAACTTGTGATAACGCCGTATGTACGTTTTTGTGAAAAACTTCATAATACGTTTTGGTCTATACTGGCATGGAATTAGCTAATCCCCTACTGGATATTACACAACAGTAAGTATTGCATTTTCTACTTATACGAATACTACTTTGTTGGTCATGTCGATTGTTAGAATGGCCATACGTACATACTAGATGGTAATCACAATTAATGTTAATACCTTTTTTGTGTGTCACATACTTATCTGGTGCGCTTTGATATTCTATATTTTTGATTTTCGTATTCTTGTAATTTAACTTAACCTTCGGATTACCAAGCAATTTTTGAGGCGCCGATTACCAAGTGAGGTCAGATTTGACCCCAAGTTTTTTTTTCTTATTTTGTAAAGAAAAATCGTTTAATTTGTAATGGTAACCTTTATTAATATTTTAAATTAACATTAGATTTCATATAAACTAATAAAAATATAAAAATAAAATGTAAACATAAATTAGTGAGGGCAACAACTATTACATATTATTGTAGTATTTTTCTGACAATGTACCTACAAAGAGGTTGCACTTTTCACATGTTTCCGAACATTTTTTGTCATTTGCTCTTAGACAGTATCTTACAACGACCTCTTTTTGTCTGCCAAACAATATTTTTTTTACGTCGCAAAACAAATAACAATTGAAAAATTTGTTATATATTATTAAACATTGTTGAAAGAAACTCAGCTAAAAAAAACTGGGACAGTTGTAAAAAAAACTTAAGAAAAGACAACAAAAACAACACGTCTGGGGTTAAAAAAGACCCCAATGGTAATCGGAAGGTTAAGAAAGTAAAGTCATTCCTTCGTTAATTGTAAAAATTAGACCCATTAGATCGCTTTGATGTGTGCCCAGTCAAGGGCGCAACTTATACTTGGCCTGTGATATCAACCCATGTAATATTGTTTGCAACGTTTATATAACTATACTTATGCACTGTCTTCGTTCTCTTCAACTACTTCTGTGATAAAATAAATATATATTCTGTGTTATCACTTCTGTCGTGTTATTTGTTTTTTTCCAGATGCGGGCAGAGTTAAACGATAGCTCCCTAATTTAGTCTTTCATCAAAGCCTGCGACTCACTCTCCAGGAACAACTGTGTTAACCGTCGCTTATTTTTTTCTGTTATACAAAAACCAGCGTAACAAATTTATAAACCTGTACCTGGCTACCAGCAACTGCGCTTTGCATACAGTATACTATTGGCTGTGGTAAATACTCTATACGATAAAAAATCGAAAAAGTAAAACTTACAGAATAAACGTCGACTGATTTTGTTTTAGACGAAAGTACGGAAGAGACAAATAAAAAACAAAGTTTGGCCGTAACTATCCATCGACAACCCGGTGAAATAATTTCCGGTTGCAATATTCTTTTTAAAAAAAGTGCTAATAGTAGTAAAGTGTGTACTAAACATCTACATACCTTTTAACACAACATTTACGGGTGAAAAATAAGACAAAATCAAATAATTAAGTAACTGCTTAAGCGTAAAAAAGTTTGCCCTAATAACCGCAGATACAGATTTTCTATTTATTTTAGAAAAGTTACAGTTTTGAATGCTAAACAATCCTAGACGCTTCGTGTTAGATTGCAAAAAGTTGCACTAAAGTTACAAGGATTTTGATTTAACTGCAGAATTCAGAAAAATATGATCAAGACTTGAAGACACAATTACGATGTTTACAATTCCAAAAAAGAATGACAAACTACGTCAAGAAATAAAAAAAAAATACATTGAAAATGACCTTAAAAATGTAGAACTTGTAGAAGTAACGACTGCAGATGACAGCCAAAACACTTTGCAAAATAATTTAAGGTTGGTTTGTAAACAGGTACCAGAAATGCAGATAATGAAAGACAACGAAGACTATACTAAAAAGACAAAAACTAGAAAAGAAAAAGATTGAAAACGAAGACGTTTTTGTCTTATTTTATCTCTCTGTTATCAACAATTACATTATGTTTAATTACCGTTATTTACACATAAATCTATAATTCTGCAAACGGGCTAGTTTATGCCAAGTGTTCCAAGACTCGTTGTTTGACTATTTTCAATATGTTTTTGCTTCTCTCCAAAAATGCATTGACAGATACTGACAATGCATTTATAAAAGTACATTAAATCGACCGTCCAGTAATTCACACTGGTGACATTTTCACGTTTGCATTGACATTGTTTACTTTACTATAGTTACACGTTATGATTTTAGACCGCTTATTTGAATTACGCAGGTAATAGTAACCGGACGTTTTTTAAATGGACTGTACTCGGTAGCTAAGAGTAGTAAAAAAAGGCATTTTAGTAGTTATGGAACAGTAGACTGTACAACACCGTGTGTTTGCGCTTAAAACCTACATATGTATTAAACGGCGAGTCTGTTGTCACAACTCAACGGATCTTTTGTTGCTATTACAATATTGGTCAAAATGGTTTTAAAATACGGTCCTGAGATCAATTTAAACGTATAGGACAACAAGAAACATAATAAAAAAAGCTTCCAAGGCCTGCACGAACTGTGAAAAGGCTTGACAACATGGGCAGAGTGAGAGGGGCACTCACTCGGAGCCCCAGTCGTCAACATGTGCGCGAGTTACAAATCAACCGTGAAAATATGAGAAGAATTTTACGGTTTGATTTACATTTCTATCTGTACAAAATGTTGGTTGTCCAGCAGCTCGCACGGGTAAGCTCCCCCGACTTATCGTTCTGTGACTTCCTTTTGTGAGGGTATTTAAAAGAACGTGTCTATGCCCACAAACCCCGTACATTAATGGCATTGAAAATGTCATTACAGAAAAGGTGTGCGCGATTAACCAAAAGGTGTTAGGCAGAGTTAAAAATGTTTTCTATCGACGACTTAAAACCTGCGTTCATACCGATGGGAGGCACCTTCGTGACATAATTTTTCATACGTGAAAAATCGTAGATGTTGTTCTTTACTTTAATAAAGATAAGATTAGGTTTCCCCTTCAAATCAACTGTCCGTTTAACAGGTTAAGCGCCATGGCGGACACCGGTGTCCGCTACTAAAACTTCTGAGCAGGTCGTAGCGGACACGGGTGTATCCAACTTCCAATATTTACGCTTGGCCCTGGCGCATCGGTCGCTGCAACCAGGTTCTCAGTATCAGTTCTTCCTTCCAAATAAGACGCATTTTTGCTTTATATCGTTTATTGGTTTGTATAAATATTAAATAGAAGAGTATATTAATGATAGATACAACACATTTTATGAATACACCGCGAGCTTTAAAATAATGAAATACAAATTTGTTATAAAGGAAGCTGATGACTGGAAATCACCGCTGCGACTACTGAGCCGTAGCGGACACCGATGTCTGCCTCAAATATTTTGATTTTTGATTTGTCAAAAAACCAAAAAAACATATTAATAGATACTATACCACAAAAATTTCAAAAAGACAAAAAATTTTGATATTACTTCACCGTTTGCTCACTGGTACACTAAAAAGTAGATTCTTTTCGATGTCGATATTAAACTTTGGACAGTGTTTTGACTTGTTCTATTAAATTTTAGACACAAAAGTAACCGCCATTTACAACTGAATTAAAATAACATTTAAAACATCCAGGTTTTAAATTACTCAAACATAAAAAAATACCATAGAAGCATTAATTGAATTTAAAATGACCAAGCAACCAAGAAAATTATTTTTGAGCCACCTTTACTAGATGCTCCAAGATCCGGTTCTCCTTCTAATGATGCTTGAGAAATTTTGTGCTCCGTATAAATTTTGAACGTATATTAAAACCCAAAAATCCCCATTTGTCACATAAATTTAGTAAGTACTGCTTTACGTAGAAACCAATTTTGGTAGAACACATTTGCTCATCGATGCTTTGGTGCTGTTTAAGTGTTTTGTCGAGTGTCTTAACTAATAGTCTTATCTTGTGAAGTCTGTCACACCAAAGTACAGAAAAACCAATGAGGTTGTTATCATTAAAATGTATGTGATGCCTAATTTCCATAAATTTATTTAGAGGCATAGTGTTTTTTATTGGTCCAAATAAAAGCTTCTCACTTCAGAAAGAGCGTACATTAAGCATATTAATCAATGACATATAATTATACCAAAAAACTATCTAAGGTTCACAAAAGTGAACACTTCGGTTTGGTTTGTATGGCATATAAATTTGTTTCATTGGTAATGCGCAACAACAAATCGTCCGTAAAGAAGAAAGAAAGCCTTCCTTCTTTCAAGTGATTTTTGATGCAAAAGCTTTCTTTTTTTAATTTTGAATTTTTTTTATAAGCAACTTTTTGGTTTTTTTAATAATGTTTGTTTGTTTTTTAGTTACTGATAGACGGCAAGATTTCATTCTTGTGGATGTTTTGCTAGTGTTCAATCCATATTTTTATTTGTATTATTTGTATTTGCCCTATTTTTAGTTTCATCGCTTGTTTTTGTAACGGATTCATTATTAAAATGTTACAAATTAAAGGTTTGCAATACTATCTTTGTCGGAAAAATCTCCTTTATCTTCACTATACATTTTCCCAATATTCTTTCAGATCTTTTTCCGACAATGCATTGTGTAATAAAATATCAGACGTAAATATTTTTGTCTGAGATACTTCAATAAGCACTATAGCAAAACGGCAACAAAGCATGTTTTTCATTTTTTCTTAAAAGCAATAACAACAAATAACAACCCCAATTTTAATCAAAGAATACACGACGTTTACAGGTGACGTATAAAAGAACTAAATGATTCAAAGTGCATACGTATGCAATGTGGTGCAAAAATTGACGAATTATTTTACTCTCACATTACTAGTCGTTAGGCAATGCCACACAGTTATTTCTTTTTCGAATTAAAATATACATTTCATTCAATAGTTTACTCAAGGTCAGCACCTTTTGCTGCAATATTCCAACAAATATTGCATCATTTGACGTCTATTGCACTCGCATTGCAAAGTATTGCACACGACTTGTATAATATTTATTATGTTAAAAGTGATTTATGTACCGTATAGGTTTCGTCACAGAACGCCCACTATTTGCTACATTAAAAGTGGTGGCGTCAATTCGTTTTTTTTTGACGGATGGAATTATCCGGGGGAGAAAAACCATTTTTCCGTTGATTGTGGCACGGTAATCATCTAACGTATGCGCCCGGTGAGGCTTTTATCTGTAGATATTCGCACCCATATTTGCTGCTTATGTAAAAGTCCTCTTCGGGTAAAAACTGATCCTATTTTTGTGATTTAATTTGATTTTCCCGTAATTGTCATTCGCAACTTTAAATACCCACACGTATTTCATTAATACGGAGATACTAACACATGTTAGTTCACATTGAGAAAATTCCTATGATGGCATCGCAATCTACAATGTAGCAAAAGTGGTGGTGCACCTACGTTGAATAGGAATAGCAAAATCTTTTATTAATTACTGCAATTATAACCGTATTGGAAAGTTCATTTACCAAAATATAGGGAAAACCTGACGCGTCTAGTTTTTTTTTTCATAGATCGTATGAGCCGAAGGGAACTTATTTGTAATAACGCTATATGTATGGCATTGTTTATTTCAGCAAACTTCAGGAAAATTTGAGGAAGGTGCCGTTAGCTAGCTGCATGTTTAGAAAGAAAAAAAATTTGTAAATACTGTATTTCTATTCAAATTTTCTTTTATCTACATTGTTGGTCGTTTGCATCCACGACTGTACGTAGATATAAGGTTGTTGTCACAATTAACTATAAAACTTTTTTTTTGTGTAATATAGTATTAAAGGATACGCTCGGCTTCTCTTAATTATCAAGATTGCATATTTGTATTATATTTACCAAATAAATTTGATCTTTTCGAATGTAAAAGATAGGCCGGAAGTTTAATTTTATGTACAACGTGTTGCATCAAGAATTACTGTTTGTGATCTGTACCTACATACTAGCATTTAATCATATTTATGTGCGAGTATTTTTGGTCTTCAATAATATATACGTTAATGGTTTTTTCCTGGGGAATTACCTTGTACAAAGATAATTCGTAATTGTTTATTTTTCAATATTTCGCTTATCAGTTATACGCTTCATCAGGAAAATAAATTGTATCAATTGATAATTTACTTTATGTAAATCTACATCGCTTCTCGTTTCTAACCTCTCTTCGGTGATAAAATAAAAATATATTCGTGTTACAACCTGTGTGTTGTCATTTGTTCTTTTTCAACATCAGATAGATTTAAACGGTGTCTTCCATTCTAGTTTCTAAACGTTTTGGTGCCTTTTTAATCTTATGTTATAATTAGCACATCAAGACCTGCGACCCGCCTGCCGATTCAACTGAGTTCGTTGCCAGCAATTAAGTTACCAAAGAAATCTCATAACATGTTGCGTGTAATACTAAAATATTGCACACACCGCATAATATTTAAGAATATTGCGTGCACGATGCGTTATTGCACAAATAGTGCATACATTGCATACAAATATTGCATTATTGCACCTAACATGTTAGACATATTGTCAATGTGATTACACTTTTGAGTTTACGTTTGTTGCTGATCGGAAACATAATGCTTTTATTTGTTTTATTAAATAGATTATTTAATAAAACTTTTAAACATAAAAATTGATTGTTGTGCGACAGTTCGAAAAAACAAAAATTGTTTAAAAAATAAGTTTGTTAATTAGAAAAATCACCACATTAATGTGTTTGCATTGACAACATTTAAAAAAAAAGTATGAAAATGTCTTAAAATAAATTACTTTCACAATGAAATTCTTGCCAAATTTAATTAAACTTAACCATTTACTAGAACAAAACGAATTATTTTAATTTAACAAATTTGAAAATATTATTAGGATGCTGGTCTTTTAAATCTATTCAAAAACGTTATAACAGTAAAATAAATAAAAACCTTTTGAGTTACAAATTACAGTGTTAAGAAAAATGTATAATTAGAAATAAACTCATTGACACTTTAACGTAAACTTACTTTAAAAATAACACAAGAAAAAAGAAGAGTATTCTGTAAACATTCTGAAAAGTAATTCGCCTAATCAATAACAGTATACTTGAGAATCGAAAACAATTCAGCACGTTCCCTATAGGAATTTGGCAATGAAACTAGGCTGGGTTGAACTGAATAACGTTCATTAACGACTACAATAAATGTAACAATTCAATTCGTGTTCAATTCAACACGGCAGAACGGTAATTTAATAAGAAATACGCATGACACATATTGAAAAAAGGTGAATTTATAAATTTAATTTGAAAGGTAGCTTTTTTAAATGTCAGAGATAGTTTTCACTCAAGAATAAAGTGTAGGTATACAAAAATAGATTTGATTTACGACTAAAAAGCGTCTTCACGTAAGTGCTGCTATAGAAAACAAAAAACAAACAATTACCCATCACCGACAACAACATCTTCTATCGGCTCTAAAAATCACCAAACAATTATCTTTCAATGCCCGACCAATAAAATACGTCAACGGAGACTATAATAAACAATTCGAAATCAAAACCCTTACGGCTGTACTGCCACCGATAACTAACCGATCGTTTACCTTGTTTCATCGATAGAAATCAACAATGATGCTATAAATTGAAGACGCTGTAAATGGTAAAAGATGACAACTTTAAAGTGCTTATTTAAACCGTCTCCTTCAAGTCAACTACCGTATTTTACGTTGAATTTGAACTCCATCCCAAGTTAGCGAAGAAATTTTTATATAACAAGTACGGTTTTATTGGTAATGGTTAATTTATTTACTTTACCACAGAAGTCCCACGCGTCGTTAAAATATCATCTGCACGTCGTTTAGTTTAAATGTACATTTAATCCATTAGTACATATATGCAAATTGGAACTAATATGTTTATGTAGAACTACTTTTGATCGTTTTATCTTCCACATTGTGGGTGTTTATTACAAATTATAGCCGACGCATTTCTAATTGATTTGTTCTACTCCATGAAGGAACTTGACTGGAAATAAAACAAATTAAATCACATAGGTGATTACAAATTAACCGAACGCTGACAGTTAATGACAAGAAGGGAATTTATGCAAAGAATTGGCAATTACTAAGCGCACATGGGAACTATTTGAAAATGTTTTTAAATGTTCATGCTGCCACTCAAATTGAAAATTTAATGTGTTGTAACATAATGTTTGAAAGAAACGTTAAGTACGCATGGAAGGTAATAAGTTTTTTTCCCACAATCTGCTGTGAGATTAATTACACACACATAGAATTTATTGTTCGCCTTTGATAGTAAAACAATAAATTTTCGAAACATTGTTACTTATTACGGTTCCTTTAATTAAACAAGTTTTTATTACGAAGAAGTGGTGTATAATCTCACAAACGAAATAATTCATGCAAACGTAACCGCGAAACAATAAGAAACTAGTACAATAAGAAGACTGTAATTAATCAATGTCAGAATTATAAAATTTAATTTATTTGTGAAGAATTATAATAAGTCATTGCTAGAAGTTGTAGAAGTGAAAAAATGGTAATAAAATAATACGGTCCCACTTAAACCTTCCCTGGTAATTTAATACGTTCCAAATTATTTGTTTATTTTACAAAATTTCTGTTGAGATAAGCGTTTTGAAAGTACTGTTTTACCAAAATTTTGTTGAGAAATTAGAATCTTTGGTATCAGCATGACCGCATTTCCTCTGACATCATTTTATAATTTTGTTTGTTGATTTCTAAGTAGTACGAGATTAGTATTATATTGTTATAACCGTAGCTTTGTTTCATAATAAATAAACTAAAACAACAGACACAAAAAAGAAACAGAAGAAAAGTATTTTTTCTTGTTATAGAAGTACAGGTGGAAGAGAAATCACGTAGCCGCCTTTCTCGGTCGCCCACAGCTGAATACTTTTGAATGAAATATGAATACAAAAAAAATACATTTGCTAACGAAAAACGTATATAATAATATAATAGATAGATATATGTATCAGAGACTTTAAATATTATTGTTAATTGTGTTCTCTTCAGAAATCAAATATTCTCCAAAACTAAGAGTTGAAACAAAGTTTCTAATATACATAAAATAAAATAACAAAGACTTGAGGTTTCTAAATATAAAAAGACTATGATGTTAAAAAATTCCAAAAATGTAACAAAATTGAAGTAGAACAAATAAAAAAAAACAAAAAAATCGATTTTTAACCAGGGCAGATGGTCACTTGATTTGCGTTTATGAAATCTAAAAGAAACAAAAAAAAAGAGATAAAGAAATATCAAAAAGACGATATTCCGTCAAATGATAAAATTTCTGTTCTATTTTAATTAACTTCTAATGGCCAATAGTCAAATGGTTTAAAAAAGAGAAACCGTGCCAAGAAAATGATTGTATTAGTCAATGATCCACATTTAACTATATAATTTGCTGCAGGTTCTACTTCAACGCGTAGATTATGTATAATTCTATTTAGATGATTTTGTGGAGTCAAATCTGGTACCGTAGATGACAAAACACGTGAAATTATATATATACATAGTGCTCGGATTGCTTTGATACTTTAGATTTTGTTGTGTTAAAAATTAATGCTATTAAAAAAAACATAGTTTACTATATTATGCGATTCATTTTATATTAAGTAAAAAATGTCCTATTTAGTTCATCTTTTCGTTAAAATTGTCATATTGGTTTCATAGTTGAAACTATTCAAGACAAATCCTTTGCTCATTTAAACCTATAAATTAAGGCAATATTAAACTTTCAAAGTGCATTGTATTGAAAATAGGTTTTATACAGAAATGATCTTTTAAATGCATTTATTTTAAAACAACATTTTGAGAACACTGGTGCTCGACAGAATTAATTAACATTTGCTTAAATCACTTTCTGCTGATAATAGTCGAACTACTTGTCTGCTTAAAAATTTATGTTTTGTGTTATACACGTAATTAATTATGTCATCATCACATCTACTCGAAAACTGAATCACTAATCCTCTAAACCGTAGCAAGTAATTTATTTTAAAAAGGTTCCGATTGAACAATACTAAAAATTTTGATTGATTGACTGGTAAAGACTAGTTTTTTTGCAACGTTTCTAATAAACAAATATTTGAAGTAAGAAAGTTTTTATTGGAGCAGAATCTAAAATCAGTTATGCACGTCAAAATCAATGTTATTGACAAATTCGCAATACACCAATAAACACATTTCTATCAAAACTGCCACAAGAAAAAGATGGGAAGAGACCTATGAGAAGACATTTTAGAAACTTTGAACAGATCTGGAAACTAGCTATATATTTGTTTAGTCGTTGACAAAACAACGAATCATGTAAGAATCTCTGTAGTCAATATCATCGTGAGTAAATTAACAACAACTGAATACAGTGTTGATTCGTCAATGATGTAGTTGGTATTCTTTAATCGAGGTAAATGAAGAAATGGAAGTGTTGACCAGACATTCAGACTCAGACGTTATATTTTACATACATTTCACATGTTTTGAACAGGGTTACAGAACATCTCCGCAAAATGTCATCTGAAATTGCCTTCATAATTATCTACGAAAAAAATGTTTCTTAATCCTTTCGATGCGACACTACACGTAACATTTTTGCCAGAAGCGGCACTGTGTTTTTAATAAAAACTGTTATTTTGAAATGAAATCAGGAACATTTATAGTTATTATGTGTTTCTAAACCCGTTTGATTCTTTTCTGGCCACGCCACTCATGCGCACTAGGCTGAGCCGAAAAAATAAGTCAACATTTTTAAATCTAATAGGTCCCAAATTGTGCATATACGTACGGTTAGATCCCAGAAAAAAAAAGAACAAAAACAATAAATATCTATTGCCCTCTACAGGGCGATGAATTTTTGGTTTTTTAGAATATTCGATATTTTTTTTATTATATCATATAACATACCTCAAAATGCTAGGAATCCAATATTTTGCAACAAAATGAGTAATTTTATATTTTTTATCACTAATAAGTTCTGACGTGTTTAAACACCACATAATCTCGTTTCCTCCTCCATTAATAGGAGGAAATACCGCCTGTAGAGGCGCATGTTGTATTCCGTTCGTTAGTAGGAAGGCATCTTTGCATCGCTACGGCCGACGTAGTGAGTGATTGACTGATTGTAATTGTGATTTGTTATTTTAAAGTAACGTGTGAAACTGATTGCTAAAATGACAAAACCTACAAGAGCTACAATGAACTGCCCTATTTTTTGACCTCCTAGCGACCTAAGTTACATGGTGTTGACCAACTGTCAAAGACGTTTTAGTTTTGTACTACTTTATAAGACATTCCATAAAAGACAAAAATCAGCCGCCAAAAAAGGAGCCAACATTTTTTGAAATATCTCGTTTAGTTGCAGAAAAAATTGAAATTGTTTGGAAACTGTCTTCAGTTTCTACAGTATCACGTGAACGTATAATTCAACTGTTGGAAAAGTATCCTGATGAATATTATAAGATAATAAATAAACTTATAAGATTTCCTAAAAAAATGATAAGTATCAGTTAAAAGTTAGGAAAACACATGTGAGACTAATTTATTTCATATTGTTGCATGCAAATGTCAACTATTTTCTAATTGTAAATGTGAAAAATCCCGAAAAGTGCCTGTTATAGAACAAAATTTCCTTTTAGGTCAAAGATCAGTTAGAAGAATGGCTATCAGAGGTATTGATGTTGCAGAAAGTGCACGAATAAAAAAACTGGAAGAAAGAAAGTCAAAGAACAAGGAACGGAACAATAAGAATCTGATTAATATAGATCAAGCATCTAATAATAATTTACCACTAGCCAGCAGCTCATCCAACATTATTATCGATGTAAATGTTACGACTAAGAGCACATTACAAACAGCAGGAACCTAAGGTTGTATTTCAAATAAACAAATATGTCGTAACATGCTACAGCTTCCAACACTAGCAAGAGTCTGTGACCAGTTTGGTGTTTCAGACAGATCGGCTGCCGCAATCGCGTCTGCAGTTTTACAAGATGTTGGAATTATAACAAGAAAAGATTCATCAGAGATAATTGACAAGAATAAAGTAAGGAGAGCTCATAAGAAAAACATAGATTCCCTCCGGAACACATCTGCAGCTACTCTTGGACCAATAGAAAGTATTTTCTTTGGTGAACGGAAGGATAATACATTATACCAAGAGAAAATAAATAATCGTTTTCTTCGCAGAACCATAAATGAAGAACATATATCTCTTGTTGAGGAACCGGGCTCAATATATATAGGTCATGTTACCTTAACTTCTGGCACTGGAAAATCGATCGTTCAAAGTATTTACGATTGTTGTGTTACAAGTGGTAAAGTGTTGGATCAACTTAGTGTTATTAGTTGCGATGGCACTGTTGTCAGTACTGGCACCAAAAATGGTGCAATTAGGTACTTTGAAACGCTACTAAAACGACCGTTACAGTGGTGTATTAGCCAACTACATGCAAATGAACTGACCTTAAGACACTTGTTCCAGTATCTTGACGGAAGTACTGCAGGTCCCAAAGAATATTCTGGACCAATTGGCAAATGTCTAAAAAATTGTGAGCAATTGCCAATTGCTAATTTTGAGCCTATACAAGGCAATATCTTAGAAGTCGATCCGAAAGATCTCAGCAACGATCAACAATATTTGTATGAGGCATGTTAAGCAGTTACCTTTGGTCATTGTCCCCTGAATTTGGCAAATTGCAATCCAGGAAAATTATCCCACGCCAGGTGGGTTACGAAGACTAACCGGTTGTTGCGGCTGTATCTTGCTACAGAGAATCCATCGGCCAACTTGAAGGTTCTCGTTGAATTTGTTGTAAGAGTTTATGCGCCCATGTGGTTTTTGATAAAAGTTTATTCTTCTTGTAGAAACGTTGCCCTGCATGTATTTAAGACAATTGACGCTACTTAAATGATGAACTGAAGTGTGTTATCGATCCAGTAATTCAGCAAAACCCTTATTTTCTACACCCCGAAAATATTTTTCTGAGTATGTTGAATGACGACCGTCATTTTATTAGAGAATTGGCTTTAAGACGAATTCTCAAGTCAAGAAATCACCAATTTGTGGAGGATACATCAATAAGACAATTCGTAATACCCAAAGTAAATTTTTCCGTAACGGACTACACTGACTTAATTGATGGAGTTGATCTTAAAGTAACTCCACCCCCGATATTGCATAGTATAATTAATGATACCCTTCAAAGGTTTATAAACAATCCTACTACACCAGTAGTAGACTTTGCACGCTTTCCATTTCACACACAGGCTGTTGAAAGGTGTGTGAAATTAGTGACAATAGCATCGAGATCTGTCAGTGGTCAAGAGTCCAGAGACAGATTTATTCGTGTACGAATAAAGTCCAGAAGTTGCCTTCCATCTTTTGAAAACAAAAGTGAATATAATGTTGTTTAATTTTTCGAATACATTTATTTTCTATTGTTATTATACACTACTGTACTTTATTTTTTTCAATTAAACTAACAAGCACGAAAAAACCATTTTTATACACAAACAATATGTTATTTTAAAAAATCCTAATATTAAAGGGCTTGCACGGAAAAAAAGGTTATGCGGAATTGATATGTATCATGCAAAAGGCTGTTGGTTTTGAGTCAAGCCGATGTACGCTTGAATTAAACTTCTATTTTATTAGATTGTCGCTGTAATTGCATTGCAATAAGAGATTTAGTTTAAATTTTAGTACATTTACGTTGAATGTTATTTGAACGTGGATCAATTTTAGAAAAAAAGCAAATGCTTTAAATATGAAATCGTAATGATTAAATTCAGTATAATATTTCTCTCCGTGTGTAGAGGGCAAAAAGTTTAACTTTTTTTGTCGTTCTTTTTTAAAAAAATCTTAAATGTTGCAAAATACATACGTTGGTACCTATTGCATCGCTGGATTCAAATAAGTTACATTTGCTAAGTATGAGAATGTAAGTGGGTATTTTTTAAAAAAATTCTAAAATGTAAGGGCTTGTAGAGGGCAAAAGATTTACACTTTTTTCACCGTTCTTTTTTGAAAAGTCTTATAGCGTGCAAAAGGCATCGTTTGCTACCTATTGTATAGCTTAATTAAAAAGAAATAAAATTTGCCAACTATAAGAACGGCCCACAGTAAAGCGCACCCAGTAAAGAATTTGTCATCCTGTGCGTACTGGCGCGCATGTGTTTTTTAAGTTATTTTATGAATAAAACATACGAATAATAATAATAATACTTTTTATTCCGTAGTAAAAGTACATAGTACATAGAATCAGTCAGTTAAAAAAACATTTGTTACTGATGGTTACCAGTCAACAAAATCTCTTAAACTATAATAATTCTTTGAAACTAAAAATTCATTCAATTTCTTTTTAAACATAAAAAAAATTTCGTTTTTTATAGCTTAAATTGTACTGTTATATATTTGTATACACATATTTAACACCCTATTATCGATATAACTTTTTTTTGTTTGAGTAGTAATCACATTTTTAGAAATTCTTAGAAATTTCCCCAGAATAAAATACCAAATTTGATATTAGAATGAATATGGGCGTAGTATACCTGTCTTAGTACTTTTAGTGATACCTTATCTCGAAACTTATATAACTAATATGATAGTTTTGATATTTTTTTTGAAAGATATTTAATATGTTTCTACCCATTAAAATCTTCATCTAGATATAGTATACCCAAAAACTTAACATATTCGCTGGACAATATTTTGGTATTATATTTTATTCACACTCAGTTAGTAACGTACAGTTTCCCGAACCTCTTAAAGGTTGGTAAGCGAGCGGTTTCCATGGTTAAAAAAAACGAGTATGTAATGAAACCTCGCGGTCAGTAATGTACACTTTCCGAACCTGTAATTCGTGTGTGTTATGTTTTAACTAATTTGATAAAATGACAATCATAAATTAAATACGTATATGTCAATTGTGAAGTGTGCCTACTACGTTTTAATTTTTTACCGAAATAAACGATAATATTTTGGAAGTAGGTTTTCATTCATTTTTTATTAGTTTTATGTTATTTATTTTATTTAATGGCTGATTGTGAATAAAATTGTATACAAACCTTGGCAAAAGTGTTCCATTTGTCTCGAGAACTAGTTCACCTCGAGGCTCTGCCTCTCGGTAAACTATAGTTCTCTCGACAGAAATGGAATATTTTCCGCCTCGGTATGTAATCTACTATTTCAATTGTGATCGAATTTATTTTATTTCGAAGCATTAGAATTTGAGTTTTTTCCATATTTAATTTCATTGTATTTCCTTCAAACTAATTCAATAACACTTGAAAAGTTTTATTAATGTTACTTACAAGTAAATCTTTGTTTGTGTAATGGTAAAAAACAGTAGTATCATCTGCAAAAACTATAGTTTTATTTTCCCTAAAATGGAACCTTGAGGAACACCTCTTTTTATTGATATAATATCAGAAAATATGTTTACATTTTTTCTTCAGGTCGTAAAAGAAATTTTTACATATTGCTCTCGAGATTTAAGATACGAGGTAAGAAGTTTTAATGCGATAACTCTTATACCATAGTGTTCTAGTTTATAAATTAATAAGTTTTATTCTATTGTTCCAAAAGCTTTACTAAGGTCTAAAAAAGCAGCAGCCGTAAGTTCTATATTGTTTAATGGATCAAATATTTCTACAAAGTTTTTAAACACTGCTTGATCTATTTTACGTTTACTAACAAAACCATATTGAGCATAAGTTATAATATTAAATTTATTGAGAAACTTTTGCATTCTGATATGTATCACACTTTCAAACATTTTTGAGAACATAGACAGAATAGATATGGGTCTATAATTATTTACATCTTACTGCTCTTTTCAGATGTTCGGGAAATATACCTTGACTAAGTGATTTCTTTATGATGTCGGTTAGAGGAAGGATTATAATATGTGCACTTTTTTTATTACTAGCGTTGGTATTTCATCCTAACCACATGTTTTTTTATTTTTCAATTTCATGATAATATCGTATAATTCTAATTCACAGCAAGGATATAAATAAATTGTTTTCTATTTTGTCTAATTCTACTACATTGAAGTTAGGATTTTTTAATTTTAGATTGTCACCTACTTTTGTAAAAAAATCATTAAAAACATCTGTAATATCCTTCCTTTTCATTTGATATTATTTGACCGTTTTCATTTCTTATAATATTATTTATTTGGTTTTTTCTTTTGGAAAAGGTTTTACTAAACTGTTTATTAGGTTCCACTTTGCTTTAGATTTATTCTCAGAAGACTCAATTTTGTTGTTATAGTATGACTATTTTGATTTTTTAATAAGAGCTTTTATTTTGTTACAAACTGTTTTATAATGAAATTCATGTGTTAAATTATTTAATTTTGTTTGATTATTTCCTCGAATTTTACACCAAATACTATGTTTGTCTTTAGAAAGTTTCTTAATTTCAGGTGCTATCCATTTGTTGTGACATTTTTTTTGGGTTTATTGCTATTTTCTTAAATGGAAAAGCTACATCAAAATAATATTTAAAAAATGTACAAAAAGTGCTGAAAGCCTCATTAGTGTCGTTTGATAGAAATCACTTCATGTCTTCGATTCTAATAAACGTACAAAGTAATCTATTTTTACGTCTGCAAAGTTTCTACATGTGTACCAAATTTGATTTTTTGAAGCCGCTTTACTCAAAGCCATTTCTAAAATTTGAAAAGTATTATCTGATAGTGAACTGTAAAAAATGTTTACCGACTGATGCTGAAAATTGACAAAAAAGTAATCGATACATGTAGCGCTAGTTTTGCTTATACGTGTAGGATCTTGATGGCGATAGAATAATTCTAACTTAAGAGAATTTGTTGAATATTACTTACATTTACGTTTTGTTGCATTAAATCTATATTAAAATCTCCACAAATTATAACGTTCCTATAGTTTTTCTTGTTTGAGATAAGTTGAAGACACTTTTGAAACAATGTAAAAAATGTTTCCATATTGCCTAATGGTGATCTATAAATGCATATCACAATTGTTTTTGTATTTATTAGCTTTATAGCAGCACATTCAAAATCACTTTCGGTAGATAATTTTTCTAAATCTTCACATCTTTCAGTCTTGCACTGGCACTGAACTAGAATACAACTGCTGCCACGCTTTTTAATACATCTAGCAAAATACGAACTTACTTTAAAATTAAGAATTGTAAACATATCAATTTCATATTCAGAAAGCCAGTGTTCAGTTATATAAAATACATCTTCGTTTTTTGAATAATATTTCTAAGTCATTAATTTTTCCACTTAAACCTTGAATGTTAAAGTGCATTACATTTATGTTATTATTTGTTGTAATGGATTGTGTTTTGATTTCAGTTGTTTCCAAGGGAATCCACTCTTGGCGGTCCTTACTTGATTTTTCTCGAAAAAATTGATATCTTCTGATAACGGTGCCAACTGGCCAAAATTCTGGATTGTATAATTTTTCTTGATGGTTTGAATTTACTCCAACTTTAAATGCTATATTTGTGCCTTTTGTATTTAACTGCTCACATAATATTTCAGTACCATCTTCAATTTTGGTTTTAATATAATTGATTACAACATCTTTTGTTACTGTTGGTTTTATACGAGCGATATAAAGCTATGTCTTACTTGAGGCTGCTTCAAATCCTGTATCGTTTCGCTCAGTATCAGTACCAACAACTGCTGGTTTTTTCTTCATTTTATAAGTTACGGTTTTAAATTCATCCTCGTTGTTTTTTGTTTGGTGTCTAATGTTACCTTCAGTTTGTATATTTTCTGTTACTTTAACTACATTACTGTATAAAGGTTTGCCTATACTTGCTGGTTTGTCGTCGTAAATTAATTTTTCTGTAAGATTTTCGTTTTCCTTGACTTTTTTGTTGCGTTCTAGATATCTTTCGGACGATACTTTTTTAGTAACATTGTTTTCATTATCAATTTTTGTAAATTTACATTCTAAATTATTGATTTTTTTTGTTCAGAACTTATTTTTATCTTCCAGTTCTTGTACTAATTTTTTTAGTAGTAAATTTTCATTTCGTAAAAACTCATTTTCCTTTTTTACATACATTAGTTTTGGTCCTGTTGTTGTAGTTAGCATTGGTTCCGAGACACTTATTTCGTCTTCTACATTTTTAAATATGTTTGTGGACTCATTTTCTTTAGAGGTTATATTGTAATTTTCAAATACCCAAATTGTTGTTTCTTTTTCATCAATTAATTTTTTGCAGGTTTCCAAACTAACATTGACACAGCTCAAATGATCGCAAAATGAGCATGTGGCACATTCAATAAACTCATCACTTACAACTTTGTTACACTCAGAACACTCTAAGCCACGTCCACCCGCCATAGCGGCAACGTGCAAATATGATTTCAATCAAAAATAAACGTTTATTCAAATAATTAAAACAAGAAACAAAGAAACTTGGCAAATTGCAAAGCATAAAACGAAAAACAAACAAAAAACAAATATTTTTTGAACACAACTCAGGCAAAAGAAACATGTACAAGAAATATATAAGAATAGTTTAAAATTAGTATACATGTTTTGATAGTTTTCATAAGTAAAAATATAGTATAAATTTTTATGACAACTATCAAAACATGTTACACATAGTCCAGGTTGATCAAGACACGCGGTACAATGGTATACGCTCATCTTTCACTTTTTTTTCTCTGAGCAAAAACGGCATCTTTTTCTCTTCGTTTTTCCATCATTACTTACGGTTATAGTTTTTGAGATTACGTGTTCTATTTTCTTCACTTTGTGAATTTTTGTTGTCACAATATTTAGCAATTGTTTTAATACTGCAAGTCTGTAGTTATAAAGAAATAATTTCCGTCCCAAATACAGTCGAACTCCTATATAGTGATGTTCAAAATTCCCTTCAAAAACATCATTATATAGAAACTTCATTGTATAGAATTTATACTTAAAAAATAAAACACAAATTTAAACGTACATAAGAAATACATATTAATTATAAACACTTTCGTTTTGTCATTTTTAACCAACTTTACACTTAAACAACTTGAAACGAAAAAAATGCAAATGAAACGTGTTCAATAACATGACAATGCATTTCAAAACTCGAAGGAAATCCTATAATCCTCTAAACAATTCATGCATTTATGTCATTTACAAATGTACAGAATTTTTAGTACTATTAGTAATAGCGTAAATTAAGAAGTCTTATAATCCGCTTATCCGTTTAACAATGCGGTATTGTAAAGGTAAAGTAAATTGTACGTGATTCCAAGAAAACTTTAAGTAGTTGGGTAACATTTTCTTTGAAAAAGATCATAATATAGAATTTGAACATCATATTTTAGAGGTGTTTTTAAACGCATTTTAACCCGAAGGTCAATATCCTAAAGAAAACATCACTAAATAGAAAAAATCATTAAATAGGAGTTCATTGAATGGAGGTCCGACTGTACTTGTACAAAAAACACACTTGTACCATCTCAGCGTTTTTCTCTTACAAGGATAACATGCGTTGAGTTGATCCTGATCGACCCCACCCATGAATTTATTGTAGTAAAATATTGACGCCGGTTTTTCTTTTACACAATTTTGTCTATTAGTATACTCAAGTATACAGTTTTTATGTTCATTAGTAATATATAAGACGTCGCGCTAGTCTTTCCATTTTCCAACTATAATATCGTTGTAGTATTGAGCAATGGTTTCACATTTTTTCTGCTTTTTGCCCACAACAGCAGTTGACTTGTTCATTCTTTTTCTATTTAGTGTGCCCAAACCGTATGTATTTTTGCTAGCCAGTGCATTTGCTAACTTAAAACAGTTATAAAAGTTATCTAAACAAAGAGAATGTTCTAAATTTAAGTAGTTTTCCAGAAAAGCAAGCCCTACTTTTGTAGTATGTCCTTTTCCTCCTAAATTGTTCTCAGCCCCAGTATATACCAACGTTTTCAATATTACACCACAAGGCTCCGTTATCATGTACCATTTAAGTCCGTAAAAGTGCTTTTTATTTTTTATAAACTGGCGAACCACCAGTCTCCCCTTCCACAATACCATGGACTCATCTAATAAGAGTTCTTTTTGGGGATAATAAAATGTTATTTTTATTTAAAAAAAATTAAAATGGGGTTTATTTTATGAAAGCGATCCGTTGGTGTTCCTGTAGGTACATTTTCTGCAAAATGCAAACACGTCATTATAGAAAATAATCCCTACTCATATGATTTCAAAAACATTGTAGGTTGAATAAAGGATGCTTCTTCCAGTAGTCCTAAAGACTATTCAATCAGACTGTTCCAGTATGTAAGTTTAGGCCAATGAAATCACATTTATATTTATATTTATTTAAGTGATTCAAAAATTGAAAACTAACGTTTCCCTAATGACTGAAAATTTCCGTATTATAGAAGACTTTTGCAACGAAATTTATTTGATACCTGAACCATTGGCATAACAACTGCAGAAAAATCAAATTGGTGTTAAGAAATAATCCTTGCACAAGATTTCTAAATAAATTCTTTTTAAAATTTTGTGTTAGTTAAAAATGTATTAGAAAAAAAATTGCATGATTTTTATATTTAAATTTCACATTTGCATAGTTTTTTCATACAATTCCAAACTAATACCAAGAATATACACGCTCTTCGCATTTATTCTAATTAGCGGTACCATATTAGTTAGCTAGAATAAAAAATATTTTAGAAATCAGAAATATTCTTATTGAATTACAATTTTCTATTCTGGATAATTCCCGTCTGCTCGAGTTCTCACACACTTCAGAGTCTCAAATGGAAAAGTTTATTCCAGGTTCTGAAAATGTTCACCGCAACGAAAGCTCAGCTTGTGAGATTTCAATCACACGGAAATTATCCAGAATGAAAATAGTATATTAAAACACAAGTTACAGAATGAACGCATTTCAATCACGAGACCGGGCTCCATACACGAATCGCGCAGCGGCGAGTTTATGAAACGGTAGAGTGATTGGAAGGTATTCTATGACCTGTGTTTTATACTACTTTCTTTATTTTGATTCAATTTTAATATTTTCTGTAAATTTTTAATTTTAAAACAACATTGGGAAACTTTTGTATTTTATTGAATTGGCAACACTTACACTTTGACATATTGAAGTTTATGTGTTAACCTAAAATCTCATACGAAATGATCTCTTCATAGCTTAATAAGTAAATAACTTTGAATGAATAAGACGTTTTTATTTTATCTTGGCATCAACATTTGAATTTCAATTGTTAAGTTACAATAATTTTGATTTCTTTTTCATGTAACATCAACTTACGATGCAAAGATACCAACCTTGAAAAAACTAACATTACTAAAGGTCAAAAATTTGCTAATTCTTACACGGATTTTAGTGTGAGACTTGCTAATTTTTATGTCAAAATAGAGAAAATGTATTCTACACTAAACTTGAATTCTACAATTCTTATTTTCTACAATTACTTCTACTACAGTTTCACAGAATTTAAGTAATGTACAAGTTGTATCTTGTATGGATAAAAACAATAAACAGAAATAACAAAAAAACAAAATACAGGAAAAAAAACATACCAGTTGTAATGCTTGCAATGAATTTATAGAAAAATTAGACAACGGATAAATACCAGCCAATGCCATAATCTTTCTAGTCAAATATTGATTTCGTAAAGTAACGAACAATGTTCTTTTCAGTATTTCTAAGAAACACTGATTTGAGGTTTTTTGTATGTACATTTTACAAAAACATGGTTTAACAGTAAATAGAATTTTGCTTAAGGATATTACTGGTTTTCAGGTAAACATCTAACCGTTATGTATTGTGTAGGTAATCCATCACTTGGATTGTAAACTTTGGGTTAAAATTGAGTACCAGCATAACTGTACTGTATTTAACTATAATAAATTAATTACTAACATACAAATTAAAAATGATTTTTTGTGCTTCCGTCCGTTTTGATGTATTTTACAGGCATTATAATCGGCCTGAAATTTTACTTTTCTGACCTAGGCCAGGAAAGTGTAGTGTAATTTTATAACTAGAAGTTGGTACTAATAATCGTTAATTAAACGTCATCTGTCATTCTGTCAGATTTACCAAGATACACGATGATCTGTGTTATTGTTTAGAATAACAATAATAAATTTGCTTATATCTTACAATTGCTAAAAATAATAAGTTTTATATAAGTTAAATTGTAATAAAATTACGTAATTGTCAATTTAATTTAAAAAACAATTAAATTCCGTCATTACAGGTTTCCATTTTATCAATGTATGCATGATATTAAACTTTATTAAAATTAAATACTTAAATAACTGTTTTTAACAAATGTATATATATTATAGTTTTAAATTATAAACTCTTTCTTTTGATTTAGAGTTTGTATGAAGTAAATATTTTAAGTCAACATTTAAAGGTTTGTTATTCAAAATTGACGAATTAGACTTAAAGACAAAAAGAAATTTAATACAATCGAATTGGCATGTAAATTAAATTTTATAACAAACGTTAAAAATGACAGAACTAATAATAAAAAAAAATATTTATATGATAAACTGAAAAAAAATGCAGAAACATTTAGTGATCATTACTTATTGGTAACAAAGATGATAAAAAAAAAACTATTATTAGTATTAAAGTAATACAAAAAATTAAATTATATTAAATGAATAATTAAGACTTACTATGCATCATCATCATTGTAATGTACAACGTTTTGTCTAAATAAAATAAAATCAATTTAACGTAAAACACATCTTCATGCTTTTTGTACATTTTATATGTTAGTGACATGCAAAATTGTAAGGCGTGCCGAGGATAAGTAACCAATTTTTTGTGGTTTAGCCCTTTTTTTAGTAATACAAAAATTACTCGAAGGGTTATAGAAGGCAAGCAATATTATGGCAGTACACTAATTATATGTATACGCCCTCATCTTTTCATAATTTCTAAAAAAATACATGTGCGCTACAATATAAAAGTAGTCAAAACCGCAGTAAATGTAATTTAATTAAATTCTAATGGACAAGAGGTCTGAAAATAACATCTATTTAATTGAAATTTTAATTTTTTTTAAATTTATAATTAACGAAAAAAAATAATGTAGAAGAGAGCAATCTCAAGCAAGATGAAAACCTTAAAGAAAATAGTGCAAGTTAATCTGAAAGTAAGGAAGAGAAAGACAAAAAAACAGCAGATAAGTAAAAAAAAAGAAAAGAAGAAGGTAATGTGAAAAAATCATTTTTCATTACACCAAATTTGCATAAACTCCTTCATCAGCAAACATACATGTAATAGAGTCATTGTACCTAATTGAATATTTATTGAAATATATAAGTGAAGAATTTTTCGTTCAAATAGCTAAATATACAATATCTATGTTTTGCAAAATGGAAAAACATTTAGACCAACAAATACAGAAGAAATAATGATTTTGTTTGGGTTACATATTATGATAGGATGTCTAAACAAATTTCTAAGAATTCGTATTTGGTTTATAAATCGTAAGGTTGTACGAGTGCCTGTGATCTCAGCGTCGTTTTAAATAAGTGAGAGAGAGAAATAAGGTCGGATCCGGAATCAAACTGAAAGCAAGTATTTAAATTTAATTTTAACTTTAAATTCACATAACCTAACAACCAGTGGCGTACACACAACCAATCTAACTAGTGAATATGTCAAATAATAATGTACAGTAGCTAACCGTAGACAAACCAGCAGTTGCAACAGTACCAGCAACCATGTCAACAACAAATATCATCTCATAACTTCTTACCATTACTGATACAAAAAAACAATGAATGACAAACTGTAACTCATGGCAATAAAAAACGATTGCATAGTCCAGAAACATTAGAAATAACAAATTCTGAAAACGCAAAATACTGGTTAAGTGATTATGTTACCACAACTAACAGATATAAAGGATTGCCCGAAGATGAGCGTATGAACGATAATCCTGTATCAACAACTAATAATAAACCAAAACCACCGTTGATCTTTATTTCACGTAACCAACATCAAACCGCTTATAAAACTTTTCGAAAGCCTGGCAAAAGGAAACTACATTCTCAAACTAAGAAGCCAAGATCAGATTAAAATCCAACCGCAAACTCGTGAAACATACAGTGCAATCATCAAGGCCTTACAAGAACGTAAAACTGAATTTCATATATATAAACCCAAACAAGACAGACCTTTCAGAATTGTACTTAAAAATTTTCATCCTTCATCAAACTTCTACATGGAGAATTAAAACAACTAGGAGATCAAGTCATTAATACATGGAACATCAAGCACCGAGTTACGAGTTATTTATGTTATTTATTGACCTGGAAACAAAGAACAATAATAAGAAAATATATGATATAAAACTCCCACAAAACTGTGTTGTACAGTTTGCAGCACCGCATACAAAAAGAGAAATACCGCAATGTGCAAAATGCCAGAGGTACGGTTACACCAAGCATTATTGTCATCAACCGTACAGATGCGCCAAATGCATAGGAAATCACTCTACCAGTAAATATCCAAGGAAATAAAAAAACGACCCAGTGAGGTAAGTAAATTGTAACGGTAGCTATTTCGTTAACTACAGAAGGTGTTGGGTACATAAACAATTTCAGCAAAACTTTAAACTGGCATTGAAGCGCAAGGTCACCCCTACCCCAACTACATTTGTTCAACCCGGATCGACGTATGCTCAACAAACGATTCATAATCGTATACAACAAATTACTAATAGTCTTACCGACAACACACCGCAACAACCAAATACATTATCTAAACTCCAAAGGATAATGCAGAAACTAATGGAGCAAATGAGCACCATACTTAATTAAATGACCACTGTTATCAACAAACTAACTTAATGACTGAACTCCATAGAATAGCTATATGGAACGCCAACGGACTTAGACATGTACAGAAAATCTCACACTTTCTTCAATTAAATACGATTAATATCGTGCTAATATCAGAGTCACATATCACACCTAAAACCCACATCAAAATATCAAATTATTGCATTTATTGTACAATGCACCTTAGTAGAAAGGCTTATGTGCAAACTGCTGTGATTATTCGACAAAACACTAAGCTCTACGAGTTGAAACAATATCAATCCGACTACTTACAAGCAACAAACATCGCCATAGAGGATCACATAAGCACGCTGGTTATATCTGCTGTATATTGTCCGCCTAAACATAACAATAAAAGGCATCACCATAAGAAATATTTACGAACACTAGAAAATCGATTTATTTCCTGTGGCCAAAAACCCGCAGTGCGGATCACGGCTTACGACCCTCGTAAGGTACTTGACGCCATTGACTTTGCACTAACAAAAAGCATCAGTATTAACCAACGCAAGACCCAATCATCATTAGGTGACTCTTCAGACCACTCAGCCATCCTAGTAACTATATACTCCAGATTTCAACAGAAACAACGACAAGCAACACTGTATTCGAGGCATACCGCTTGCACAGCGTTGAGAGGGCATCTAGAAAATTTAGTCAATTTAAACATACAGTTCAACTCTCAAGAAGACATTGATGCAGCAGTCTGATAAATAACAAAAGCCATTCAAAAAGGAGCCTGGACGCCAACTCCAGACGCGCATCAAGTGCAAATTCAAGAAATCTGCCTACCCATAGTAGAGGAAAACATTGCAGAAAAACAAAAGTTACGCAAACCCTGGCAGATAACACGATCGGCAGAGGATAAAAAAAAGTTTAATACAGCTGCGCGAAATTTTAAACACTTATTATTAGACATTAAAAATCAAAATATACAGGAATATTTCACTCACTGTGAAAAGCCAGCAAAAAACTCAAACAAACAAAGCAGGCATCATCACCTGTAAAAGATGAAACTGAAAGATGGACGCAAACTGACAAGAAAAAAGCAATTACTTTCGGTTTCTTCCCAGCACAGCCTAGATGAGGAATGCAACTCACTAGATGCACCTTTTTAAATGGAAGTACCTATTAAGCTATTTACAATGTTGGAAATCAAAAAAACAATACTAACAGAAATAAATTCAAAAAAGGCCCCAGGCTGAAAACTAACTACAAGAAAAGTATTGCAAAAAACATCACCAGGATGTCTTAAAACATTAATATTACCCTTCAATGCCATCTTTCGACTAAAATATTTCCGCAAACCGTGGAAAATAACTGAAATAATATTAATCCCAAAACCGGGAAAAGATTTAAACAGCCTTGAATCGTATTGGCCCATAAGCCTATTGCCGCTGCTGTTAAAAGTTTTCGAAAAGTTGCTATTAAAACGGCTCATCCCGATATTAGAGAGAAGGATGATATCCAACCATCAATTTGGGTTTAGACACCAATACGGCATCGAGGAACAGGTACACCGGATTGTTCATACAATAACCACTGCTTTTGAAATTAAAAAGTATTGCTCTGATGCGTTCATGAACATAAAGCAAGCATTCGACAAAGTATGGCATAAAGGCTTAAAATATAAGATGAAAGAAAGTGGTTCATAGTCAAGCTAAACAAGAGCTAACGAATACCCTGTTGCGTCTGTTATACCCCAAAGCAGATTACTCGTACCAATCCTCTACACAATCAATACAGCTGATTTGCCAACAACGAACGCGGCTACCACAGCCATATATGCTAACGACACAGTCATATTAGCTTTAAACAGCAACTCGAATGTCGCAGCTAAAAATCTCCAAACTACAGGATGCCAAAGTGGAAAATTCAAGCTAACACTTCTAAGTCATCGCATGTCACCTTTACAACCACACGAGGTACACCCTTAAAAACCTGATCCCCCAAACTGAATAATTTAAATATTTGAACATGCACTGGAACAAGCGGCTGACCTGGCGTAAACACATCTATACAAAAAGAAAACAACTCGGCATCAGAATCCTGGCAAATTTACTCCCTGCTTGGCCGACAATCCCAACTAAAACAAAAAACTAACTCTTACTACATAATTCTATCCTCTGGCCCATATGAACATACGGTGCACAACATGTGGTACTGCCAGTACCTCTAACATTGAGCTCCTGAAACGATTTCACAACAAAGTGCTTCGGTGTATCGGAACAAAGGCTCACATGTCCAACTATAGCGGAATAATAAATTTGTTATATTTATGGTTTTGTAAAATTTGAACCGAAATGTTTTGACTAATTAGTCAACAAACATTGTTGTAAATGTTGCATTAAAACTTATTTTTTTGCTTGTATTTATTCTATCTTTTCACCAAAATTAATCAGATACACGCTGTAGGTATTCAAGTATGTATTTATTACTTTCTAACCAATAAACATGTTTTTTTCGATATCGGATTTTGTTATCATTCGGCTATTCGGTTGTCAAAAGCTCCAAGTACCAATGTGATTCTATTAAGCGGCGTTCCTGTATTTATTTATTACAGTTTAAATCTTTTATCTGTGTGTTTACTCTCTTTTATCATATCTACTATATGGATGGACCGATATCACTTATAACTCGTAACTAAAAAAGAAGAATTTAAATCTCTTATTATTTATTTGTTAATTAAATTTTAATTAATAAGGTTTAATATGAAATATTTAAAGGGATGAGTTTTATTTATATAATTAAAAATTTTTGTTTTATTTATTTGCAAGCAACAGCAACTTAATAATCAATCAAAGAACGAATAAAATATATAAATTATTCAATTGTTTTATTTTCTTTCGTAAACTTTATTGTCAAAGAAAGATGATTATTTTGTTACCAACAGGACCCACTAGAACAGTGTTACAGGACAGAATTCAAACTAGCGGTAGTCATAGCTATACAATATTTTTTCTGTAATACAAAAGCTTTAATTGGAAAATAAAAAATATTAAAAAACACAAAGAAGTAGAATAGCAAAACGCTTCATACAGAACTAAGCTTTTAAGACGAAAGAGTATTTAAAAAAAGATAAAATATCAAATTTAAATCAAAATTATGTAAAATGTAGAAGGTAAAAAGGCAGAGATACGAAAAAAATAAATATTTAGAATATTTCTTAAAAAAATAAATAAAATGATTAATCAAACTTAAAAATCCAAGAAAATACAATACAAAAACAGAAGTGTTAAAAAAAGTTAAACTGCTAAGAGCAAAGCAGTACCAAGCAATAAAAAAACTATGAAAAAAGGTTGATTTATTACAGTACCGTCAATTTTTCGTAAAAGAAAAAAAATACGTTTAACTGTTGTGTAAATTACATTAATAACAAAAACAGAAAATGATTACATTAAAATAACTAGAAAAATAATACTTGATTAATGAGGCAGAAGCGGTTGATTAAATTATGTGACAATTGTAGTAGAAAATACATATTTCTAATGGCTGCGTTACAAATGTACAGTGCAAGCAATAGGCAAACAATAGCAAAAACAGATACTTGCTCGATATTTTACCTGGATCCAATTTTTTTTGTTTGTGTTATCACTAATAATTACAATAAATTACAGTGTGTTAAAGAAATGCACATTTTAATGCACGAAACGTTGTTGTACAAAAAATGTGTTATGTGTCTCCTAAGAGAATAATAATAAAAAACCAAAGAAGAGAATAAGTCACATTACTAGTTTTTATCTTGCTATTTTGTAAACATCATTTTCTTCTTAATTTAATCTTTTATCTAAGATAACTGCTTCACCATCAAATAATTATCTCTTCACTGTCAATTAAACACTATCTTCACGTTTATTAATACCTTAGATCCGGAAAACCGCCTTCTTTTTATTGGAGACAAAATTTTATTCAAAACCAGCTTATAAAATAAAAAACAAACTTTTCTTCCAATGAAAGTTTCATAAACACATTATTTCGCTTCCTCCAAAACTAGGTTTGAACCCACCAAAATTTTTACTCTTCTGTTCTTTTAACAGAGAATATATTGTTGATTTACTAGTTTTCATCATATTTGAACATAAATGTGCAAGACTATGAACAGATTCTTCATAAAAAAATTACATAGATAAAATAGAAATGGCAAATTAAATGTAATTCTAAGACACTATTTAAGTCATAAATATATTGGCTATTAAAAAACGTTAAAGCATACAAGTTACATATTAGTAATCATGAAATACGTTCTGTATTCTTTTATAATTGCCAACTAATGAAGTATTACTTACTGAAACGAAACAAAAATCAATATTTTTAACTGTAATTTTCAAATACACTGTAATAATATTACTTAGACATATTACACAAATTGTGAAAACAACAATAAAAGCATGTATTTTTTGAAAATTGATGCACAAGAAGTAAGCCTGACAATAGAGATAAAATTATTTTTGTAGAATATTGCATTAAAATTTGTTATGCTGAAAATAGACAAAATTGTGTTTATTAAAACACAATCCTACTTAAAATATGACGTAAAGCTCAAAAATAAAAAAAAACGTGTGCAATAACACATTTTTAACAAGGTGAATGACAAAATGCCTAATTGCAAACGTTGTCAACAGCAACTTGGGTGGTCAACTACAAACACCTACAAAACCATATACCACATCGTATTATTTGCACGTTAAATGTTTACAAATTAATTGCTAGAGCTGTGAAGACGGACGAGTTGCTGACTTTGAAGTAGGCGTTCCGTATGTTATACAAACATTGAATTGTCGGAACTGATCTTTTTCGTTCATAATGAAAATGAAGTTTGAAAACTGCCGAGAGTTGTTTAAAAGAAAGATTTAACGAATGTAACGCAGAGAGTTTTTATTCTTAGAAACGAAGAATTCGTAGCGAGTATAAGTTAGGACAAGTTAAAAACAAAAGTTTTCAAATACTTTTCGGGCCCTCTTCAATTCATTTCGTTCCTTGTTTTGTTAGGCTAGTTACATGTGTTTGTGTACCCAAAAGAAAAAGTAAATAAAGTTAGAAGACAGTCCTTAGTTTATATCTGAAACTTTGTCATTTTTCTTGTTGCAGTTATATAAAATCAAACGTGCCTTTATGTTTTAATGCACGAACGAAAAATTGTTACTAAAATAAAGATTGACTAATATTTAAAACATACCCAATTTATAAGCAAATTTATTTTCAATTCTCGAGTGTTGAATCGTGGTATTTAATCAGCTACCAGAACAATGAGTAGTGCATTCTGAATGTAAAATTATTACCTTATTTACCTGTCAAGCTACAGAATTTGTATTGAATACTGCTTATTGTTAAAGGAATTGTATCAGAATGCAGTATTTCAGAAAGTTTTGCATCGATGTAATTGGTTCGATTGTGACGTTTTGAGTACAACAAAGCATTACATTCGTTAAAATTGGTACAATTAATTACTGTTTTTAAAGCTTTTAACGATTTTTTTCTAAAAATGTGCAGTTTTTACAAATTTTATTAATTGTTATAAGATGTAAATATGTACGTCAAAAAATTACTATTAACATCAAACGCATTTTAAAGAATAAATCAAAAATCCAAACACTCCAGAATTAAATTTTTTTTTAATGTTTTAGCTAACATTACTCTTACTTTTATCAAGACGAAAAATAAATCGAATTTAAAAATACACAATAAAGAACCTTTCAAGGTTTAAGCCAACTTGTAAACCTAGCCATATTTTTCAAAGAAACACAATTAAATTCTGAAAAAAATATACCAAACAAAGAAAATATTAAAAATAAAATAGGTAAAAAAAATGATTGCATAGCAATCGAGTACAAATTAAAAAAACATTTTTATACAAAAAAAAGAATAAATGTTCGCCAATGTGTTTTGAAAGCTCCAATATTTAAAGTTCAATTCTCAACAGTATTGAGTTTTTAAAACACAAGGAAGTAGGCAAATAAAAGAAGTAAAGTGTAATTGGAAGGATACGATCTGAAAAATGGAGCGTTGAACAGTAAGTTAATAGGATATAAAATATCTAAGTTTAGAGGTTAACAAAATAGCAAATAAAGCAGTATGTTGCATGCAATAAACGCTGAATAAAATAGCATTATTAAACTAACGTCACGCCAAAATCTTTAAGGATAGGCAACATAACGTGCACCAAAGTTTTGATAGGAACGCCAGCAATAAGGGTTAAAGAAAAGATTCAAAATACACCCCGTTCGACCGTCTGAGGTGTTGAACCGGTATTGGCACTTAAAACTGTGTAGAAAAAAAATATAGAAACCAATATTAAGTGAAAATAAGGACAAGTGAAATAGAACTATTAGAAGGAATAAAAGACAAAATAGACAGAATGGAATAGAGTAATATAAGAATAGAAAAAAAAAATAGATAAGTTATAAAAATTTACAAAAATCAAGAAGGAAAATGAGAATAAGAATAAGACCAAATCAGTAAGTAGAGTATACAGAACCAAGGTAGAAAAATAGAAGAATTAGAAAGAAAAGTAAAAAGAAGAAATATAATAACACATGGAGTTGAATAACCGGAAAAAGGAAGTGATCTAGAGTAGAAAGAAAAAAGTATGATAATTTTAAGAGACATCGAAATAACAACTGTATTTGAAGAGAAAACGAGAAAAATACAAAAAGCTAACAATAGACCAATTATCATAGAAGCAAGAAAATGAAAAAAAATAGAGAAACTTAATGCGGTTAATAAACTAAAAGACACAGAAAATCATTTTAAAAAAGATTCCCCACGGAACATATTAACACAGAAAAAAGAATTGATAAAACACATGAAATCAATAAAAACAGAAGGGCATCTAGCCGTTGTTAAATACAACAAACTGACAGTAAATGACGACGTTTACTTCTTGAAACAAATTTTAATAGAGAACTAGAAAGAAGTAGAAAAGGTATGCGAAGACAACAGAGAAGCAAGAAAACTAACAAAAGATTAAAAAGATTTAACCGAGACACAAACAAGAAGATGGAAAAAAAGGAAGAAAAGCAGAAACATGAGCCAAAGGTCTCCAGGAGACAATTCAGATACAGAATTGCATGAAAGATTCTTGAAGACCACTTAAACAAAAACTATTACAAATAATAAAGTTAGAATTAATGAGACAACACAAGCCACAAAAAAAGTTCAAAGACAGCAAACCTGTACAAACTAATAATAGAAGAAATAAAAGACCTTATTACAATGAATGGAGAATAAGAACTAGGAACGTGAGATGAATAAATAAAAAAGAGTTGGAATTACTTCAAATAATAGAAAACAATGATTACATATGCATAGCGGTGACCGAAACAAAAAAAAAGGTTAAGGAATAAAAGTATTAGAAGATGGTAAATTACTAATATACGTAGAAGTGGCAGAAACAGAACATGCAAAAGGAGAAGTAGCATGTCTGGTAAAAAACAAGTAGTGGATTAAATAAATAGATGGGAATACATAAAATAAATATTATTGAAAGTAGTAATACAGAAGAAACAAAATGAGACTTTGAAACTAGTTAATGTGTATGCACGAAATGAAGACGCTAAAAGAGAAGAAAAGAATAGAAACAGTACAGAAATGTAGAAGAAAATTAAGCATACTGGGCGACTTTAATGCCAGAGTAGGCAATCAATTTGATAATTCACAAAGAGCGATAAGAAAACACGGGGAGCAAAAGATGAGTCATAATGGAGATCTTGTAGTTTAATTTTGTAACGATAACAATCTTGCGATAATGAATACGTATTTTAAACACAAAAAAATACACAAAATTACTAGAAAAGTGCCCCAAAAGAAAAGAAAGAAGGATCGATTATAGATTATATAGTAACTTTTAGAAAAAATAGGGATATAAAACATATACAGGTTAAGAGAGGATACAAAATTGACAGTGTCCATTATTTCTTAGAAACCAAATTTAGTCAAATCAAGTCAAAAAATCAACCATATGCCGATAAACACGGAAACTAAGAATAAAATACGAAGCTACAAATTAAGGAATAAAGAACTTTGAAAAAATATGCAAAGAAAGTTAAAATATTGAACATAAATATATAACGGGCCAAAATAATTATGTAAATGGTATATGGTAAGCGTTTAAAGAAATAATTACAAAGGCAGCAACAGACATTTGCAGAGTAGGTAATTGTAAAAACAAACTATAAGAAACCGACAAAATAGTGGAATAAAGGCATTAAAGAGAAATTGAAGAAAAAAAAATACAGAAACAGTATTTGCAGAGCAAGAATTAACAATACTACAAGAGAAATAAACAAGTATTAAAAGTAAAATCTATAAAGGATAGAAATATACAACTGCTAACTAACTAAAAGGTAATCATGGATGGATGGAAAGAATATTTTTACGAAATACTCAACAATAAAAAACACGAACAAAAAGAGAACATAAGAAATGAAGATAAAATAAGCCGCATCCAAGAAACAAATAAATTTATAACAGAAAAAGAACTACAGGACGTGCTTGAGCAACTGAAAATAGAAAAAACTGTCGGAGTAGATGAAATAGACTCTGAATTGTTAAAATACCTATCGAGGAATATCTCTAATATATATGTGTGAGAATACAACTTAACAATTAATAAAGAAAAAACTAAGTTAATGGCGATTTCCAGTAAAGAAGAAAAAATAAGTATCAGACTCAAGCGAAGAAATAGAACAAATTAATGAATTCAAGTATCTAGGAATAATTATAAACACGACAGAAACGCAAGACGAAGAAATAGAAAATAGGATTAAAACAGCAACAAGGGCATATAACGCTATATACAAGAAATTTATGCACAAAAAGACATATCCAAGGAAGCAAAAATAAAAGTGTACAACGCAATATATATATACCGATATTAACATATGGAGCTAAGAATTTGATACTAAACAAAAAACAAGAAAATAGAGTACAAGCTGCAAAAATAAAATATGTAAGAAAAGTGGAAGGGATTAAAAAAGAAGAAAATAAGAAATGACCACATCAGAGAAATATAAAAATAAAATATCTAAAAAACAAAATAGAACAACAGAAATTGAAATGGATGGGCTACTTTATCCAAATGAATAGTTCAAGACAAGTCAAGAAAGTATGGGAAGCTAAAAAACAGATAAAAACAGAAGAGAGCGACCTAAAAAAATACTGGAACAACAGCATGGCTGAGATATTGAACAGTTAGGAAAAATCATAAGCAGAGGCAAGAATAATAGCAAGAGATTTTTGTTGTGGAAAACGGCCAAAATCGAAAAAGATGATGATGATTTTATACAAAGAAAAAATGGTGTTTCTATTCTTCAAAGTTATGCACAAATAAAAACAATTACCTATTTCTTAAAAAAAAAATTAGACAAAGATAATGAAAAATATCAATTAATTTAAGAATGGCAATAGTCACAATGCCATATATTTTGCTTACCATATAAAAATTGCAAGTGATATCTTGATATTCAAATTGTAGAAATTTACAGACTGATTGAATTTTTCAATGACGATCAAGTTTAAATAACATCATAGTATTTTACCACAATTATTTACGATGTAGAAATATGATCATAAAAGATCTTTTTATATACAAAAAATATATAAGAAAACATAAAACAAATTAAATAAATATTCATTAAAATACAAACCCTATTATGAGACGCTCAATTCTTTTAGTTATGTAAATAACTTTATAAAACAATATTAACCAAATCAAATAAATTGAAAAATGACATAAAAAAGTAGATTTTTAATTTATTGCAGACGGTTTATCAACATTCCTATTTATCAAAAAGTTACACCAAGAGAAACCAGCTAATAAATTTTCTCTCTAAATGATTAATAGCTCCCGATTTGTCAAATTTGTTGAATTGAAAAATAAAATAACGTAATAAAATGGTTTTTATAGTAATAGATTTATTTCCTGTCGTATCAAAAATTGTGTTTTAAAATAACGTTATTACAAGGAATTGAGTTTCTTAAAATAAAGAAAAAGTATTAAGACTATAAAAACAATAACAAATTTTTATTAAAAAGGTGCACAAGAATTTATTAATTAAATTTTTAAAAAGTTACAATTTAAGATGCTACAATGGTAAAGCAAAAACTTTAATAGGTATTACCTTGTTTTTAAAAAAATTGAAAAAGTTTAAACGTATATAGAGAATTTTCAGCAAAACTTTAACAATATGCCCTGGAAAAGTAAAAATACATTAGAACGGCAAAAAAAACTCACGCCAAAAATACGCTTCTTAGAACTGATAACAAGGGCGTAAATGTCCAACTGTTGCAAAATGGCTTTAATATGATGGAAATGTTTTTTCAAACTATAATGCAATTCAAATGTCGTTGATACAGCAGTATGTAAAGTGTAAACCTCCAATGCTTCATTCATGAAACGTTGGAACGTTTAAACTGCATTACAAATTCATTTGAGTGAATTCGTAAAACACAAATAGTGTTGTGATTACAGTCTTAAATCTTTAATCAAGATGGATACAAAGTCTCTTTGTAAAAACTGTTTCCAAAGTCGTGATTGTGAGGAATAAGACATCGAATAGCAATAGTGCATTTTTATGTTTTACATAATTGCCACAAAGACGGCAATGAAAACTTTTCTTTTCAAACATATGCAGTAGGTTTGCCTAAGCTAAGGAATTTGGTTGAATAGTTTCAGCTTCGAAAAGTGACTTAAATTTATTTTATGCGATATTTGATTGGTCTGAAGCAAGTCTTAGTTTCAAATGTAGTGCATAACAGTATGTTTTAGTGCTTTTCATGCTCGGATACTTTCTGGTTAAGACATGGTAATAGTCATTATCCAGACATTCATTTGTTGTTTTTGTCTGCACCGATAATTGCACAAGTGATATAAACATTTTGTTTGTACATACAAAAATAATTGGTTTGGACAAATCTGTTCGGTTTTGATTTTTGGTTTGAGGTTGGTGCGCTGGTTTGAGCGTGAAAGCGTAATTTAAACCGGTTTCTGCAGTTGTCACACGCAACACCTGCGTATTGGTTCTATTAGCACATGTTGTCCACGTTTTGTCTGCTACGCTTCATGCTGCATAACGATTAGTTTAAATTCACTGTGTCACGATGACGAAGAAAGAAAAACAGTTTTTGACCGAGTTTATCAAACTGTACAAATCATTCCCGTGCCTTTGGAAAATTAAATCTAAAGAATACAGTGACCGTAATGTGAAATCCCAAGCTTACGAAATTATGATCGAAAAATTGCAGGAGTTCGATCTAGAAGCAGATAGAGAAACTGTTGTTAAAAAAATTAATACTTTGCAAACCGCCAACAGGAGGGAATAAAACAATTGATTCTGAGAGGTCTGGTGTTCGTGGAGATGAAGTGTATGTTCCTCGTTTATGGTACATTGATATTCTCAACTTCATACGCGATCAAGAAATTTTACGAAAGACGCAAACAAATGTGGAAGATGAGAATGAATCGGTAAGTACATTTTTATTACACAGAATGTTTTATTGGAAAAGTATTTGCCAAAAAAAAGAAAAGGTATTAATAATACAGGGTGGTATTTAGCCCCAATAATTTGTAAAAGAATCTTAAAAGTTTTTAAAATATTTTATTACTATTGTTGAACAAAAATAGGGCCTTACCAACCTACCTAATGGCGACAAGTGTATTGCTACTATCTTCAAATGTTTTGATAACGGTTTATTTCGTTTAAGGCAAAAAATAATTTGTACTTATTTAAATACTTTTACATGTCTTGAATTGTTAGAGAAATCATTTTGTACTGCCACGGAACTTTGCCAGAGTTGTTAAAATAATCTGAGAATCTTGCCCTTACATCTTTTACTTCTGCACTGGCATTCCGTTGATGTCCGCGCGCAAGTTCCAATAAGTTATAATAATATAGTCATTGTATCTTCCATATCGAATACGTCCATAGGTGCATACGATTCAGATGCACGCCTCCGTAAGAAGTTATGAAGAACACAGGATGCCAACACCACTTTATCAATGTTCTCAACATTCAGATTGATTTGTGTGTGGTATATTCGAAACCTACTAGCTAAAATGCCAAATCCGTTTTCGACTATTCGTCGGCCTCGCGATAGCGATAGATATATTCTTTTTTCATAGTCCAATTCTCTTTGACTATATGGCTTGAGAAAGTCTGGTCGCAGCGCAAATGCTTCATCTCCGACAAAGACGAAATTCAAAGGGGGTTCTCCTTCAACAACTGATTCTGCAGATGGTCATTGTAATTTTTTTTCTTGCAATTTCTTCATAAATATTGTATTGTCTAACACACCGCCATCAGATACACGACCGTTTGTTCCAACATCGCACATTACAAACTTACAATTTGCATTTACAATGGCCATCAGCACAATGCTTTGAGTTTTCTTATAATTTTAATAATAAGATCTATATCGAGGAGGTGCTACAATTTGCACGTGCATGCCGTCAATAGCGCCCAAACAATACGGAAAATTCCATTGTTGTTCAAACTCTTTAGCAACAATCTTCCATTCCGTCGTAGTTTTAGGAAACTATAACCAAAATAATACATTATTACTTGTATTGTTGTTGTCTTACAACTCTTTGTAAAGTATAATTGTTCATATGTAGATATTAATGAATAGGTATTACTTTCAAGAACAAATTGCCGCTGAGCTTGAAGTAACTAGGGAACCAGGACCTTTCTCACCGAGGGACGACCTGGGGGAGTTACCAAAGTGTTTCAACACCACCCACACCATTGTCTTCAACATCACGGGCTTCTATTTCCACATCACGTACATCCACTCAGACAACCAGAACAGTAAAACGACAGATAGATAAATGTGATGAAATATTACATGCAATTGGAAAACGTTTTGTAACTTCGGCTGTCGTTGAAGACAAATTTACATTAATTGCCAAAACATGGGCAATGAAATTAAGAGACCTTCTTCCCAATCAAGCGATTTATCCCGAAAAACTAATTAATGATGTATTTTATGCTGTTCAATTAGAAAACCTAACTGCAAGCTGCACGTTCCAAATTCCAACTTCACAACCAGCACATCGATCACAGAACCATGCATATTCGCAACACACACAGCCATATCAACAGAATGTACAGTATTATAACGAACAATATTCCCATCAAGGCCAACCATGGCCATCATCTTTGCCACTGCGGCCAATTTATTCGCAATCACAGTCACAGCCTTCACAACAACAAGTCCAACAACTTCCAGAAGAAACCGATTCAGATGCATCACTTCATTTACCGCATCAAAGAAACCAATATCAACAAGAACATCAACGCTTTTTGGAACAAGAACCCATTCGGAAAGAAACAAATGAACTACACATTTGGGGAAACTTAGTAGCAAATTATTTGAAAGATTTCCAAGACATTTAAATTGTTTTATACCATACTTATTTCTCCTACAGGAAGTGCTCTATTTTTTTAAGAAAAATTTCATAACTTTAGTATATTTCATTCTTTTTGTTGTATTTTACTTCTAGTTTTTTGACATTTTCTGTATTAATTATTAAAAAATGTTATTTAATTTAATTTATATGTGTTAGATATTTACGTACCTTTAAATATTCATCTCGTAATGCAACGTATATGGCCTCACAAGTTTCAGGAATATTTCTACTTAGATGACATGCGGAAATACAAGTGGAAAATTTAAGATCTTCGTAGGACCTCCCTGTAGCCAAAAACCGCAACGTAGCAGTCAGCCGTTCGTGTGGTGTAATTGCACGTTTCATGACAGTATCTTCTTTTTTAATGATTGGTGTAATTAAACTTAACAATAGTAGATAAGTTTCCTCGTCCATCCGCAGATAGTTACAAAAATTTTCAGGTTCACTCCTTAATTCTTGTATTAAATTAATATGTGCGAATAAAGGTCTTTTTTGCAGCCACGATTTCGTTGCTCTTCTTTTCTTTTTTTGTGTAATGAGTTTCTTCTTAATAACACAAACAGCAGTAAGTTCTAGCAGTAATTCCTTCTCTTTGTCTATATCCATATTATTATTTCTTCCACTTCTGCAATATTGTTGTAAAAATGCGTGAGTACTAGAAGGCAACCAAACCGGCTTGCTCAACTTTGCAAAACTGTATAATTTGTACTAAATTGTTTAAGCGTTAAAAGTACATACGTCGACTCCAACATGTTTGAGATTTCGGTTTGTTCAACGTAGTTTGCGCGGACATGTTGGCGTGTGAATAGAAGCCTTAAGTGTCTTTTAACGACAGTTTTGATCTTTGCTTTATCTTTTATTTTGAATTCGATCTCGTTGCTAAATTATAACTTTCAACTTATTTTCTGCGTTTAGTAAAGCAGTAGTGTTCTATTGAAGTTCTTGCCAGTGCTGCTACCGTATGACGATTGAGTATAGTTAGAAAGACAGCTACTAAAGAAACAACTTTTTCAGCACGGCGTCGTTGCTCTTTGTAAGACCGGACCCTGTTCTCAACCTTAGAATTAGGCCAGTTTTTGGTTATACTTTACATTCGATTACCTTGAGCGGTTTCTCCGTTCTGTCGACCATGTATGGCAAATAGAATGTCTCGAATTATTTTTTTTGCACGTAACAGCATAAAGCGTTGCAATCCGATAACTGTTACTACAGTTTGCCAAAATGAACGTATAATCACTGTACATTTTTTTGGTGGTAGTTGTAGTACCAACATAATTTAAGAAGTGTATATTTAAAGTGTTTAAATTTTAAAATAAATGTAACAATGGTTAAACATAACAAACATGGTCATCTTAATATTATTATATCCAACGCTCATATACCTAATCGTGCCATATGTTCTATGAAGTATTTGAGCGTAATTTAAACAAAATAAAAATAAATGTTACGTAAATGCAACCAGAACTTAGTGCAGGCGACAGCTCAAAAACACTTTGACGAGAGGATCGCAAGTGGTACTTGGTGTGATAATTATAAGATAATTAAATGAGCGCTAAAACGGTAGAAGCATTAACTACAGATCCCGTTTACATATGTCGAACACTGAAAGGAAACAAATTGCAAAACACAATTTATAACAACGAATATATCTATTTCAAGAAAGAGATAGGAGTTAAAATGAGAAAAAATTACAGCAAATCAATAGCAAATAAGAATTCGTCAATAAATGTCACAGTTAATAACAATGATGCGGGACCGTTACATCAGACAATACTTTGTACATATAAACAAAATCGTTGACTTAACTTTACATTCACACTGTATCCACGTTGGTAAATACAACACCAATGACAACTACCACGAGCTTAAGCGAAATAAGAGTGCACCGTTAAATGTATTAGATACATATTTTTTTTTTACTTAATTGTGACAACAAGCGCAATATATACGTTCAGTCGTCGGTGCAAACGACTGACAATATAGAAAAAAAAATCATATAAGAAACAATTGACAATTTGCTGATGGTACATCCAACACAAATTTCCTATAATGAAAAACTAAATGATCCAGTTTCATACAATATGTTGAAAAAAAATGACGTATTATAGGGCAAAATTTCTACAGTACCACACCACATCTAATATGCCACGTACTTCAATGGGTATCGATGCCACTGTCAAATCTTGCTTTAAAAGTTTTAGATTTCTATGAGGTACCTTACAAGCTTGTTCTTTAAGAATAGTATATAATTTGTAGTCCGATAGGTTTAGAACGAGGTTCTTTGAGATACATTCTTCTGCAGCAATGAAATCATCGTTGCGTTATTTTTGCCTTACTTGCCGGTGCCGAGTCTTGCTAAAACATCCAACGCTGTCAATCGAAGGAGGTAGTACTGAGTATTTTAGCATTTCTTGGTATACTGAGGCAGATTCTTTTACCCTCTTTTCATAGAAATGAAGCTCTGTTACATTTTATTACGACACATCCCACCAAAATATTAATTATGCTAAAAAATAAAAACTTTGTTTATCAGGAAAGAAGATATTTCGATGATTGCGTGAAGATATTTTGGTCTTTCCCATCGAATCATCGAATCTCGATAAACTCCCAGCTTTAGGTCACTTTTTAAACCACCTGATATAGGTTTTTTGGAAATTTTAAGTTTCCTAGCAATAATTTTCTGTTCTTACGATTCGTGATGGACCGCCTCTTTTTTGTCCTCAATTCAGACATCTCATTGTATCAATTGATGGGCGATAAATACAAGTTTTATAATTTTAAATTTTATTAAATCTTAGTCACTTTTTCATCACACTCATGTAATGCAAACCCTGCAATACTGAAAAACTGAGAAATAACTGTTATAAAAACATTCAAAATTTGGCAAACTAAAACAAACATAAAGAAAACAAGAGATGGGACAAAAAAATAGCCTAAAGAACGGAAACCAAAACTGAAAAAAAGTTGAAATATTTGTACAAGACAAAAATAATTAAGAAAGCTTGTACACACATAAAAATCAAAACGTAAACTGAAAAGAAACCAACAAGAAGAGTGAGTGCAGGTAAATTACAATAGAAATGTAGTACCATAATAAGTTATATACATATGAAGTGCAAAAAGTGAAGATGGTTGATGAAACTGTGAGCCAAATAAGAAAGAATTATAATCGATATTTGTTTTAGAATAAGCGAGTTATATAATAGTTTTGTAAATTAGAATACAAATTGATTTAATTGATATGTAAAACGCCGTACACCAAAGGGCAATTCAGTCAAGATTATATAAATATAAAGTTTTCAACAAAATTCGTAACTAAATGAGAGCTTACACAAAAACAAAGAAATTAGAAACCTATTAAAACAAAAAAAAACTATCCTTGAATTTCAGATAGTTAATGTTATTCATTCTAACGCTAAAAAAATACTTACATACATAGGTACCTGACACATGTTATTAATGTTTTTTTAATGCAAAAAGTAAATATGAGTTAAAAAATATGTTTTTTATAAAAAAACTTCAAATATTAATCTATCGTGGTTACTTTAAGATATTTTATGACGACTCAATTAAGAAGATACTTCCAAAAAATGGAGGAGTGTTAACCAAAGTAGAGAGCTCAGTATAAATAATAATTACAGAAAAATATCTAAAAAGAATATAAAAAATTCAAATTATTTATAATTCTCAAAACGGTTAAAAAACCGTCTGTAATACTTATTAACATCTCAGATTAGTATTACCGAACAGACCAAAGTTTTTCATGCTACAAATGTATTTCGTCCTTTAACATTTTTTGTCCAAATACCGGTTAAGAAGATAAATGAGGAAATTTCTAAACGAGGTTGGTGTAGGGGTAGTTTTTCATGCTGCAGAGATTGTTTGCGATTAAAATAAAAATTTTTTGCCACGTTTTTTCTAACTCTTAAGAGTTTATTCTGAAAATTATACTGATTTTTAAAAAAAATTGGTTTAAAAATAAGTTGTATTTGTACTTGTCTGAAAAAAAATCAATAAGAATAGCTTCAGGTTGTGTAAATAGGGCACAACGAAATAAAATAAAACTTAATAGTCGTACAATTGACTTTTAGATTAACATTTATTAATTAATTACGTATGTGAATATAACAAATTAAATAAAGCAATAAATTATAATTAAAAAAAAAACACCTTAACTGTAATTATGTAATTTCGTTAAAATATAAAATAAATTTAGTGGAGCTTAATGGAAAATTCCATTTGTCATATGCATAATGTTCTTAAGTCATTTATCACGCTCGCTTAAGAAAAGTTTCCTAATTCAAGTTGAGAAATAAATTGCCAAAACACGATAATGAGACATTTACATTTGAAGGTGATGTCGGTATTCTTCTACACTTAAATAACCCACATCATAAAACACCCTAAACCGATGATTTATAACCTCAAAGAGTCATAATGAAGCCAGGGTGGTTCGGTAGCTGCCCCAGGGTCGTTAGGATGTCAGCCCCCGTCGTTTACCGTCCAAACCGGATATTAACCATTCCCTTGCTCATTACAGCTAAGTTCTAGTTATATAGATATGCCAGTGCTAACGTTGCTAAACCAAGTTTGGGGACCACATTAACTTCATTAGATAATTCTAAAGATATCGCCATGTTTTATTATTGTATACGTTTTGACGAAGACGCCACCAAAAGCACTTTACTTTGTTTACTTTAAAATTCACTTATTTTGCTCGTCAATTGCTAACTCCCCTTCAATTTTTTCTTCTCATTTAAATGTAGTTACGAGGTACTGAGTGATATCGCCCTTCAGCATACGCTGTTATCGTTTATGATGTGCTTAAATTTCGTATACACAGAATCGCTGTGGAACGGGACAACCCATCTGATCGTGTTGATAGCTACAGGAAGTGTAAACAGAGTCCTGTAGCTCTTTATAACTGTTCGCATAGATAAGCCGGGAGTAGGGTTGCTCTCTTTATGATATATAGACTGCAAATGGGCCTTGTTGAGATTCTTATCGATACAAATGGTTGTACTTATAACGCAATAAATATATGAAAGGATCGTTTATGTATGTTAAAATACCCTATTTGGGCGAAAGAATTATTATTCTTTTAAATGTATATTCTCGTCATTTTGTATAGAATATAGGAACGATACTATTCAAGAAATTTATGAGCAACAAACTCAAATAAGCAAGAACATGACAAATAAATGTTGATACATTTTATATATAATAAAATAGATGGGAACGTGTTTTTTTATATTCATTTATTATAGTTTGATGTATTTAGACAAATGGCAGTATAATTAAAAATATAAATCTTATTAACCACTAACAAATAAATGTTTTAACTGTTAAAGTAACACAAAACATAAGATAGCTATCACAAAAATAAAAATTTATTATCACAAACAGGGTAATTTTGAATAGCATTTTTAAAAATCTTTTTAACAATGTATCAGCGGGGAGTTGCAATTTACACATTAATTTACATTTTTAAAGTTATGTATATAGAGAATGACTTGACACTCGTGTAATTGATAAAAAAAGCTTCAATGCTCATTGACGTATATAATAAAAATAATGCACCAGATTCACTTAATTTATTAACATAAAAACACAAATATAAAATATAGAACATAAAACATGAACAATGAGATAATCAATATAAAATTATAATTTAGTTTGTAGGAATTCTATCAAACCTTAAGATTTTTAATTTTAACTTGACCGGCGTGTGTCATTTGATGCATACCTAGAAGATTACTTATCACTTGTGTAGTGTTTTTGGGAAGATGCAATTATGGGTGTAGTTACGATCTGATTAATTTAGATAACGTAATATTATGCAACTTCTGTAATACGTAATTTAACTTCCAAAATTTACTGTATTCCTAATCTGATTGACCCTTTATTTGTAAAGATCCATGTATAACCAAAATCTTCGTAGAACGAAAGCGTAGCGTAACAAAATTTTCCAATTCAAAACTTATTACACCAAATTTACTTCAAAACGTAACACATGGGAAAATTATCGAATTATAAAGAGAATGGAAATTCATCAAATTTGTAATAGTAAAACGCATCACAAAAATTGAACAAGGAAATCGTACGTATGTACGTACCCAGAATCAAAATTTCATATCCAGAAAAACAAAATTGTACGTACAAAAAACAAAGCGTCGTACGTAGCAAAAAATACTAAAACGTAAATTCCAAAGATTACATAAGGTGTATTTTAACAAAAAAAAACTTACTTCTACAAACTATGGGTTTTTCTTAACCCTGGAGGACTTACTTTGTTGGATAACATCTGTTGTTTTCGGTTTTACTACTACTGTGCAACGTAATGATTTTGAAAAGCTATTGATTTTTATATGACTGCTTTACAAAGTTAGCTTCAAGAAAAGTAAGCTCTTGAAAACAAAAAGCTCTGGGCAACTGACGAAACTGCACGCAATTTATTTATAGCCACAATTTAGAGACAAGAACTAAAAATGTATGAGCAGCCCGATAGCTGCAGTCAAACCGCTAATTAAAACCATTATATTATTTAAACCATTCTATGCTAACATCCTTTGTCCCCAAGAAAAACAAAAATGAACTTATAATTTCCTCTTTTTACAATAGTGACTCTATTGATACACATCGACAAAAAATAAACCAAGAATTATCAATTGATGAAAAGAGGAGTTGACGTTGACAGACTAAAATCAGAACATTCTGTGATTCAAGATTGCAATCGTTGAATTATTTTCAAATACTCAATTTTCCCCAAAAAATTAATTTGTTTATAAAAATTGACCCATAGCAAAGTACCATACAAAATGTAACTTCTACAAGTTCGGAAAGATCTGTTTTTTTCTAGTTAGAAAAAATAGATTTACCCAACATAGATGTAACACATGCTAGATTCCAATATACAAGAAACACACAACTAAAACTTTGTTTTACTGGGTTAATACAACAAAAGACATTTGAGTTCACAACAAATGTACAGAAATCATTGTTGATACAATGAAAAAATGCAAAAAAATCTACTACGACTTTGAATTCAACATGTGGTCATGCTGTCGCATACAGGGCCAAAAACATTCATTCGTATTGAAGTGCAACCAAAAAAGCTTAAAAATGGCTGCAATTGCATGTTTATTGGGTTGCGTAGAATTCTTTACATACATAGAGAATAAAAAATGTTACCAATCAAAGATATTCAACCGAAATGTGCACGTTACACATGAAATAAAATAAAAATACAAAACAAACCAATACACCAAAAAACGAAGTTCTAAAAAAAGTTGTAAGTATTGATACTATGCAGAAATGTAACCAAAGCTCATGACGTTAGTAAATTGGCAATAGCTGACGTTAGAAACAAAAAAAGAACAAATTATAACAAACATGCTTTGTTATGTTATTATTAAAAAAAATGTTGCGCTGAAATTTATTTGTTTATAACAATCAGTTTATTAAATAAACAAATAAAAATATAACAAAAAACATTTTTTTCAGAATATGAAAAAGCAATGAAAATGTTTTAAAAAAATGGTTTCTTAATATTAATTTCCAGTTGCAAAAAAACTTGTTAATTAACTAATACGTTTGCAACCATTAAAAAAGTTGTTTAACCAACGATTTTTCTTAAATATCATGATTTTCATCAAGGATTAAATTCTTTAAAAAAAATTTAATTATCTTATAAGTATTTATTTAAACAATCACAGTGAAAAATAAAAAACATTGTTAAGTAGTTGTTGAACGTAAGAAAATGAAATAATCATGAAAAAAAATTTGTCTACTTTATATCAGATTTTTTGAATCTTAGACCGTTAATAAAAAATTAAAAAATTCAAAATTTTTTATTTTTCCAGCGGGGATCGTTTCTAAAGTCGTTGAAGATGAGATTCAAGAAATGGAGCAAACGTCAGGTAATTAGTTTAGAAATGACTAGGGTTTTTATGTTGATAAAAGTATAAATAATTAAAAAAACTAATTATTGTTTATTGAGGTGTTGAAATCGTACCTAATGTGTAAAAAATATTTTTTTGTGAAAGTGAGCGAATCGGGTGATTTTTTTAGGAGATGTCATACTATTTAAGACTATTTTTTTTTTATTTCTGATATCTTTAATAATGTCTCAGATATTTCCAAAAAACAAAATCCCCTTTTTTACTAAATTCAAATAACTTTTGTAATTCTAAAAAATATCAAAATACCCCAATATGTAAAAATTCGAATATTTGATCACTTCCAGTGCTGATATATAGTGCGCATAAATAAACGCTCGCCTAACCAATAACTAACAAATTAAGAGTTACTGTGGTGTATTTAAATTGTATTTTTAAAATGGATAAAAAATTAAAACCAATACGTGTAGAACTAGTAATCCAATAAAGAAATACGCAAAAACAATTTGACAGTAAAATTATACATATGACATAATTTTTAATAAAGGAGATAGCAGTTTTGCCAACCCCTCTTTTTAATAAGAACATAATTAATAAGTAGTAATTAGGTATAAGCGTTGACTGAAGAAATGTATAGTATAAGTGTGAATTCCAATTATTTTAGCCAAGCACCAAACCAAACATTTTTTCCAATTTTGAATACAAAAAAAAATATTATATTGAGGTACCTACTCAATAGAAGACAAAATAACTTTTAATAAATGTATTCTAAGACGATTTTATTCATTGGTTTCCTTATTCGTTCTGATCACCTATGCACTAGTGGTTGTGGTGTTACTTTTAAAGTTGAGCCCAGATCCCAGGTCTAAACTTTCCCTTTTTCAACGCTGTATTTAAATAAAAATATATTGTATTTTTCTTTCGATATGTTTTGGTTTTTAAGGCAACATCGCATTTAATTTACGTTTGAAAGTTTGAACTTTCGTTCCGCTCATCCATTTGTAGCTGGACGATAAAGTTTTATGATAAATACCTAATCTTGTACAAAATTGTTCGAATTCATGTGATTTAAAAATTGTTGCATTGTGACAAGAACATAGAGAATTTGTTATAATGTTAAAATTTTCCGCATCGCATCTATTGTACTAGCAGAAATTGGTAGTTTATAAAAAAAACTTTAATTTCAATCGATTTAGTTAGAGCATCAGTTACAATTAAAAACTGCAAAATCCTCGTAAATGCGTTGCCATGGTGTAGACGGTTTTTCCCATAGGCGTAGAGAAACTTTCAGTAGAGAATTTTGTACTGTAGCACAGACAAAACATAATCTTACTAATGCCTCAATTTCCTTGTCTATGTGTTTCCAATATACTGTTGATACAGCGAGTGCTTTCGTTTTGACTATTTCACAATGAGTCTGATGTAGTTTATTTAAGATATGCTGTTGCAGTGATGTAGTCGCTAGCCTCTCATAACAACACCTATATGTACAGAAAAAATCAGGACTAGAAGCTTTATATTTCAAGTATAAGTCAGATAATTTTGTATCTTTGTTAGTTTTTTTGCGAATGTCAATTGCTGTAATAGCTCTTAATTCTACAGAACTTAATAAATTGATAGTTTGGCCATGAACTACATAAGTATAATCTTTTAAGTCTGAGTCTGTAAGTTGAAGTGGTGCACGTGATAAGTAATTTTACGCCAACATCCACGTATTGTGACACGATGTATAATAAAAACATCTATAAGTAGTTAATTTATTCAACGCAGGGTAAGTGTTTTCTATTCTTTTTCGGATTAAAAGTAATTTCCATGTCGTTTCCTTAGCGCCAAGTGCTACCTCCTAAATCTGTTTTTCCTTGTCTGTACAAGTTTAACATCTACGATGGAAAAGTTCTAAAAAGAAGCATTGGACCTACGAACACTGCGATACAAGGACAGATGCAATTGACATTTCTATTCGGAAGCAATTGACGTTTAACTAATATCACCTTGGACGAAAGTGCATATGTAACAGCATACGATACGTTTCGGTCCTCTTACCTTTTATAAATGTTACTTTTTACCTGATGTAGAGTTTGTGAATCACCAGGTAGACACGATTATTTTCAGGTAGTTTGATTACAGGAAGCCAGTAAGAAAACGTTTTCTGAAAGTACACCTGGATTTTGGTAAGTCAATTTTTGATTTAACTATTCGCTGTCGCTACGGTGCTGCAATCGTGTCAAAACGTTTAAAATGATTTGATTCTTATTATTATTAGTCAATTAGTTTAAGTTAAATTGCTATCGCATGCTGATTATGTCAATTGTCAAGTATTATTGTTAATGTTATTTACTTACAAAGATTTTTGTATGTCCTGGCTTTTACACTTATGATTGAAGTCTATTGTGAGTTGCCGATACTTACGGTGTTTTAGTACCTACGTATACTTATACTCGAACTAATTTTACTTACTGTGATGCTATCAAATTATTTCTAATTGTTATTGATTCAAATTTTAATCTAAGTTATCCTTCTTACGTTAATTAAAGTACAACTGATTTGGTTTCTTCCTTCAATTCCTCCAGATTTACAAACCTTAAAATTTTATACAAGCTTCGGGCCTCCTGTGCTGATTTAGCAGGAACTATATCTGCAAAAAAATCTAGCGCGCATTAAAATAGACCTATCACTTGAACCTCCCCTCTCTCCGATAGGTATTGTTTCAATTCTACAGCGAGTTGGCCGTGCAGGGTTCGTAAATTACTAGAAGCATGTAACAGAATGTATAAGGTTGTAATTATTGGTTAACTGTAACTTTATAGTCTGCACAAATACAAATACCATTGTTGGGCTTAAGTACAATAACGAGCGGTGTTCTTCATTGACAATATTCTATTTTAAAAAAACCTTTCTGCTTCCAGCGAATCAAATTCTGTATTAACTTTAAGCAATAGAGCGTAAGGTACTGTTAGGAGAGAACGGTATATAGGAACTGCGTCAGGTTTTAATTTTAATGTTACTTTTGCATTAAGAATAAGCCCAATTTTATCTTTAAAAATATCAAAATAACCAACGCATTGCTAAAAAGTAATATAACTTTTCTTTGAATGATAAGAAATCTTCTTCATCTGGGTCATGTGAACACAGTAGGTGAATTTTGAATTTTGTTGTTGCGATGCATAATTTTATAGTAAAGTTTGTATTGCTTGTAATTGAGCTTAAACAGCAGACAACAGAAGTACTACCATTTCTGCGTTTGCAGACATTGTACATTAACCCAGATATGCCTATAGTCCCATATGTAGGTTCTTTTAAAATCAAAAATTATTAATTTTGAATTACTTGCTACCACCGCCATCTATAATTTGTGTTTAAAACAAGTGTCATGCATTAAAAAATACTAAATAATATGAAGTTACATTCGCCTAAATGTGACATGATTAGTTAAAAATATTATTACATTTGATATAACAGTAAATTTGTTAAAAGTCATTTATTTTAGAGGTTCAGTGCTAACGGAGGCGTTAGCAAAGATAGAAGACGATAACTTTCTACATCCTGGAGCCGAGATAACTTTACCTAATGAGTGTGTAGAGATTTTTAAGTTAATAATACTGAAAAATTGCCTGCTGATAAGAGCACAGAATTTCAAAAATTTACTCCAAGCAATTATTTAAAATATTTTTTGATTGACTTTATTGAACTAATACTAGCACGAATAGATATGATTCCCAAAAAATAAATTAAACGATATTTTGACCCGTGAATTGAAATGCTCTTCAAGAGCACTCATAAGTGGATACGTTGAGCTGCCAATGCGGCAAATGTTCTGGGAAAGAGAAAAAAAGATAGGCAGAATGATTTGGTCGCCAACGCAATATCAAGAGATTCGAATATATTATGAGTAAACTTTGACGTAATAGACAACAATAATGTCATTAGTTTGCAAAATTGAGACCATTTTTCACTCATCTCAATAAAAAAATTTAAAACTTTGCACTATTACAAGAACACCACAGCGTCGACAAAACGGTTCTTCTTTATTACGGGCGCCATAGATGCAAGCAGTACATTCATGGTAAGCCTATCCGTTATGAGTACAAGTTCTAGATGTGATGTACTCGTTTAGGTTAAATATCAACATCTTGGCGTAAGTCCTTACCTGCTGATGCTCTCAAATCAAAATGGCCATATTATTTCATTTATATTTTGATATTTTTTTAAATTTAATGCCCCTTTTCAGTACTTTGTTTGAGAAAAACTTACGAGGAACGAGAACGATTAGGGTTCCAAATAATCCATTTTCTTCTAAAGATATGAGAAAAAAACCTCGTGGACGTTATGACAAACAACAACAAAATGTGCAGCTCACCCAAAGTAGCAGCAACACAATAAAACGATAACAGCATAGTAACAATGTGCTCAAATGCAACAGGGGTGCAACCTATTCACAGCGTTAAAAAATTTCTCAGCGAGAGACATCCGTTGATCAACCCCATATGGTTCGATTATATAATACCAATATGGGCAGCATTGACTGTTGCGATGAAAATGTTAGTCTTTACAGAACATGATAAAAAGAAGAAAATGGTACTTTCCGTTGATATCACAATGCGTAGATATGGCTGTACACAAAGCCACGATACACCACCTAACCTTTAGACGACATATAGGTATAAGTTTGTTGGAACAAGATAAAAAAAAAGAAACAAGAATTTTCTAGAGGACGACTTATTCAAAGGGAAAATTCGAAAATTCGATATAACAGGGTCGATCACTAAGTTATTCCCTATAGGATAAAAAAATTAAATTTCGGTACTGTCATAACAAAACTATCATTAGATGTCAAAAATGTAACATCGGCATTTATATAAAATGTTTTGTAGCATATCATACGTTGTAATAACTAGTTATGAAGATGAAGACACAACACCATAAAAACACAACACATACAGAGCGCCGAAGCAAACATTAACACCGGTAAATATGTGATTTCAATTTAAAAATTTCTGGTGGCAAAACAATCGTCCAATCACAATTATGGAATCATAACGTCAATCATGATTCAATTTGAATAGTAACAATTAGTTTGAAGTAAAAAAAAATAACTTAGAGATATGGATTACTTTGACTATATTAATTAGTTTGAAGCATATTACTTAGTTATAACTTTTTGTTTTTTAGAGAAACATGGAAAGTAAATCAAGAAAAACCGTACATGCCGAAGCTCGAAACATGATTAGATTTGCCTCCTAACAGTATTGTTGTTATGGACAACGCACCATATCATAGCGTACAAATAAACAAACCACCAAATCAAGGTACAAAAAGTGGACATTAGTGAATGGTTAGAATGTAATGGTATATCAACTATTAATGACATAAGAATAGCTGAATTACTATTATAGTGAAACAATGTAATATCACCGAAACTTAGTTGATGAATTACTAAAGAAACATGGACATACTGTGTTACGTTTGCCACCTGATCATTGTGACCTGAATCCTATTGAATTAATTTGGAGTTTGGTGAATCATAAAGTGGCAATGAACAATGTCACTCAAAGTAACGCAGAAATAGAAAATTTTGTAAGAAATGCGTTCTCTGAAGTTACTCAATCTGATTAGAATAAACATTGTCAACATGCTAACCATTTAGCTGACGAAATGTGGAATTGTGATGGCCCGTTGGATGAAACAGTGAAAAGCGTGTCTTTAAAGTAAACACTGGTTCATCAGATGAAGACAGTAGTGATGAAAAAGATCACAGTAGTTAACCTTTATTTAATTAGTTTTCAATTTTTGAATAGATAAATATTTTTGAGTTGGTCAAAGATAAAAAATCGCTTAAAGTCTTGCAGTAGAATAGTTAAACTGTAACGGTTAATTGATTTTAACATAACATTTATCTTGTTATTTATTATAATCCAATGCATAATTTCTGTATAATACTGTTAATATTTTTAATATGTAATATTGGTGAGTATAACGTAGGCAACTGCCAAAGTTTTGTGCCGGGATAATTATAGCCTAAGAATTTAAGGTTTTTCTAATAACATTTATGTTCTGTTTTAATGTAATACATAATTGTCTTATAATTATTGGTAAAATCTCGTAATTTTTTTTAAGTATAAATAAATATGAAAACAAATAAAAGTACTTACTTACGAAAACTTCATTCTTAAATATGTTTTAAATATGTTGTTACTAATTTTAAAAAAACTGGGAATATTTAAATCGATAAATTTCTATTTATGTCTTCAGATTCTTTAGGCAGTCGACAGCAGAATGGTTAATGCTTTGTTACTACAAATTGTAGGTTTTGGTTGTTATATTATCAATCAGATTAATAACTTAGTACAATGTCTGCAAATTTCAGTAATCAATCTAAAAACGTGATTTTATTCTTATAGATGTGTGAAATAATAGATAAGTAACATAAGTTGTTATATCTGAAATTACTGAGCAGTAGTATTTACATAGAAACTTCTTATAATGCATATTACGTAACTCAAAGTATTTAAAATTGCCGCCAAAATACTATTTACCTGGTATGTACTGGCAAAATTAAAGCGCCCTCAATCACGCCGCTTCGTGTCACTTGTTTGTTGTCAGCTGTAGATAACTTCCAAAAACTGTAATTATCACTTTAAAATTTACTTTTATTCTCTTCGCCATTTCTGTGGTATATTTGAATTGTATTTTTAAAATTGGATAAAGAATTAATACCAATACGTGTAGAAATTCTAATCCGATGTAAAATAAAACGTAAAAATAATTTAACAGTAAAATTATAGATATGACATTGTAATTTTAATAAAGGATAGAAGCACTTTTGCCAACATTATAGTTACACAGAGAACCATTAAGAAGGATGGATGATTGATATGTATAGTTAAGAAATAAAAAGAAGAAAACCTAGATACGGGAATGAACAAAGATGGTGGCGAGTCAACGATAACAGACAACAGAAGAAATGCAAAAATCATACGGTGGAGCCCATGGGCAGACAAAAAAACAAAACAAATACCAAACGAACGCTGGTATGATGACATACGAAATGGTCACAGAGCTATAAGATTAACTAAAGACAAAAAAAACATGGTTATGTTTATTGCTTATTGTGCCCTTCTGCGAAAGGGATTAGAGTCAAAGTACCTGCGGATAGTTACCGAGGATAAGGAAGTGATTACAGTGCAGTTGCTGTTCTGCAATCACGTTTTATGCAGCTCATTTTACAACAGTTTTGTAAAAATACATTTATATTGATTATTAAACAGCAAAAAATATATACAGTCCACTTATTTCGAATAAAACACTGAGCGCAAACAAGTTACAAAAAAAATTAAGAAAAAAAAGAATATTTATCGGATTGTAGTGCTATATCACAAAAATAGAATTTACTTGACTTGAGAATTTAAAAACAAAATATTTGGAGTTTGGTTAATAATTAGTATAAAACTAATAATCCGTGATGTGACAGGAATTTGAAATTAAGCAAAGTATAAACTAAGCCGACGTTTAAATAGCATTAGTGTAAACAGGCCCTTAAAAAGGTTGAAACAAAACCATAAAAATCCAAAACTAAACCAGTTAAAAATAAGATATCGATAGTTAAAATCAAATTAATCAATAAAGACTTTAAGTAATTTGTTACTGATGTATTATCTACAGTAGCTTCCTTTCACATCAATCAATGCTTGAAACGTAAAATGAAGAATAATTGTTTATTGGAAAACCGTTCAGAAGCAATAAATAATAAACAGTTAAGCACTGCTAGTTTGTACACCTACAGTTGAATTTCTACTATAATTGATGATGACAAGCTACAATATCATTATATGAATGCCGCTACTGTATGTGCGTTGCTGCATTGCAAATACTCCTTCTGTTCACAAATTGAATTAGGCAAATCTCTGATGCACGTTGATTGCCATTGTTTCGTTTTCATTTGCGTATTGTTCTATGTTCAGTTTATTTGATGCAAATCCGAGATTCTCGGAGCTTTGTTTATATTATTTATGTAAATGAAGCGAACAGCAAGTTAAAATAGTAACCGTACCGAAATTTATTTACAACTCCAATTAATCATTTTTTCTCACAACAACAATTTTCCATTTGTGCAGTTTCAGTAGAAAAAATTAATGAACGGACGCTTAAATTAATAACGCACTTCTTAATGGATTATTTCTACATTTTTTATGCGAAACGGGAGCTTGACACTTTGCTGATAACGTAAATCAATACGGCTTGAAGCAATAAAATTCGTTAGAAATTAATCGTGCCATTTTTTAAGTGTTAAAGAAAAAGTGCAAACCAACAATAAAAAATACACTCGTAAATTACGAATATCGCCACAATGCGATATTGTAAATCATGTTAATGCGATTAATATTAATGTGACGCTTATGTTAATATTTTTTTAGGTGTCGTATAGAAAACGAAGCCGTAAGCGTAGGATGTGCTTTTTCTGTCAATTACTAATGTGCTTATTTAAGGTTATTTATCGTTTGTCCAGTTGCGCCAATTTTAAGTGCAATAATAATCTGAATTCGCAAATTTTTAAATCTTAATTTCAATATTGTTTTGATATGTCCTACAATACTATTATTAATACTTAATGTCTTTCTAATAAACTTTAGGCATCATTGTACAACATTGTAAAAATTTCGATTATTAAATATTAAACATGCGTTCGAATATAAATAATATAATTAGATATTTATAAGTTATAATTAGGAATGGGTTGTAAAAAATAACAGACCATGTTCAATTACAGTAAAAGATCATTTAAAAAAACACACTCGAATAAAATTTATTGTGTTAAGCAAAATATAACTACAAGCAAAAATATTTAAGAATTCTTTTACGCGTGTACAAGAAAAAATATATTTTAAAAACAACTATTTTTGGTCTTTTGATTAATTGCAGTCATAAAAATACACCTTAGGGTATAGTTATAGCTTTTAGTTAAAAAAATTGTTTTAAAAATGAAGTTAAATTTCAAACTTTATCATTTCTATTCTGTTCGGAAATTGCTGAACGTTGCAAGTTGCCCAAGCAACACATTGGTATAAAAAACATTCAAATGCCCGGCTGATAAACGTTTACTTCACGTTTAAAAACAACAATACAACCGTCTAATAGTTCATTCTGGTCGCATTTGCGGAATTGCGTTGACATTCGCACCAAATTTCTTTTATGTTGTGGTTTTAGCCCACAGTTTTGTTCAAAACTATTTTGAATTACGCGGGTTTAAAATCAACTTACAACGTTCTCTTCTTTTATAGCTATTTACAGTGTTATCTTTAATACATAGTTATATAACTAATACTATGAGATTTTCTGCCATTTTGTAAATTGCTCATTAAGCTATTTATACAAATGGCACCTGTTTTGGTATAGTAGAGACTAAAAAGCTTACGACTTATGTAAACTCTGCCTACATTGTATACCAGTTACATAGTGTACAACTGTCAAATCACAGTCAAAAAATCTTTTGTAACTTATATGAACCTTTTTTACAGCTTGTAACTTTTGTTATAAAACCTCCAAAATCACTTTTATGAAAAATTTAAACAAGCGAAATAAAAATCCACGCAACAAATTATGTTACCAACATTTTGAGTAAAGTGATTAAAAAATTTTGGTTTCATAAATTTTATAAAGAACGTTCTAAACATGAAATGATAAAAAAATGCACCAAAAAAACTGTACTGAAAACTTTCAATACACAAAATGACCTTGTATTACACATCATTTTTAGAGATCTTTTCCATCAGCAAATTATTTAAAAAAAAATTGCAGCAATAAAAATTGATCTGCTATTAAAAACTGTTAGTTTATATAAGAATGTCCCAAACAAACTTTTCTAAAACACAACTAAATGTTTTTATAATTTTCACTTTAAGAACAGACTACATCCTCGTCGGTCTAAACACATTATGATAAGTTTAAGTCTTTGATGTACCCACACAAAATGAAAATAAAAAAAAAACTGCTATTTAAACCTTGTTTCTAATACGTAACAACTGAATTCGAGAAAGGTGTTTGAATCCTTCAAATGTAGGAGATGGCGAAAGAAAACACAACTTACAGTGTTTTTTGCAGGCGACGTTTCGTGAACCTGTGTGTCCACTTCATCGAGCCTTTATGTTTAATAAATGAAAAAAAACAAAATTAACAAAACGTAAATACAACTCAGGTGAACAAACAAATTTTTTAAACGAATAACTAGTTGTAAAAAACTAAAACAAAACAAAACAAATTGTTTACAGAAACTAACAACATTCACAAAAACCAAGTCAAATGTATAAAATAGACAAGTTACTTACAAAAAACTAAACAAGTAGTGATGGTCCGCCAACACAGTCGTAAAAGCTTAACATTGAAAACAAAACAGGAAAAAACATAAAATATATATATAATATAGTATAGAACGAGCTCACTAACATCACACAAGATCAAGGAACAATAATTATAAGGTAAAAATGTTGGCCATGCAAGATAAGTGAAAAAATTTTTCGAGGTCATGACATTTTTGTGATTAAATTATTGTAAACAGTACTGAGGTTATTAGTGTCTGTGTTAAAATTCACATTGTTGTTATGTTTGGTGATGAAAATCATCTCAGCAATTAGTCTTTTATTAAATTTAGGTTCCACATCTAAGATCGTAGGATTACTAAAGTCAAAATTATGGCCCGTATTGATATGATGTAAAGCCAAAGCCGATTCTGCTTTTTTGTTTTTACAATCATATTGATGATTTTTAATGCGATTGATGGTTTTTTGTTTAGTTTGACCTATATAACATTTGTTGCATCCTGTGCATTCAATTTTGTATATGACATTGTGTTTGTCGTTAAATTTTGTTTTATCTTTTATTCTGGTGTAAATGGTGTTGTATATCGTATTGTTATTATAGGTCGCTATTTTTAAGTTGGTGTTTTTTAAAGTTGGAATGAGTCTTTCAGTTAATCCAGGAACGTTTATGATTTTAGTGTATTCGTAATTAGATGTAGTGTTAGTTTGGGTCGATGGTGATGGTATGATATTTGTGTTGTTTGTATGAAATAAAATTTTGTTAATTCGGTTATTAGGGTAATTATTATTTTTTAGAATGTTTTTTAAAAGTTCACAAGGATTTATTGACACTTAAATCTGATAAAGGCAACGCTACGGTTATTATACAAAGAGACGAATATGAAGGAAAAATTTACAAGTTACTCAACGATCACAACACATACAGAAAAACGAACTTATATCCGACAACTAAATTTCAAAACAAAAATAATAACATAGCTGAAAATTTACTTTACAAAGGACGTATTGATCTAATTACTTACAGAAAAATAGTCACATATACCAGTACACCACCTAAATTTTATGGATTAATTAAAACACATAAAGACGACAACCCTATTAGACCTATTGTTTCGTGCATAGGTGCAGCGAATTACCACCTTAAAAGTCTAAAAGTCATACGTTACTTGAATACTTAGAGTTTACTGACATTATTAAATTCCTTTTTGACTCCAGCTATTTCTCGTTTAAAGACAATATTTATATACAAAAATTTGGCACTGCAATGGGCAATCCAGCATCTCCCGCTTTAGCTAACTTAGTCATGCATGACTTATTGGAGTTTGTACTTGATAAACTCACTTTCCAACCCACATTTTTGTTTTGTTATGTCGACGATGTCATCGCTTGTATACCGCAGAACGAGATTCTAAACACTTTAAACATCTTTAACAGTTTTGATCCACATCTAAGTTTTACATACGAGGTCGAGAGTCATGGGTCCTTACCGTTCTTAGATATTAGGTTAATTAAACATAACAACTATTTGTTAACAGATTGGTACACTAAACCTATAGCATCTAACCGTACCATAAACTATCTATCAAAACATGCACACCATCAAAAACTTAACATTATCAAATCTATGAAAAACAAAATCATTAGTTTAAGTAGTCCACAATTTCATTTCAAAAACCTTAACATCTTAAAAAACATTCTAAAAAATAATAATTACCCTAATAACCTAATATTATTTCATACAAACAACACAAATATCATACCATCACCATCGACCCAAACTAACACTACATCTAATTACGAATACACTAAAATCATAAACGTTCCTGGATTAACTAAAAGACTCATTTCAATTTTAAAAAGACATCAACTTAAAAATAGCGACCTATAATAACAATACGATATACAACACCATTCACACCAGAATAAAAGATAAAACAAAATTTAACGACAAACACAATGTCATATACAAAATTGAATGCACAGGATGCAACAAATGTTATATAGGTCAAACTAAACAAAAAACCATCAATCGCATTAAAAATCAGAATCGGCTTTGGCTTTACATCACATCAATACGGGCCATAATTTTGCCTTTAGTAATCCTACGATCTTAGATGTGGAACCTAAATTTAATAAAAGACTAATTGCTGAGATGATTTTCATCACCAAACATAACAACAATGTGAATTTTAACACAGACACTAATAACCTCAGTACTGTTTACAATAATTTTGTAACGTCCCGTTTGAATTCATTACAATTAAAATTCAATTTTACAATCGCAATATTGCACTTAAATTTATTAAGTTTGGCAACGTCGCGTTGTTTCAATCTACCTGAGTTGTAGCACGTTGTAGCTAAAACTTCATCTTTGTTCACTTCCGTTTGAACGATCTCGCGTAGTTCACGTGTGTGATGCGCGGAAGACAAATTTTCTTGATTATGGCGTAAAAACGCATGTATTTTAATTTTGATTCATTCCATCTAATTATTGGTGAGTTTACCTTTATTTTGATATAATTTTTCTATTGAATTCAACATTTTTAGTGATTTCAAAGAATTGCGCAATACGTTAGACAAAGGAATGTATTTTGAGACCGTTACATTGAAGGTGTGACGTAAGTACATGATGTCATTTAAAAAACTATTCTAATTAATTGTATTTAGGGTCTTTTTTTCTTTTCTTTTGGATCTTTTTATTTTCTGGTATTTCGTTTATTGGATTTTTATTCTGGATCCTTTCTTTTGGTTTTGTCGTTTAATTACTGGATGAGTTATTGAAGTTTATTATTCATTGGTTTATTCCTGTTGAAGAATTTTATCATGTTAACCAAGATGTGCTAAAAATAGAAGATATCCGATAACGTTATATTAAACATGGTGAGTCAACTAAAATTAAGATACTGCAGTTTATCTTCAAATAACTAAATTGTGTTGTTTAAAACCTTTCGGGAAACCTACTCGATAACAAATTTACCGTTTACTATTTTTTGCATTTAATATTAATTACTTATTAGGTGTAAGATTTTACGCTTTTTATTCATCACGTTATGTGGTTGGCGTCCAAATATTTTATTTTAAATACTGTTTTATTCTAAATATGTTTAATTCAATTATTGTTCATTGTTCTTTAATGTAAATAGTTAGTTAAGTATAGTTAATAAATTTAAGGAGTTCACGTCTTTGTAGTTATTATCATTCAACCCATCACCTTGAGAGTCTGTGCTTACGATTGCTTGCCGTGGTAAAATTATTTTGCATTTATTAAATGTATTTTTACTTTTATTATACGTTCTTTATTCCGTATGTATTTTTTATTACAATATAATCACAAAAATGTCATGACCTCGAAAAATTTTTTCACTTATCTTGCATGGCCAACATTTTTACTTTATAATTATTGTTACTTGATCTTGTGTGATGTTAGTGAGCTCGTTCTATACTATATTATATATATATTTTATGTTTTTTCCTGTTTTGTTTTCAATGTTAAACTTTTACGACTGTGTTGGCGGACCACCACTACTTGTTTAGTTTTTTGTAAGTAACTTGTCTATTTTATACATTTGACTTGGTTTTTGTAAATGTTGTTAGTTTCTGTAAACGATTTGTTTTGTTTTAGTTTTTTAGGACTAGTTATTCGTTTAAAAAGTTTGTTTGTTCACCTGAGTTGTATTTACGTTTTGTTAATTTTGTTTTTTTTCATTTATTAAACATAGAGGCCTGATGAAGTGAACACACAGGTTCACGAAACGTCGGCTGCAAAAAACACTGTAGGTTGTGTTTTCTTTCGTCATCTCCTACATTTGAAGGATTCAAATACCTTTCTCGAATACATCAATTAGGAGGTTAAATAATTTCATCGTAACAAATGAACTTCTACAATTGTCTATTTTTCAATTCTCGGTAAAGGGTAGCTGTCCTTTTTGCTCACGTCGTTAAGCTGTCTGTAGTCTACGCAAAACCTTGTTGATCCATATTTCTTCTTTACGAATACCACTAGGGACGCCCATGGGCTATTTGAAGGTTCAATCACGCCTTTTCTTTCCATATACGTATTTATTTGTTCGGTTTCTTCTCTTTTCGCCAAAGGAATTCAGCGTGGATGTTGTCATATCGGCCGAGCGTCTCCGGTATTAATTTTATGTTTCACCACAATAGTTCTTCCTTTGGAACCACTCTCCAGCGCTAACACATCTTGATTGTTGGATCAGTATTTTAACTTCAGCCAGCTGGTCTTGGCCGAGCTTTTGACATTTGGAGGTAAAAATGTCCAATAGATGTTGTGGGCACTTCTTCGGCGACATATTTTCGTTAGACTTCACGCATCACACAATTTGAGATACTGGCGTGCATTGATCTACCACGGTCTTCCTACTGGCATCGTGTTTTTTACTCTTACTAAAGTTCTGCCAACGAGTAGTCCATTTTCAACTAAGTGACCTTCATTGGTTCAATCGCGCAAATGTAGCGCTCTTGAAGATTTCTATCCAAGCGTGCCATCACCACACTTTCAGTCCTCGCAGGCAGAGTCACGTCTTCACTCAATATAACTCGCATGGCAGCCTTCTCTGACGAATAAAAAGGAATTTCTTCATTGTCGACCTTCAGGACATCGTGCTTCATATACAAATAGAACCCATACTTCTTTATAGCTTCCATTCCCAGAATAACTTCTTCCGTGATGTCGGCTACCACTACTCGATGGTCGAGTACTTCATTTACCAAACCAATGTTTACTTTGACTTGTTCGTGTGTAGGTATTTCTTCGTCCGTCGCCGTTCGAAGTCGTACTGTTACTGGTGATGTCTTCTCGTTTTCTAATAACATGTCAGGACGAATGATAGTCTTCGTCGCTCCCGCATCAACCAGTAACTGAACACTTTGTCCATTAATCTTGCCATCGAGTTAATACTATGCAATTGCTCCATAGGCGATGCCATTTGAATGGTAATCTCCGGGGTTTGGCTCGTTGAGGTCGACTTTTGCCCCATTCGGTCGACCTATTTTAGTTTTCCGGGCGTTTTTTTGTCTTTTTTTGAACTTAGTACAGCGTCGTCGTACGTGGTCCACTTCCCAGCAGTTTCAGCACGTCACTTGTCTTCCTCGAGCTACTTATTCCCGAAATAACTAGAAGTTATATTTAATACAAGTAAATATTAAGCCACATAGTGCTTACAAATCACAAACCGAACCATCTCAAAACCAGAAAACATTTTTTTATGTAACTTCCGCTAAAACTAAAGATTTAACGCTTTAGAATATTTTCAAATTTTCATATAGCAAAACTTAATTTCAAAATTCAGTTTGATTTTGTTAAAAACGTTGAAAATTTATGATTGGAAAAAATAATAGAAATTGGTAATTATTCCTTTAGATTAGTTATTATTTACAGAAAAGTAATACTGTTGCAATTTTTTTTTCTTTTGGTGGAAGTTATTTTATGGGATAAATGTTTCTCTGTGATAATGAATATCTATTTACGTGACTTCTAAAAACTCTAATTTACCCTTGCTGATTAATTACTTTCATAAAAATCCTGTAAATGTTGCCTAAACGAGAAGATTTTTCTTTATTCAGTTTACATGTTACAGTCAATTAAGTAGGCACAATATAAGAAGACTGTGGATTGTTTTATTGTGAAGAATAAATACCGTTTGTTTGTAAAACTTAAATCATCGGTGTCATCGATAATTTCAATAACTGTCAAAAATAATCAATAATAATCAAGACATAATATTATTTCAACTAACAAACAATAAGCTATTTATTGATTGACGATTAAGTTATTTATTCGCGAGTTCAGTGATTGAAAAGCTTTGAAATTAATCAGAATTTACTGCTAGCTATCAAATCTTTCGATTATACAAACATCTTTAGGCATTTGTTTGTGCTAATTTTAATTATTATTATTAAACAACAAAAGTAAAAGAAGTAATGTAACCAACATCTAAAGTGTTACATCAACATTAAGTAAAAGCAAGAAAAAAAGATAATCTTATATTTGCGTACCATAATTTTAAGAGTGTCAAGTTTGTTTTATACAATTACGGAGTTTATTTGATTTTGTTATTATGTATTTTATTGTTTTTATTATGCATACAAGGCCGTGCATTATTTTTTTTCCTTTAAAACGGTAATTTAGTTTTGTTTATTGTTTTTGAAGTGAAACTTCTTTATCGGCGTTGGAAAAAAATTTACCGTCACATTTTTCGCTTACGCGTCACATGGTTACGCGTCACATTTTTTATTTTTGGTTACGCGTCACATTTTTTCTGAATCGCAATAGCGACGTGATAAATAATATATCAATAATAAAGTGATCAACAAAATCAAAGGCTTCATTTTAATTCTAATTCCAGTGGATTTTTAACAAAAGTAAGTAATTATATCTATTTTTCTAATACTTGGGTGGAATTAATTGACATAGAGTATAAATTCTGAAATATGTTATTAATTTAAATTTAAAATATTTAAGGTTAACCTCAGTTTCTGATTGAACGATGACATTTTAAATTTAATATATTTAAGGTTAACATCAGTTTCTGATTGAACGATGACATTTTAAATTTAATATATTTAAGGTTAACCTCAGTTTCTGTTTGTACGATGACAATGATAGTAATAATTCTATTTCAATTAATGAAATGCTGTAATAATCTTAGTAGCAAAAAGTTAAAGTGAAATAATTGTATTATTTGTATTCATGTCTATTATAATAAAATCCTTTTGTTTAAAATTTATCTAATTTTAAATTTAAAATATTTAAGGTTAACCTCAGTTTCTGATTGAACGATGACATTTAAAATTTAATATATTTAAGGTTAACATCAGATTCTGATTGAACGATGACATTTTAAATTTAATATATTTAAGGTTAACCGCAGTTTCTGTTTGAACGATGACAATGATAGTAATAATTCTATTTCAATTAATGAAATGCTGTAATAATCTTAGTAGCAAAAAGTTAAAGTGAAATAATTGTATTATTTGTATTCATGTCTATTATAATAAAATCCTTTTGTTTAAAATTTATCTAATTTTAAATTTAAAATATTTAAGGTTAACCTCAGTTTCTTATTGTAACTATCGGTCAATGTATATGATTTCATTAAAATAGTATTTATTAATTAATAAGACTGCTAATTTAATGAACATCAATTAATTGATATACATGCAACTTTTCAGAAATTGGTTAAATAAAGTTAAATTAGATAAAGTTTAAACAAAAGGATTTTATTATCATAGACATGAATACAAATAATACAATTATTTCACTTTAACTTTTTGCTACTAAGATTATTACAGCATTTCATTAATTGTAATAGAATTATTAATATCATTGTCATCGTTATTATATATTTTTGTAATTAATGGCTTATGGTAACTGAAATATGAAATTGAATCTACAAAAATTAGTTAATTGATTTACAAAAATTTGTATTCATGTCTATGATAATAAAATCCTTTTGTTTAAAAATTTATCTAATTTAACTTTATTTAACCAATTTCTGAAAAGTTGCATGTAGATCATTTTGCAAAAAATAAGGCCATAAAGAAGTTTCACTTCTTACATGTGTACACTAGTACACGCCCTAATTTTTTTTTAATTTTATTTTATTATTTTCATTTTGTTTCAGTATAATCTTGTTATTCTTATTCAGTTCTGTTTTAATTTTAGTTGCGTCAAATTGATTTCACGTTTTAATGTAATTTTCTGTTTTATTGCTTGTCTAATTTCATTTCAATTATGTAATAAATGTTAGCTTTTTAAATGTAACAAAGCTTTTATTCAGTCGGCCTTCGCGTATGTGAATTTTAGATTATTACAGATTTTTCGTGTGATACACTCTTAAGGCAAGTCCCATTTGAAGCGGACTCGTGGTTGGCAAGGGTCTCTAGTCCATTGAGCGTTACTCCTTCCTGGCGCCCTTTGATTTTTGATTTTTCATTGTGTTTTCTATTCAGTTTTTCAAACAATCGCGGAATTTATGAATATAATCCACCCCGTCTTCACTGAGCACCGGAATAACTTCGTTTATGTTACTTTATTTCAGGCAAGTGTCATTGTTCCAACTTGCACGTAACATGTTATGCAACTAAAAAATATTGCATAATTTTAAGAACTAGCTTAAAAAAACCGAAATTAAATGTCAACATGCTCTCCGACCCTTTCAATACACAGTATGGTTCGTTCATAGATTTCTCTTAAAACATGCCTCAAGATAATAGGCGATACTTCAGTGGCACATTATCTAATTGTATTTTCAAGATGTTTAATATTCCTGTAAGGTCTGCGTTTGTAGACCTCACTTTTGAGGTATCCCCATCAAGAAAAAATCGCATAGTGTTAAATCCGGAGAGCACGGAAGCCAAAGAATTTCCGAAAATCTTCCGATCCATTTCTAGATAAAAAATATTGCTGAAAATACATATTTGTGCAAAGATCTAATGGAATGTTCTCTATTACATTAAAAAAGTAATTCTGGAGGAAATGCAGGTACCTCTCAAAATTAAGATTTTTTCGGAAGAAAAATAGTCCAATGATTTGATTATTAAAAACTCCACACCAGACATTCGTTTTGAATGGGTATTGGTCGCGTGTTTCTATGACTAAATGAGGATTTTCGTCAGCCTACCACCGACAATTTTGAGAACTATCAGTTCCATTTAATGAAAATGTAAATTGATCGCAGCAAAGCACATGTTTAATGATCTGTCCTCTTCTATTTGTGCTTGAATCCAAAAGGTAAAATAAAGCCATGCATCTAAATCTCCGTTTTGCAACGTGTGGATAATTTTTGGTTTGTAAGGTCTGAATTTATTTGTTTTCAAAATTCTTCTGGCCGTTGTGCTGGATACTGGGTTCAGTTGGGCGATTTCTGGAGGAGGAGTTCGAAAAGTTTCGACAACAGTTTGCATTACCTGAAGCTGATGTTCAACATTAACCCAAGGATTATGAAGAACTTTAAACTTATCAACATTACCCAAACTTTTAAATTTCTTTAAAATACCAGTAATGGTTGAGTCGCAAATTTGTCTGTCAGGATGTCGCTCGTTAAAAATTGTTGCCGCTTTCCCGATTTTGTCTTCTTTAGTTAAATACATAATTATTCGTTTTGAGTAATTTTTAATCGAATAAATTTAAAAATGACTAAGAAGCAGAAAATAACAATCTTTAAAGCAACTGTCAATTATAAAAATAATTACGTTACTATTCTTGACAGTCAATGATCTATTGACAGCGTCACTTGTCTATAAATCATTGACTTGCGCTGTCATTAAATCCAATGACAACTTTTCTACCCTCCGTACTAATTTATAGTTTTCTATATTATCCTATGTGGTATTTTTACCACAAGATGGCATTCTAAAAACATTTTAAATATGTTGGTAATGTCTACACGACATAAAAGAGTACGGTTGTCTGTCTGTATAGTTGTGGAAACACATCGGTTCTGATGTTGTTTTTCACAATTGTACTGACATTGTTCCTAACCTATTTTATAGTTGGGATTTTGACAGCGTCACTTGTCAATAGATCATTGACTTTCGCTGTCATTAAATCCAATTACAATTTTTCTACCCTCCGTACTGATTTATAGTTTTCTATATTATCCTATGTGGTATTTTACCACAAGATGGCATTCTAAAAACATTTTAAAAAGTTTTTTTTTTAATCAAAATTTAAAAAAATCCATTTGGTGCGGAATTTTTAGCGGGCACTGTATAATGTTTTATTGCATTAAGAAATGAAAAACTTCAAAGTTTTTTTACAACTAAAATCACATTATCACAAATTTAAAAAAAATTAGAGAATATATTATTTTTGCTTTATGATAATTGTTTTTGAAACGTAAACAATATCCCACCGCTATTTCTAATTAGCTGTTGGAAAAAAATTGAAGAAATGTCTAAGAAACTTTGACAAAAATATTTCCACAGTATTTGTTATAAACGTTTTTAGTTACAGTTTATTAAAAATGTTAACACATTTTTCATTTCTATCGTGCAAGATGGTAGAAATAAGGTACGTGCAAAAAACTTCTTAATTGGGCAATGTGTTCAATAAATATTATTTGGATGTTTGCGTTCAAAATTATTTAAAATATTTGCAGTACTACTTAGAAATCTAAACCTGGTCAACATAATTCAATTTCTTAATTTTTTTAAAAATCAAATTCGACGCAGAGTACTATATTTAGATTTGGTATTTATTTAATAAGAAATACAAAATGATAAGAATTTGGCTCTTATATGTATATGAGCTCGTGCAAAAATTGCAAGTACCTTTCTTAAGCTTGAATTACATTATACTTTTTTCATACTAGAAACTTGAACAAGTTTGTAAACTAGAAAGTTTAGTTTCTAGTTTCGTGATTTACATTGTCCAAGTTTCCAAACTAGAAGCTTTTTTCAAAACTAGAACCTGTCCTATTTTTCGTTCAAGTTTTCATACTAGACTTGCGCAGTTAGGTTTTGTAGCAATGTTGCCAACTCAATATTTATTTTGATATCAGCTGTTAATCTTTTTTTGTGCTTTTGCTCTTTGATTTATACTTTGTTTAAAATTATGACATCCTAATCGTTTCTTTTTAATATTTAATGATAGGTATAACTTCCATAATTTATAAAATTAAATGAGTTTAACAGTTTTCTTTTGTCATTTTGTAAGGTTATTAAAAATGACAAATACGAAAATAGTTGGTATTTCAAGTGTGAAGTGATGTACATAGTATTGTAGCAAACTTCAAAGAACACCCGTTTGTACAATTCAACTTCTAGTTTCTAAACTTGAAAACAAACTTGTCTTCAAGTTTCTAGTATGAAAAAAGTATAATGTAACTCAAGCTTTAAAGAGCGTGTGACACTACCAAAATAGTAAAACAAAAAACAATCTTTTATCTAAAAAACCATTAAAACTGATTAAAACGTCCACGCAAAAACTAGTTTATTTCTATCACATCTCTATACTCTATTTTTTTATTAACAAACACGGGAATAAATATGCTGTTTACGCTATATAAAAGATGAATTAAAACTATTAATACTGGTCTTCATAATTAAAAAATATAGGATAGTTAATAATAGAAAGCACCGCAAGCAATTTTGAAAAGAAACTCGACACTAATGCCGGTTTGCACCGTTCTGTATTAAGTATTACTTATTTTAAGAATTGCTTATGTTTAAGTCTTACATAAGTCATAAGGCATTTGCTCTGTATGTCTTTAAGCGCTGCTTAATATAAGCGTGACATAAAGTTTCATCCGTTTTTTAGTAATTTTGTCAATAGTTGGTACCTATGGTTGGTACGTAGCGAGATAAAACCGCGAAACCGTATTTACGTCTTCTTGTATATCATAGTTGTATACGTTGTATATATGTTCTTGTATTTACGTTTAGAAGGAAATAAAGTTTTAAGTTTTTGTACGGACGTTTAGTTGCTTTTTATAGTTAATTTATAATTCATTATGGAGCAGGTAAAATTACTTTCTTAATAAAAATTACTTATTATAACGAAAAATGTTTCTTAGGACATGTCAGCAATTAAAAAAAGGGCAAGCAACTTCAGTTCTCTTGAAAAGGAACGGTTGCTGAATATCGTTTACAAATATAAAAATATAATAGAAAATAAAAAGACGGATGCCATAAACAATGAACAAAAAACCAAAACTTGGACACGAATAGCCCTCGAATGCAATGCAAGCGGTGGAAGCATCCGAACAGCGGAGCAACTTAAAAAGTTATATAATAACTTTTAAAAATGCCAGGAAAAATATTGCCGAGGAAAAGCAAGACATTTTATTAACAGGTACGTTGTAATGGCTATTAGAAGTATTATCGGTAACAAATATATTTGAGGTGGAGGGCCGTCTACCTCACAAAAGACAGATGAAGATCTGATTAGATCAATTGTGAACGTAAAAACAATTGATGGGATTGTGAACGATTTCGATGGTGATCAAATAGAAATTGTCAGCATTCAAATTTTTATTTGCTTTAGTGTAATCTGATTACATTTTGGATTGAAGATATAAATGAAAATGTTCCACCTACATTAGAAGATACTCCTTCTACAAGTCAGTGGAAAAATTATACTCCATCTGAAATGCAAAGGTCACCACACAATGCATTGGTAAGTTTCACATCAAAGTTTAAGTTTATTTTTACAACCAATATTCGTCATAGAGTACAAGTCGCAGAAGACCAATAACAGTGGTGAAGGCATTGACTTCCTCTAATGTAGCAGAGAAGTACAATCAATTATTGGACAAGAGGCTCTCCATTGCAGACCTTACAGAAAATGAAATGAAGCAGAAAAAGGAGTTTAAAGAGCAATCAAGGGCAATTAAACTTCAGCTTCTTCAAATAGAATTAGAAATAAAACAAAAACAATTAAAAAATCTTGAAAAAAATAATTATTTATAATAAATCTGTAAAACAATCATTTATAAACTGTTGCCTAATATTTCTATCATGACCTAATGCATTTGGATGTACATTCATTTGTCCAGCCTGAATTTTGATCAATGCTCTCAGCTGGAGGTGCTTCAGCTTCATTATTTAATTTTGCAAAGTTGTAAAGAACACCTGTTGCAACGAGTCAAAGCAGTATCAATTTTTAATCTTAAAACGTATGCTAAAACAGGAAATCTTCTTTTACATACTCCAAATAATCTTTCAGTAGTATTGCGAGTTCGTAAGTGTGGTTCATTGTATAACTGTTCAGGCCTTGTCTGGAGGTTTATTAAAGGTGTTAAGAAATATGATCTAACTGGGTACCCATCATCACCTTAAAAAATGCATTACAAACTGATCTATTTACATTAACTTCAAAAAGTACCCAATAATATACTGTTTGGAAAATGTCCAGCTTTCAAACTTAACTCGCACTCTACTGTTATTAAATATAGTAGCATCATGTGTAGAACCTGGCCACCTTGCCACTAAATTTAAAATAATAAAATTAGTATTAGCTGCATTTTGCTGTTTCTAAAAAGTTCTTCTTCATCTCCTCCTCAAAATTACAGTTACACAACACTACATATATGATATGTTACTGATCATTAAACTGACCTGAAGACATGTGTACAATATATGGCTCCAATAACTTTAGGAAATGCAGCTATCTCATAAAAACTGATTTGTGTTTCACGAATTTCAGCATCATTTTGTGGCAATTTAATGAATCTAGGATACAAACGCGCAATTACTGTTGACACTTTTTTAATTACTCGTGATGCTGTTGATAAATGGACACCAGCAAAGTCTGCTGTAGTTTGTAAATGTCCATTTGTAGCAAAAAAAACATAAACATATTAGCAGCTGTTTGATTAGGGATACACTTTGATTTCTAAAAAGTATATTATTTAGTAGGCATTTTTCATAATTGATAATACATGTAACCTGTTCGAATTTTACTTACATATCACTGACATGTTCTATTTCATCTTCAATCAGCACTAACAAGTTAAGACAGGTTTCCTTCGTCAAACTAAAAAATTACATGTCATGTATACATCGATGAATAGAATAAAAGTTCTTACCGAAATCTTTTATAAAAACCTAAAATATCTAAAGTATCAAAATGCTCTGACCTCCTATAAATTTGACGAGGAAATCCATAATCGATAATTTCAATAATATCAAAATCATCCTCAAAGATATCATCATTATCAATTTCTTGAAAGTTAGCCATTTTAATCTTGTTTTTAATAAAACTACAAACTCTTGCGCATGTGTGAACAGTTACTTTACGAAAAGCCGTGATTCTTTCTTGGCTTAAATTTAAGTCAATCTTAGTCGCATTTAAGAGGGCGTTTCGGTCGGTGCAAACGAAATTCATAACTTAAGTACTAAGTGCATACGGTGCAAACCGGCATAAGAGGTGAAAAAGAAGATTATTAAAATAGAAAAAAATAGATATTTAACAAAAAAAATCGTAAAATCTAACAAAATAATTTTAAATACAAGATTTAATCTAATTAGAAAATACATACATTCAATACAAATACTGTATAGGTTTAGTAAAATTAAAAATTAAGTGAACTTCTACACCTTAGAGCCTATTGGACAAATCTTACATTTAGGAAGTTTTATATAATCCGCGAACGAATGTTCGCAATGTTCTAATTTTTACCACAAACAAGAAAACTAGACCTTTATCGACTTTACCTTATACTACATGACTTCTTTTATATAACGGAATATACAAACTTATTACTTTTTATCTCTAATTATATTCCTAACTTTGTTAAATATATTTCCCGGATTTTTTTCTTATCTGTATTTGTGACAATAGACGACGGCTTTATTTACGGTATACGTTGATGTTTGATACGATAAGCTCTCCCGTGCACAACTGCAATAACGACGTTCAGTAATCATCATTTTAACATCATCTTGAGATGCAAAGGAAATAGAAAATTCCAATCTAAATGAAATCGGTATTGTCAGATTCGCAAAGATCTTAAGGAATGTATTTGTACGTGATTTTAAAAGAAAAAAAAACAAAAAATATACATCGCAATATTTTCCATATTTACAAAAAACGTATAAAAAATATACGCTTTTGAAAAAAGTAAATAAGCAAATATTCTCGAAAAAGTATTCAGTTTACTTAAGAAAGCTGAAAGAGAAACAATGAAACACTTCAGCCACAAACGAAATATAGCCGTGCGAAAAATGTACGTCGCTTTTTCCATAATCTCAGAAGCTTCAGTGGAAAACAACGGAGAACCCCTTTAGGCGTTCCATTTCATTGAACACCGCATTGCCAGTGCAATTTGAAAGCAGTTCATTTTCACTCAATGCTTTCTGCTATTTGCTAGATAAAAATGCTATAAATGTACATCTCCCCATAATATTACTAAAAGCGGCATTATAGATATCGTTCCTAAAAGAGAAAGTTTAAGAACTCTTAAAATTTCGCAATAAACTGTTAAATGGCAAATTCAAATTTCTTTCTTTTTAATGGCTTTACATTTAAATGTTGTAATTAACTTCTATCGCAATTTTCCTTACTTCACTTTTGCTAGTAATAACGGCGACAAACGAAAATGTATTAAAAACTTAAAACCAACTAAAACGCTTGCCACTAAAGTGAAATTGCAGATAAAATCAAAACAGAAACTGTTTTATATGAACGTGCCAAGATATCTTAATGTAATTTTCATTTACCTGAATGTAATAAACCGCAATATGTCGGTTTCGAGTTTATGTAGAATGTAACGAGGGATTAACAGCCTTGATATGTGGGCTTTAATTACATAAGCCTAATAACATTGTACCCAACTAAGCCAAAACACTTAATGCTTAATCCCGAATTTAAACCGAAAATGTTTTTCTTTGCGGGAATTGAAATAAAACTTTCTTTCGTTTTATACAGATTATCCTTTTTGGTCATTAAAACTTTCGTACTGATTACGGTTATTATTAGTTTTTTTTGTAATGAGAATTTTTTATATTTAAATCGATAATCCGGATGACAATAAATTCTTCATTTAGAGATTAGAAAGAATTTATTGTTCAATAATCTTTTAAGTCTTTTACAGATAGACGGAACTAAGATAAAAATGCCAATTTCAATAAACAATAAAGATTGTGTTAATTTAAATTTAATTACCCAGGTAAACGTTTCCATCTTCGACGCACAGAAAAACTTTTTTAATTTATTGTAAAAGGTCCCGTTATTGAAGCTGATACTTTTTAATTACTAAGTCCTCTTTGCATTCCGAAACTCTTTGCAAGAAAAGCTTAAGGTTGCATATGAATGCCCCTGAAGTTTCATCTCTCATGTTAACTGATTTAGGTACTAACTGCTCTTTGTAGATTTGTGCGTGTTGCTGATAGAAATGATTTGATAAACAATAACAATCCTTAAGTCAGTATCTTACTGTCAATATTTTCCTATAATTTTTTATAAATAGCATGTTACTTAAACACTCTGAACCGCCCTATCCCGCAATAAAAATATTTTTACAAATATTTTACGGTTACAAGATGTGTTGGTTAGCTGATCGGCATATGAATAGTTTGTTTAAGTTGGCGCCAAATTGTTAGTTTTATTTTAAGTCAACTATTTTAGGCGTGCTTTTAAATTCTCATATGAAGAGTTTAAGTTTAAATCAAAATTTAATAATCGCAGTTTCGAGATGTACTGTTATTCGTAGGTGGTGAGTTAGACCCTGGTCCAAAAGAACAAAATTTAAATGATTAAACATAAAACTAATATAAATCAACTAATAAAGAATTTTCTTCCAAAATCTGTCCCCGGTGACTTGTTGCAAAAAATGCCTTTTTACCCCTTCGCGTGTTGCAAGTCCAATGAGATAATACGTTATCGAAGAAAATCCATATAAATCTAGCAATTTTCGTAATAAGTACTGTAAAAATTGTTTTCTGTGTGAATAATAATGCACGGTTTTAAAACCATCAAAAATGTAAAAACTTATTATCAATCTGCTCAAGAAAGTTGATTTACATAATTATTATTGCACATAAAAATGTTTGAATTATTTGGTTAATAGAAGTGATCTAAAATTTGAATCTAAAAATATCAGCAAATATCATAAAAACATGAACGTAGACGTTTCTTTGTTGTTAAATCAGAAGTAGCTGGTAATAACACGGGTTTTAATATAATTTTTATTGCAAATGATAATAAATATAGTAGTAAGAGACAAATAAAAGCGTATAAAACAGCTCATATTTCCATGGGTTACACTTTTATTACAATAAATAATATCGGGCTCTGATGATGTCTATTGCGACGTATGACAAAAGCAGGCTCAACTACCGCCCTGTTAGTATACTTTCTCCCTTTTCTAAACTATTTGAACGAGGCATATACTTTCGTCTTACTGGGTTTTTGATTGCCCATAACATCTTAATTCCAAGACTGGCTTTATTAAAGACAAAATCACAGACACAGTTTGTATATATATAATTCCTTAGAATATGTCCAACCAGTGCTTGGTCTTTTGTTTGACCTATCAAAGGCTCGTTCGGGATGACCATCCTCCTAAACAAGATGAATCAAATAGGCATTCGAGGACCAGTCTTTGATAGTTGAAATCGTATCTCATCGAGAAATTATGCAGAGTCGGTCTTACTACTTCTTGTGATGATGCAGTTTCGGATCTTTTGGTTGAGTGTGGAGTCTCACAAGCAAGTATATTATGCCTATCATTTTTAACTATCATGAACGATCTTCCAAGTATTGTAGAATCACGTGGTGTCATTCCAGTTCCAGTATGCGAAAGATCTTACTATTATGGTAAAAAGTACTACGCTGGATCATCAAATAGAAGCTGCGGCTGTTTTCTGTAAAAAAGTTCATGCCTAGACCACACACAATAAGTTACAGATAAACTGCGACAAAACCAGTATTACCCTGTTTGACCTATAACTCGCTTCTGATAAATCTCTCTGACTTGGATCTTTCCGAGATATTCTTGTCCAGTTCAGCGTTAAGCTCGTGGGGGCCAGTTGAATAATGTTCTATCCTAGAAGTGGCACTTGGATGAACTGACTCTAAAACCCAATTCTGCATCATTCACCCTCCAAAAGAGAAAGGTAGTCTCTCCGAGACTTTATTTACACTATATCATGCTTTGTTTGTTTCTAGATTGAGGTATGGTATAGTTTTCTGGTGTTCCACATCTGCTCTATTAAAATCTTTTCGGTACCAAAAAATTGTGTTGAGAGTCTTGTTGGGACATCTTTGTGTTTTATCTTGCAGATGTAAGTCTAGGTACATGAGACTACTAACCGCTCCAGCTCTCTGGGTATTTGGATGTCTCATGTATATGAGAAATATGCCTCACATGTTTAATCTTTTCGGCCATAAGCATAAACATCACACCAGATACAAATTTAGAGTGCCCAACCTCTGCTATCACACTTCTAGATTTGTTGCTTCTACTTAGCTATAAAGTTTAATAACTTAATCCGCTGCCTACAAAATCATTCAGAGCAGAAGTTAGGAAGTAGCTAACCAAAATGGATAATAAAAATTTAATTTGTGCTTGTAATGCATAGATATTTAAATGCTAATTAACATGAGTGTTTTTATTCTATTCTTATTTTGTTTTATTTATTGTTAATTTTCCAAACATTTGCCAACAGTTATTTACTTACCGAGTTTCGGTGTAAATTGGGTGTTTTTTTCAGAAGTAGGCATTTTTAAACCCAATGAAACAAGAGTTCTAAAAGTCCACGAGGAAAAAAACTCCCAATTTAGACAGGAACAAGTTGAATATAACATTTTATGGTTCGAACAGAGACTATGAGACACCCAAAATCTCAAAATCGAGGGTTGATCAAAACGTACAACGATCATAAACTCCAATTATCACATGTTCCAATTTCTCGGTAATTGGAACACCTATTTGATTACAACGTTCAAATTTCACAGTTGATCATAACGTCCAACTGCTACAAGTTTCTAAAAGTTTACGAGCACGGCCAGCTCGCAATGGAATCAAATCAATTCCTATCAGAGAGAAGGAAGGTCCAACTGATGAAAATATTTTTAATGGGCGCCAGAACTCCTCTTACAGATACAGTTCCTCTTCGATCATTACAAAAGGTTTGCAGCTTGCATTAAAGTTTTAAGGTCCACAAAGTTACAATATGCGACAACTGCAAAAGTAAATAGTGTTATCAATTATTCTTTAAGCATGTTATATATTTTTTAACAATTTGAATAAAATAATGTCCAAAGATGTGTTTGTATTGTTGAAAGTCCTATAGGGTTCATCCATCAACATTACAACCACACAAATAAGCTCTTAACACAGTTAAAAGTGGGGTACATTTTGCACCCCGCTTCGGATTTGGAATTACTAAAAAAGCTCCGGGCTCCAAAGGTTAAACAAGTTACTTTATAAATCAGGCCGAACTGTGATCTCCTCTCTCAAGAACGTTTTTGCGATAAATAGGATTTCCTAGCAAATATTTTCTGATAACGATCTACCGTTAACTCATACGAATTTCTAAGGTTTTCAAAAAAGTATGACATGGCTCTTAAAACATCTAGCCTGAATTATATTCGTTCAAATGAAATGGTCAAAAATACTATACAAACTGTGAAAGGTTTAATGGAAAAAACGCGTCGAGAAAATAAAGATTCATTTTGGGCACTCCGAAACAATATTTGCCTGCTCCATGTCGTCTGCTAATGAGCAGATACTTGAGATCAACATTATTAATGGCTACTAAAACCCTAAAACCTATGCGTCTAGTAAAACATGGAAAAGGCAATTTAAAAAATAAGCAATTGGCACATAAAAAGTATTACGACAAATATACTACGAAACCTTTAGCAAAATTAGAAATAAATCAATCTACTTTGGTACAAAATGGGATTCGAGATTGGAAACCTGGGATTGTCGTTAAGCGGTCGAGTAATAAATCCAATTAAATTAAATTTGTAGTGATTTGACTTGACTTATATCCTATTATCTTTGTTTAGGATTTAAACGTTTTTTTTTCCTTCATTTTCTATAAGGGGCGTATCATGTATTGAATACATGTACCTACTGATTCATTTCCACAAAAACTGTAAATTGTGGCAACGCTGTGATTACGGTGCAGAGGACACTTGATGATAGCGTGTGTTGAACGATAATGTTTTATGTTTTATTATATTTTAAAAACGATAGTTTTGTATTGCTACGAATAGTTTCTAAGTTTAATAAGAATATAAACGTGTAACCTAATCAAAACCATAATACACTACCTTAAATAATTAAAAATTTTTTTAGGGTAAATGATGTATTTATTGAGTACAATTTAAATGCAAGCTTTCGAAATCTTTAATATGTTTTATAGTGAAACTTTTATGCCTAAAATACCTTCAATAAGTTTGAAAACATTACAGTGGTTTAGTTGAATGTTGTGATCAACTGTAAAATTTAAGCGTTGTGATCAAGCTGGACGATGTGATCAACTGTGAAATTCAGACGTTGTGATCTAGTGGACCGATAATTTGTACAATATGACAATTGGAGGTTATGATCATGGTACTGTAGCGCGGAAACAAACCTTATCTACAACAGTTGGCAGCGATATTTAACTGCACATGCGGTAGCGCCAACGGGAATATAAAGTACGCAACAAAGGAAATTGAAGGTTGTCTTATTAGTTCGCACGCCATGTAAAGAACACGTTGTTTATACGTTACATTTTCATTGTGTAGTTTGTAAAATAAATCTAGTTAAGAAATTGTATTTAATCTCAACATCTGGAAACCCCAGAAATTGGTGACCACCGACGTGATGTAAGTAAATACAATATATTTTAATTAAAATGACCACGAGCATCAAGAAAATAATGGAAGCTCAAGTAAACGACGCATCCGAACCTCAAATTTACGGTTTAGCGCAAGTAAAGCTACCATCGGTTTGGCAACCAAACCCAGTACTTTTGTTCGCTCAAGTGGAAGCTCAATTCGACAACCAAAAAGTTATAAGTGACCTAAATGAGTATTTCGTTGTAGTAGCCACACTCGATTCAACGGCGCTGCAACAAGTTTCCGACTTAATAGCGAAGCCTCAGGAGAAAAACAAGTACGAGTAATTTAGCATTGTGAAAACAACGGCTTCCCATTCAAATGCAGTTAGTGCCTTCAGCCAACGACGGCGTGGCAATCGAAAAACTTGCCGCCATCGCCTCCTACAACACAGCGTCAAACGTTGCCGCTGTAACACGCCCACTTCCGGAACCGACCTGCGCAAACTAACCGACAAAACAATCTCAAATTGAAGAGTTGCAACGCCAAATCGGAGCTCTAACGATGTCAGTAAAACAACTTACTGAATGTTTCAACAACAACGGACACAATCGCTGGAGAAACCGTTTCCGTTCTCGCTCCTGTCCACGACCACGCGTTAATACTAATAATCACAGACGATTTGGTGCAAACGCCACGAAGTCCACGCGACCGTGTAGTTTCCAACATTCCCCGAGAAACGACGCCAGCCGTCGCAGATAGAGGCGATTAACAACGGTATAGTAACTCCCTCCAAGGGCCTCTTTGTAACCAACGCCACATCCAAAAGACACTTTCTAATAGACACAAGTGCAGACATTAGTGTGTATCCGCGAAAAAATGCTGTGCATTTCCGATCCCGCAAAAATTTTGTGCTGTATGCCGCGAACAGTTCCCCTATAAACACGTACGGACTAATAGTGCTACACCTCAATTTCGGGCTTAAGACGCGCGTTTAAATGGTCGTTCGGCGTTGACGACGTGGACAAACTCATAATTGGTGTCGATTTTTTAAGTTATTTGAGCCTGCTAGTAGACGTAAGAAACAGAAAATTGGTTGACGGGCTCACGTCGCTTTCTATAAACGGTCTTGCTATTAAAACCGTCGACTATAATACCGAATTTCATAACATTCTGAAAGAGTTTCTAGAATTAATACGTCCATCCTGGAAAACTTCGACGAGAAAACACCCCATCAAACATCACATTGAAACGACAACCGGACCCCCAGTAACTGCCGGATCACGTAGATTAGGATCGGAAGGACACCAAATTGCACGTCAAGAATTCGAGCATTTACTCGATCTTGGCGTAATCAGAGAGTCTAAATTGTGCTGTTCTTCTCCTCTGCATCTAGTTGTCAAGAAAAATCAAGAATGGCTTCCCTATCCCGCATATAGAAAATTTTGGACAACAGTTACACCAAAAATCGATATTCTCTACGATCGACCTGGTGAGAGCATTTCACCAAATGCCAGTCCACAAAGCGGACATCCCTAAGACAACAATTACTACATCTTTTAGGCAGTATGAGTTTACACATATGAGTTTTGGTCTTCGTAATGCTGCACAAAGTTTCCAGCGTTTTATAGATCAAGTCTTGAAAGGGTTGAACTTCGCATACGCCTATCTAGATAACATTCTCATAGCTTCAGAGTCGCCCGAACAACATGAGGAACACTTACGCCAACTTTTTCACAGATTGCAAGAATCTTAGGTCAAAATCAAATCGATTTCCTAGGATACACAGTTTCTGGTGAAGGTTGTCGACCTAGAGACACCAAAGTTGAACCAATCTGTCAAGCAACGAAACCAGCCACAGCTAAATAGCTCCGACGCTTCCTAGGAATGCTAAATTATTATAGAATATTTATAAAAGACGCAGCCACCGTACAAGCTCCACTCAATGATCTCCTTTCCGGTTCAGCCAATTGTACAATTACTTGGACGACAGAAACAGAACGTGCTAAAAAGTCATTGACAACCGCAGTTCAACTCGTGCACCAATCTCCAGACGCTCCTCGAACCTTTTTGTCAATGCATCCAATTTTGCAGTTGGTGCCACACTTCACCAAAATTGCGATAGATCATGGCAACCGATTGCCTTTGCTTCAAAAACGCTAACACCTATTCAGCTCAAATATAGCGCGTATGACCGTGAATTATTAGCAGCATACGTAGCCATAAAAAAATTTCGTCATTATTTGGAAGGTCGAAAGTTTACCATTTACACGGATCAATACCATTAGCGTATGCATTTCAACATAAAGCAGACAAAGCATCACCACGACAATTCCGATGCTTAGATTTTATTGGTTAATTTACTAGCGATATCCAACACATCAGCGGAAGAGAAAATATTTCTGCCGACACATTATTTCGTTTGAAATCAATCACAGACACCGTAGATTATGCAGAATTAGTGAGCGCATAAACAAAAGAGGAAGAACTAAAAACATTTCTAAACAATGATTCTGTTCTTGATATAAAACAAATTCATTTCCCACATGTAGACAACGACATATATTTTGATATTTCTACACCTGCAGCAAGACTTTTCATTCCAAATGAACTGCGAAAGAAAATTTTCACAAATGCATAAGTTGTCACGTCCTACTGCAAAATTTCAAGACACACGTCAAGTCTAATCGCCACCTTCATGCTATCTAGCGAGAGGTTTAACCACATTCACCTCGACATCGTTGGTCCACTACCACTATCCAAAGGTTATTGTACTTGACATTTGTGGATAGATTTACACGCTGGCCTGAAGCAATACCAATCAGTGAGATCACAGCTGAGACTGTTGCAAATGCCTTTTTGACACAGTGGATATCAAGATTCGGAATTCCATTACGAGTAACAACTGTTTTACTTCCTCACTTGTATAATAGGAATTGAACATTTAAAAATATCTAGTTACCACCCACATGCAAATGGAATGGTCGAACGTTTTCATCGGCAACTTAAAGCAGCCATCAGCTGTCACAAACACTCAAGCTGGACGGAGGTACTACCACTGGTGTTGCTAAAGATTTGCAATGCATACAAAGATGACCTAAAAACAACATCAGCCGAGCTCGTGTATGGCAAACCTTGCGGCTACCAGGAGAGTTCTTTGCCACAAGCCCTGGACAACAATCATCTGACTTCGTAGAGCGCCTACAGCAATACTTTGATGACGTTCGTCCCAAAGAACCTGCACATCATAGACGAAAATCTACATTTATCAATCAACATCTTAACACCTGCTGTCATGTGTATGTTCGACACGATGCAGTTCGGAAACCACTGCAACCACCATATGATGGACCATATTACATCATTAAAAGATACCATAAATCTTTTGTTCTAAACAGCAATAATAAAAACAAGTAGTATCTATAGACAGATTAAAACCAGCATTTATTGCACAAGAGTTTAATCCACTTCATGATCATACGCCAACACCAATCTACCGCAACATACGGAACATCTATACGCTCAAAAGGTATCGTTCGTATCGTTTCAGAACCCTAAAATCAAAACCTGAAGCTGAAACTGGTCGGGCGTGATGTCGCGGGTAAACAAACCTCGTCTATAACAGTTGGCAGCGATATTTAGGTGTGCATGCGGTAGCGCCAACAGAAATATAAAGCACGCAACAAAAGAAGTTGAAGGTTGTCTTATTAGTTCGCACGCCATGTAAAGTTTGTAAAATAAATCTAGTTAAGAAATTGTTTTTAATTCAAAAGTGTTTGATGGCAGAGCCATCTCATATTGTTCATTTTACTATTTAACTAAAGTTAACTATAAATAGCTATAAACGAACGTAAACACGTTGAATTAGTTTAACACCCGCGAAATTCAAAATCAGCTTTGAATAATTTGTCGGGATAAAACCTCAACGTAAAAGGACATTGGGGGTAAGCTATTTATAGTTAATTGTATTTAAACACCTGGAAACCCCAGAGTACGTTGTGATATGGACCCTCAAAATCGCCCATGAACTTTATGTTAACAAATGTGCAAAAACTGCAAAAAAAGTTTACAAAAACGAAAAACTTATTACAGTTAAGAACAATAAAAATATTTTCTACTTGTACATATATATCACTGTTTTTCAGAATGTAATGTATTAACCTTCCGATTACCATTGGGGTCTTTTTTGACCCCAGACGTGTTGTTTTAGTTGTCTTTTCTTAAGTCTTTGTTATAACTGTCCCAATATTTTTCTTAGTTTAGTTTCTTTCAACAATGTTTAATAATATATAACAAATTTTTTAATTGTTATTTGTTTTGCGACGTAAAAAAATTGTTTGGCAGACACAGAACCACACAAAAAGAGGTCGTTGTAAGATATGTCCAAGAGCAAATGACAAAAAATGTTCGGAAACATGTGAAAAGTGCAAACTCTTTGTATGTAAACAACATTGCCAGAAAAAAACTACAATAATATGTAATAGTTGTTCCCCTCACTAATTTATGTTTACATTTTATTTTTATATTTTTATTAGTTTATATGAAATCTAATGTTAATTTAAAATATTAATAAAGGTTACCATTACAAATTAATGGGTTTTTCTTTACAAAGCATGAAAAAAAACCTAGGGTCAAATCTGACCTCACTTGGTAATCGGCGCCTCAAAAATTGCTTGGTAATCCGAAGGATAAACACCAAGAGAGAAATTTTTGAAATTACATATCATTAAAATTGTTGTAAAGCCTTTAGTGATTTCTGTTAATAATGATGATAATGAAATATATTACAACGATAACCAATAACGTTCGTGTATGTATCTTAGTAAAATGTCTCAAACTCAATTATTTTTAATTCGCTAACAACGTATAATTTCTGTGGGGTTAAATTTGGTAGACAAGCGAATTGCTACAAAAGTTCCCTATTGTCATTTGATAGTTAAAACCATACATCTGATATTATTATTTTATGATAAATAGACTCAAATGCTAGTAAAATTGGTTGAAAATGTACATACAAATTTGAAAATTTAATAGCCGCTTCTATGAAAAATGAACATTCCTATTTCTTTCAATTTTGATTTACAACTTCCAATTGTTTGCGCACAGGCTTAAAGTAGATAATTTAACAACGGAGAGAAATTGCGAAGTTTGTAACAAAATGCTGGAATTTTTAATTGCGAGTTATTGACAATATTAAGCAGTCTATTACAGCAACTTCACTGTACGTATAGTTTTTTTGTTGCTGTTTCAAGTAAAATTTCAAGCCATGATTCTTGGAATTTAAAAAAAAACAGATTTGTAAATACATTGTAAAATCATTCAAAATTTTTGTTGTACTATACTTAAATAAACAAAACAGGTTTATTAAATTTTTATTGTGATTAAGTTTGATTTCAAAACCTCAATCTTGTAAGTATGTTCCTGCAGTTGTTCAAGGTTCCACTGTTTAAGCTATTAAACAAACTTTTATGCATGGCAATAAAATGGTATATTGGTCACTACTTGTAACCGCAAATAAAAATTTCTTAGAATGAAATCACTGGAAACAAGTACAGTTAAAAGATAACAAAATTATTGTTGTATTGTTTGCTTAAAGCTTATTTTGTACGCTACCCATTTCAGGTAGGGACATGTTCAAAATGAAACCTTCTAAAATGTCGTTAGCTAAAGCGAAAACGGGTACCTACTTAAACTGTTCTTTGGATTTCGTTGTTTAAAGCGACTTAAATTATATGTAAAATAGTGGAAGTAATTTAAATTTTAGGCATAACTAACAATTTTTTCTTTAGTTTAAATTACAAGGATTCTTTATTATTTGTTTTAATATTTATTGCTTATACATAAATTACATGATTTAATTGCTAAGTTAATTAGAGTAAAAGTAAGTAAGCTATTTAGCTTTGAAACATATAAAAAATTATTTAATTTTATTGAAAGACTTATATTGTCAACAATTAGGATAAAAATAAATCAGGTTATATTGTAAGTATAGATAACGTTTTATTAGGTCGTTAAATGTTTAATGTTAAAAATATGTACGCGATGTTTAATGTGTATGCTTTTTCATTGCTAATTCAAACGATCGCTTTTTACAAGCTATTTATGGTTTTTTGTTTTTGTTCGCAACGTTAAAAAAATGGTTGAAATTTCAAATTTAGGTACACAACCCAGGGACATCTAATGTTTTATATTAGAATTTGTTTGTACGCACGCAACCAGGTGAAAATAATAACACTTTTTGTTCCAGTTCTGTAATGTAGTTAAACGTTCAGAATGTTTCAGTAATTTTTAAAACTCGTTAAAAATGTTTGTTGTGTACAGTTAATTCTAGAAATTATACATTAAACTAAATTAATGCTACAAAAATATAATTTATTATTACAGTCTTGTAGGTGTGCAAAGAATTTTGAGTAATTGTAACAATTTAAAATTTGTTTTTGTCTGTTGCTTGCAATGAGAACGTCCGGTCAAACTGATTTTAAGTTTGTTAAGAGATTGACCCGAAGATTCAATTATAGACGATTAAAATTTATATTGCACGTAACATTGACATGCTAAAAATTAAAATTGTTTCGCACATATATATTAACCACGTAAATGTTAAAAATAAGCTTTTACTTATCACTATTAGGTGTTATATAGTTCTTTCCACTAAGAGGTGTAAAGTAATCTTTTGGTATCAACACATATTGAACTCATCGTCGATTACTATGCAAAAATTTGTACATTAACATATACGGCCGCTACTGTTTATTTATTGGCATCACTGCCTAAGTTCGGTATATTTAAAGTTTTTCATATCTGTCATGTCTCTATAACTTACATTAACAATTCTTTATTTTTAAGAAAAGTTGTAGTTTCGTATATTTTACCTTGGTATACTTTTTAATTTTAATCGATTTTAAATTAGAAAATCAAAGTTCGTACACATTTATAAAAACCACTAAACCATCAAAAGTAACAAACATGCCCATTTCTAAAATAAAAATTACAGCAACAAAGTTTTATTATACGGTTTCTTAACAAAAAAATTATATTATGAAATCACACACCTATAAAGCCGACTTTATACGGCAGAAAATTATTCTGTATTTATATTATTACGCATAAAAAACTTACCAAACAAAACTTAATATGATTCAACACGCATCCTCAAGAAAAATTACATTATTTGGTTTATGTGCATGCACGGGGGTAAAAAACGTGTCTTTCAAGACCCCTAAGCTCATCATTTACTGCGTATAGTCAAGGGTAGCAATTTATTATCACACAAAGTAGACATTTAATTTTTTTTTTAAATAATCGATGTCACTTTTCTTATTTTAAAATTAAATATTAATTAAACAACAATTAACCATGCAAAACGGCGTTTCGTGTCTTAGGGTGTTATATATAATTATAAATACATTTAGGTTAAGATTTGTATTCTTAATTAAAATTTAAAATGTAAATTATAGACTTGAAAAGCAAAGTATTTTGCACGTAAATTATATTACACGAAAAACCGTAAATTTAAGTATTTAAACATTAAAAATTTTATAATAAGTTTATAATTGTTGTAATTACATGTAAATTTAATAATTCTGTAAATAAAATCGAATTAAAAAACATGGCCCAAATAAGGCATTTCTAAACGACAATCAAAGTTTGAAGGCTAAGATTTGTAACTTAATTTTCCTTTACAAATATCATAAGTTACAGTTCGTACGTCGTTTTTTGAATCTGATATAACGTTTAAAGTAAATGCTTTAAGCGTTATGTTATAGAAAACACATTTCGAATTTTATCTAAATTCGTTCACAACTTTTCCGTAAAAATTACATGCATAATTTATTTTGTAAATGAAAAACGTATCACCTGGTATTTGAAAACCATCACGTACACAAATATTTGTATTGATTTTCAGCAATATTAAAAAAAAATTGGAAATAAAAAAACCGTTTAAGCGTTGCGATGATTGAAGATTAGAGGTATTATTTTACATAATTTAATGGAATCGTTGGTAAACGCTAAGGTAGAGCAAATAATCGCGTGCATTGCCTTTACATTGTATACCGTTTAATGTAAATTCTTTATTAACAAATTCAAAATGTACTTTCAACGGCTTTTTTCCGTGGTTGCGTCAAATAATAGTGTTGTACATTGTGCGATAAATTTCCAATTTTGGTAGCATTATCTATAGCTATTCGCTGTTTCTAAAATATGTACCCCAGATTTTCGTTATAACATTCTCATTTAACATTCATAGCTTACAATGCAATTAAAATATTGTGCTCATTTTCAAACTTTGTGCTGAGGATGGTACATTACAGAACTCATTTTTATCTTAAACAGCTTTATTGTAAAATTAAAAAAATCTAATTTTCTTTAGAAACTATGCTTTAATTCCGACACTCAAAATAATCTTCATCCACGCTTACCATAGTAATCTAAAAACTAAATCAAAAATTGTTCTTTAACTCTTATCTCTGTGCGAAAATGTTCAGCGCCAAAAATTCAGAAGTGCATGTAATTATAAACATTTCAAGTATACAATTAATGCGCTACTTAGTACCTGCTACATTTATGAAACTACTTCCGTTGGAAAATTTCAAAATGCTATTTCTATTCTTAGAAATAGTACATGTACTTTATTAGATTTAGTGCACAACACGTACCTATATTAATGTATCGCACCACGTAATTAGATCGGTTTACTAAATCATTTTTTTTATTTGCCTGTAATATTGAATTAACACTAATTGGCAGTTTTGGTTTTAGTAAAGTAAAGCAGTAACGTTTAGAAATTTTAGTAAAATCTAATCTAAGCGACACATCTATAAAAATAAAAACAAAGTCTTGTAGTATTTTTATTAAACGAAAATATTTTTTTTTTGATATTTTTAGTTATACCAAAAATAAATAAGTTTTTAATTTGTAATAGACGACTTCGTTTATTTGAAGATGTTGAATCTACAGAATATTTAGCTAAAATAAATAGTTTTTTTGATTTTAGCCATTTTGTTTTAAAGAAAGTTAACCTGTTTGTCAAGTGTCATTTTTTGACGTCATGATACGGATTATAAAAAAAAAGTATATAAAAAAGAAATTTATAAGAATATATTTGGTATTTCCATATTTTCAAAATAACAATCGCACTTACTAAAACCAAATATCGTATCTACTTGCTGTTAGGACATTTTATCTTAGTATATTCAGATATTACCATTAACAACTAGAAAAATAGTAAAGAAATTATATTGGTTTTAGATTAACAACTAATCAAAAAAAAAATAATTACATTGTTAGACTAGAATAATACAAAAACGTATAAAACATATAGAAACGTTTGCTCGTGATATCCCACACGATTCGCTGATTTCAGAATCTGAATTTGAGTAGTACTATGGCATATTCAAAAAGGCGCCTAAAAAATTCCAAATTTTGCCTGGTGACAAAAACAATCTTTTTTGTAATGTTCAGAAACTAAAAGGCTCAGGAGTAACGCAAACATGTCCTTAGTGTCATCATAGGTATAACTTAGTGGGTACATCATCGACCGAAATTTGGATTGAACCGTCGCGTCGGACGTACAGCTCCAGATGTCAACCAATGCGCAACCTCAGGAATCATCGAACAAAAATAACAGTAAACAGAAAGAGCTTCAACCGCCATGCAAACAGCAACGGATTGATGGTACGATAGATTTGGAAACTGAAAACAAGTAAGTGAGAACCAAAAAACGGTATAGATCAAGATGTGTCAAAAGGCAACATTGATGGAAAAATAAGATCAAATCTTATTGAAAAAATACTGTAAGACTGTAAAATAAATAATAGTGGCTTAACAGTTGACTATGGTTGCTACTCTTACTTATAGATGTAAAGTCGTTATAATTATAAAGGAAGAAAGCAAGAACAGTAGTAACCTAAGTGCGTAATCGGTAGTTTTTATAAACATTTCGCTAAACACTTGAAGAAACAAAACATTTTCAAAAAACCGAACAATACAAGCAAACATTAAATTATGAACTATTTTCAGAGATCAACCCAAAATACAACTTTTGATGAAGCTAATCATAAAAATATTTTATCGACTGTTTCAATTCCTAAATCAGTTCAAAGCGAGGATAAAAGCAGAGACAGTATTACGAAAGAAAATTGCAAGTAATTAGAATTAAATTCAGAATGCAGAATTCTTTCCAAACTGACAATTTTTACAGTTATTTAGATGTTGATGACAGTTGGCTCAACCGTCTGGCAGTAGTTCAAAGCAATATTACAAAAGTATCTCTGAAAATGATGACAAAAATCAGTTACCGTGCGATCGCACAAACGTCAACGGGAAACAGACAAAGGTTGCCTTGGAGGTTACTGATAGCATGACTGGAGAACAATATAATAACAATTTAATTGATCCATCCTTTTCTAGAGAATTTCAAGAAAAACACTTACTTAAAAACTAATCGACTAAAACCTGTACGTAGGATGTAGGCGACAACTGTCCTTCTTATAACTGACCACCTTGGTTAATGTCCATCCTCTCTCAACTTATGTAAAAAAATAACTTTTTAAGCTGTACATCATATTTAGTCTGAACATAAACTAAACGAGAATCTAAACATGCCAATGCATTTCTTAAAAAGTGCTTTTGACGCCAATCCTCCAAGTTGCAGTGCTACAAAATCAATTCTAGAATAAATTCTATTGATAAGATTCAGTTAACGACAAACGCTAAAGGGAAATTTTCTTTTACGAACAAAACGAAAAGAAAACTTCTTAGAATTTGTTAAAAGTAATTAAAGTTTCGTAACTGGCTATTTGATACAAATTATAAACGGTTTTTTAAGCAATAGCCAAGAACTTGAAACTGATCATATTTTGCATACTTCAAAAACGATAACTTCGGATATATCTGTTTTGCTAATAAAGACACTGCAAAATGCTACTTAATTCAATGAAAATTGCCAATAAAGAAAAATAATAAATATAATGCCTCCTTGAAGAAGTTTTGCACATATTTGTTCACTACCGGGGGACGTCTTCTGTACGAGACTTGTACGCAATTTTAAACAACGCCACTTTTTCGGTAACTACATTAAAAATTGAATACGGAGCTAGTGAGCGTTTTAAAAAAGATATTTTCAGATTTAAAGAACTCAAGTTATGTATTTTTCAAAGCGAGGAACCTCTCTAACAAAACCTTAGCAAAAACGCAACAGGAATTCATAACGGTTCATAATTAAAACAATCTTTAATTTTCTTGTTACCCCTAATAATTTTATTTCTATGCTACTACATCTTTGGAGAAAATAGCAGCACAGTTTCAATAAGAACGTGCATTATAATGGACGCAACCATTAAACAGACTCTGTTTGGTTTCATTTAACCTACAACGTACCTAGTAGCCAGATAACTGCAAATCTGCGCAGTGTAATCTTAGAAAACCATCAAAAGTGAGTTATGATCATACAGAGTTATCCAAGGATCGTTCAGTTCAAGGATTATCCAGTTCAAGGATTATCCAAAGGCTCCGAGGCGATCCGAGGTAATCTTGAGGTGTTCCGAGGTAATCCGAGGTAATATGAGGTAATATTTATAAAAAAGGTTATCTTTATATCATATTTATATAACATTAACTGTCCACTGTTCGCGGTAAGATACTTAGTTGCATTTATTTAACAGCGGCACGGTCTTCTTTAAGACTGACAAAAATATTTTTTCTGCGATTACCTGTTATACCGTTTCATTATCTTCGACTCTAATCTTGTGTTGATTTCTCAAATTGGCGTTGTTTAATTAAATAGCGTTTAATATACATATTTATAGTTAAGAATCATCATTATATGCAACATATATGTATGTTAAAATAAGAAGACCCATTCTAACAACATACGAATTAACGAAATAAATTACCTTGAAAAATTATGTAATAAACAGCGACAGTGATATTTACTAGTACAAAATTGTTCGTATAGTGTACCCAAGAAAAAACAAAAAGATGCTAAAACTATAAATAATATAAATAGGCCTATAAAAGTTCTATATTGAAAGCAAAATTTTCAATGAATCTAATCCAAATATTACAATTTGTGTTCAAGTTTTAGATAGGGTCGATTGTTGGTGTTAGTGAACCATGTAGACAAAAAAACTACTTTTTTTTAAATTTAAAAACATGAAATACGTGGAATAATTTATTTGCATCGAGATTATTAACAGAAAGACCATCGTGTTAAAAAAGTTTACTATTTCTAGAAGAAACATAGAAGATGTGGATATATTTGAATTAGTTTGAAAATATTCTGCTCTGCATCTGTCACCAATTACAAACTCAACATTTTTCTTAGAATACCTAATGATTACATAAAACATTACTACTTTTTTAATATTTAATAATAAGCAACGTTGGATTTGCTACAGACCAAACCAATTCAATGCAGCTGTTTGTGGTATGTATCAATACCGGTATGAAGACAGCAGATAAAAGATCGCTGATGCAAAATGGAGGATAAAACCCCCGAAGTTACCCAAGAGTCAGTGCCGTCAAACCTTACTGCCTCAACTACACATCTTCAATTATTTAACTATTTTCTATATTAAATTCGAAAAAATTATAAAATAAGAATTTTAAATGATGTACAGTGACGTCATTTAATAGAATCACATCGAGGCTTGAGATTTTCGATAACATTGACCGAATGATAAGAAAATCTGAAATTTAGGAAAAAAACACAAATATTTATTGGTTAGAAAAAAGCAAATACCTACAGTGTGCATCTAAACTATCAGGTTGTTAATATAAAAGGTGAAAATATAACAATAGCATCAAAAAAATGTAAAAATAATTTCTTATAAAACATTAGTTCGTTGACACCGTTAATTAAAATAAATCAAAAATATTGTTATGATGTTTAATTAATTGTTCTAAGAACTACACATTTCTTCTCAAGAATTCGCTGACAAAATAAATACCAAATGTTATCACATAAGACGGAGTGGTTATTCTAAGAACTATACATTTTCTCAAAGTCAATTCTCAAAGATAACGTATTTACAGATGTTTAAATGAGGTAATGTTACTTAGGTCAGTCAAAATACGTACTTAAATAAATAAATAACAATGCAAAAATAAAGCTATATATCCAAGTATTTTTTGTTAAAATTACAATTGCATATGTGTAGCATCCTGTATATACAAAAAATGTAATAAGCAGTGTGCGCAGAAATAAAAAATAATAGCGCGTTTTTGTGTAAGAGTTAGTACTTTAGTACTTAATGTGCAGTTTCTTTCTTAATAATTAAATGAAAGAAAAACAATTAAACAATCAAATTGTTAAAAGCTTATGGAAAGCTTAGCAGACTTGCTAGTACTAAAATTAAGAAAAATAAAAAGGAACTAATATGGTGTCAGAAGCACTTACAGCACATGTTTCACAACTAACATCGACAAATTTTTCACAATGGAAATTTAGAGAAAGGAATTAAGGAAGCAATCAAAAGGCAATAGATACTAATGAACTCGGCGAGGAAAGAAGGAAGGACATTTTAGTACAAGATGCGAAAGCAAAATCTGTAATAATTATGTGCATAACGCACAAGCATATTAAATATGTAAGGTATTGCAAGACAGCATATGAAATGTTGAAATCGTTATTTTGAACGTGTACATAAAAAGGAAATTGTTACAGTTACATTGTAAAGAAGATATGGAACTGCAGAATCAATTCATATAATTTAATTGTTTAATAAGTGAATTAAAGGCAACTGGAGCAACAGTTGAAGAAGACGATAAAGTGTGTCACTTGCTTTTGACGATGTAAGTATGAAACTGTAATTACGGTTCTAGAAACAACTACAGAAAAACTAACATTATATGGCAACTTACTAGAGCAGAATTAAAATTTCAAAATTAACACAAAACTTTAGATTGTAATAAAAACTTATTTGTAGGTGCTGTTAGAAGACTGAATTGTTATTCCTGTGATAAGGATGATCACCTAATAGCACAAGGCCCAACAAAACTAAAGAACACAAATGTTGGGGCCAATACAGACGAATGAGAAGACGAAGTAGAGTAAAAAGGGGAAGTCACTGCTACTTCAGTCTGAAAATAAATATATTTCTTTTGTCGCAGCAGAAGGATCGGCAGAGTTAGTGTGTTTCTTAAAAAAAAAGAATTGTAGTGTTAGATTTGTATTAGATTCTGGATGTACTGACCACTTGGTTGAGAGTTCTGTAGCTCAACATATACAAAAAGTAAAAGATCTGAAACTGCAGATAGAAATTAATATTGCCGAGTCTAGCAAAAATAAAATTTCCTTTTAGTAAAAATGTGTGTAGCAATTGTAGAGAAAGTAAAGCACAAGAAATGCCATTTTATGGTAGAAGTGAAAAAAATGAAGACTACTTGGAAAAATGTTAGATACAGATATTGGAGGCCCAATAAACCCCACCTTAATTAATGAAGAAAAGTATTACCAAGTCATAATAGATGACTACAATCATTTTTGTGAGGTATCCCTATTGAAAAATAAATCGGAAGCTGAAGAGAACTTAATCATTTATATTAATCGTTTTGAAGCAAGTTAGGAGAGAAAAATCGTATTCGGTGTGATAACGGAGGAGAGTTGTCATCTAACCTTTAAAAAAAATGCTGCTACAATAAGGGTAGGTATAAGTTTTGAATATACCGCACCATAGTCGCCACAAATGAATGGAGTATGTAAAAAGATTAATAGAACGTTACTAGATAAAGTGAGAACAATGTTTTCTGAAACTAATATGTCTAAAATACTATGGAGTGAAGTAATAAGAACAGCAGCTTACCACTTAAATACTTATCAAAGCTAAGAGTGTTTGTAGTATTACCTAGAAAAAACAAATAGGATCAACGTGCAAGACCTGTGCAGATGATAGAGTATGGTACTTATGGATACAGATTATTGGATCCGAAACGGAATGAAATTGTCATCTCAAAGGATGTTTGCTTTGATAAAACGGATTTTAAGTACAACAAAGAAGAAAATGATGGAAAGAAAATTGAGAATGGTGTCAAAGTTGTTGTAGATGAAGCTATTTCAGAAAAAAGTGTTAATAATCAAGAAATCTTACCTGAAATGGAACAACTTGTTGAAGACGAACAAGAGCAAATGAAGACTACAAGATATGGATGAAAAGTTAATTTACCAATTCATGAAGTTATGGGAACATGGGAAGAGAGTGACTTGCCAGATGGTATAAAACCAGTTGAAACAAAGAGGGTTTTTTTAAATAAAAGAGAACGGTATTAAAAAGGTAAGACTGGTGGCAAAATAGTATCAGGAGCACATTTATGATGAAGTATATTCGCCAGTGGCACGGATGTCGAGCGTTCGATTGATTCTGTCAATACTAGTTTAGTATGACTGGAGAGTAAAACAATTAGATGTACTGCACATCTCAATGGTGAAGTTAATAATGAAACATACATAAAGTGTTCTCAAGGATACAATAGTAATTATGGTGTTTTAAAATTTAGAAAAGCACTGTATGGTTTAAAAAGTTCACCCAAAAGTTGAAATCAAAGGTTTAATCGGTGTGTAAAGGTTTTGAACGTTCAAGAAGTGATGTGTGTGTGTGTATACAAGAAGAATACTGTAATTTTGTTAATTTTTGTGGATGGCATTACTGTTACAGGCAAATCAAGTGAAATCTAATCAGCAGTGATGATGTTACAACAAGAATTTGATACGAAAGAATTTGGAGAAATTGTTTTAGGAATCAACATAATACATAGTAATAACTAATTAGAACTCAGTCAGTCAGTTTAAAAAAATGGAAAACAACTTTCAATTGGAAATTTCAAATAATTGTGAAAATGAGAATTGTAATGTACCATTTAGAAAACTAATAGGCATTTTAATGTACATAACTTTATGTAAACGACCAGACATATGTTATGCGGTCTCATATTCGGATGCAGACTGGACAAGCAATATTAGAGATTGTAAAAATATGTCAGGAGGAATAATATTTTTCATTCAAAATTCTATCTCATGGATTGCTAGGAAGCAACAAACAGTAGCATTAAGCTCTACTGAGACCGAATACATTGCCGCTACAGTTACCGCAACTGAATTATTAAATCAAATATATTTGGCTGAAGAATTGTTGGAACAACACATTTTTCCTAAATTCTATGTGAATAGTAAAGAAGCTATTTATCAGTAAGTTAAATAAAAATGGTCGTAGATCAAAACATTTCGATACAAAATATCATTTTATTTAAGATATTGTACAAAATAATATTGATCAAATCGAATACATCTCAAGTAATGAAAACATTAGCGATATACTAACTAAGCCACTAGCTTATGAAAAATTTAATTATTTTCGGAATAAGATATTTTGTTTCGATTTTATTTCTTAGCTATTTTGGAGTTCATTATGTAAGCTTAGTTAATGCACCACATTTGCAATTGAGAGAGGGTGTTAAAATTACAGTTGCATATGTCTCGCAGAAGAGTAAGATCACGTCAAGTGGACCCTCTATTTTCCACTTGATCATAAAAATTAAGTCCATGTACTTTTTTCATAAGTAGTTGCCATGAAAAATTGATCCCCCAAACGATTTTTAAAAATTTTAATTTAAACAATAATTTTTTTTACAATGAAAATTTTAGGTACTTTTAATTAAAAAATAAATTTTAAATCAACCGTTAAAGATAAAGTAATGAAATTTTTAGGATTTATCGTCAACGATTTATATTTTAATAAAATATTAACAACTAAAAGTTATTTGTTTATTATCATATTGTTAATTAACTTTTAAGTAAACAAATGAAAATTTCAATGATTTCTCGGTAAAAATATGGAGTTTTTTTTTATTAGTTAAATGCGTTATTTATTTAAGTTTAATATTCCGAAAGAAAATTTCACTGCACGCGATTAGTTTAAACAATATAAATTTATTTATCACGGCGCGCCGGGCGTCAAGCGCTGTCAGAACACCATGCGGCCGAGCGTCAGACTACATTGCAGCTTCGGTTAATTATAATTAAAAATAACAATTAAGAATGTAATCTACGAACGAATTTTATCAATATTATAACTGAAACACATAAATTAATTCTGTTATTAAACAAAAACAAGAAAAACGAACTAGTAATTAAATATATTAAAATTTGTGAACTCTCGTTATCTTTATATTATTATTAAACTATTTGTAAAAACTTTTTCATCTTCCGACACAAGCTTACATTGCAGTGAGACATCATCCAACTGTTTGTAATAATGGAATTGACGAATATTTTTTATCGTCACTGCCCGTTCGAATCGTTGTTTGTACTTTTCTTCGTGTAAATCGCGATCTTCCTGGTCACAGAAAACAAAATTAACTTTTTTAAATGAATTTTCCGCCCATTGGAAAAAAGAACGTGTTGTCGTTATGTGATTATTATGGTCACGTTAAAGGCTAGCACGATAAGCCTGTCTTTTGACAATTCCTGCGAAGCCGTCTCACGCTCTTTTGCCATGAGGTTTAGCGAAAAAATTCCACTCTACTTTTACTTCAAAATCATTTGTGTGATTTATTAAGTTGGCAAAGTTATATTTATTTTTATATTGCGAAGCTGCTTCATCGGAAAAGTATTTAATTTTTTTTAACTTTTTCGGCGCCAAATTTATTTTTTTAAAATGCAATCAGTTTTGTATTAAAGAGATGTACCGAACTTGCGTCGTGACTTTCTCTGAAATCACTACAAAATCCGTCCGTCAATAATTTAAATTTTTTAATGACGAAGTCAACTTCTGGACACTTCAGTCCGTGTAATTGTAATTTTACATTTTGGTGAATTTTGCATACACATACATTGTGTGTTCCGCTTTTTCCAGCTGAAATGCATTCCCGTGGTCGTAAAGTTTGAAATTTAATTGATTATTTATTTATTTTCGCTGTTTAATGTAATGATAAAAAATGATTTAATTGCATTATTTATATAAGTTTAAAAAAAAATAAAATAAAGATTAACGAGAGTTCAGAAATTTTAATATATTTAATTACTAGTTCGTTTTTCTTGTTTTTGTTTAATAACAGAGAATTAATTCATGCGTTTCAGTTATAATATTGATAATAATAATAATAAAATTCGTTTGAAAATTACATTTTTAATTGTTATTTATAAATATAATTAACCGAAGCTGCAATGTAGTCTGACGCTCGGCCGCCTGGTGTTCTGACAGCGCTTGACGCCCGGCGCGCCGTGATAAATAAATTTATATTGTTTAAACTAATCGCGAGCAGTGAAATTTTCTTCCGGAATCTTAAACTTGAATAAATAACGCATTTACCTAATAAAAAAAAACTTTATATTTTTACCGAGAAATCATTGAAATTTTCATTTGTTTACTTAAAAGTTAATTAACAATATGATAATAAACAAATAACTTTTAGTTGTTATTATTTTATTAAAATATAAATATTTGACAATAAATCCTAAAAATTTCATTACTTTATCTTTAACGGTTGATTTAAAATTTATTTTTTAATTAAAAGTACCTAAAATTTTCATTGTAAAAAAAATTATTGTTTAAATTAAAATTTTTAAAAATCGTTTGGGGGATCAATTTTTCATGGCAACTACTTATGAAAAAAGTACATGGACTTAATTTTTATGATCAAGTGGAAAATAGAGGGTCCACTTGACGTGATCTTACTCAGAAGTAAAATATAATAATGGCGCGTTTAAATGAAAGATAAACAATTAAACAATCAAATTGTTAGGGTACAATGTTTAAATTTTTTACACCAAACAAGCGTATTGTGAAAACTCAGTCAAAAAAATTAATGCCAAATAGGTTATTATTCACGTATAGAAACAAACCTTAGAAAAACATTGATAACATAAACCAAAATTATGATTACTATGCACGACGTTTTTTCTATAGTAGTATATGTCCGGCCGGTTCTTTAATAGTGTTAACATTACCCCACTGATAACGTTATTTATGGTTTGATAATTTTACAGAAATGAAACTTAACACGATACTATATGCATCAGAAGCACAGTGGTTTTTAAAACATCTAGAATTTATTATGCTATTATTTTTCAAATTTGAATATTAGTATAATTTGTATCTATTATTAGTACATACTTGTTATCTTTATCAATAGTGTTGTTACAAATTGTATGTATTCGATAGCGTTGGTTAAATATATCAACCATCAATACGTACATGTACACTCGAGAAAAGAAAAAAACGGAACACTACCCACTATTCACACCTAAGTACCAAACATATAGCTGTGTAAACGGGCGTCAACCCCAGCCATTACATAGTGTACAATACTCTATTACCCCAGTTTTGACACTAACATAATGCCCTTATTTATGTTTACATAGCTATCTATTTGTATGCAGAAGCAGTTACTGTCGCGTTCTTTCTTTTTTTTTTTGAAAGTACATCTATATGTTACCTAAAATACCTGAAATGTTAATCTTTGCATATGCATTGCAGTAACGAAAGTAACAAATAGTTTGTATTTGGTAGTGTGATCAAAATACTGAATACGACTTGATATCATACAATTAATAATAATAAAAGAAAAATTGTCCCGTATGTAACAAACTTAATTCGAACAAAAAGAAAATAATTCCCCTAACTTGTAATAATCTTGACACATCTGGATGTTTCAAAGTGTTTCAAAAATACCACTATTTTTAGAGTGCACGCCAAATGCGTCTGCGTTCACTGAAAATAAAAAATTCGATGTATAAAAATCACAATAACAAAAATACTGATAGTTGAAAAGTTCAAGGGCAATTTTAACAAATTTAAATTAACAATTACACGCAATGTCTTTCTTCTGTTTCATCAGACACAATAATTTTTATTCCTTTATAATCGTATTTAATTATTAAAACTAAGCACGCTAAACCTTTGTTTTATAGAAGAACAGCAAAAAATGTCATGATTACGTGATTTAAGATAATTGTTAGAAATCTTCGAAACACGCAATCGATTAAATTTTTCAGTGCACTGCAAGACATTGTAAAACATAAATAAAAAAACTTAATCACAAATACACAAAACGTTCCTATAAGAAAAACTTAGTTTAAACAGAAGCACAATAAAGTTACTATAGAATTTTTTTTTTCATTTTTTAAACCCAATTTCCAGTAAATTGCCTTTTCCACCAATTTTCCTTTACCGTACTTTCCGTGTTGCTAATCGTAATTAATTGTTAAACAAACAACAAAAACGTCTTAACAATTTGGTAATTTAATATGCAAATATACATGTGTATTTGTACTTTTCACTTAATCCTAAAACATAAAAATTAAATACATTTATTTTTGGTGTAATTGACTTGTTGCTATATTTGAGAAAATCCATACACACCGCATTGATTTTTAACATATCTTTGTTAAGCAATTGATTTTTTTTAAACGCCCTAAAAATTTCATAAAAGCGACTACTGAATGACATTTGCGGAGTGTATTGTGTGAAGCTTTGCAACGTGTAGCTTTAAACCACACAATAGAAATTTTAGCATTTTTTTTACAAAGCGATAACCCTCATATCACGTTGACAGAAGTACATTACCTCCCGTTTGCTTTATCGTTTCTTTATTAACGTAATACGTACAACATTATACTAATAACTGGGTAAAATGCAGATGTAATTGCTTAATCTTCCATTACGAAACAGGCATAATTATTGTAATAAAATTAATGAAAACGAAAGCATCAAGCAAATGTACTTTTTCCCTACTTTTCTCTACGCATCTCTTTGTTTGGGCATGAGTCAGTTCTTTCTTTTCATACCTATCTGATATTAATGGAATTAATATTTGCTACCTGCGACTTTACACCTGTTTAATGATTCCCAAAAGACATTAATCACGCACGGTAGTACAATGCAATCGATACTTCCTTATTCAACATTTTTGAAATTAAACAGTAAATAATAACCTACCTCAATTAAGAGACCACAAAAATCACAGGTAACATTGGTTTAAATTAATCACAACTATATTTATAACAAACACGTTAGTTAATGAATTAAAATTCACCTAAAAATTTCCCTTTTTAGAAAAGTCGATGGAAACACTTGGAAAACGCGTTGCGCGCGATGTTTTGGAATAAAATCGTGCAATACAACTTCTTCAGTGTACGAATTCGAACTGAACCGCGGCGCCTGCTCACCATGAATTTTCCCCTTCTACGTGAAAAACAACCCCACTACAAGATCATAGATATTTTATAAAGGCAATTTTAAATTAATAACCCTTTAATAATGAAATGGAAAATGAAAAATCCTCTATCAATTTTTTATTTTAGCTTTTGTCCGAGACATTAGCGGGTGATTATACATGAAAATTTTAGTTTCGTTATGGAGCTTTATTTTTAACTTTTAACACTTGTTTCCGCCTCCGACACGATCAAACATTTGTTGCATGCTCGACTATATGAATTTTTAAGTTCTTGTACTTTGTTTAATTCAAGATTGAAGGAATTAGGGAAAATTTAATGATGCGAAGAGTCATTCTCGCAAAGTAATTAAATCCAAAGTTATGAATATTGATTATTTCATACAACCTTAGGCTAATTTAATTATTTACAAAATGTAAATATTGTTAGTTTTATTAAAATTAGAAGTTGTCCGTAAATTATTTAATGTTTGATGTTGAGCCAATTAAAGGCATGTGCTTGATAGTAACTTTGTAGTTTTATTTCTGCATTAAACATTCTGGTATAGTTTGTTAACGTGTTTGCCAGTTATACAGACTTATAAAGTGTGTATCGATTGACGTATGTTTCCAACACGGCTTCAATCATCAAAGGTGTTTATTACTCGGTCGTCAGTGTGCCCTATTATAACACTGAATAATTACAGTAAATTCTTGTTATTTTTTTACTAATAGATTGAGCACTATGTAGAAAAATGAAATGTGCGATTTGTACGGTACTAAAAAAGTTTCCGAGTTAAAAAATTATTATTTATCAAATATACGAAAATTGATTTCTTACTTTTTTTAAATATCAATTATAGTTGAACGCATTGTTTAAATGATATTTAGTTCTTATTATTTTTAAAGCCTGGATTAATTTTTATATAAATTTCCATATGAAAACGCGAGTTTCAACTTGATCGAACTCGCAGGCACAATCAATATATGTATACACCTATGGCCACAGGCACTCGTAAGTATTAACACAGGTAGACTAAAATATTATAATTTACAGAAAACTACATGCTTACATAAACTCTAAAGGAAAATTGATTTGTAAATTATAATATTTAGTTGCAGCATTGTGCTATATATGCGGTTTGATGTAGCAAACTCTGCACACGTATCTCTACATATGATTTTCCATTTGTTTATATTTTTTTAGAATTTACAAGGACACATTTGGCGCTTCAAAATAGTCAACAAATTTGAATTGATGATAATAATGACCGGTTAAGCCAATTCAGAAGAGATTTGATTGTTTTCTTGCTAAAATTAATAATTTTATTATAGAAGTTTCAGTTAGAATGCTAGTATATATAAGTTTAACTTTATTTGTTGCCTTAGCTTACAAATTAGTTCGTGCTTTACACTTGTTACCTTACATTCTATATTTACATTCTATTTACATTTTTTTAAAATACATTTCCTTATCGCTCCTCTCCTCTTAACTTTTTTCTCCTTCTCCATAGTTCTTCCATCCACTCCGCTCTATTTCCATTTTTGTCTAAGATTTCCTCTATTTTCATAACCTCTTCTCTTAATTCACTGCATTTCTTTCTCATGTGGTTAAGGTCCTCCGTCTCTTCTCTACATAGTCTGCACATCTTTTCTTCTTCTTTTTTCCAATATTTGTTACCTAACTCGTCGTTGCCACATCTGAACCGTGCTATCATTTTTTTCTTTTTGTTGCTTTTATTCTCTATATTCTTTAAATATTTTGACACCCCTTCAGCCTTGATATCTTTATAATTCCTATTATATCTGCTCTCTTTTATCTTTGTCCATCTTTCTTGTTTTTCGATGTCCCTATCTCTCCTTATTATTTCTTCCCTTACCCCTACTCCCTCTTCTCTTAATCCACTCCACTTCTTCTCTCGCGCATCCTTTTTTTTTGTAATACTCTTCTCTGCCCTCCTGCCTGTACTTCACTTTTCCTCCCTTTATGTCTTTGCAACATTCTTGCAGTATTTTGCATTCTGTTCTTTCCCTCAGTTCTTCTTCGTATTTTATGACCCTTTTTCCTGTCTCTACTCTTATTTTTGCTACCTGTACCTCTTCTCTCACAATATACCCTCGTGTATCTCTGTCCAGTCCCAAAAGCCATCTCCAGTATTTTCCTGTAGCCCTTCTATATACATATTACATTACCACCCCCTTTATTAACTTTTCTTTTTTCTATATCCATCTCAAACACTCTTTCTCCCACACCCCACATTTGTCCTATTAACCTGTTTCCTTTCCTCACTCTTTCCTTTATGTGTTCTCCCTCCTTATTATCCTGTTTCATCGTGTAGCCCAGGTACGTAAATTCCTTCACTTGTTGCACTTCCTCATCACTCCATTTCCACTTCTCTCTTTTTCTTTTTCCCCCTCCTTTTCTAAATACCATTATTTTTGTTTTCTCCGTGTTTACTTCCATTTCTTTTTTTTTCATGTATTTTTCCAGCGTTTTCATCATCTCTTTCATTTCCTTTTCCTCCTTAGCCACCAACACTATGTCATCCGCATACGCCAACGACCATACCTTTGCTTTCCCTACCACTATCCCTCCTGTCTGTTGTCCTCTCATTGTTTCTTCCAGATCCCCCGTATATACTGAGAACAGGCTTGGGCTCAGTGGACATCCCTGTCTCAACCCTTTGTTTCTGAATCCCGTTTGTCCGTCTGGTACCAAACTTCTTTCCTCTATTGCCTTCTGTAGTCTTCCTTGTAGTACTGTCGCATATAATTTGTATGCCGTGCTTAATAATGTTACCCCTCTGTAATTCTTGACTTTATTTTTTTCGCCTTTTTTATGGATTGGGCATATTATTCCCTCTCTCCATCTCTCCGGGAATCCTTCCTCTTTCCATATTTTGTTTAGTGTTTCCATCATCCTTTTTGCTACACTTTCTTCCCCGTATATCCATTAGGAATTAGATCATACTGACATCCGTCAAGTTTCATCGATCGTTTGAACGTAGTCATAGCCAAAGGTAAAATAACATTAACTGTCGTACATAAGCTTATATACCACGCATATTTTGTTTTTAAAATCAAATAATGAGTAGTAATGACAAAGAATTGTCGGTTGGATAAGTTTTTGTGCTCATATTTTACTTTTTAGCGATTTATTATTATTACAGTCGTTTGTTGACTTATTTTGTAACTGTATGGTAGACGAGATAGTTGATCGAGTAATATTTATATTTAAATTAAAATCAATCACTTATAACGTTTGTTAGCAATTCAATACAATTAGTTGAATAGTATGTTGCCTAAACGAAAAAGTTTCATCGATATTATAGCTGTGATATTACTATATTAGTTGACAAACTTATAATCATTGTTTAATTGTTATTGGTGTACCTCTTTTTTTTTTAAACTCATATTCTCTCTCGTTAAAAGCAAACATGTTGTAAGAATCTGAGTTTCTGCTAATTGTTTTTTTCAGTGATCGACAGATTTAAAGAAGGTCTGTAATGTAATAGCGAAGGCTTTCACGACCGGAGTCTATACTAAAATATGAACGTCTTCCGAGTTTGAACCGTGTCATTCTTGTAACCAAAGTTGCCATAGTTTTGTCCACTTTTGTAAGGGGCTTCATCAGGACTTGAAATAAATTAATAAACTCAAACAAAGAATCGAAATCTAACTAAAAACCTCTCAAAAGTTATGTAACCAACTTGTAAACCAAACCATATTCTAAACTCAAAAAGCTAAAAAAGAAAACGATAAACTTGAGAAAGCAAACGACAATCTAACAAAAAACCACTACATAGTAAGGTAACTAACTTGTGAACTAATCCAAATTCTAAACTCCATCGACGTGACTTAAGAAGTAGTTTCTGTATATAAAGAAAAAGTATTATCACAGCTGGTTAAGCTCGACTTCAATTGAGTTACAGTCTTAAAGGCGCGTGTTATCGATCACAATTAAAGTTATTGGGATGTTGAGCCCTTTACAAAAGTGGGCGAAACGTTGACAACTTTGGGTACAAGAATGACATAATCCAAACCAGAAAAACGTTCTCATAGGTTTGTATTTCTTGTTATTTAGTTATTTTGGTGCTTTTTTAATTTATTTTAGAATGAGCACACCGAAACTTGCGGATTGTCTACCGAATCAAACTGAGTTAGACGCTTGCCTTTAAGTTACGAGAAAATTATTGTAACAAACGGTACAGAAAGATACATAAAAAACTGAAACTACACCTCAAACATTTAGTTTTACATCCACTGGATAGTGAACTCAACAATAAACTTAAAAGAGAATGTGCTTTCGTTTTAGTCTTAAAATAATTCTTTAAATTATCTAATTAGTATCTATACTGTTACGTGCATAAATTTAAATAATGCATTACCCTGTATATTGGTTTAATTAAAAATTACTTTTATATTTCTCGACGCCATCTATCGGGCTCGTTGGTCTCTTCGTATTGAGTAGACGATATCCGGCGAGATACCGGCATTTTTGACTTTAACATCGTTCATGTTATAACCTATGTCTGCGTGAATTAAAAATCGTTTTCTCGAATCATCTACGTGTTGGGACACGATGGAAAATAGAAGTCTTCTTAATTAACTAATTTAATCCACGCAGGCGCCATGTGCTACCTCCTAAATATGGGTATTCTTGTCGTAATTTAAAATCTACAAGGGAAAATTATAACTTCATTACGATCGTAAAGTATTTGAGTCGTCACCGGCCGTTCCACCACGATCTGGCCCATGTTTCTAGTCGATACCGAATTACGAGGGATTAACATCGACAAATACTTTCATTGGACGATTATAACTATCTATAAGGCCTACGGTTAAAACTAAATAAACCGAAGACCATCATATTTCTGCGAGATTTTACTCCTGCGGCAAACACCTGCGAAACCAACTGTCATCGAAGGTGTATTATTTTTTTAATTTATTTTATTTATTGAATTCCATTGCATGGTACAATTATTTATAATATTATAATAATATGTGCCACATGAGCTTAGGCTTGTGTGTGGCATAATACGGAACCATATCAAAAATGTACCGAACGTACTATTTAATACATATGGTATTGGTAAATATTTTTACTTAACTTTTTTTATTTTGGTATGTTTGTTATGAAGAGTGTGTAAATTTGTCATAAAAATCAAACGCCAGCTTTTTTAACCAAAGCTTTACTTTACGTTTAAATATGTTTAATGAACTACATTGTTTTAAGTGTAATGGCATGATATTATATAATTTTGAGCATAAATAACTCGCATGTCTATGTGAGCTAGTTTTAATTCTTTTTGGCAAAATTACATTTTTACTTTGGATGTGTCTTGTGTTATGTGAATGTGTTGAAAAATTAAGTAGATTTTGATATTTAAATGAAAAAATGGCTAAGTTTTGTAGATATAATTGTCGTATTGTATTAATTTTCATGTCCGCAAAAAGTAACTGAGTGGGGTATGTCAGATCTTTAAATGATATAATTTTTAATATTAATTTTTGTAAAATTTCTAGAACCCTAAGATAACATTTTGATACCCCTCCCCAACCAATAATTCCATATTGAAGTACCGCTTGAACCAAAGCAAAATACACTGATTTAACTGTTTGGAATTTTAAAATGTTTTTAAGAATTTTAAATTGATAGATGACTTTTCTTATTTTTTTCACTACTTCATTTATGTGTACTTTCCAGTTCAATTGGTTGTCAATATAAATCCCTAGGTATTTGATGTTAGCTGTGCTGTGGATTCTAAAATTACAACTACAATTTTGATTACAGTTTACTTTATGTACGTTAATCACCGGAATGGGATTTTGTTCTGTTTGTCGTAATGAGAAACACATGAATTTTGTTTTATCTGCATTTAATGTTAATCCGTCAATGTCAAGTCTATGTTTTACTTTAGCTATGCCATCTTCCGCCCTCAGTTTAACTGCATCCCAGGTTTCAGCCTCAAATAAAAGTGCAGTATCATCAGCAAAAGTTATTATTGTACCAGGTATACTTAATTTTGATAGTTGATTTATATATATAAGAAACAAAATTGGTCCTAATACAGTGCCTTGTGGTATTCCTATCTTAACATCCAATTCACTGCTAATACAGCTATTGATATTAACTACTTGCTTTCTGTTAGATAGATAGCACTTTATTAAGTTATGTGCAGTACCCCGGATTCCAATCATCTCTAGTTTCTGGTATAGTATGTGATGATTAACAGTGTCGAAGGCTTTAGCAAGATCAAGAAACACTGCAACAATTTTACTATTAGAGTCCAAAGCATCATATAGTCGTTTAGTTAATGTAAAAATTGCATCATCGGTGCCAATACTATTCCTAAACCCAGACTGATTTTTTGACAAGATATCAAATTTATTTAAAAATTTTGCCAATCTATGTTTAATACACTTTTCAATTAATTTTCCTATTGTACTTGTTATAGAAATAGGCCGGTAGTTATTAATTTGATTTGCGTTGCCTGTTTTTAAAATAGGAGTGATTACACTGGTTTTAAACATGTTAGGAAACTCTCCATTTACAAAACATAGATTCACAATATGAGTTATGGGTTTAGCAATATGTGCACGGATTTTTTTTAATACAACGCTATTTATACCATCTTTACCTGCTGTCGTGGAGGTTTTCAGAGTTTGTATTAAATTGTTAATTTCATTGTCGGTTGCGGGTTCAAGAAACAACGTAGCATAATTATAATCATCAGCTACCATAGGTTTTACTGTATTATCGATTTGATTAAACATATTAAGTGTAATATTTTGAAAATACTTATTAAAATAATCAGCTTTATCGTTATCATTAATTATGTCAGCTCCTTCATCATTCTGAATAATGGGTACTGAATTTTTCCTTTTGCGACTTTTTGTGGCCTCAGCTATTATATCCCAAGTCTTTCTTATGTTCCCTTGTACATTTATTAGTTTCGTTTTGTAGTACTTGTCTTTAGTTTCCCTAATTAGTTTAGTTAATGTATTTCTGTAAGTTTTGTATTTATTTAATAAAACTAAATCTTGGGGATTTTGTAGTCTTAATTTACTTAATTTATCTCTATTTCTAATTGATACAAGTAGACCACTAGTTATCCAAGGTTTTAGTTTTGTTAATTTAGAGTTGGTTGTAAACGTACTGGTAGACCTGGAGATATAGCTGCTAAGTAACTCAACAAATGTCTCGGTGGATTTATTAGTGATTTGGCATTTAATGACAGTTTCCCAATTTTCATTTGATAATAGATTTTGTAGTTTACTATAATTGATGTGACTTTTAGTTGTACGGGATTTATTGGGTTCAAAAGTTGAGTTCGAATCAATTAATAAAATAACAGGAAAATGATCTGTGATAGCCGAATTCATTATTATGCTATGAATATTACTTACTAAAGTTTCTTTAGCTTTTACAAAAAAGTGATCTATACAGCTACTAGAGGTTGAAGTAACACGAGTAGGACCTTGAAGATGATATAAATAACCATATTCGCTCAGTAAATTTATATATTCCGCGGCAGTTTGATTTGTGTCGTCCAGTATGTTTATGTTTATATCACCCGCAAAAATTTCAAGTTTATTGTCACAGCTTATCAAGTTTGTTCTTAGATCTCGCATAAAACCACCGACATCTGTTGAGGGCGGACGATATACGGCTGTAAGACCATAATTAAGGGAATTTACTGAAAATGTAACTCGCAAAAATGTATTGCCACTATCCAGTTTAATTAATTTAAATTTATTTTGGATAGCCTCATTAATATATAATATCACGCCATCATTTTGGTTAAGATTGCCATAATTATAAATTGTGTTGTAGTCATTTAAGTTATATTTATTCAGATCATACTGAATCTGCCATGTTTCTGTTAGTATAATTATATTGAACTTTAATTTAATTTGTTCAAGTAATACAATAAATTCGTCAAAATTTTTGTTCATACTTCTTATATTTAACATTATAATTGATAAAAAGTTATTATTCTCACCGCATGTATGATTAAACGTATCTATGCCACACACATCCGTAACTCCGTAACTTGTATTCATATTATGTGTAATGTCTTATCTTCTGACCAATAAAAATAATATTTAAACAAATTTCCGCTATTATAATTGGAATACAAAAAAAATAAACACAAGAGAAAAATAAAGAAACCACCACCTAAAACTAAATAGAATTAAGTTTAATTAAAGTAATTTGAGTGTTGCTCCCCATCGGCTTAAATTAAATTCATATTTTCAAGGTCTTTCAAATTCTTTAAACGAACTTTCCGGTTATCTTTATTCACAATTACGATACCATCGTAAGTCCACGTATTTTTAAAACCAAATCGTTCGCTGGCGCAATGCAGCAATGTTGCTCTGTTTTTTGTTAAGTCTTCTCTAATCTGCACTCCTGTACCCTTTAACTTTTTTTTGGCGGAAAATACTATGGCACGTTGTCGATAACCTATAAACTTAACTATAATTGGCCTAGTTTTATTACCTTGCATTCCAATACGATGACATCTATCAATATCATTATTAGATAAAGTTAATCCTAATTGGTTGTTGCAAACGTTTAACACTTGATTTTCTACGTTTTCATTTCGCTCTTCTTTGATTCCCCAAATTCTCAAGCTGTTACGACGAGTGTATTGTTCTAAGTCGTCTAATTTATTTCGAAGAATCTCGTTATCAGTTTCGTAATTTTTGATTGTCTTTTCCATATTATCGCATTTTGTTAACAACTGATTCATTTTGTCTTCTATTCGTATCATTACCAATTCTGATACTTTATCGGCTATTATTTTTAGAAAATCGACATCGCATAGTACGGATTTTGTGATTTCACTGATATCAGTTTTCTGCGCTTGTGTAAATACCATTTTATTATTATAGAAAAACCCACAATTTTAAATATAACTAGAGCAACACACAAACGTCTACTCTGTTCGAATGTACATTAGTGAATACAACAGCATTCGACAACCGGGTTATATTATATGTACTTTCTTTAACATTAAGTAACCATTTTTGTAGCCCTTGATTTCGTGAGGCATTGGTTTGACACGATTTGCGACTCAAATTGATTTTAGGCCCACTTGCCGGGGAAAGCGCTTTCTTCGATCGAGTGGAAGCTCCTGTATTCTGGGTAAGTTGTTTTACTTATTTGTTCGTTGTCAGAAAGGTCGCTCACGAAACTTTTGCGAATATTAATTCCGTATTTATTAACGTTATTGTATTACCATTTAGATAGTAATTTTTGCTTATTTTGTGTTACGTATGCTGTGTACTACCAATAATTATTATGATAGTTTAATATTAATGCCGTAATTATTATCACTGTTTTATTATCAGTAAGGTCGTATTATTACTTCTTTTGTACGTTTCGTATACGGTGTCTCACCAATAACTGTTATGATAGTTTAATATTAATGCAGTAATTATTATCACTGTTTTATTGTCAGTAATGCCGTATGACTAATTATTTCGTGTATCCCGCATGCTGTATACAAACGATATTTACTATAAACTATTCTTCGCTGTTCATTTCAACGTAATTTACTTATGTATTGTGTGTTGCCGATACTATTGGCATTTCTGTAATGAGAATTCGATATACCTGTGATAATCATCAACGATTCTAGATTAAAGTTGTTATTGTGGTTACTTGTTCTTTTATGACAACATACCTTTCTCTTTGGATCGTCGTTATCTAATAACAAACGTTGGCTACTCGAACAGCCGAGTATAAGGATTACGAACCTAAAATTAGTTACAAGCTTGCACCGTCTGTCGTGAGCGTGATAGAAGTTACTTTGGATCAGCTCTGGCGCCCTTAAGCATAGTTTCTGTGAACCCCCCCTACTCCCGACTATATGAGTTGGCCGTGCAGGGTTCGTAAAGCCAAAAGCTTGTAACAATACATAATATGTCATAGCAGAAATGACATTAAGAAATATCTTTTATCCCAATACACACACACACAAAATCATGGTAATTCTTTGCTAACACATTTTTATGATCTTTTGTCAAAAAGGCTTTTGCCGAGCTATTTGACCACTTACAATGTTAAGTACAAAAAAGTGAACATTTCCGACATATTTTTTTGTATGAGTCTTACTGAGGAGTTAAGGCATTGAAGATCGCTAGAAGCTTTGCGTATTGTAGAAAATACTGCACAAAATTAGTTTCCTCGTTTGAAAAAAGAGCATTTTGATATGGAGAAAAACCATCCGGCTTTGATAAAGACCGTTTACTTTTTCAATCAACTCGGCAATTGGCAATCTTAAACAATGCAGAAGAATCAACTCTTGATTAATTTATGTATCTTTTATATTTAAAGAATTAAATTTTAAATTTAAACGCTACAAACTTATGCATCAATCTAATATTTGAACCAAATGTTCTTAAAGCTTACAAAGTTTCATAATTTATGAGAGAGTACGTAAATTTATATTTTAAATCATTAATATAGGGTGTAACAAGTATAATTAATAATCTTTTAATAGGGGGTAGATATGGTAATTTCCAGAACATTTGTTTATAAGCATGTGGTCTTGCTTTTCATCATTTTTTGTTAAAATTTGTTGTAATAATTAGATGTAACAACGGACCTGAATGTTCCTTATAAGAAAACGTGATATAAAATGATTGCAACTGTATACTATTAAGTAGTAAGTTTCTGATAACAAAATAAACAACATTTAACAGATATAGTGACGTGCTAAAATCAAGGTTATTTTTGATTTACTTCAAGGTTTTAAATAACGACAGAAAAAAGCAAAGTAACAATGTCAATCGGTTATTTTGAAGTCATAAATGTAGAAATTAAAAAATGAAATGAGTAATTATTGTGTTGTTCATTAATTAAATTACAATGGATGCTCGAAATGACCACCATTCGCCAGCATACAGGCACGTGTCCTCCGTAAATTATTTTGCACCTCATGAAGATAGTTTCCGTTGCGCATTTCATTTGCGGCATCTATAATTTTTTGTTGCAATTCTTCCAGTGTATCTAGTGGAGTTGCATAGACAACATTTTCATAAAACATCATTATACCAGAGGTCACAACGTAGACTTTGATAACGTTTCGGTGATTGCAAAATTCATTTTTGCTTTTATTTGCAGTTTTTATGAGATTGAGTATGTACTTTTTCAAATGGTAGTAAAGTTCGGGTAATTTGTAAAGGACCTATGGGCGAAACTTTTCTGCGTGACTTTCTAAAGGCAATGGCGTAACAACCCTAATTATTGTATTACGACAACAAACGGTAACATATACAGGGTTATTAAAAAGTATCAAGACGGCGATTTATTGTCGTTAATATTCATTTTAAGAAAAATTTATAATACAAAAGTTGTTTATGTAAATTTTATCTACACTTGGAAATACTTGAATTTTTGTTATCTGCAATTGTTTCTGAATTACACCGTTCCCGGTAATTTTTTTAAATAGGAACATATTACTTTTACCTCACCATTCGATAGAGAATTTTTTTCTTTTTAAAACAGTACTAAAAACATTTTTTTAAACTCTAATAACATTTTTTTCAAGAAAACGCCGATTCAAAAGTCATATCAAATGAAATTTTTTGAGTGGCCATAAATATATTTTTAGATCTATAAAACCTTACAGAAAATAATAGAAAAGTAAACATAAAAATTAATTAGGCCATCTTTATTTTACAAACAATATTACATTTAATTTGTTTATGGTACATGTAAAAAACAATTAAAAAGTAAATTCACCGATAGTTTTCACAATTAACGTATATATTATGTTGTGCAAAAGTAATAAAAACATTTCATCTATTTTTTTAAGTAAATTTTATAACAACTATGTAGTTCTGCACAATATGGGAAATCATAAACGCAAAAGAAACGAGTTTAAAAAGGTTTACAAAAATATTAAATGACGCTATTAGCTGCAGTCTAATATTTACTTAACATGCTATTTATTTATAGAAATAAGTAAAGAAATTTGTTAAAATAGTAATTTATGTATGTTGTGTTAACACGTTAACTATGTATATTACTTTCTTTAGTAATTACACCTAGATTACAATAAAATAGGTACATACTTTTACTTCTCTTCGTTCTTAATATCAGGCTTATAATATCTACACTTATTTAAATAACAGTACATAGTTGACAAAATTTATGTTTTTATTTCTAAGAATATTTACAGTATCTTGTTTTGCAAGCAAACTGACATACTAAAACAATGGAAAAAGTTTATTTGATTACGTATCTAATGTTTCTTTAGACAAAAAAAATTATAATAATATACCTTCTCTATTATAAAATCATTAAGAAAAACGTGGTAATGGATCTTTTCGAAATAACTGATTGTGCATTTACTATAAATATTAATAATAAATGATTGTGTTGCAATGATGGATTTTTCTACATTAGGTTATTAGACATATAAGTAGCAACTTTGAGTGCCAGATAAATTAATACTTATACCTTGTCAATCAAGTCACATAAATTGCCACTCATTAGACGTTTAAAAAATAAAATCAAATAAATAACTGCATTAAAAACTGGAGTCATTAATAATATTAAATATAGTTGGAGTAACAGTTACTATTGCATTTTTTGTGTATGTTTAATTCAATAAATTAAGCATGCTCATATTTCAAAACGTTTTGATTAATTTAGTTTTAACGGCAAACGATTTATAAGGTTTTAAAAAATTAAGTTTTGCTACCACTAAATTACTATCTATTATGCGTAGGTGTTTATTTACTTACCAATTAATTACAACTTTCGCAACATTGATACAAATACATACATTTAATATGTATAGTAGTTTATTTTGATATGTTAAATTAAGATTATAGAAATTTATGTTTTTTTTAATTATAAATAATTAATGAATTTAACATTGCTTAATACGTTAAAAATCATTTGTTAAATTAATTTTAGTGTCGCATTCATTAATATTTCACGGTAAAAATAATTGATTTACTAAACCGTAACGTTTTGGTAAATAGTTAATCATTGCATACAGATTATTTTTATATTAAAAGTTAGAATTGCTACAATTCTTAAAATTTCTGATATTAACATTTTTTCAAACCGATTTTAAAACTTCAGAACCGTTAAGTGTTCGTCATGATTCTAAAATTTTAGCTAAATTTAAAAATTTTTCTCCAGTTTTAAAAACCTTTTATAAAAAGTTGTTTATTTGTACTTAATTGTTAATTACTATTTATAATTGTATTTAGATTACAATTATAAAAAGGTCAACAATATGATGCAAGTACTCAAAGGGGTTATTACAAATTTAATAATAACAATAACATCTAAATATATACGAAAATTGATTAAATTTTCAATAATAATGCAAAAAAAAACTAAGATTTCGGACAGGACGCCGGAGAACCCATTGCACCACGCATACGAATCTGCGTTATCTGCTTGTATGTTTTGTCAACTAATAACTACAAAATAACTCCGCTTGCGTTGCTAAAATTATACTTGATAAAGTAAAGTAAATAATAACAATAGTATTTGTAACACCATAATTAAATGTAATGTAATGTGAACTTCAAAACGTTCTAACGGTTCTATATTGTGTTTCTATAAATTTAAGTTTGCACTGTTTTAGTAGTATTTGAGTTAGGTATTTCCAACTTTAAACTGTTATGTTACAGAAAAAGCCAATTTGACCATAAATGGCGCATTTAGGTGGCGGTTCTACTATAACTGGTTTGCAATAAAACATAAAATGTGTGTTAAAATATTAAAATGCAGAGATGCATTCACTAACAACAAAATGATAACCAACATTTCTTTACTAATTACTTTAAATATCCTATTTCTTATTAGGCAATCCAGAACCCGTGACCTCGTGACGTACAAAGATGGCGGTGTGGGGCAAACAAAACCAGCTGTTACATTGTTTTCATTAGCTTAAGACTATTCTTTGTATTTTTTTCGTAGTATTTTGAGATGCTAGACGTGTTTTTCATTGAGGTTTTTATTCCTCAAAACAAAATCGATGACCAATGTTGAATCCTTATTGACAAAATGTGCTGCAAGTTCATAAAAAAAATTTGTTTGTAATAAATGGTTCACCGTTATACAGTGAAGAAGATATTTGAGGAAGTTTTCCAAAGAAAAGAAGCGAAAGGCCAAATATTTTATTTATTCAGTTGATCATGTGTAATAAAATTTTTAAAATGCAGCAATTTCATTTACTTTTCTTCCCATAGGATCAAATTGCAGCCGCATTTGGTTTCGCTGGACCATGAAAACACTACCGACCCTAATTTATTACCATTAGGAATGTTTAGTTTTGCCAAAGATCTAATTCTTAATTACGTTGTAACTTTCGTACAGTGAAGTGTGTTTGTTTTATCGTGAATATTTAAAGGTGAGTTTCACTGAGTTTCCTATTATCTTGTAGTTTACTGCTTATATTTTTATTACTATCATTATGCTATTTTTAATTACAAGTTTTCAATGAGCTCTTGTATTATCTATTAATTTAATATTCATTCTTTTGAATGTGAGCATCATTTACTGTTTCTATTTATGAGGTTTTATTGAGCCGTTTTGATTAAATTTATGAATTTGAGACTCAATATTTTAATAGACAGTTATAAATGCTTTTATTGAATGTTAAATGATAATTATGAATTTAAAAGTTACATTGGTGACGTCTTGCGCAATTCGTTCAATGTTTACATTAATTAGACAATGGAGTGCGATGTCAATAAATGTTGGTTGTTGTCAATTATGTTTTCAATATTGTCTATGAATCTAAATTTAAGAGTTGATAGTTGATTTGCTTAATTCAATGTTTAAATTGTGTCGATAAGGCCGTTTGACGTTTTGCTGGTGTGTGTGGACATGGTCGAATTCGTTTGTTACTAGAACCGAAAGGGTTCTGCAGAGATTCTAGGCGGGTGGAATGTAGTCGTACACCCATTGCACTACCTGGGGTCTGATATTTATTTTATTTGGTAACGCGGTTCGATCATGGTTCATTTGGAACCGGAGCATTGCGCTCATTTGGGGATCTCTAGACGGGTGGAATGTAGTCGTACACCTATTGCAGATCCTAGGCCCGCTTTTTGGACCGGAGCATTTGGCTTGTTATAACGGTCCCGGACGGAAGCACTCTGAGTGGGTGGAATGTAGTCGTACACCCATTGAACACTTGGAGCTGACATTGGGTGGCGTTGTCAGGAACCTAAGCGGTCTGATTCTAATATTTGATTTCAGTAATAATCCAGCATGATTTGATTATCGCTCCATTTGAATTTAGGTATGTGTGATATCTATTTATTGATCATTATTATCAAAAGCAAATAATTAATTGTAGTAAATGAATTGATAACGGGATGCTCAAACGTACTTTCTTGTTTAAGTTTGCAGAAGGTGAGAATTCAGTTCAGCCACGTCACTCCATCTCCAAACCATGTTTGGTTTTATGACCAATTATTAATCATGAAATGACTTAAAAGGTAATGTGACCAATTATCGTTATGTTTACTATTACCTGACATTTAGTTAATCACTTATTAGCAATTGTGATTTTGATTAATTGTAGGCCCTTAATTACCTTTTTTGTGAGATGCATTTTTATTATCATCTGCATTGTTATTATTTGCATCGATTAAAATATAAAATAAAAATAAAAAAAAACAATCTTAAATTTGCATCTTACACATGTCTTGTCGATTTTTAGTATTATAAAAAAATATAAGTAAGTACGATTAGATTCCACATAATAAATCAAATAGTCAAGAGTTATTTATTTAATCACTAAGTATTAGTACCTACATTGCTTGAAAACTAACTGTACTAGGTACTACTTCAACTTTTTATTGATTTTTTTTCGTATCTTTTCTTTCGTGCAAAACATCTGCAATATGCTTACGAATCGCACCTCTTGTATATCCCATATTTTGAGATTGTATCCAGTCTAGATAGGTAACATCTTCTAATACTGCTGGTTTTTCTTAAAAATATATTTCGAATTTGTGAAACTTCTCTTTAAATTGCAGCGTAGTCTGTGCTGTTGTGCAAATTTGTTTTTATACACAAATATCATTGAGTTATAATATAAGGAGGCCGCGATTTGTGTTCTAAAACGGCACCACTACCGCCATATTGATGATACATTAGTGTCATTCTAAAGTGTCAGTAGCTGACTTTTTTCAAAGTTTTCTAGTGATTTTTTGTGTTTCCTGATATGTTTTTTTAGTTTGTAATTAAAAATATTTAAAATATAATGGTTTTGTATGTTTTACGTAGTAAATAGTAGAAAAGGTGTAAATATGAAGGTATTATTGGAAATTACATTTCACAGGTATGTACACAATATAAGCAAAACAGTATTAAAGAAATTTATAAATTGACACCCCGATTAATTTTTTCTTAGTTTGGTTATTAAAAATCTATTTTAATAAAATTTAAATGTTTCAAATTATTAAGAAATTTCATAATTTTTTTTACTAAATTAGCTATAATCAAAAAACGTTTTCTTACTTTAGACTAATAAAGTTAATAATTGCCTAATTGCACAAAACCACGAATCTTCAGTTTAATAATTTTCTTAAGAAATTACAGTATTTGAACTTTAGAATTATGATTAAACGTCTGAAATTATATCAGTTACCTTTTTTTATAACCATAAATTTAAGTAATTTGATAACTTATTTTAATTTTCTTTATTAACATACAAATTGTTGATTTGAAAAATTTATACAATTAATGTTAAAGATTTAATTTTTAAGTAATCCGGGTCTGGCAAAGTTTCCATCTTGATAGTAGACTAAGCCACGCCCAGTAGTTCCACTTTGCACATAGAAAATATATGCTTTATGTTATCTCCTTTTATAATAACTCAATGACAAATATGTGTCGAAACAAAAAATTGAGTAAAATGATACTTGATCTTTATTTAACTACCATACCCCCACAACAGTACAATTATGTAACATGCCTTCTCTGCTAAAATATAAATGCAAAGGATAAAAAAAATAACATACATTCATTGAAACACATACCAATTAAACCACACTTAATCCTTGTTTTATATTATTCCCTTACAAATATAAGCAAACAATTCACACACACAGAAAAATAAATACTTAAAAAATGAAAAATGAGTGATAAAACTTAATAACCAGCACTTCATTTCTCAATAAAAAACGTATCTGTTACACGGTTGTCAAACAATGTTTGCCCCACGACGCCATATTGAAAATATTTTGACAGGTCGTTGGATCGCCTAATTGTTTTGCTTATAAATCATATGATGAATTTTTTGAGGTTGTGAAAAAACATCAATTAATTGAGGTTAAGCTAAATTTATCGTTACAAAATTTATTAAATTTTGTTATCTTAGGTTGGTACCAGTGTATTTAAGATTAAATCACTGATCTCTATAAGAATATGGACAGCTGATACTTATAAGAAAAAAAATTAAAACGGGCGTTTATAAAGAATTACCAAAGTAAACTTAGTGATGGCGCTGTAATGTATACATGGTTAATATTTTAGGCACGTATGCATGGTTAGATGCCAGTAATGGGCACTTTGCAGAAACCTTGTTAAAAGGTTTTTCTTCAGCTAACTTTTTCTACTAAAATATAGAGGTCTCTTGATTTCTTTCATAAATAATACATTTACTATTTTACGTTTGATGTTTCTTACTATTTAGAATTTATTAATGCACTTACACCGTTAACACACACTTGCTCTAAATCCTTTGGGTGGGTCGCTACTTCTTCAGATAGTTTAAAAACTATATATATTTAGTAATCTAAATGCAATTTTGTATTTAAGAAAAGAAGACAGAAAAAAGCAATCAACCTCTTTCTTTGTTTTAGCTTCAAACTGTCGCTTTTGATTTATGTGTGTAAAACATTTTTCATTGGTCTAGTAACAAGCATATATCAACTACACGTGGATTAAATATATGTGTTTCTTATCAGCGGAGTTTCAATTTTAGTACATCGAACAGATAAGCAAATGTTCGCTTCCAGATACAAACTTTTATTTTGAATAAAGCAAATTACTATCTTTCAATTTTAGTTCGCAAATATTTTTAGTTCAAATTAGTCATGGCAACTAATTAATTGACCATTGACAATAACCGGCCAATTTGGCCAATTAACGTTTAACTCAAATATCTTGTTTGGTATATTAACCGGTCAATATAAAAAGTATTGTCATTTATATATGAGTTTCTTATCAGCAGAGTTTCAATTTTAATACTTCGAACAGATAAGCAAATGTTCGGTCCAGATACAAACTATTATTTTGAATAAACCAAATTACTATCTTTCAATTTTAGTTTGCAAATAGTTTTAGTTCAAATTAGTCATGACCACTAATTAATTGACCATTGACAATAAGCGGACCACTTTTATTTTGAAGAAAGCACATTACTATCTTTCAGTTTTAGTTTGCAAATTTAAATATGAATTTTCTTTAATTCAATTTATTTATGGTAACTATATAATTGACCATTGACAATAACCAATCAATTTGGTGAATTAACACTTAAGTCAAATATTTTGTTTGGTTAATTAATCGGTCAATATAAAAAGTATTGTAATTTATATATGAGTTTCTTATCAGGAGAGTTTCAATTTCAATACTTTGAACAGATAAGCATGTTCACTTCGAGATACAAACTTTTATTTATAATAAAGCAAAGGTTTATTATTTTATTATATTAGAAATTTGAATATTACTGATATCACTGACTGTCTTATGAAAACAAATAATCTGTTATACACACGTAAAATATTTGAACCTCTTTTACCTTTGTAAATTCTTTAAAACGAAAATTAGAACCCTCTATACGGAAGGTTTTGCAACTATTTTAGACTAGCTTCATATATTTAATACGTAGCTTAAAGTTGCCCTCTTTTATCAAATGCCTACCCTTTGTTGCTACAAAAATTTTAGTGATTAAACCTAAAATTAAGCCGCTAATCTTCTATACAACATATTTCAGTTATTACTTACGATTTCGCACTATTAATTGAAATATAGGCTTTTTAAGGATTGCTTCGGATTATGTATATCTCAAAATTTTCTAAGTTTGTTGATGATGATTTTTCTAAAGGTGTCAATGTCAGCATACAGTATCAGCTATCCATATTATTATAACGATCAGTGGATTAAATAAATAAATCTTAAAAAGTTATGCTGTACCTTTTGAGAAACATTTAGTTTGACACTAATGACATAAGTTATAATTTAGAGATTTTACCAACTAAACACAAATTTTTGCTTTTCTATAAGGAAAGTAAGCGATCGCAATTTTTTTGCATAAGTTTACGAGGTCTTCTGAATCAGAAAAATGTATTTTTGACAAAAAAATGTCTCTCGGTTCTATCAAAAGATAGGTCTGATAAAGAAGAAGAAGAAGAAGAAGTGTGTATCCGCTATTTTTAACAGTTTTTCTTATATAATTTTGTGCGTATGTAAATTATTCGAATTATTTTTACAGCTTCTTATAAAGATAATTCTTCCTAACAATTTATTCAAGCAAAACAATTTTCTAACATTAACAACTTATTAGATATTTTATTTATAATTTAAAAGGAATTTCAAATATAATCTAGGTTCGAATCCTGCCTTCGACGTTTTTTTTATAAAAAAATTCTATATGTGAAGGGAAAACAAGATACGTTAAAAATAACAATTTTTAATGATTTGCTAAAGATGAGAACAATATCAAGACGCACAAATATAGAGGTTAGTCAATATGACAACGTAACTGTAATTTACTATATTTCGGTGAAATCAAGAAGAAAAATTTTAATGAAATTATAGCATGCTAGACAGTCAATACAAACGTGTACATAATCACTTCAAAGTGGGTAGGATAAAAATTTATTTTTAAATAAAAACTATGATTTTTTTAAGCAAATAAAGTTATACCCAATTAACAAAATTCTCGTAAAAAAATTTCTTTGTAACACCATTTCTAGGGTATCAATTAGACATCATTTTGGCCACTATTTTCATACAAAATTTGTGTCGAAAATTCTGCATGAAATCGGTATCTATAAACTGTCACTATCACTTTGGCGGCATCAAAATAATGCCAAAATCATATCACATAACATGATTATTTCATCATTCTGTTATTAAATTTGAATTAATTAAATTATATGCTACTACTATGCTGATTATAAAAATATGCACAATATAAATAGTGATTATATTTTTTAACTTTACTTTGTTTAGTGAAGATCTAAACTTATTAAAAAAAAACACTAATAACAAATGACATATTAGAATACAATATTTTAAACTTTTACATGGTAGTAGAACTCGGTTTAACAAACTTTGAAAGTAATTAAAAAACTAAGGTTATAGCACGTTATACTTCATGTTTAAACTATACAGAATCTGACAAAAACCGACGTTCATCGTAAGGTTTCGGTGCGTAGGAATATCTTTGTCTTACATTAGACCGTTGTTAGACCTTGTACTTCATGCGACAAATTGTGCTGATTAGTTTATAATACAGCCAAATTAATTTATGTTTTTTGACAAATTTTCATTTTGTAACAAAAGTTACTATTGTTGATTTTAAACTTTTAGATTTGTTGTAATATTTGGTAAGTTGTTGCTTTGTTGGTAGTACTAGTGGACTTACCCGAAGTACTTTGTACTTCTCAAGCTAGCTCACTATACTAAGTGTCCACTCTCAAAGTCGAACATAGGTAATTAACAGGTATATATTTTTAGTTACGTTTTTAGTATTAGTTCTATAATAAAACGGCAAGTAAGTAGCAAGTATAAAAATGTTTATTAAAAATTCAAAAAGTCATAGTAACGAAACAATAAATTATATTAAATATCCACTGCCTGTCAGTAATTAAGTAAAGTCAGTAAATTATTGCTTCTCTCAAAAAAATAATATTTGGGCTGGGATTTTTAATAATAATATTATCAGTCGATTTAAAATTTAAGAAAATTAAAATCCAGAAAAGTTGAGTTCTGGTGAAAATAATAACTTTAGAGTTTATCCAATATCGCGTGCTTTGAACATTTGGTTCATTATATAATGTAAAAGGAATAAACAATCTTAGTTCGCGCGCTTTTGCATTTCATAGTAAAGCGCATTTCTTATTTTCTTCGTCCACAGCAAAAATCTCTCGATGGTATTGTGATTTATATTGATGATATTTATCGAATTAAATTCAAACTCAAAGTTTGTGCAACACAATCCGCAGTACCTTCCCTAGTAGCACAACCAGATTGGATCGAGATAGGCTATCAATATTGGTGCAACATTAAAATGTAACACTTTTATATATAGTATAAATATTGGCAACAATCTGTATTCTACATTAGCAACCAATATTTATCCTAGATCGGTGACCGATGTGTTTTCCACGTTGGTGACCTATCTAGGTTACATATTGTAAACCAACATCTATTTTAAATTGAAAATTGATAACTATTGTACATGGATAACCTATATTGGTTCTGCATTGGTAACTGACATCTATTCTACATTGGTGACGTGTATTAGTTTTACATTGAGAACCCACTTCTATTCTTTATAGGCGACCTGTATTTGTCCTACATTGACCACCAACGACTGTTCTAGATTACAAACCAATCTTTATTTTATATTAAATAGATTAGTTGTTGGTAATAAATATTATAATAATTTAGTAACGTATATATTCTTTATTGTCTTCAAAAAATATTGACAAATTTTTTACATGTATTAAGATTATTTTCAGCAATAAATTAGATAAAAACAAGAAACAAAAATTATAGCTAATTAAATTTAAAATAAATCATTAATTATCATACAAAAACAATAATACATCAAACTAACTAAAAAGTTATGATTATTTTTCTTCAGCGCAGCGGTTGCCATGAACATCAGTGATAAGATTTTCAAATACTTGTGTCTTGCACTTATTGGAATCGGCGTTCAACTCCAACTTTAACAAAAATGAATACTAAATATATAAATTTTAAAATATATTTACAGCTTACCCAAAATAACTTCGTACATTTTTGTTGTACTTGAATATAAAGCGATCGCTTGGAGTTCTTTCGTATCGCTATAAAAAAAAACAAAACCTCTTTCTAAAATCAGTAATTCCAACTTACCAATCTTTTATTTTTTTCGGGTCTTCTAAATCTTCAATATCTTTAGTTTTCATCGGCAGTTTATTGCATACATTAGCTTGAAACCTAAGTAAACTCAAATTTAAAACTGCAAACAGAAAATTATACAATTAAAAATGAGATTTAATGTTATAATTAAAAAAATTACTTACGTTAAAACCAAGTATTTGCTACAAACAAGTTAGTGGCATAAGGAAAAGTGCGTATTAGACGAAGGGTACGAAAATACAACAATGGGATTATTTACAAGGGTTAAAACTGCGAACCAAAGTTGTCGACCTTGAGCAAACAACAGTTACTTAGAAGTAGTAAAATGCAGTTTTAAAAAAATTCTTGTATATTTCTATTATATTATTTTTAGACAATAAGTATTTCTTCTCAAATTGTGCATTATGACTTCTAGTGGAGTTACCGACTATTATATTAATTAGTTTAATCAGAAGGTACCCACAAGGAAAGTTAACTCACTATTTTTCATAGATTTTTTTTTAAATATCTTATATATGTATATATTTATAACTAGAATTAAAACAAGAAAATAATTAATCGATTAATAGCTACTTGTTAGGTATAGCTTTAAAAAATTTAAAAAAACGTGGTTCAGAATAAGGCAAATATAAGTGTTAGAAAGATATGGGTATAAGTTTGTCTTACAAATGTTTACTGCAGGTACACGTACCGAATGCACGTAGTCATGTTTCTAAAAACACTATGTAGCGGGCTTACTATTTACATACCTAAATTTCATTAGTAAAAGGATTAAAATCACATTTTTCGTAAAAAATTCAATGTTTTAAGTATTTAATCAACAAAATACAACTATGTAAACATTGATTTTTATTTGATTGCATTATAAATTATAATTATATAAGGTTTTAAACTGTTTATTGTAAAATTTTATTGATTATGTCATATGTATATACTTTAAGTTTGAGACAGATTCTTTCATCTACTGAAATAATAAGTTGTAACAAAAAATTAATTTGAGCAGAATGTTTACAGATTACTATTTAATATTCTACAATATCTTTGTCTTACCTTCGATGTTTCTACACGCTGCATTTATGCAATTATTTAATCTTTATTTACTTAGAGACAAATTCTTACCGTTATAAACAGGTAAAGTTTCGTAAACCTTTGTAAAAATAGATTTATTCATAAATGTACAATTGACAAGTTCTAAGTATGCACAAAGTTTTACGTTTTTAAAATAACAAAAAAATTATGGTTCCAAAAGTATTTAAAATGCTTCAAGTAATAAATCGCTTAACTATTATTTTGATGATAAACCATTTTTAAACAGTATTTATCAAAAAAATATTTTTTTAATTTAAGCAATATAATAAACAATTTACATAATTATAATTGATGTCATTAATAACTCTGTATAGTATATAGTACAGTATTCAAGTTTTTTTTAAAATATAAGACAATAATAGTTTGCAAATATTTTAGTAAGATTGGTTTTACACACACAATCCATATTACTCTACCCAAATAGATTTAATGTAGGTTCTATGTTGCTATACAATATTTAAAAATGATCGGTTGTCAATATTATATCTAATTTAATTTTACGTGGTCATTCAATATTGGTTATCCTATATAAATTCGACGTCTATTTTACATGGTTTTACTACATTGGATAATAATAGGCTGCCAATATTGTAACAAGATGGGTTTTAAATGGCCAATATTGGACAATATTCAAATATCGGAAACAGATCGGAACCATATGGTTCCAACTTTGTGTGCTACTAGGGTTTATTTGATTTTCACCGTTAATTTGAAATAGTTGTACATAAGCTATAACAGTGTACCTGATTTTTGTATGTAGAAGGTACGAAATGCTTCGATGACACTTTAACCCCCCTACGTACGATGCACCAGGAATGCGAGTTCGTGCTGACGATATCGCAGCTCTTGGTTCCCTCTAAGTCAAACTCACAGCGGTTTTCTCCTTAATTATGTATCAAAAGAAACCATACCCACAAGTTTCAGTTCCACAACACCAAAAACAAGAAAACAAAGTCATATAAGAATTTGGCGATTTTCATAAAACTTTTGGCGATTTTGATGAAACATTTTTTTTTGTGGAGCATCTTGTTTAATGAAATTATTTAGCATTACTTATTTAAGTTCATTCACACTTTCAGGAATTAAAATACGCATTTAATTGCACAATGTAGTTAAGATATCGTGCTAATATACTTTTAACCCGCAATTGGTACCTTTATGCAACTTCACCGTTAGCGTGCACTACAATTCACTTTTTAATAAATTCTTGGTTCCAAGTTGAAAAATGACTGAATCTTTTTTCAAGTTCGAGCTCGACTCCTTCCCGCATTTACTTTTTCGTTCACGGTCAGAGGTATCAATTTTACATTTCTGCAAGTGTTCTTTTATACTGTATTGTGTTTATCAGTTCATGTCACGTTTGCGTTTTTTAACGTAACCATAACATTAAAACCTACCTATTCTAATTCTATTCAAAATTTTCGAACAATGTTTCCTTTAATAACGACCAAAAAGTAAAAAGTAATTAATCTTATTATCATTATGCGTAAAATACACAATAGATTGAATGGATAACCACACATATTTGATTCCTATCATATCAGTAAATACATTGCCTTCTTTAGATTAATAATAAAAATATTATGCAACGTTTGCAAAATGAACAATATGAAAAAGTATGTATAACGCTTTTATGAATTTTGAATTAACTAAATTAATGCGTTGAGCGTTGAATTTGTAACAGAATGATGCATTGACAACGATAGCAGCGTATACAAATTACCAAGCTATATATTAGCTATGAAAATCGTACCAATAATTTTGTATCAAAATATTTTCATTAAAGTGACACTTGGATGTCAATAAATTGATAGCAATGCTGATTGCGATATATCCAAGTTTTCTGAATTCTTTATATTTTTTGACTTGGATGTTTCTCTTGAATTTGAAAATAAAGAATATTTAGAAATTCCTTATAGAAAAATTCGGTTTTTTATTAACATCTTGTAGTATTTCTATATCCATATCTGGAATGTCGTAGTCTTCTTTAACACTATCATTAGAATCATTTGATTTAACAATGTTGCATAATGCAAATGCTGCTACAATAATTGTAAAGGCAGTTTTCACTGTAGTTCTTAGATTAAAATAAAAGCAGGAAAATTGCCTTTTACACACTCCAAGCACCTTGATACAATTTCTTGTTTGTACAAGCGACCTATTGTAAGCAATTTCTAAATAAGTCTTGGAATTTAATAAAAGAGTCATAGAGTAAGATGTGCTTTATGCCTAAAATTTCTTCTGCTTTAAATCTTACACTTACCAGCAAAGAATTCCAAGTTAGGCTTTCGTGAGTCGGCCTCGTCCAACGAAAAAAAATGTCTTGAATCGAATAACTGGCATCACACACTGCTTAAACATTTATTAAAAAGAAAAATTGTTTGTTTTTTAATAATTTGGCATTTTTACCTACACGGGCTTTAATTGGTATATGAGAACCATCTACCCAGTAGATAACGTTTAGAACGTTTTCAATGGCGTAAAACCTTTCGTTTATTTTAATTTCTGTAGCATAACTTTCTGGCATTTTGACGAAGTTTGGTCTTAATTTTGCCAAATATTTGAATACTCTTTAAATAACCCGAAAAAATTGTACTTTTATGAATCCCATAATCAAATCCAATGAGTCAGAAATGCATCTGTTTGAAAAGATTCTATTACAAGTAAATTGCATTTAAAGTTTTGTCATTGTTATATGTTGCATAAAATTGCATTGCAAAAAAAGTTGAAGAAAGCGAACAATTTCTTCAAGTTCTCAGGAAAATTCTGTTTTCGATTAAATCAAATATGGTTTGCACAGTTTCTGGTTAAAAGTAATATCAGGCTGAAAATTTTACTCTGTACTTTTCAAAGGGATTGGGTCCGAACACTTTCCACATTGTTATTTTAAATGGAATGCTGTATTTTTTAATATTTTTTTAAATTTTACGTATGAATTTAAAGCTATTTTGTTCATAGCTTATTATCCCAAAAGTTTACGGTTTTTTAAATATTTAGATGTTTTTGAGAATTTTTACCTTTGTAATATCAACTTTAAAAATTCATATTTAAATAAAAATTTGAAGCTGCGATATTTGTATCACTATTAATTAAAGCTATCATCTTTTAAACAATTTTTTGTAATTGTCTAGAACACATACAGAGTGTTCAAAATATAATGCCAAAGTTAACAACTTTTACATGCGTAAAACTAAATTTTTTCAAAACTGTACATATTAGGATGGTTAAGAACACAATAAAATTGTGCATCGATTGATATAATGGTTCCCTATACGCATCTTTAACCGTTAATGAGTTATAAGGATTTGTTTAATATTATTACAAATTTTAATTAAAATGCAGTATTTCAGGTAGTAGGCTGTTATATTATTCTTCGATACAATCTAATTCTAACAATTATGCAGAACGGTATAAAAAATTAGTCAAACTGTGACCATTTGAATTTATTTTACATTCATGGGGAATGTCAACAAATTCTTGATAGAATTTGTGTTTTTAACGAAAGGTATCCAAATTTGCCTTAAATGAACAAATCAAAATTTAGAATAACAAATCCAAATTTTTACGATATTAAAATACGCCTAAGAGAAACAGGTTTTTTTGCAAGTTTTTACAATGAGCGATTTCTGACCCTTAATATTAATAATCAAATATTGCAAAAAAAATTTTTTTTTGACAATAGAAAAGAAATTAATATAAATAATAACTGTTTTAAGTTGTAGTAAATACTTGTTACATGCCTGAAATGAGGTAACATAAACGATGTTGTGCCACTAGCTCAATGGAGACGGGGTGGGTTATATTTTAAAATTCCGTGATAACTTGGAAACGAGATTGACATAAAATCGAACTAAAACGGTAAAAGACTCAAAAATCGGTTAGGGCGCCAATCAAGGTCACGATGATCGTAGCTTCCGGACCCCTGATAACCCGAAAGCTCATCTGGTTGGTTACAACCCCGGAACTTACCTTGAGTTGTAACTATTCTGAAATACACTTAAAAACAAAAATTACGTACGCGGCAGCTGAATGAATAAAAGCTCTTTACAGTTTAACAATTTAACATTTATTGATTGAATATTTAAAAAAAAAATAATAATGAATATCAAACAAATTCAATTAAAAGAAATGAAATAATAATAAGCAAGACAAAACAAAAAAAAATGAACAATCTGAATACAAAAATTAAAATATATAAAAAGAAAATAATACTAATAATAGCGTTAACTCGTCTTTTTCAAAGAAAACATAATAAAAATAAACTTCAAGGCCTTGACCGCATAAGTAATAAACAATTCAATTAAACTAAAAATACACAAGTTATAAAATATACGTCTGAAACTTTACTTCGAACTAAACGTTCAAACAAATTATAGTTTACATATCGTTACATTATCTTTTAAGCATGAATAAAATTTACTTTTACATACACACAAAACAAAATTAATTAAATCGAACTTCACGCAAACACCTTCAAGTGTTTCTTGAAATAATTAAATTTAACGTTAGCCGTAATTCAATCGGCTCAAATCAAAGCTTTTACTTCATATCAAACGCGGTTCACTACACGGTAATACACAAAATCGATAAATACCTTTACTTAGATGAACTGTCGGCACAGCGTTTCCAGAAGCTACGTAATTAGATTGAACTCCGGTCGCTCCAGGTGTACCGTAGTCGGATACAAGCTCGGTGGGACCCCCAAACAATAGAATACCGGCGGAAGATTTATTTCACAATTTAATTTAAAGCCGCACAACGGCGAAAGTAGGATTTTTCCACAAAACACATCGAAATTAAATCCCTCGAACGTGAGTTTTTATTTTTGGAAACCATGAAGTCTATTTAAACCGTAAATTACGAAATTTGGAAAATCAAACTTTTCTACCACTATACTTAATTTTTACGGTTCCAACTAACTTCCGCGGTAATACATAACGATAGGGTAAAAGTACCCTAACCACTCAACTACATTACGGTATACGGTACTTCTTAATTGCCTCCGAAAACAATAATCATCCCAAAACAAAATTTTACCTCCTTTAAAACTTCGTATTCCCACTTAATCTCAAAAACTTGCGCCGTAAAATCTTTGTAAAAGATAGAACATTAAACGAACGAACTTAACAAAGATGAAAACTATAATTGGCCACGTGAATTCTATCACGTAGACCTACGACAAAAACATTTCTCACCAAAAATGCTTAGCTCGCTAAATTGCAGGTGGCTCGCAATTGCGCTTTATAAAAGAACTCAACATAAACAAAGTATAGATACCAAGAAAAATGGATCAACTTACATTCCAAAAGGAAGTCGTAAATTATATAGAATTGTTATTTTACTGAGATAAACAAGTAGAACACTAAATCAAAATCAAAACCACGGGACTTTATGTATTCCAAAAAAAAAATACCAGTAATAATTGTAAAACAACTTGAAATACCAATAAACTTAAATCACACGTGATAAAATAACGAGCAAAACGTTTTCGATGCTAACATTGAACTAATCAATCGAAAAAAAAAAAGAAAGAAAACCGCAAATTTAGCCAGTTGGATCTACTTACGGGGTCTTTTACAAAAATAATTCAAACGCAGGTTACATACTGTTCTAAAAATGTTCTTCAAAGTATAAAAATGTTACTGTTAATATTTATAATGCCAAAAAATAGTTAACATAGTTTTAATCAGTTTTGTTTTATTTGTTTTATCAGATTTTAAAATAGTTCAAAACGCTACCAAATTACAAAACTTTCATAAAAAAAGATTTAAGTCTGATCTTTTTACGTTTACATTTACATAAAATTAAAGTATTGACAAAAAGTTGTTAGTTTTGTAGTTTTCAGTTTATGTTATGATATAACATCAATCTTTATCAATAACAAAAAAATATACACTCGTGTTCATTAAAATCGAGACGAGGAGATTTTCCCTAATTTTTATGAACACAAATCTACTTTTTTTAATGGTTTGCAATAAAATCAAAAATTGCATTTTTTACATATTTTTTAGCTAGTGCTTAGATCCTATATTTATTTTTTATTTATTAAAGAAAAAGAAGTTTTTACAATAATAAAAAATTAAACTAAGCAAAAAATTTTGAAAGTATTTTGAGAAAAAATATTGCTAAAACATAATTTGTGTATTATTACAAAAGTAATAATTCTTGTACACATGTGTAATTTATATAAAAAATATGATTATGAAAAGTAGTAGCATTGTAACTGTATCTTCTAAAATTGTACTTATAATAGCTAGAAACGTAATGGATTTTTTGTAATTTACAGGAAAATCATAAATAATCTATTTTTATACATGGCTATTTTAGAAAGACGTTTCCAGAAAATTATTAAAATATTTTTAAAGAGCATCTTATGTTACAAAAGAAAATCGACTCAATTCACATGAATAAAGTTTTCACTGTATCGTATTCGAACCATAACTAAGTCTGCACTCTCAACTTGTTTAAATAGACATGTATCATATTTACTACATTTAACGTTCTAAAATTATTCTACTCGCAAACGTGTCATTCTACTTTTTAGATCAACTGAAAGTATTCATTACACAACTAATTAGTGAATTCCTGTTCTATGTATATCTTACAGAAATACTGTAGGTATTAGTACTTAAGTACATTACATTGTTATTGTATATTTTAATTTTTTAATAATATTATATTTTGAAAATAATTAAACTGTTTAAAAATTGAATTTAAACCTGACTTCTGATCGTTAACGTATTTAATTTATTATACCAGCTACGAGTTTCGAGGTAATTATGAAAATACTCTTTGATGATTTTCGCAAATTATTTTTTGAGCAGCGCTTGAGTACATTTATTATCTGAGGTAAAATATGAATCAATGGTAATTAATTGTTGTAATAATTATACCTAATAAACAACTTTTTTAAAATTGATTATTTACGTAAATAAAACAATTTGTATCTGTCACAACAAAGTTTGAAAACATATATCAGTTTTTCTTTATTTTGGCTAGTCTACTTTATGTAAAAACATTATTTCTTCAAACTATTATGAAAAAAAATTGAGATAAGAATAAATATAATCCTGTTTAATAAAAATATAAATTGAGTAAATTTAGTTGTAAAATGCAAATAGGGTTACTAGCAATTGAATAAAAACAAGAGTAAGTAACACAAGAAAAATACGTATATAAAGTAACTAATAACATGTTAAAACGTTTAAACAATGCAATAAAGGAATTAAATTATTATGAACAAATATGGTAGTTTGAGTTGAAACTCGAAAACATTTTAGATGCATATATGTACTGCATAGGTTAATAAAAAAATACTAAAGACTTACGGAGCAAGTGTTATGAGTCGAATACAGTACAGTACAGTATTAACAATTAAAGCGGATGAGAATTAATTAAAGGTTGGGACGATGATTCCATAAGATCGTCGGTTGAAAATATGAAAAATTGCTCTACTGAGGGACATTCTTAAAAGTTCTGTTCATAAAATTGTATCTGTATTAGGCTATTACAAAGTTTCCGGAAAATGAGTACCAAAATGTTGACCGGCCAACACAAAATTCTCAAATGGCGACGGCAATGGAACTTTTGACACGCTATCGTCAGAAAAACGAATAAAAATAAAGACTCAAACGTAAAAGCACGTGAGTTTACAAACACCAAAAAAGCTCTAAGTTTGCAAGACGGTGCCCCTTAAATCAGACGAAAGCCTGGCTTCAGAAACGCGATTGGAAAACTATTGTCTATCCGCTCTACAGTTGAGACGTGGTTGGTTGGTTCATACTGATTTTCATTTGTTTAGACCTGTTACATGCAAAAATTTCATAATGTAATTCCTTGTATATTCATTACCTTAAAGTTAGATTTCTACTTTCGACGCCCTCTTAACGAGTTTCGTTTTACTTCAATTCCTGTCAAAACGTCAAGCCGTCAACAATTTAAAATCGTGCTTGTGATGGTTAAATTTTAATTTTCTAACATCATCTGCGTATGTAGAAACTAGAATATAAATAGAAAACGCAGTAAGTAAGCTTTTCCTATTATTTTTTGAAAATCCTTGTTAATTTCTACTCCTTATGCGTCAATCGATTGCGATATAACCGGGTTTTTATGTCTAATTTCTTTTAGCATTAATTAAAAATTCTGTAGATTTCTGCTTTTGTGAGTCATTGTGTTGACACGACTTGATATTCATAAATATTCCAGATAAACTTAACGAGGAAAACGTTTCCTTTGGACAAGTACTGGATTGTGGGTAAGTCTTATTTAAATACTTTTGCGTTGTCAGAAGAGTCTCTTACAAAATTTTGCTTAATCTAACTTACGCAATTACAATATTTGTTTCAATACCATTTAGGTATTTTCATTAATTTTTTATATATCGCATGCTGTGAATCATAGATATTTGTCATATTCAATGTATTTCTTCGCTATCGACACCCGATGTGTAAACCTATGTATTGTGTGTTGCCGATACTTACGGCATTTATGGATCGAGTAATGTACTACGAAATTTCTTGTGTTCGTTGTTAATAACCTACGATCTTAAATTAAAGTTGTTATATCCGTTTAGGATTACGAACCTGATTTTGTTACAAGCTTGGAGCTTCTGTCTTAATTGAAACAGAAGTTTTACTTAGTAAGATCTGGCGCCCTTTAAATTCAAAGTTTATATAATACACAAAAACAGATAAGCAAAAATATTTAAAAATTTGCAAAATAAAATAAAGATTATTAAAAATAAACAAAAAAGTTATAGGATAATGATGTAACGATTGTTTCAAAAATTATTTCAAAAATAATCACAATTTTGCAGTAAAAATTTTTACAGTATTTAGACCAATTCGAGTTATTAATTTTTCTGAATTTAAATGTTTATTATAAAAACAATTGTCGCTGCGGACCGCGTTAATTAAAATAATCTCGCGCTTTAATTGTTGAAAATTAAATTTTCTTACTTACTTTTTGTTTGCGCTGCCAATTTCTAGTTAATCGTCGTAGTTCTGCTAAGCCACGGCAGTGACCGTTTAATTCTTCCGCACTGTTACACAAAACCCTAACGTTTTTTGGCATCAAATTGTAATATTATAGGATACAAAATATCATTTGCATCTTATGCAAGTGTATTTGACAGTGACAGTTTGTGAAAAAATTTCCGCTTTTCTAAAATAAGTTTTGCATAGTAAAAGAAATTTTTATTCTCAACATAACAATTTTATTGTAAAATGAACTAAAGCATGGTAACACAATAAAATAGTTTTAGTTCAAAACAGTAGTATTGAAACCGTAACTTCTTCAAGTAATATATTGGTATTACCTTATTAGCTTTATCAATCACATTCACATGTTTTTCTGTTGCAGCTTCTAAAAAAGACGTTCACGTGTTGCTATTATTGCCATTTTCGCAACTGATTCGGCTCATTCACATTAATTTTTACTTCAAATTAATGAATTAAAAGAAAGCAGAATTTATTTAAAATGTTTTTAGAACTCCATCCTGTGGTAAAAATACTACGTATGATAATATAGAAAACTATAAATTAGCACGGAATGTAGAAAAGTTGTCATTGGATTTAATGACAGCGAAAGCCAATGATCTATTGACAAGTGACGCTGTCAAAATCCCAACTATACAATAGGTTAGGAACAATGTCAGTATAATTGTGAAAAAACAACATCAGAACTAGCGAACACCTGTTTCGTTCTTTAGAAACTCATCAGCGCTAGGATACACCGATGTGTTTCCACAACAATACTGACAGACAACCGTACTCTTTTATGTCGTGTAGACCTTACCAACATATTTAAAATGTTTTTGGAACGCCATCTTGTGGTAAAAATACCACGTATGATAATATAGAAAACTATAAATTAGTACAGAACGTAGAAAAGTTGTCATTGGATTTAATAACAGCGAAAGTCAAGCGGCCCCTGTACGGGGTATATAGTCAATGCTAAATAGTAATTTAACGATAGCCTACAAGCCGTTTGAAAATATCACGGTCGACGAGCAATTGTTTCTATTCAGAAGTCATACTAAATTTGCACAGTATATACCATCTAAACCTGCTAAATATGGCATCAAAGTATTTTGGGCTTGTGATGCATCAAATGACTACCCGCTACAAGATCCGATTTATACTGGAAAACCAACGATTGGCCCACGACAAGTAAACATCGGTGAACAAACAGTATTGAACCTAATCAGCAGATTAGTTTTGAAAGAGGTATCACAACAGATAATTTTTTTATATCTATGAAGCTAGCAAAAGTTTTAAACTCCTGGAACATGACTTTGGTTGGAGCAAATCAAAACATTTTTACCAAGCAACATGCAGCCTTACAAAGAAAAGGCTATAAACTTGGCTCGTTTTGTCTACAATTACGATGCAACAGTATGTTCATACGTATCAAAAAAGAACAGAGCAGTTGTGCTTTTATCATCTATGCACATTACAAGAGAAGTGGAACAGAACCATTTTAATTATATTTTTTTGTACACTTACATATTCCATTAAAATGTAAAAAATACAACTTAAACAATAACATTTATCTATTTCCCCTAAAATATATATTTAGTGGGAATTTCCATATAAAATACATAAAAGTAGAATTGTACCTATAACGCCTATTATGAGTGTAAGAAAAATTAGAGATTCTTATCTAAGGAAGGAGTAAATATTTGTTACTGAAATGTTGAGTATATAATTTAGATTAAAATTGTAGAAATGTCACAAAGTTTCAGCCCTCAGCGGCTTTATAAAAAAAGTTATTGCAATTTAAAAACGCAAAAGTTACAATTGTACCTATTCCACCGGAACTTGCTGCTGTAACAGGAAAATCCTTGAGGTTTATAAAACTTGAATTTTAATTTAATCCAACTAAATCTATATGGAGTTTTGTAAAAAAAAATTGCATTGAATAACAGCACAACGAGGTATTAATGTTAAAACATTAGTGCGAAATGCATTGTTTCATTCTTCAAATGAAGATTATGAAAAGTAGTACAATCATATGTTACATCTTTGTAAAAAAATGTAGAAAGCAGAAGATTTAGTTAATAAGGTTGTAAAAAGTTTAACGTTTACAGTGCATAATGTTGATCTAGATGAGGATGAGCGGGAAACTAAAAAAAACTAATCTTTAGGTAACAATGATTAATCAGTTATTGACTTTGGTAATATTGAATATCATTTAATAAATAAGAGATAAATACAATGTGTTGTATTTTGTACCAAAATGAGTATGTTTTCACTTTTCCGCTTTGTAAATTTTCAATAAAAGATTTTTTAAAAAACCGTACTAGTTGTGGTTATCATAATTGTGATTCATGATTAAATTAAACCGAGATATTCGTACAGTGATCAAGATTGTTATATAAAAAAAAATTGTTTAAAATGGCAAAGTCCCAGGAACATTTTACTCTTTCATAAACAATCTGAAATTATATTTACTTTAATTAAAATTTAATCTTTTTATTATTATCCGTAACAAACGACAAAGAAGTTTTTCTTCCATCGGGTGTAAAGATTACACTCATTTAAATTTTTTTAATTTGTTTTAATGTATGTTGTTTTATAATGTGCTTATTGACAAAGGATTATTACTGACAGTTAACATTTTGTTCATGTTTTTTTATTCGTGCTAATTTTTGATTTTAATTTTTTCTTTAAAAATAAGTCATATGTTAAATTAAAAGAATCTTAAATTAATTAGGAGGTATCTGAACATTGCATATAGTTTATCAACAATTTGGAATTAGGGAAAACATTTTTTTTCTTATCTCATTATTCTTGTTATAAAAAAATGTTTAGAACAAAATTTTATTGTGATAGAAAAGGTTGAGGATAAACTAATTTAGCACGCTGTACGATAAGATTTTATTCTTTTGAAATTTTAACGAATTAAAGAAAAATTGTAGCTTGATTTATTTATTATCCGAAACAGTTATAAAAAGATTCAATTGAAGTATGGTTACAGTAGAATATTGATGTCAATAAGTTACATAAATAGTTAAAAGTATTTACGCAACACAGAATGTGCATGTTTTAGGTTTGTATTATTTTGACGTACGCAGAAAAGAAAATGTAACTGCGTCGTTAGTTAAACTTTGTTCAAACAGTCATTATCCCGTAAATGCGAGTGTGAAAAAATAATAAATAGCAAACACGCTGCATTGCGAAGATAAAATACGAAGAGCACAATACGCCCATTAATCAAGCTGTGTATTCAAGCGTCATGTTTGCTAAACAAACTTAAACTTTTAAATATTGTAACTACATAATAAAGAAACGATAGCATTACGAACTGGGAGTAAACCGTACTTGTATTTTTATTTAGCGACAAATTGGCTGTTTTCTTAACAAGGTAGTAACTAGCTAGCAACAAGGCGTAATGTATGTTCATTTTTTAACTGAAAGATACAGTTGTTGAAAAAATATACTTTACAACGTAAAGCGAGTCAATTAAATTTGCTCAGCAGGCTGTCTGTATCTGTTGCTGATTTAATTAAAATTTTTATAATGGAAAACTTTTCTAATTAGCTCAGCTTAACAGCATTGCATAGCGTATTTTTTAAATAAGATGTCTGCTACACTTTCACAAGTATAACATTTCTTTAATAATTTTTTTTCATTAGCAACTTTTTAAATTCCAAGTGCTTTGTAACTTCGTAAGTATCGAATGGATGTGATTGGTAATTACGAAAATAATAAACTTCGTTTCGTTTAAAGAAGCTTAATAAGATTTTTTAATCATCCATCAAGATTCAATAAGCTTGTAAATAAAGTACTTAAATGAGATCGTTATAAATTTGATATTATATAAGTGTCGTCTTTTTACTATATATATACATTGGAAACGGTAAATGAGAAATATAAAGTGTGTTTATTCATGCAGCACTTGTCGATAATACAATTATTTGAAATGCTTTTAATGTAATTCATCGTTTAATTAAACTTAATCGACGATCTTAAAAAAAGTTTATGAAAAGTAATTTTGCGTTTTAGTTGACAATCTTATTTATTTTTTTGTGATAAGTTTATAATTACTTTATTTATTTTGCAAGCAAATATTCAAATTTATGAACATCTGAGAGAACAACTTTTGACGTCTATTTTTTTTGTAGAAATGTTAAAACATTTATTTGTATTGCATTGTATTTACTTTTAATTTCTTTCTACCCACTACTGATTAACCATTTTCTTTTTTAAGAAAACCATTTAAGTCTTCGGTTTTCGATTAGATTATTGGTTTAAGTTTGATGCACAATGTTTCAACATATGCGCTACTACCAAAATATTGGATGCCTCATGTTGAGGGCGACATCTTTTTAATTAAAAAAAGGTATTAAAATCAGTTGGTGTCACTTTATAACCATATGTAATTAGTATTGTCTTTTGTCCATATTGGGCACAGGACGCGTCTGCTGCACACTGCATATACTTTTGAAGTCTGGACGCACATGTGCGTTCACATTAAAAAAATAGAATAGATTATACTTTTATTTTCACACTCAAAACAGGAAACAACACTAAAAAATTAAAAGAGTGAGCCTCACCTACATAAGCTTACGGAAGAAGTGAAACTTCTTTGCTAATTAATTTCATTTGTTTTTATTTATTGATGAAAAAGTAAAATGTTTTTGGGACTTGGCCATTTTAAATTAACTGAACACTGTTCTATTTTTATATTAATGATGTTTTATGTTCTTTATAAAATTCGTTTATACCACTTTCATTTCTTAAAGAATTTCCACTCAATCAAACAAATTAATTGAAAAATTAAAAAAAATGTTAATATAAACGCCAGAAATGTAAATAAAAAAATATAGTTTGTTGCGACTGTGCTGTCCCCTTTTTCGTTACGATGCAACTTACCAAACTCTCAGATTAACTCTCGCTAAAGATGTTCACTTCAAAAAAACTATTTAAGATTTAATGAAAACTGGTTAACAACACAAATTTTTAGAAAACTTATAAAAACAACAATAGAATCCTAATTTGTACGGTGATATTCAGCAAAATATGGCACAATGGTTGTTACATGCAAAAGCTGTTAAAACAAAACATTGTTTTGGATTAATAACATAAACAAAGTAACTGCTTGAGCTTAGTGATGACGGTCGTGGATTATACTAAAAATTCCGTGACGGGTAAACTCGAAAAGAAACAAAAATAATATACAAGGTTCGCCATTACTCCAGCTTCGGTTTATAGTGTTTTTAGATAAATGTCAGCATAAATTCATTTCCATTAAAAAAACTACATGTTTTAAAAATATTTTTGATTATACAGGGTGTTTATTTGCTCTGGACAGCACAAAGCTACACTTTTCTAAACAGCAACCCATTATGTTTTTATGCTGTTTGATGAAAACTTTATTTAGATAAAATTTACTTTTTAAATTTTTTTATTGATTGCAGCGTTGTCATTTTAGAACGATTTCTTTAAAAACGAGCATAAAAAAAGAGCCACAAAACTCGTGTTTTTTGAAGTTTTGGAATTTGTTTTTCAAATTCGTAGATAAAAATCAGAAATGCTTAAATAGTCTAAATGATTTTTTTAATTTGCCATATTTATTTTGTATGAGAATTTTCAAATTTTTTTTTTACATAGTACGCTCGATTTCTTTCAACTGTTTCGAATGTAGTTTTTAATTCTCTTTCAATTTGCACTAGTATTTTTTTTTCTCCTAACATCTACAGCTATGGAGATATTTATAAATTTTCAATTAAACAGTAACAAACATTATTATAATCAAGCAGGCTTTGTTTCTATTAAACAAGAAACGTAAAAAGGGAGACCAGTAGTCTTCATGCAAGAATCGACTCCATTTAGTAAGTGCATTTTTCTTAATATTTGTTGCATTGTTACCCTTTGCGTTTGATATTGCTTTATTTTGTGTGGCATTGTCAAGAATGAATTGAAATTACAGCGAAGAATATGAAAAGCTTATTTCAAAACTTTTTTTTACAAAAATCGATGGTAATCCTAATGAGCTAGGTAAATGAAATTAAACACCGTGTTACGTGCAAAATTTTCATAACGTAATAGTCTGTATATCGAATTAAAATTAGATTCCGGTTTTTACGCCCTCTGCCGATTTTTCTGGTTACTGACAGGTTGCGGATTTAATTTTAAAGCTGTCGTACGTACATGAGACGGTCTGCGTCGTGATTTGACCTAATTCCAGAGATTTTAAGTACATCCACTGTGATGGACAAAAAATTATAAGTTAATTACGAATTTATCGTAATTTATTCGGCACAGGGTAAGATATTTGCATCCGGTTTGTTTGGATTCTCTTGTAATTTCTTTATTAATTTGATAGCCGTGTCGTCACGCTTCGACCACATTTAATAAAAGAACAATGAAGAATTAATACTATTAATAAATACCGTCACCGAACGCTTAAGGTTCTGGAAGTCGTATTATCTACAACGACAACGAAGTCTTGACCAGCATTTGCCTCTGAGATGTTATTTCTTATACGCCAGTCGATTGCGATACCACCCACCTGTTCGTAATCGCAAATAACAGCATTCGATACAACGGGTTTTTATATCTTATTTCATTTATTATTATTAACGATTTTGTAGCTTCCTATCTTCGTGAGTTATTGTGTGACACGATTTGCTATTCAATATTTATTCCAGGCTACTCACGGGGAAAACGTTTTCTTCGCTCAAGTAGGTACTGGATTTTGGGTAAGTTTAATTAATTATTTTTCTTCGATGTCAGAAAAGTCACTCACGGAACTTTTGTTTATGTTGATTTCCGTAATTACGTTTATTGTTACAATACCATTAAGGTAATTTTATTAATCATTTTGTGTGTATCGCATACTGTGTACAAACAATATTTATTACAAAATTTTCTTCGCCATTCGCTTCGACTTAACCTATGTATTGTGTGTTGCCGATACTTCTGGCATTTATGAATTGAGAAATTAGATATACTCCTGTTAATCTTCTACGTTACTAAATTAAAGTTTTTATACCTGTTAATCTTTCTTTTATGGTAACATACCTTTCTCTTTTAATTGTGGTTACCCGAACACCAGAGTAACAAGGATTACGAACCTAAAAATTTGTTATAAGTTTGGACCATCTGTCTTGATCGAGGCAGAAATGTTAATTCTAAATGATCTGGCGCCCTTAATTATAATGAACCTCCCTTATTTCCGACTGTGTGAGTCGGCCGTGCAAGGTTCGTAAGACCTAAAGCTTGTAACAACCGTAATGAACGAGTATAATTCTATCATTTTAAAATCATACAGGTATCCGATAATAATTGTTATAAATTAGACTTAGAGACATTTGAAAACATTTTCTTCAAAATTACTCTAAGGCATCAAGCTTCATAAAACGTTGTCATCCTCAATTCAGGAGATTCATTACTTATGCCCGTTTTCGGAGAAAAGTTTGAGGATTAGATTTAATTCCGCAAGTCATTCGACTTAATGATTAATAAAAACCCTAATTTAAGTAACGTGTAACGATTTTATTATTTACGTAGTGCGTTCAAAAGCCAAGCTGTTTCAAAAATTAAAATATTGCATATAACAGAAGAAAATTATATAATTGTGTAGAAAACGTTATCTAGAAAATCTCAAAATAAAAAATTAACCGTAAACAACAAACTTAATGCCTTATTTAATTTAGAGCTCGTTAAACGCGATAATTATTCTCAGTTGCAGAACTTTTTAGATGATCGCACAAAAATCATTCATGTACTAAAACAATATCAACAACCTACAATAGATATATTATTAATTCTCATTATCAGTGGTAATTAACTTTAACCGCTCGTCAGGAATGGGAATCACAGGTAAAAAGGGATTATTTTCCTACCTTTCAAAAATTTGTAAATGTTATCGACAAACGATGCGATTTATTAGGTTCCTTTGAAGCCAACAGTAAATGTAGTTATCATTTAACGAGTTTAAGTAACCCAAATGTATTTAAGTCAAATAATTTAACGTCATTTGTTGACACGATAAGATTAGTTTGCGTTTTCTGCAAATAAGAACATTCCATTTTGAACTGTACTACGTTTCTTAAATTAGACGTCAATAAACGTATTTCCGAAATTGGTCTTACATTTTTGTCTCAACTGATTTAAAAGAAATCATCTAACAAAGAATTGGACAGCTGGTTCTTGTAGAAAGTGTAACAAAAAGTATAACACTTTACTACATCTAGATTACGATTTATCGCAAGATTACTTAGTGATAGTTCAGCATCTACAGATCTACAGCATCCATTGAAATAGCGGACCTCTACGGTAAAATTCACATTTGTCGCGATTTATTGGATATTGGATCAAAAATCAATTTCATTACAAACAATTTTTGCAATAAGTTTGGTTTAATAAAACATAATTACAATTTTACAATATCTGGAATAAGCAATTCCAAATCAAATACACATTTCAGCACAAGTGTCTCATTTAAATCAAAGGTAAACGATTTTACCGTAACAATATCATGTTTAGTCCTTGATCAAATAACTGATTGTATTCCTACAAAATCCTTCAATATAGAGCAGTTAAATATACCTGCAAACCTTTGTTTAGCTGATTTCAAGGCTCACATTACAAGCAACATTGACGTTCTTTTAGGTGCTGATATATTTTGGGACTTACTTTGTGTCGGACAACAAAAATTAGACAAAAATAAACTTATCTTACAAAAAACACAATTAGGAGGGATAATCGGTAGTCAAATTACTAAAAATAATAAAATTGCATTATTGCTAGTATGCGTGCACACTTTACAAAATGATCAAACCCGAGAACAATTACAAAAGTTCTGAGAAATTGAGGAATATAAAAATAATTATAGCCCATACTCATCAGACGAGCAATATTGCAAAGCTCATTTCTTAGAAACCACTACTCGAGATCATTTTGGACGTTTTATAGTAAACATTTCTTATAAAAACAGTATCACTGCTCTTGATGAATTCCGCTCTTTAGCATTTGAACGATTTTATTTGTTGGAACGAAAACTGTTAGTCAATCCATTATCTTTGCGTTATCAAGGCAACTAGCTCAACTACCAAAACTCGTGTTGTTTTAGATGGTTCTGTAAAAACCACACCAGGTTTATCATTAAACGATACTCAACACAATGGCAATAATACAGAGCGATTTGTTTGAGATATTATTACGATTTCGTAAACATTTATACGTCATTACAGCAGATGTTAAGAAAAGTACCGTCAAGCGTTAGTCGACCCAAGTCAACGAAACACACAATTGATTCTTTGGAGATAAAATTAAAATCTAATATTTCCTGTTATCAACTCAATAATATTACTTACGCTACAGCAGCATTCTTAGCGATTAGATGTTTAAAATAATTAGCTTTAGATAACCATTCTACTTATCCTTTTGCATCCCAAGCATTACAATACGATTTTTACGTCAAAAATTTTTTAACCGGATCAAATTGCACATATCTGAAATCTTAAATACGGCAGATTTCATGTTATGAAAGTGGTCTCCAAACAACAGAAGTTTTCTAGAACATTTGCGATGCACTGAAACTACTAACAATTAGACTGTCCAAATTTCTGACCAATAAAAATCCCGAACACTTGGCTTTTTATGGGTTACCGGTTTAGATAATTTGCAATATACCATTCGAAACTTTACAGATGCTGAAAAAATCACCAAACGTTCCGTGCTTGCTACCACACCACAAATATTCAATCCTTTAGGGCTACTAGGCTCCGTCAACATTCAAGCAAAGATCATATTGCAATCGTTATGGCAAAAAAAGGTAACTTGGTTAAAGGTCTTTCTATGTATATTTTAACAAAATGGTTAAAGTTTTGTGATTCATTACCAGCCCTAATTTTTTTAAGAATAACACATGTAATAATAACAAAACCTCAAAATATTAAAGTTTTTTGATTTTTTGATGCGTCGAAAGCAGCTTATGGAGCTTGCATCTACGTTAGGTCTTCTAACTATAAAGTACAAACCCTAATTCATTTATTATGCGCAAAATCACATGTAATCTCATTAAAAAGCATAAGCTTACCTTGACTATAACTGCGTGCGGCTTTACTTTTAGCTCGTTTAGTAAAACAAGTCACAACAGCTCTCAATGTTGAAATTGACAAGATATTTTATTGGTCTAATTTCACCATAACGTTAAATTGGCGACGTAAACTCTCCAATCGTTGGAAAACGTTCGTAGCCAATCGTGTTTCAGAGATCCAACAATTAACCACTACTCAACATTGAAAACATGTCCGATCTTACAATAATCCCACGGATCTATTATCCTGAAGCGTTTTACTATGTTAACTGCCTTCTATGTCTTTGTAGTGGCATGGCCCCGTTTGGTTAAATTACGGCATAATTACCTGGCCCATCCAACCAGAGCTAGAGTCAATTACATTAGAATCACGCGTATTATCGCGTGTAGTTGTTGAAATCCAATCAACGGAATCATTTTCAAAATTTGGTGATTGCATTTGTTTATCTAATTACAGTCACCATAGAAAACATGCCATTGTTCTACATCATCACATTGGTTATCTAAATTAATCTGCAGAACAGAGCATATTAGATTGCTACATTGTAGAGTTAATCAGTTTCTTTTATCAGTCTGAGATAGATATTGGCCAATTGGTGCCAGAGGAATGTTACGTAAAATTATACATTAGTGTACGATTTGTTTCCGCGCAAATCCCAAATCAATTAATTCTCTCATGGAAGATTTACCAAAAAATCGCCTTATGCCATCACCTTTAGAATAAACAATATAGAATAGGTGTTACAATTCTTTTTTGTAACGTTTGTATGTTGCATACTGTAGTGTTTTTATATCCAAATGGGTCTTAAAATTACATGACTAGTTATACAAATTTTAGGATCTTTTGTTTCTAAAAGTTTTAGTAAATTATGTTTAACAATTTGATTTACATGTCCCTTCCAGATTACCTTATTGATTGTAGGAACTTGAACCAAAAAGAATTTTGACCCAAGTTTCTTTACAATTTTAGCTACAACCCAACTAGGTCTATTAACTAATCTGTAATCACAAACAGCAACTTGTTGTCCTACTTGAAAACAAACACCTTCTTTACCTCCATAATGTAATTTTTGTAAACTCTGTTTTTGAACAATTTTAGCTTTTAGGAGTTTGTTTACTGTAGGTTTCTCAAAACTGTCAGATTTTATTAAATCTAACCGGGTTCTACTTCGTTTATCTAGTAATAATTGCGAGGGACATTCTCTTGTCGTACAATGTGGAGTGTTTCTGTAATCTATTAAAAACCGACATAATGCAAGATAAAAATTTTCTTTCCGATTACAACCGAACAACGATTTATTTAACGCTTTTTTAACTGTTTTTACTGCATTTTCAGCAGCAGCGTTAGTTTGTGGATAAAATGGAGCAACGGAAATTAACTTAACGCCATTTAAAATAGAAAAATCTTTAAATTCTTTTGAATAAAATTGTTTTGCGTTATCAGTAACAATTATTTGCGGTATGCCAAAACAAGCAAAAACGGTTCTAAGAATTCTGATTGTATTAACGCTACTTAAAGTGTTTACAGAAAAAACTTCCAACCATTTACTATGTGCGTCTACAATGATTATCAAATATTTATCAAACATTGATACACAAAAATCAATATGAACGACTCAATGGTTCTGTAGGCCATTTCGACACTTTTAAATCACTTTTTGGTGGTAAATCACGAACTGATAAATATGCCGCACACGATTTTACTTCCAGTTCAATATCTGACATTAATTTGGGCCACCACACATATGAACGAGCAAATGATTTAGTTTTAACGTAATTCACTTAATACTAATTTATGTAATTTTTGCGGCACGACAACTCTATCACCTCGATAAACACATCCACTTTTTACATGTAACTCGTTTTTTATACAATAATAACTTATAATGAATCATTTACATAACTAACAAATCTATGTCTGAAGTATTTTGACAAGTACAAACTATTAGAGGTAAGCGAGATAGTGCGACTGCGTTATTATTTTTAGAATGTACGTACTGAGTTTATAAGTTAAACTGGATAATAATAATGGCTATCGCTGTAGCCTGTTTACACTTATTTGTCGTAATACTATTTTTGAATTAAAAATAGTTAATAACGGTCCGTAACCAAAATTATTTCTCTGCCACACAAATATTGAAAAAAACGTTTAACTCCAAAAACTATAGCCAATGCTTCCCGTTCCACCTGTGAATAATTTCTTTCACTGCTATTTAATGTACGCGAAGCAAAAGCTATAGGCCTTTGTTTTCCCGATGGCAAAAAATGTGAAATAACTGCACCTAAACCATGTGAAAAAGCATCTACCGTTAACTTTACTTTCAACTCTGGATTATAAGGTATCAAAACAACTGATGATGTCAACATTTCTTTAGTTCAGAGGTTCCCAAACTTTTTTGTGTCGTAGACCCCTTACTATGTTTTTCGGTTTTGGGTAGACCCTCTGCTTACCTGATATTGATTTTTTGAAAATTTCTAACTGTAGCGAAGTTTAGTGGGATTGCTTTTTCAATGGAGTAATCCTTCAGGACATGAAATATTGATTCACCTTTAGTGTCGGTTGTCAAAGTTCTTGGAAGAGCAGTTCTTCGTAGATTTCTTGATTTATAATAAAACGAACATATGCCAATAGTAATGCTGCATTACCAGGTAAAGTTGACTTGTCCAGTTGTATAGAAAAATCGGTCGTTTACAAATAATTACACAAAAAGCTTTCAATATCAGAACTCATTTCATCAATACGTCTTTCAACAGTATTGTTGCTAGGGAATTCTTTTTATGATATCAGTAGCAGGTTTGTGTAAAACAGTTTTTAAAACCTCTTCAACGGCTGGCAAAATTAACTTCTTTCCGATAGTATGCGGTTTTCCGGATTTTGCTATAAGTAGCGAGATATTGTAAGACGCCCGCAAACCATAATCGTTTCTTTGTGACGTCGAAGCGAACAATCTGTTCAGCGTGGGTCTCTTCTGAAGTTTACTTTTAGTGTTTGAAAGTATTTCAAATCTTTATCTGTTTTATCAGGGTGACATCTTCTCAGATGGTCCTGCAGCTTAGATGGTTTCATAGCGTTATTGCCCAAAACTTTGTTGCATAAAAGGCACATAGGCAATTGTTTGTCCGACAATGATGGAATGAAGCCAAGTTTCAAATAATCAACACTGTACTGTCTACATTTTTTTTTAGATTCGGACATGGCATCAGTCATCTGTGGGCAAAAATAATCTATTTAAATAAGACATAAGGTCCAGCAGCTGTACATTCAAAAATAAAACTCAAATTTAAATCGTATGGATTTTATGGCAGGCATAGGCGTACAGCCATTATAAATAAATGTAAGAAGGGGAATGTTATGAATGTTACTTAAGGTTTTGATATGATGGAGCTTTAAGGAAATTCGAAAGTAACATGACAAAAAATGTTAAAATAAAATATTATACAACGAATAATAATAACAAATTGTTATGCGATTTATTTATGTAAAAATTCACTGGTTCCACTTTAGCAATAATACAAAATTTTAATTTTAATATAGAGAAGTATGTACAGTGCAATATCCATAATCCAAACTTCCGTAATCCGAACATTCCAGTTACACTGGCCCATAGTGTAATGACCAATGGACAAAAGTACGATTTTTTTACTTTTTATTGTTGTTTTTCGACCGACCACACGAGAACGTCCGATCCAAAACAATTTTTTTTAAATATGTTTCCTATATGTAAACATTAAAATTCTATGAAAAAAAAAACAAATAAATGAGAGTGTATATTGGAAAATCTTCAAAAAACACGCAGCTGTACAGTTGTGGATTTCTTATTTTCTTAATTTATCTTTCAAAGTGGTAACATGTTGTATGTTAATAATAAAATACATACGTACAGTTGGCTTTTTTAGATTTTTTCGAAAACATTCCATAATCCGAACATTTCCTTGCAGCAATTAGTTCGGATTACGGAGATTTCACTGTAATTATAATAACGATTGCTAAAACTTTGAAAAAGAAACTATTGAGGAGTACTCTGTAATTTTGCATGATTTGAATATTAAACTACTAATAACTGAAGTAATTTATCTATCTTTGCTAACGACGAGTACAAAACTAAAATTTAATAAAAAATAACGTACTTACTTTTCTCCGGCACTCTCAAACAAAATAACACTGATTCACTATAATTTGTGTGATAAATTACCAGTTTATATGTTTTTAAATATTTTCTTTTTAAGATTCAGGAAACGAATAAACGTATTTGTCTCACATTCGTATTTATAGATTGACGAATTAAACAAGTCAGTGCAAGTTCGCGAAACTCTGAGACTGCGCGTATGCTTGTAACAAGATGATACTGGTATTTCATTATGTGCAGGTTTTTACAAGTTAAAAATGTATTGCGACCACAAAGCGAATGCCTACAACTTACACAATTTTATAAACATATATAATATTTTTTTTTACTTTATAGGTACTTTTATAAATAATGTATATGTTTTTATATTATAAGATAGTATAATGTAAGTAAATAGATGCTATCAGTGTATGTTGAGATCCAATATCGTGGACCCCTATTTACATTTCATGGACTCCCAAATTTTTTTTTGCTGACGTAGATCCCTGGCAGGTTGTCATAGACCCCTGAGGGTCGATATAGACCATTTTGGAAATCACTGCTTTAGTTCTATTAAATGCTATCGAACATGACTTGGACCAGTTATTACGTACATCCGATTTTAACAATTCGTAATAGCTAACCGTTTCTAAAAACGATTTTAATTCACTTACGTTTTGTGGAATTGGAATCTTAGAAATTGCTTCAATTTTACTCATGTCTGGATGTAATCCATGCTTGTTTATTTTATATCCCAAGTAAATTACTTCGGGTTTAAAAAAATTCACATTTTGAAAAAGCAATTTTAAGACCAGCATCCTCAAAAAGTTTTAAAATTTCAGTAATGCTACCGCTAATTAGTACGTCGTCTAAGAAACAAACGCAACGTTCAATACCTTGCCAAAGGGTTTCCATTATTTTTTGAAACTTTGCCGGCGCAGATGCGATTCCAAAAGTCAAACGCGTATACTCAAATAGTTCTAAATAAGTACTAATTGTTAAATACTCTTGTAATTTTTTATCTACTAGAACCTGTAAATAAGCTTGCGCAAGATCTAATTTAGAGTATTCGTCGCCTATTTTACAGAATATTTCCTCAACTATGGGAATAGGATACTTATCTACATCTAAAACGGAGTTAACCGTCACTTTGAAATCGCCACATATCCTAACGGATTTATTTTTCTTATGAATTAGAACAATCGGTGTACCCCAATTACTAAAATCTACGAGCACCAAAATACCTACCTTTACCAAAGGTTTAATCTCAATTTCAAATAAATTACGCATTGCAAATGGTAATGACCTCGGCTTAAAAAATTTTGGTATAGCTGAATCTACAATACACAACGATACAGTTCCCTTATTAAATCCTAGATTATCAGAGAAAACATTACTAAATTGTAAAACTAAATGATGCAATTCAGTATTATTTTCTACTGTTGACAATTTATTAATTTGACTTATGCCTAATTTAAATATCGATAACCGATTACCTATTAGTGGCGGTCCGCCTCTATCTGTTACGTATAAATATAAATGATGTGAAACTTCATTAAACATAACTTGCACTTCGGCAACGTAAATTGATACCTGTATAATTTTTAAACATTTATTAGTTTTATTTAAACTAATATGAGATAACGTAGATTTCCACAATTGTTTGGATATCACCGATACACTTGCACCTGTATCAACTTCGAACTTAATAAGAACTACATCAACCAATAAAACTTTGTAAAGTGGATTAGAAACCTCGTTTTTATATTTACTGACAAATAATTGTTCTAAATTTAAGTCGTTATCTTCAGTTACATAATGATTTTGTGATTTAAATTTTTCTTTCTTCTTACATTTCTTTTTATCCTTGCATACTGATGGGTTATGGACAAAATTTCCACAAAAAAACACTTCGCCGAACGATACTTACAATCAGTGTCTTTATGATAACTGTTACCGCATGCTTTACATTTGCCTGAACTTGTGATAGCTGTGTTTGAACGCATACGATAAACTTCATTAGGTTCATTTTTAACTGGGAAATCTTCTAAAGCTGTAACTGCAAAAAACTGATGGCTGGACTCTTTTGATACTGCCAATTCTACTGCTTTTGCAAATGATAACGTAGTTTTTTCTTCAAACAAACGATCCATTATATTACCTTTACCAATTCCAATTACAAATATGTCGCGTAAAACGGTTTCCAATTCAGTACTTTGCTGCCAAATTTTGTAATCGACAACTCCAATCAGCAACTGACTCGCTTATAGATTTCGTAGCCGTGTAAAATTAAAAACGATACGGAAAACGCGATTTACTAGGTACAAAATGTTTATCACACTTGTGTATTAATTCTTCATCAGTTTTGGCTTCTGGTGATACCGGAACACATCAAATAAAAATTATGTTATAAGCATCTTCATTACAGGAATTTAAAAATAAAGTACGCTTACGATTTTCTTCAGCGATTTCATTAGCAATAAATTACTGTTCTAATCAAGCTTTGTAGATAAGCCAATCACAAGATTTTGGATCGAACTCTCTTAAATGCCTAAAATACGCTTCTCGGTACATAAGACTCTTTACTGGATTCGACATTCTTCTTTTTGTGTAAAAATTTTGAAAACGTGCAACTTGATAAACTACGTACACACTTTCACTCATTTTACTTCGCAAAAAATCTCAATGTAATAAATCGAACTTTTAGTTAATAGACTTTATTCGACTGTCCGATTTTCAATATTCTTTGACACAAAATCCCCTCTCTTACGTACCTACATCACACATACCAACTCACATTACAATAATTGTGGTCATTGTAACATTCGTTTTACTTTATACTATTGTTAGATATAGAAAAATACGATATCTCTAATCAATGTGAATAAATCAATAAAATATTCTGTATCAATTAAATTGTTTAAGACTCTATTCTTTAGAATTAAAATAAATATAATTAATAAATTTGAAATTAAAATTAACATGCATTTTTATTCGTACTATTGTTTACCACTATATTGATTACTTTGTAATACGCAGGTGAACGTTAAATTGTTTCGGTGATCACTAAAAGCTGCATTAACAAACACATTAATGGATAATACCACGTTGTATTACAACATAAAATTTAAATAAACAAATCCATCTAACACCGAATTTTATTACTAATTTAGAGCGAAATAGATTTTTTACGATAATGATTGACTGATACAACGTACGGATTTGTCGAGCTACCCTTCAATTTGATGTTGTTTATTATTAATCATAAACAGTGGCTAAAATTACTATACGCATGGTACAGTGTTACAGATCAATAACTGTACAGGCATATAATTTTACGACGTTTTTTTTAGTTCAAGCTTTAATGTAGGATAATTAAAAAGTCTAAACAATATGTGATAGTTATTCAAAGTTTATGTCAGTTTTAAATAGATAAACAGTCACAAGATATTCAAATATAGCAAAAAGAAAAACAAATCGTGGCTTATCTAGTTTTGTTTGCTACGTATTAGTTGACAGTTTGACATCTTGTCTAGTTTTTTGTCGTTCTTCTCATATGGAAACAAAGTTTTTACATTTAAATTTAAAAGAAACATAAAACCACGGTATTATAAGATAGACAAATTTTGTGGCAACAATAAGTGTATAAGTAACTAAGTAATTTTTTTAACAATTCAATTTACGTGCAGTTAACTTAACGAGGAAAGTAATTATTAGCGTTGCATCTAAAGCTATAAAATTTGGTTTTGGTCGTTAGAATGTTCAAACGAAGGAGTCTATAGGAACTAACAGTGTGGCTTTGATCTCAAATGGTTAGCCATTACTTTCGTTAGTTCTTAGTCTAATAGAGTCGAAAATGACCAGAGAATTCCTGAACTTCAAACTCGGTCATTCCAACTGACCACTTCTAAGAAGCTTCAGTAAAGTGTAATTTTCATTGCGGCGTAATCGATTACGGCTTTAAGTTATTTTTTAAAAGATTGAAACGAAATTTACTTACATTATATATTTGCAAATAAATTAATATTTAGTGTAAAATACAGGGAGTTGAAAGAATTTTAAATCAAAGAAATTCTTTCAGAGGGATAATTATTTTACAACCAGACAACCAGTTGAAGGCTTTGTGTATAGAAATAAGGGTCTGAAATTACCATACCTTTGAACATGTAAAACAGGAGGTATTGTCTAAATAAAAGTATTCACTGAGCGAACGTAAAATATTAATTATGTAGTTTAATGTCGCTGTATTTATCATTTATTTAAAACGTACTTAAAACGTCTTTATGAAATTCTAAACAAAAAAGTTTGTAATTAAAAGTAAATTATTGATACAAAAAATAATTTTTGTATGAACAATAGATTACGATAAATTTCAATTTCTGATAAAATTAATAATACTATTAAAATTTTCAAAACCTCAAAAAATTTTAAGTGAAGTACAATAGAGTTGAATAAAAGCAAGTTGAGAAAATAAAACTTTTTTAGAAATTTTTTGGTGGCTATAATTTAGGTCAAGATGCGGAAGCTTTTAGGGGACCATCTATTAATGTGAAAAGTAATATCATTTTCGCACTCGAGTAATGTAAGTTTGAAACGTATTTGCAGTATAGAAAACTCGCTAAAATGAAATTGTATGTTTCTTTTCAAGTTTTCTTTCATATCAGGCTTTTCTTTTATGTACGTGTAGATGTGGAAGTTTGGTTCGATTTTAATAAAACGTACTATAAGATGCAGTAGCGTGTATTGTAACTGTTTACTAGCACACAGTTATGTAGGATACGTTTCAAAATATTTTTTTAAAGTACGTGACATAAAAAAATAAACAAATAAATGCGAGGATAAACAATAAATTACATACAATAATTTTTTTACCGAAATTTAATTCAAATGTAAAACATCAAAATTGTAAATTTATTATCGACATAATTAAAAATAATTTATTTAAAAAGAATTGTAGTAACTATATGTTAATATAAGAAAAACATTCAAACGGATCGAACTTACTTACGTACCTTAAAGTTTAAAACCATTTTAACTAAACTCAACTAAAGCAATTTAGTTTATTTAAATAAAGTAAAATAATATATAATTACGTTTCATACAATAGTTACAACCTGGTAGTGTTCTGTTAAACATTTAGTTTAACTAAATTAATTATTAATCCAGTAACTTTAAGTTTATTGAAAAGTAAAAGTTTAGTAGATTTTTTTGAAGTTAAATAGTACCTGTCAATTACCCAAAATAAACTTATACATTAAAGTTAGTAACTGTTACATAATTGTTAAGAAAGTTTCTTGAATACAATTAAAAGTACAGTTAACCCGTGTACTTATAATGTAATATTAATGCTTATTGATTAAAATTTTATTATGCATTGTGCTCATTATAACGGCCATAACCAATTCGAAGAAAAAAAACAACTTAATTGAAAAAAACTTCAGTTTTTCTTCGTCAGTCGTTAATTTTAGATACGTGTATTAAATTTCTTAAATTCACGTTAAAGAATAATTCGTATTGTAAAACCTTGTAAATAACGAGCGAGTTTTACCACATGTTATCTGCGTCAACAGAAGATATTTTCATACAAAGAAAAATGTTCTCGTGTAACATAAACTCTTTTGGAAGTATTTAAACTCTCGTGCAACAGAGAAATCAGACAATATTGTCTCAGTCTCTAAACATTGTTTTCGATCGGTCAAAAGATCTTACTATTTTTATTACTTAATATACTATTTAACTACAAGTTATGAAACCAATTATACATGCGCTTATTAGTCATTTAGGTTGCTTTACGTTTTCTAACTTCATTTCTTCCTCTACTATGTACCCTGGCGTTTCCCTTTATAATCATAACGGCTATTTTTAGTATTTTCTTCTTTCTTTCTCTAATTCTTCCCATTCCTTCCGACCCCATATTTTTGCCCGGTACATCATCAAAGGTTTATTAATTTGTTAAACAACCATCTTCTTGCTTCTATTTACTTCCCAAACCCTCTTTCTCTCTTTCATACCCCACACCTGACCTACTATTCTACTACATTTCTTTGTCAACCACTTTATATGTGCATCATCTTTATTGTCGTATCTGATTCGATAACTCAAATAAGTCATTTCATTTACACTTTATATTACCTCGTGTCCACACTTCCACTCCACTCTTTTTAACCCTTTCCCTTTTTCAAATATTACTATCTTTGTTTTTTCCACATTTACACATAAACATTTTTTTTTCAGATGCTTTTTTACTGTCTTTATCATCTCCATTTCTCTTTCTGCTTTAGCTATAATCACTGTCATCCGCATACGCCAAAACTCACACTTTTAATCCCCACATTACTATTTCTCCATTCTGTTGCCCGATCAACTCTTTCTCTAAATTCTAAGAATGTATGTACTGTAAATATACTAGGACTAAGTGGGAACCTCTGCCTTAATCCTTTATTTGTTCAAAATGCTGCACCTAACTTTCTATCTATTCTTACTCTGCACTTTGTCTCTTTATATATTCCTAACTAGTTCTTCTTCCATCTGTTTCTTTCTTAATATATTTACTTCACCAGACCATATTTTATTTAAAATTTTTTCTATTCTTTCTTTCGTTTTCTCTTCTGTATATTTCCATTGTTCTCCTTGCGCCTTGTCCGTCTTTTCTGCCATTCCCTTTGTTATTTTTTTTAATGCTTCTTCTATTTCTTCTTTTTGTATAGCCGTACTGCTTCCTCCTCTTGTTATCCTTTCTACTTTTGAATTCTTCTTTCCTCTCTAAGACCTTTACGCAATGTTTTCTCCATTTTTTTATATCAATTTGTTGTATTCCGCCTTTTTTGCTAATTTTTCTTTTCTTATTCAAAAAGCTTCATATGTCTCCTTCATTTTCTAGCATTTCTCCTCCAACTCATTTTTATATTCCTCTTTTCTTTTACCACACTTTTTTCTATATTGTAATATCAATCTTTTATATTCCTCAATATCAATTTTCTTTTTTCCACTTTCTTTTACCTCGTCTTATCTCTTTCCTGACTTTTTTGTTTTCCTTATTCCACCACCTCTTTTCTCTATACTCCATTATGTTTCTTTTCTTTTCTACTGCTTTATCCATTTTATTGATCAGTTTTTTCACTCCTTCCTTTACTCCTTCCTCTATGCATTGTTCCTCTTCTATTTGTTTCTTATAAACCTTAATATTTTTATCTGTCCATACGTTTTTCTTCTCCAAAACTGTATCTACATTTTTTCTTTCTTTCTTCAAACCTTTTAGTCTTACTTCTAATGGCTGATGGTTATAAGCAACCTATTCTTCTATTTTCAAACTTTCTATTCTATTCAAAACCTCCCCACTAACCATTACATAATCTATTATAGATTCTTCCTTCTCACTTATATATGTATATTCTCCTCTATCCCCTTCCTCCATACTTCCGTTAAGTATAGTCCACCCCTTCTCCTTACATAACTATAATAGCTCTCTATCTTGTTTGTTTATTGTGTCATCGATCGTTACTCTTTTTATTTCTTCTCTATTCACTATCATCAATTTTCCAATTCTCGCGTTAAAATATGCACCTATTATTAACTTTATTAACTTTTCTATCTTCTTCTCAATCAGTAGCTGTTTTAAGTTCTTTATTGTTTGTTTCATTTCTTGACCGTACACTTTTATCACCATATATCTACGCTTTACCTTGCCTTAATATTTGCTTTATTACTATTCCTTGCTCTTGATTTTTATTCTTTTCTTTTTCTACTACCTATTCTTCTTTTACTCCTGATATTTTACCCTATAGCGCTTTTTCTTTTTTTCTTATTGCAAACTGTACATTCCATTTATATCCTTCTGGTAAATTTAAAATTTATCTTTCCCAATCTTTCTCCTCCAGCCACGTTTCTACTAAGCCCACAATGCCAAACCTTTTTATACACTTCCAAAATTTAGCTCTTTTATTTTTAACCCCTGCAACGTTCCAAAAAACTAAACTTATTTTCTTGGTTTTTTTCTTATGGTTTTACTTGTCCTTATTTGGTAGTCCCATTTTTTAAATCCTTTACCCCTAGTTTTCTAGCCTCCTTTCTAATTTATTTTTTTTACGTACCAGTGCATCTCCTCTCCTTTAACCCATAATTTCATAAAGCTTATTTTTGTTTTTTCCTTCTTCCTTTAGTCTTCTTTCTTCCATCCTTACATTTTTTTGTACCTCTCTTTCTACTGAAGTCATATCTTTATCTATAAATATCCTTGTTCCCCTTAGCCTTTCTTTTTTTTAAATATTTCTAGCTTATCTTCTACGTAATCCAATTTTACCAGAATTAACCCTCTCGCTATTTTAATTAATTTAATTATTTTTTTCTTTTCTTTTCCCTTTCTATTACTTTCACCCTTCTTTCCAAAATTTATATTTTCTCTTCCATGCTCTTATTTCTTTTCTCCCACACTTCGCATATCTCCCTTCGCTATTCTCTTTCTTTCTTAACTCCTCCGTGATCTTTTCCAGATTAACTACTAATGTATTGCTCTCTTCCCGCATCTGCTTTGTTTCTCTAATCATCTCCGTACACATCTCCATTACTCCCTGCTACTCCTTAGCCCTCTACTCCTTTCTCGGACTTTTTTTTGTTTGCTTACTTCTTGCAAAAAAATTTTGCACAACTTCTTGTTTTTTGTTTATTTTTCCCGATCCTGTCGATTCGGATTCTGACATGATTCCTTCTAATTATGTTTAATTAAAACCTGCTACAAAAATTAAAAAATGTTTATAAACAAAATAAAAGTATGTACTTTACTGTTGAAAAAGACCTTTAAACTATCTGAACTTGCCTATACCTTCTTATACGCAAGAACATTAAACACGTCGTTAATGTAATAGCAAAAGCTTCCACCGCCCGAGTCTATACTAAGATGAGAACGACTTCCGGGTTTGGACCGAGTCATTGTTGTAACCGAAGTTGCCAACGTTTCACCCACTTTCGTAAGGGGCTTCATCAGGGCGTGAGAGAAATCCAAGAACTCAAACAAGCAACCGAAATCTAACTAAGAACTTCTCAAATGTTAAGTAATCAACTTGTAAACCAAGCCAGATTCTAAACTCCGAAAAAATAAGAAAGAAAACGATAAAGTTGAAAAAGCAAACGAAAATTTAATAAGGAACCACTACAGAGTTAGGTAATCAACTTGTGAACCAAGCCAGATTCTAAACTCCAAAGAAGTGACTTCTATCACTATTAAGTGATTTTTGGCTTAAACCGCGTCGTATTGACATTGGTATCGGCTTGTAAACCCAAACAGACTGACGTTTTACAAGAAATTGCAGCTTGCATTTTTAGAGAACTAATTATCAATAATAGAAACAGTATTAATGACGCTGTGTTATACCATTTGCAGTAAACTTGGTAATTTGCTAATTTTTACTTTTTAGATTATAAGCGACTTTTCGCTTAGACCGCATTATAATGGAACACCCAAATTTTTTAGACATAGTCTTAGTTTCTCCTTGTAAGCCAAAACAATAAGTTGAATTTGGTTTTTGACGTTTTGTCGTTTGTTAACCCAAACGAGAAAATACTAAGAATAAGCCTATAAAATCTAGGTGTTTTGTTACAACACGGTTTAAGACAAAAGTCGCTTATGAACTGAATTAAAGAGCTTGCAACGCTGATAGAAGCAGAAAATAATACGTACGTAGAAAGATTAGCCTAAGGTCGATGATTTTGTATAAAAATAGACATGTATAAAAGATTCTTATTCAAAGAACTAACACAGCATTGTGTTGCTTAATGATATGCAGTGTAATTAAAAACCACTACAAAAACATTGTACTGTATATTATGTGTAGTTCCGCTTTTTATTTATTATAGACTGAATTAAACCGTTGATTAAAACATTTTTAAAGATAGTCAACTTTACGAGAAAATCCGACATATAAATTTCTACTTAGCACTAGAGGTCGTTAATATAGTTTTGTACTGAAGTGGTTTGTTACGTTATTGTGCAGTGTACTGTAAAATGCTGCTAACACGATTGCAAGAGTTTCCTTAAATTTTGCTTATATTTGAATATTTTCTTAACAATGTTGCCAGTATTAGAAATTAATTTATGTCATTGTTTATTGTTTATAAAGTTTAAATAAGTAAACATACGTACAATGACAACGTTATGTAGGGCTTCAAATTGTTATAGTTGTTTGTAATTGGCATTAAATTAATTCGCCTTGGCGTGCAAATGCACATTATCCTCATTAAATAAAACAATAAATTGCTTATTTAACATTTAATATTCTCTAACAACTGCTTCTACGTTTACATCGGTACTTCTGTCTTAAAACTAACTAAAAACTTTCCAACACCCTTCAGGTACACAGGTGTTCAACCCTCCTTCCCCGTATATACCATAAAATGCATGAGTAATGCTTAAATAGTAACTAAAAATACACCTTCAAAGAAATGATGAACAAAGAGACTAATCCTACTTTACTTAAGCTTATAGTTTAGACAGCGTCACAAACATACTGCCCGCCTTGAAGGCAAAGTCTTCAACATAATTGAAAAAAAAAACACCAAACTCACTGATTAGGTAATACACAAATTCTACACACAGCCCGTTTGAATGAGGCTCCACTCGCGGTGCGAAGTGTGACTACTCGCGCTATTCCAGCGCTTCCTGGGTGAAGCTGGCTAATACGCCCTAATAACCATTCAAATGGAGTCTTTAATTAATGCTAGAGCTCCAAGCTTCACAATATCGTGGTGGTGCGTCTTCCATTTTAAACGCACTTGAAGATGATGCAAATACTCCTTGCTCCATCGTTGCCAAAAATGCTGAGTAAGTTTTTTTATACGTTCATATTTTGTGAGACGATTATCAGGAACATTTTGCAAGTTTTCCTCTGGTATAGCGGTAAGTTTTCTCCCAATTAAAAAATGTGCGGGAGTTAAGGGATTTATATCTTGTGGATCAGTAGATAAAGGTGTTAATGGACGGGAATTCAACACTGCTTCAATTTGTGTCAGTAAGGTATAATATTCCTTATACGTGAGGTGAGTGTTAGCAGCAACCCGTTTTAGATGATTTTTAATGGATTTTACTCCAGCTTCCCAGTAGCCACCAAAATGGGGCGAGCGAGGGGGTATAAAATGCCAATGCGTATTATTTTCTTTCAAATAATTTACAATCTCGTTTTGAGTTGTTGGATTGAGCTGGAATGCCTTAAATTCTTTTAATTCGGATTTTGCACCGATAAAGGTCGAACCATTGTCGGAATAAATATTTAGCGGTTGTCCCCTACGTGCTATAAAACGTTTTAAAGCCGCCAAAAATGTTGTTGTGGAAAGATCTGTTACCAGCTCAAGATGAATCGCTTTAGTGGAGCAACATACAAAAATACAAATGTAGGATTTAATCAATGTACCACCCCGTCCCTTTCTAGATTTTATCATGACCGGCCCTGCGTAATCTACCCCACAATTATAAAATGGCGGCGCGTTTAATACACGCTCTTTTGGCAAGTCTCCCATTATCGGATTTAATGATTTTGGCATGGCACGAAAACATGGAATGCATTCGTGTATAATTTTACGTATGGTACCTTTTGCTGATATAGGCCAATACTTATCTCTTAATGATGCTAGTAATTGATTAGCCCCACAATGCAGCAACCTAATGTGCTCATTGTAACAAATTAATTTAGTTAACCAATGCCCTGTTGGTAATATCACAGGATGTTTTTTGTCAAAATTTTGATTTGAATGACGAATACGACCACCAACACGCAATAGACCCTGCTGATCTTAAAATGGGTTAAGTCCTAACAACGAACTTTTAGATTCTACGTGATTGTTTTCAATTAAGTGACGGATGTCTTTGTAAAGCGAGTCGCTGTTGTGAAATTTTAATTAAGCAACGTAAAGCTTCTTTTCTTTCATTTATCGAAAGTGAACCAGAAATACGATGTTCTTGCTTTGTTTTCGCATTGTTAATAAATCTGTAACAATAACCTACCACCCGCAATAGCCTTTGTAAAGATGAGAATTTTGAAAAGTCCTTTGAACATGGAATTTGAATGTTGACTATGCACGAAATGATACGCGCTTCTAAATTGGTTTTATCTAATTTATGCTGTAGTGGCCACTCTGTTACGTCGTTTTTCATCCAATGTGGACCATAACACCATAAATCGCAATTGTTTAGCTTATTTGGAAGAATGTCCCTAGATAATAAGTCAGCGGGATTGTCATTAGTTGAAACATGCTTCCAACTATCAATATTTGTTAAATTTCGTATTTCGGATACTCTATTGGCTATAAAAGTTTTCCATTTTGATGAATCCGACTGTATCCAACTTAGCGCAATGGTAGAGTCACACCAAAGAAATGTTTTTGAAAATTCTAATTTTAATGATGATTTTACATTATTTACTAGTCTTGCAAGAATTAGCGCTCCGCAAAGTTCAAGACGTGGCAAGGTAATTGTTTTTAGCGGCGCTACGCGGGATTTGGCACATAATAAATTTACCGCTACCGTTTCTGACTCGTTAGTTGATTTAATATAAACGCATGCTCCATATGCTGACTCGGAAGCGTCACAAAACCCATGAAGCTCAATTAAAACTGAATTATTACATATCACATGTCGCGGGATTTTTATTGAACGTATGTGAGGCATTTGACCCTGAAGTTTAATCCACTTTGTGTGTAAACTCATGGGTACGCTTTCATCCCAATTTAGATTTAATTGCCATAAGTTTTGTAAAATTAGTTTAGACAGTATTATTATTGGCCCTAACAAACCTAACGGATCAAATATTTTCCCTGTAACCGACAAAATGTGCCGCTTTGTAATGGTTTTTTTGTTTGGATTTTCGCGAATTTCGTATTGAAGCGCATCTTCTTGTGGATTCCATAACAGACCTAGCGTTCTTGGATTATTATTATTAAACATATGTATTTTATCATCTTTGGTACTTAAGGATCTATTTTCTATAATATCGTCGTGATTACAAGCCCACTTGCGAAGATGAAAACCCGCAGTGCTAAGTATTTTAGTAATATGTGATTTTAACTGAATAATTTCTGCCTTTGAGTCACAACCGGTAACCAAATCGTCAACGTAAAAATCTGTTTGAATAACCCTAGCAGCAATTGGAAACTTCTTTTTAAAATCAAGCGCAATTTGCTTAAGGCATCTTATAGCCATAAATGACGCAGACGCAGTGTCATATGTAATAGTATTTAGTCGATATTCGGCAATAGGCAAACCGGGATCACTACGCCAAAGAATCAATTGCAAGTTACGCTGACCTTCCTCGACCCATACTTGGCGATACATTTTTTCAATATCCGCCGTTATTACGTAAGTGTGTTTCCGAAAACGCAAAAGAATTGAGAATAAACTATCTTGTATGACGGGACCGGTATATTGAACATCATTAAAGGATAAATTAGAAGACGTTTTAGCCGACGCGTCGAATACAACGCGCGTTTTTGTGGTAGAACTACTGCTTTTTGTTATGGCATGGTGAGGCAAATAATGGATAAGCCCTTTTAAATTATTAGGATTAGTTATTTTAGTCATATGCCCTAGTTTTTCGTATTCCTCTAAAAAACGAACGTATTCATTTTTTAAAATTGGATCGCGTCCGAGTTTACGCTCTAGAGAATAAAATCGCTCTAAAGCGTTTGTCCTTGACTCTCCTAATTCTGAAACATTATTTTTTAAGGGAAGATTAACTTTAAATCGTCCGTTGCTGTCGCGAAATGTCGTTTTAACAAAATTATCTTCGCAATACTGTTCATCGTTCGAAAAGTTAGGATTACTATTTTTACATTCCTCGAGCTCCCAGAAAGCTTCTAATTGTTTTTGAATATTTGCGCGCTCTAAAACACTAAGACATGCTGAATCGGAACTCTCTTTATTTTTAATTTGCAATGAACCACCTAACACCCAACCTAATTTAGTTTTTTGCAAAATTGGTTTGTTTTTACCCAATTTGTGTTGTCCTACGCATAATAAATCCCAAAATATACTAGCACCTAATAGTACATCTACTTCTCCTGTAATGTTTGGTTTGGGATCCGCTAATCAGATATGAGCAGGAATTTGCAATGCTTTTAATTCAAAGTATTGATTCGGAAGATTAGCCGTTATTTGATCTAAAACCAAACTTGAAATATTGGTAATAAAATTAGTAGTTTGCGATTTAAACGAAAAATCTGTCTTAAAACTAACTAAAAACTTTCCAACACTCTTCAGGTACACAGGTGTTCAACCCTCCTTCCCCGTATATACCATAAAATGCATGAGTAATGCTTAAATAGTAACTAAAAATACACCTTCAAAGAAATGATGAACAAAGAGACTAATCCTACTTTACTTAAGCTTATAGTTTAGACAGCGTCACAAACAATAGTATGGTATGAAGCTGTAGTAAAGGTGGCAACAAAAATATTTAAATTGTTTGCTAACATACAGTAAAACCTGCTAAAATATGCCAGAATCAAGTAAACTTTACGCTTTGTAAAAATTCAGTTAAATTGTAAAACAATGTTTTTTTAATATAAACGCTTTTTAAAATAAAACGATAAATAAATAAATTTTATGCATTTTTTAATGTGTTTAAAAAATTGGTAATTATTGTTTTTTAACATTTTTTATTTTTTTATAGTCGACGGTTCATTTTTCTAACCTGGTTCTTAACTTAAAAATTTTTATAAAACTGTCGCTCTTACCTTTTAAGCCCGACAAAAAAATTGAATACGTTTAAAGTAATTTATAAAATCACCAAAACTATTAATATTTGATTCATCTTTTTTTTAAGTCAAAATGTTTTTGAGTTTTTATTTTTTTTGTAATAACGAAAGAATTATTTGTAAACACATAAACAAATTTCAAGTAAACGTTTTTTTTTCTTTTTTTTATTTACCGCAATATTGTTTAGAGGGTATTTTGTAGTTTGGAGCCGCAATTTACTTTCCGCTTCTGTGTATAGCGGTTTCCGCATTAATAGAATCAAGTATACTCGCTCGAGACAAAAAAATCCTCGTTTTGACAGGTTTCACTGTATTTAATATAAAAATAAAAAAACTGGTGTAGTCACCACACGACTTTCTTATAAGGAATGATGATGGAATGTCTACATATTTTTTAAGGTTATGTTGTCATAAAACTACTTTGAAGTAATATGTACACCTTTGTATTGACTTCCTAGCACGCTATAATTTTTTTGAAATTTTTCTCTTCGATTTCATTAAATATATAACCGAAATATGGCAAATTAAGCTTATGTTATTATATTGACTAACCGCTATATTTGCACGCCTTGATATTGCTTTCCCTTTAAGTAAATCATTAAAAATGATTATTTTTAACGTATCTTGTTTTCCCTTCAAGATATGGAATTTTTTTCCAAAAAAATCGTTGTAGGCAGGATTCGAACCTAGATTATATTTGTGAATTCATTTTAAATTATAAATAAAATATCTATTAAACTGTTAATGTTAGAAATTTTTTTATTTGAATAAATTGTTAGGAAGATTTATCTCTATAAGAAACTGTAAAAATAATTCGACTAATTTACATATGTACAAAAATATATAAGAAAAACTGTTTAAAATGGCGGATACATTTGTTTTCGGTTTCTTTATCAGACCCATCTTTTAATAGAGAGAAAGAATATGAAAAGCCAGCTCCATACCAAATTTCAATTTACTAGGACGTTTGGCTCTAAAGTTATCCTGGGCACATCCAAAGATAATGTAAGAAAGATACACAGACATAAAAAAAATGTTATTTTTAACGTATCCTTGCTTCTTCTTCAAGATATGGAATTAAAAAGAAAAAAAGAAAATGTCGCAGGCAGGATTCGAACCTAGATTATATATGGAATTTATTTTAAATTTTAAATCGAATATCTAATAAAGTGTTAATGTTAGAAAAAAAAATTATTTGAATAAATTGTTAGCAAGAATTATCTTTATAAGAAACTAAAAATAATTCGAATAATTCACATACCTACATAAATATATAAGAAACTGTTAAAAATGACGAATATACCCATTTCCGTTATTTTTTATCAGAACCATCTTCTAATAGAACCGAGATAATATGAAAAGCTAGCTACTTACCAAATTTTAAGTTACTAGGACTTTTGGTTCGAGAGTTATCGTGGGTACATCGTTACACACAGACACCTAAAATTTTTGTCAAAAATATGTTTTTCTGATTCAGGAGAACTTGAAACGTAAAATTATGCAAAAAAAAATTTTTTGAAAAAAAATTTCGATTGCTATACTTTCTTAATAAGAAAGTAAAAAAGAAAAAGTTTCTAGAAAAATTAATAAAAGAAACGGGTACCATAATCGACATCGCAATTTTTTCTGTATGAATGCAATATTGCGTTAACCAATAAATAATGAACTATTGTCAAAATATTAGTTATGTGTCATTTCGAATGTAAGAAATTAACAATAATTTAATATTTAAGTTTGTTACTTTTTTATCAAAAAATCTAAAAGTTATTTAGCAAGTTCTGACTAAAAAATACTTAAATCTAAGAGGCCTCATACTTTAACGGGTATTAATTTAATGTTTTTCATTTTGTAAAAATCTAATATTTTAGGTAAAATTCTTGATTTTGTAACTGTTGCATTGCAAAATTTTTTATTGCAGTAAAATCGGTCATTTGTGACATTTTTGAAAATTACAAATTATTTCAATAAGCATTATTAATGTAAACAAAATACTCTATTATATATATCTACAATTTTCTGTCTGTACAAATACCTAATCTTTTGTAGACAAAATTTTAATTAACAGTTGTTATAAAAGCTTATTATTGATGCATTTTCTAAAATATCGGTGCGGTATTTCCGTGTTTAATTTTTATATAGATCGCAAGTGCTTAATATTCTTTTTATATATAGTATAACGATACGTAATTGTGTTAACAAAAACGCGATCACACATGCATACAAGTATTCCAAGAATGTTTGAATGAACGATTAAACGACGTCACTAGTAAAACACGAGTAGTGTACCAACTTAAAGGGTGTAATAGTGCTTGTTTCCAATAAAAATTGTTAATAATTGTTTATGTTTTATTGCTGATAAATAAGAATAAAATTAAACACAACTAGCTACAAAAGACTTACTTCAATTATCTTTAATTACATAACAAATTGTAAACACTTCTAAACTTTATGTTTTTTGTTTTTTTTTAATCAGTTATATTTAGTTTCTACTTTGTCTTTTGCGGACGCTAATCTTGTCACTTTGTTGGTACGACAATACTAACTCAACAACGTTCAAATAGATAAAAAATAGATATTAGTGTTTAAGCATCAATTGCGTTGTACGTTGTTATTTGTAAACAAAAACACTGCGACTGCGACAGTCAGTCTCACTTAACATTGTAATACTACGAAATACTTTAATTTGACGGTTATAATAAAAATAATGAAACTTTGGAAAATTAATAAAATAAAAAACGACGATTATAGTTTTGATAGAAAACTCAAGTTTTTGCCAATACAGTAAAGTTTAAACTTATTAACTTAACCAGCTTGATTCTTAAATATTTAATAAAGTACATAAATAGAAAATGCAGAGAATATAGTATCGCATTAACGTTTTCGAAAATTGAGGTCAAATCGAGAAACTCTGATTCGTATCACACTAAAACTTTCAGAACAATGTCAGAATTTGAAGAGGGTTCGTTTCCGAATGATATGAAATTTAAATAGCTTACCAAGGGATGTACGAGCTTTTTACTTCTATCGACATCAGTCATGGCATAATTTATGTAACGGCAAGCTAACACTCTTGATTTCAGATAATTTTTTAATCACAATTATACAAAATTTACTGTTGTTTAGCACATTTACTGATGAGCACGTCTGCGAATACTTGGAAAAACTAATTTAGTTAATATTTTAAAGGTAGTCATTAAAATAACAATATTAAACCAAGATTCATTTCTTTTTTTAAATTGAAATTTCAAAGTAGCGAGTTTATTTTCGTTTATAAAACTGGGTTTGTTGCGATTGTTACAACTGCCGGCGAAGGTTTAGAGACTAATTTCCCACATTATAGGCGCGCTTAAAAAATTCAATTACTTTTTAGTGTTTTTTCCAAAGATTATTTAGTATAGTACGGAACATTTGACGTGGGTTAAATGCTAATTTTGTGTAAAACGCTCGGTAAAGGATTGCTGCTATTATTTAACTTTGTGTCAATTATATTACGAAGTTAATGAATTTCTAAGCTAGTACAATATTACTGTCATTCATCTACATCGGTTACCGAACTGACAAATTACAACATCTAATGTAAAACGGGGAAACATTTGGCATCGTTTGTCATAGTCAACGTGCACATCCCTTTATTCCAGACAGTTCTATCGACTAAACATGTACATGCAAGCTTTAATAAGTACACACTATCAACTATAAATTTTGTTAATTTAATAAACATTTATTAAAAGTACACGCAGTTTGAGTTTGCCTTGACAAAATTAATTAATGCACTAACTTTAATGCCCAAATATTTATTTTTTGGTTTACAAACAAAAACATTTAGTTATTGATTGATATCAGACAAGTAAATAACAAAAACATATTTTAAACAAGAAAGTATACGTATACACAACTAAAAATTACAATTACAAAATCTAGTTTTAAGAATATCATTATCTATATTTTATTGTATTGAGCATGTGCAAAAAGCATTTCATACTACATAAAACAATATGTAGAAAATGAAATAGTTGACAAAAAAGTACATAGATTATTTATAAAAAACAGGTTTGTTTTTTAGTGCTATGGTAAGTAAGCTATGGCAAGTAAATTGTTTTGTTTATATAGATGTTCTAGTTATTGCAATCTATCAATAAGATTACTGTTTGTTCTATTTCTATTAATTAATTTTGTTAAGTAAAAGAACACTAAAAAACGTCAGTGCGTGTAATATTTACTGTGTTAATTTTTTCTTGAGCGATAAGAATAATGCAGGAATTTACTATTTATTGATATAAACGCGCACACATATGCCGGGTTTAATACTAAACACGGTGAACGTTACATTAATGAAAATTACGTTACATTTTCCCCCAACTTTGTAAAAAGTAAATTAACATAAAAATTTACCGATAATAATTTTATATTACAACTTAACAGTAACAGGACATACACAAAAAAGGAAAAAAAAGCGTAATATAATTACAAAATGAAAGTTATATATGTATACGAAGCAAAAGGCTAATGAATTGATTTTGCGAGATAAATGGTATAAGATCTTGGACATGCTTCACGACCTCTTTTATTACGATGCTCGTCAGAAAGCTGATAAGTACAATATCCATCTTTTTTGCAGACGATAAATGGTCCTAAAAATTTTGAAAACAGCTTGGCATTAATGTGATTTTTAGCATCTGAGAGAACTTTATTTTTCTTCTACACTTGATTTCCAACTGCATACTCTACCGATCTGCGACGCAAATTGTAAGATTTTAGATAACGTTCCTAAAAAAAATTATCCGATACATCTTTATACAATTTTTAAAATCCTAAAATTCTTCGATCTATTTGTACTTGATAAGATGTAGACCAAAATTAATATATTTTTTACATAATTTTTGAAATTCTTTGCAACGCATTTCACAAGTAATAATCGGAAGAACGCCAAACATTAAAAACACTTTATCTTCCATGATGTGACAAAGAGATTTAGCAGTAGCAGATTGTAATGTAAACAATAAAACAAATGTACTAAAGTAATCACCAACTACAAGT